>JBBMOL010000003.1:9847884-10504512 GCA_037954665.1 Laguncularia racemosa | reverse complement strand
CTTTGCCTCCTCTTCTTCTTTTTCTTATTTTGTAAAAGTTAAAATCCTAAAACCCTAATGCTGAATTAAAGAGCTTTATTAATCTAAGTTAGGTGTTAATGTATGGCTAGGTTTGGAGAATCAAGAGACACCCTAAGGAGGCCACTCAAGCTTGGTGCCACCTTCCATATAACCAAAGGTAAGTTTTTCTTCAACAAGTTGATGGAATAGTGAGTTCTAAGCCTAACCCTTAGTATTAGATGTACTAAATAGTTTTCATGTGTGCTAGAGGTACTTGGAAGGAAGTTTAGAAGAAGATTCATTTGAGCTAGTAGTGTGGTAGTCAAAAGAAGTTTTTGAGGCTAAATGTGTTCTTCAAAGAGGTAGGTGACTAATACTCCTCCTAACAATGTTTGATGATGTATGGAAGTTTTTTTATCAATCGGGATTTTAGAAAATACATAAACTACAAGAACCCTAATTGTCACCACCTTCAATGCCCTTGTTACATGCTTTTCTTATGCTTCTAGATGATGATTGATGATTTAACATGTCAAATGTGATGTTAGATACAAGTTTGGGTGATTAAAAATGAGTTTGATGTATAAAGTTGCAAGATGGAAATATGTGTGTGTGTGTGTATGTGTGTGTTGCCACTTATAAGAGCTAACTAGGGTTGATTTCTTGTATTAAAATCTGATTTAGGCGTTGAAGTGTGATAAATTGATGATGGTCATGATGATTTGTGGGTTAGAAAGTAAAATAGGTGATGATTATTGAGTATGTGATGGCTTCTACGTTGAATTTGGTGAAATGGATGAATTGATGAGTAAACAAGCTATTTGAGACTATAGTCTAGAATTTCCAACAAGATTAATGTAAGTTTGAAGTGTAAATTGAGGTTAATTTGGAGTTTATTTGATAAAATAAGAGCTAGATATATTGATATAAATAAGAGTTTATTGGATAGAAATTTGCATGTTGAATCTTGATATATTGCAACCACCACATTCATTGTAACTTTCATGGATAATTTGAATAAATTGTATTTGATTTAAATGAATTTGAGTTAATTAGAGCTATAACGTGTTAAATTAATGATTCGGTATTGATTAGATGATGGATGATGTTTAAAGCTAAATTGGAATTAAGTTGAATAAATGATTGGATAAAATTTGCAAGTCTGGGTGTTCTAGGTTGTTTATGATAACTTTAGGTGTTTGTTTTGATTAAATTATGGGTTTAAATGATGATTTAGGAAATAGAAATGTCTAGGAACAAAATGGCTTTAGTTTAGATTGATTTGGAGTTAAAAGGACCAAGATGAAGATTTTTAGGAAATTTCATAACCAGGTTAATATGGAAATTTTGGAAAGCCTAAAATAACTAAAATAAGGATTTTTGTGATAAATTAGGTAAGGAAAGTAACTAGGAGTAATTTGGCTTTGGTTTAACCTAATTTGTAATTAAAATGAACAAGTTAGTGATAATTTAGGTAAGGAAAGTAATTAGGAGTAATTTGGCTTTGGTTTGACTTAATTTGTAATTCAAATGAAAAAGTTATGGACAATTAAAGTTAGAAAGCTTTTAGAAGAATTAATTTGGATAAATTGGTATAGTAATTTAATGATTTAAGAACTCCATATCAAGGCTAATCCAATCCTAAGTTGATCCACTCAAATGGGCCTATGAACCAATCCTTTACCTTTTCCCATTAGTGGTTCATAAGACAACTCATGATTGGCAGAATTGAGCCTAATTAACTAAATTAATCAAATTGGGTCAAATTGGGAATTAAGTGAGCAAATGAATTCTAATTAGACTTAATTGGACTCAAATAAACCCAATGGGCCCAAATTCCAAATTTTATTTGGGCCCATTTCTCCTTTAAAGCTCATACCTTTAATGGGCCTTAGCAAAATCAAATAACCTAGATGAGTCTTATGACTAATAGAGCCCAAAGCCAATTAAAGACTTAAAATTGACTTAACTTAGTCATGATAACTTATTTTGGACCTAAAAATAATGAATATGACACTAAAATCATGATGAGCCTAACTTAAACATAATATCACATAATGGGCTAGAATAGATTAATTATATCTAATTAGGCCCAAATAGCTTAATTGGGTTTAAACTAATCAAATTGGGCCTAAGTAACTTAATTGAAATTAGACTAATCAAATTGGACATAGACACATGAATTAGGACATTAAAAACGTAATTGAGTAAATTAATTAGAATTAAAGTAGTTAAGCCCCAATTGGATAAATTACATCAATTAATAGGTTAATTAACTTAATTAGGGCTAGCCGACCTAATTCTAAAAATAATTGGACTCACTTTCTTTAGGGCTCAAAACCTTAATTGGACCTTAGTAGAAAACATATAATAATAGACTTAGTCAATAATAAGAATTTAATGGCCTTAAGCCCAATCGGTATAATCTTAACAAATGAGTAGAGTAAAGCTTGATTGAATAATAATGAGAAATTATAATAACTCAAACTAGTTTAATTAATAACCACTAAATAGTATAGGCTTATTTAGCTGAAAAGATAATTAATTCTTCTTACCTTTTTTGGGCCCATAACCAGTATGGGTCTTAACTAGTCTAAACCAAACCTAATATAATGACCAAATTAATTAATAATTTATTGACTTTAATTTTTCTCTTAATGCATAAAAATTGAATAATCTTGCTCGAATGGACTTGACCTTTAACTCAAGAATCTTCAACCTTCCAAGTATGTAGTAATATGTGTGTTGTTTACTAAGATAGAAATTTTAACAAGATTAATAAGCAAACTTAGCTAAGTAACTAAGTGCTACTTGTGTGTGGTTGTTTTGAGTCAGCAACTAATTCCTTAGGCCTAAACTAAGGCTGCGATCTTAGTTTAATAACCCCGATAGTTAGACGCTTAGACCATTAGGGAATACCTTAATAATAACTAATAGGTGGAATTGTGTCGAATAATGAGCATTATAGGTGAAGAAAAGGTATATTGAGAGTCGTCTAAGGATTATGCACCTTAGTGGGCAATACGATATAGTTAAACTGTAATTAATGAGGATAGCATAATGGTAACGACACTTAGACGATGCTACTTTCACTTAGTTTTGCGATGTAAAGTCTGATTGCTCTTGTCAACCCTTGATTATCACTATGGTGGTATCAAACCCTAAGTCTCCTATTGTGTTTCCAAAGTTATGAGTACTTCGTGCTATTTATTTACATTAATAAAGATAATTATAAACTTAATTGTTTTTTTATTGTATTAGAATATAGGCCCGGTAGACATCTACTTGTGCTTATGTTACTGTTTTACTAGGCTCTTATTGCTCACTCCTTCTTTTTTAGGTGGATGATTCTTCTTTGCAAACTCTTCGTATAATGCTACGGGATATGGCTTCAAGAAAGAGCTTTAAGATTACACGAGTAAAGTAGTGGAAGATGGGCAATGATTCTTAGTTTGGACTGACTTTAGATTAAGGCTTTCAAACTTGTGTAAACTACGTTTTGGGAGACACTTGTGGCTTTATAGATTGTTTAAATCTAGTTGTAGACTTTTACATAAGCCCAATAAGCTATAAAACTTAGGTTTATATTTGAAACCTAGTTTTGAGACTTGGCATCTACTGGTAACTTTTCAAATCAAGTAGACTACCAAATATTTTTATAAACTTAATTAAACGATTTCAATGTTTTAAAACTAAATTAGAAACCCTCTTAATTGTAAGTCTTACGTGTTTTACTTAAATGAAACACGTGGTAAGTTATCGCCGCCTTTTAGGTTTTGGGGCATGACAATTACAAGTGGGTTTAGAATTAAGTTCTAATTATACTATGGAGTTTGAGCGCTGGTTTTATCATACTTATTTTACAATGTGCTAATTGACTTTAAATGTTAGATATGTAAAGCATAGTAGCACCACTAGTATGTGGAGCAAGGTAATAGGAATTTGAAATTTACAGCTAAATTATTGGTTGTGCATGAGTTTAGATTGCTAATTATACTTAAATAAATGAATAGTGCAACTATGCATTAAAAGTTAATCTCTACTTGGCTATCAAGTTGAGTTCTTGGTATTAATTATTTACATGCATGGCATGACACAAGAGGACCTAAGGTCATGTTTGTCGAGTTGTAAATAAGATCATGGTTGCAACATTTAGAATGCATGAGTCATGTGCGACTCTTTAGGTCTCGAGTCTCTCGTGACTCTTTAGGTTAAGCTTATTGAGTCCTATGTGACTCTAGGTTATATTCATTGAGTCTACCACGACTCTCCAAGTTGAATTCTTGAGTCTCTTGTAACTCTCCAAGTTATGTTATATAAGTTTTTTATGATCACAAATCTCTAGGGTGTAAGGACACCTAGCTAGTGCATTTCTGTTTCATGTGCATTAACATTGTATTCATGTGAAATAATGATTTCTAGGATTGTGCTTAAGTTATGAAGAGGTAATTAGCTAAAGTTGTTGTGTTGAATGTTTGAGAAGGAAATGATTTGTTGTGTCTAAATTACTTTGTTGTTATTATATTTTGTTTTATCTTTATAATCACTTAGCTTCATGAAGAGCTAAAGGGTTGGTGTTTATTGGCCTTAGGTACAAGAGTAGAAGATTGAAGCAATTATAAGAGTTTGGGGACCTTTTTGAGAGTGTAGCATGTGAGGGAGAAGATCCAAACTTTTGTATTTCCGTTTGTAATCGAGATTCCGAGGTAACTTTATAATAAGTTAGGGAATTCTTTTTTAAATATAAAGGGTTGTTGAGTTGTGTTTCTAGTTGTGGTTGTGTAATTTTTAATATAAGGATAGTCAAATGGTCATGGAGAATGATTTAAGCAGGTAAGTTGATCGTAAGGAAGTAAATAATTATGATAAAGATTGAATATAACAAATAATGTGAATGGCTTGCAAATCTTGAAGATCCGATCACTCAGAGGTTAGGCAGAGGGTTAATTAGAGGTTAAATCAAAAGTTAGGTAACTTAGCTTTATAAGAAAGCTTTGCCATTTGTTATTAATATGCAAGATATGGATCTATGAGTTAGGCGTGTACTTTTGGATTGGATGCTCTACAAGTTGATTAAAATGTGTTACGTGTATGTTATAGGTGTTTGCAATGCTGTATAATGATGTAGTCATGAAGAATGGGTATAGGTTTTAGGTGTGAATTACCTTATCCCTACTTCAAGGATGGCGTAATGACCTGTTTTCCAGGTAGCATGTTTTGAACAAGTAAGGTTAAATAGACACTTGGAAGGCAAGGCATTACACATTGAAAATTAATATATATATATATATAGTTTAGTTTATTAGCTAGGAGCTTTTATGGTTTCTAGCTTTAAGGAGTTGCAATGTTGATCAAGGATTCGACCTTCAGTATTAAATGTGGATTCAAAAGCTACCATAGATATTGATATACTTAAGATATCACATGCTATTCTTGCAACTTGAGGATACCAAAATTAATTGGTTTTTCAATAACTCAATACACCCAATTCAACTGTTGTATGTGGTTCCACATCCAATTCATCCAAATATAACTCTAGTTCAAATTTGGTGGCACCCTAAGAATTTGCATGATTCAAAAGATTACAATTCCTAGATAAGATAACAAAAAAATATATATATAAATAGATAAGATAAAAAATTGTAAGTGTCATAAGAAATAAAATTAACTTCAAAAGTGTAAAAACAATATACATACTTGTAAAAATAATAAAGTTACTTACAAGTCATCACCTTATTCATCAATAATAAGTTTCATGGCTTTTAACTCATTGTTACTAATATTTGATATGAACTTACTCCATCTTTTTTCACATAGTTGTCAAAGAAAGAGAAAAAGGCTTTTTAACTTTCATAAACTCATTTGAGCCACCACCATAAATCTTCTAAAAACTCTACTCAATTAAATTAAGTTTATATCATGGATCTAATGTAATAGCAATAGCAGTGAATTTCAAGGATGAATGCCGAGTGAAATGAGATTTTTACCTCAAAAGTGAAACAATCTAAGAGAGAATTGATGACAAAGCTATATGAAGATGAATTGACAAGAGAATAAATAAAACTAAGAAAGAGATTTTTACTTGAAAAGTGAAAAGATTTGATTGCTTTTGCTTGTGTCATGCTGCTACTAAGAAAAACTAAGAAAGTGATAGATAAAAAGAAGAGTAAAAATGATGAAAGGAAACCATAGGCTTTATGGTGAAACTATGAAATTTGCAAGTGTACTGCGAGATGAAATAAAATATTAAAGAAAATAATATAAATTTAAGTATATTTAAAATATTATTGATAATAAACTAGTTCAAATTTTGAATCGTGACCTGTTTATAGTAATTGTTTAACAAATGGGTTAGTAAATAAGTTTATGTGCTAGATCCAGACACAAATTTTAACATGTCGTTTTCAAGTCTGACCCGTTTATTATTCATCTCAATTTTTGCCAACCTAAACCCATTTATAATTGTATCATGTCGTGTCCAAGTTCACAAGTTAGGTCCTAAATTGCCAACCCTAATTATGTCTAACTTTTTCATAACAATTTTCAAAATCAAATTGCAAGGATTGTTCTTAGTGAGTACGTGGCATATGTATCCTTTGATTCTAACATGCATGTGAAACTCATCTCAGATTATTCCAACAATCACCAAAAAAAATAAAATTTGAACAAACTTAAATTTTTTTCACAAAACAATGTAAAAATAATTCCAGCAACATTGCACCATAACCACTAATCTCTCAAGATATATTATCAACCCATTTCCACCAATAGTCACCACAAAGAATTTTGAATCCTAACCAACAATTTAACATTCTCAATTCAAACAACCAAAATATGTGTATATATATAAGATAATAAACCCGAAATTTCAAATATGCTAAGGAATTAACAACTCACAAATTTTCTCCATTGGTCACCATGTCGCTTCAAAAGACTTTGATACCAATATGATAAGATTGATTCGATAAGTTAGATCGGTCTTACAAGTCTAGGGTTTGAAATAATAGAAGATTTATTTTTGGAGGTTTTTCAACGTTAAACGAATGAAATAAATAAAAAGGATACCAACAAACCATTACTTGGTTATGATGCACCAAATAGTAAAACGAATTGGGTTAATTAAATCTTAAGATCGAAATGACTCACAATGATTAAAAAAAAAAACATGTTATAAAGAATCCAATGTGGCATATGAATCTTTAAAAAAAAAAATTACTAAACAGATTAACAACATGATGCACCAAGATCTACGTAACCAATTGCCAGAACCTTGATCAGATTGATAAAAACAAGAATTAGGAGAAAGTCTAACCAAATTCAAATTGAAAAAGAAAAAAAAAATGACATCTAGCTGTTCTATTACGTATAAGTGCTTATATAAGCAAGGATAATCAAACCTAATGGTTGTAAAGAAAATTAACACCGTTTATTATACAAAGGGAAAATACATAAAAATAGCAAAACATTAAGCATTAAACCAAATAAAGATGAAAGAAAATTTCATGAAGCACTTCCCTCAATTGTTCGATTGACCGCTTCTTGCTTTGGGTCGACTGCCTGGGCATCTTCCTTTCGTCAGTCAACTGCGTGGGCCAATCAACGTCCGTCTGAAGTTGGTCTTCTCTATCCACACCACTTGACATAATGAATTCGCAGAAGAAAATTTTTCTTTATCCCCCTCATTGCAGGGTCAAACTATAGCTTTCCTTTAAGAACAGAACATAAATATCATTGCCCTTTTGATTAAGAGTTTATTTTTTTACCTTACTTTTTATCTATTTAGATTGAGTGCTTTCACATAGATGAAAATAAGCCAATAAAGTTAAAGTTCTAAGATGAAACGATCACTTAGCCGCAAAGCTTAAATCTTCCCCACAAATAAAGAAACATTGTCAAAAAGCTTTCATTAATGATTAACTGTACAAATCAATATATGTAAGAATTGGACACCAGCATGACACTGGTGTTATTTCAATTTAACTTCTTATTAATCAATCTTGAATATAAATTTAACTCCCTCTCAACGTAGAAACTCGAGTTCAAATTCCTGTACCGTCAGAATTGAAGAACCATTCACTCATTTCAATGACCTATCTGGCTTCTTTACATCTTTTCTCAAGAAGAAAGCCTCCAAACATATTACAAAATTCCAAAATCACAAAAGCTAAGTTAACATAGAGATTATTAATGCTAATGGAAATTCTTAAACTGAATTCTCCATCCGTCCAAATATCCCCCCAAAGGGGAAAGCCTTTATTCATCAGGAACCTACGAGACCTTGCTGAACAAGCCATGGTATGTTTTGCCCAAATGAATTGGAGCCATCAGAGACATCAACATGCTTCCCTCCCTAAAAAGATTATATCTTAACCATAGCCCGTAATGGCACAACCACAATAACTAAAACGTAAAATCACAATTGAATATTGTTTAAGTGAAAGATTACTTCATACTAAGATACAAGAAGATATGGATTTTTTGGGAAATAAGAAAACAAATTGTCAAACATGGATAAAACATACACTATGAAAATTACCCTTGTACTGAAAAACCGAAGGAATACCACCAAGTTTACATATTTAAGCTTTATAACAATATTAATTACCTATTTTTCATGTTAAACCCTTTTGCAGTGTCATGTGTGCCACTCTAGTTATTCCCTGTAGTAGCCAGCTGTCAGCATCTACTGTCTGCTTCTTTTCGAGCTACATGACGGGCATTTATATTGCTTGATGTTTTCAGCTTTTGCTGGTGTTATCTTTACACATTTCCCGTGAAACCACCTTTCGCAGATGTCACAACAGATCCAGAACTCGTCAGCGTTGTAATTTCCACCGCAGCTTCCACATAGTGTTTCACTATGTTCATCTTCATCTTCACCTTCACCGTAGCTCTCTTCATATGACTTAGGGGTGCTTCTCCCGGCTGCTTCACTTGATCTCTGTAAATCCAAAGTTAGCTTATGCACAAGAAAAGGAATGGTCAGGAAATCACATCAACAGCTTTCTCTAGAATATGAGGTAATTATTCAATACACCATAAGCAGCATGAGAAACTCGTAGGATGTAGCCAGAGACGGTCATTTTTAGCTACCTAGTTACAAATTATGCTTATTGCATTGATATGTATTTCTCTTTAGAAGGAATAACTGGGGCTAAATATGATTTTTTGGGTAATGATTTTTTTTTTTTGGATAATGAGGCGAACTATAATTTTCGCCATGCATCATATGAGTTTTCTGTAACTTATTGGGAAACATCAAATGAAAAGTAAATGACAGAATATACACAATCAAACAACTGCTGTTGCTACATCAAGTCGTTTTCATAATGTTCTTTTGATTGAATAAAAAAAGAATGGGTCATAGAGGAAAAGATTTTGCATAATAATTTAAGGCCAGTCATTTGTTATTATCAATTTTTGACTGGGTGCCTGGCTGGCATATTCATGCGTGCGCACACGTGTTGTGTGTGTATGAGAAAGAGGGATTCACCTTTGCACTGTTCCTGGATTTGCTGCTACTGTCCATGTTCGGCTTGTCCTTTATAGGCTTTCTCTCAGTTACAACTTCAAAGAGAGTGGGCAGATCGTTTATCAGGCTAAACAGACGCTTCCTGTGAAAGGAAAAGCTAGAAATAAAGAAATTGTCCCCCATTTTTAATAAGCAATGGGTGACTAAAGGGAGCCAAAATCCTGGAGGTAGAGGCCATCAAAGCATCATTTTAAACATCTAAGCATAATCAAGTTTCCAATAAAAAAAAAAAAAAGTATGTCTATAGACGATGAGGATGCATTTCATTAAGCCATGAACCACAAGGGTGATTATCTTAATAAGATGGAAACAAAAGAAGATCATGAATTAAAAATGGCCATTTCACTATGTCCAGTAAGTGGTTCTTTTATCATCAAAGCGTAGCCTGCCTCATAAGCTTATTAGACATGGATATGCATTGCTTTAGGAAGGGTTTATAATTCAGTTTCTGAGAAAAAAAAAAAAATAAGGTACAAAAAAATGGGTTGCTTATAGCATTAACATCCTTCATTGATTTTTTGACATATAAGAAAATGGGACTCACATGTGATCCTATTTTTCTATGTGTTAGCTAGGTCTGGCAATTCGGAACACAACCCGCAAACCCAGACATGACATGATATAATTATAAATAGATTTATATACGGAAAAAATCGACACAAAACACAAACATATCAAACCCATTTAAATACAGTAAAATTTATATTCAGGTTCGAGTTTAACCTATAAACTTGTTTATAAACCCATTTATTAAACAAATTCCATAAATAGGTTTAGGTTTAATCCGCGAACTCACTTACCAACAAAATATTGTAATATATAGGTTGATACATATATATATATATTAACTAGCTAGATTTTTTACTTATTCTGTTTTTATTAGAAAGATTTGTAATTAATATACTTTCCTAGATTAAAAATTTTAACTTTTCTAAATTAAACTTGTAATTTCTGTATAAATATTCCTATACATGAGATGTAAATATTCATTCAAGGGAAATAAGAATTCTATTTCGTGAAAACTCACATGGCATCAAAGCTCCCTTGCTATCTTTAAAGGTGATTTTATTCCCACACAGCGTTAGGGCTTCTTATTTTCCAAAAGAGGTCAAGTTTACTCCCTCGTTTTTTTTTTATTCATCATCGCCACTTTCCCAAGGCCGACCACCCTCCGATCCGTCGTCCCTCAAAGTCCGCGCGTGAGGTCCTCACCGACCCTTTGTTCCACGCTTAGAACCTTGCGTTGTGCCATCTGACCACTATTCTCTAGTCACGATCGCCCGATTAGAGGTCAGATTTTTTTTTTTACAACTTGTTCTCCATCGTTTTGACTAGCTCTATTGCACTTGTGTCTATTGAGGATACTAAGGCAGTAGATAATAGGTCTATCTCACAAATCAGTGTTGTGAAACTTAATGGGACTGGTACGTATCTTGCTTGGTCCCGTGCTTGTTTGCTATTTATTAAATCCAAGAGGTTGCTAGGATATATTAATGGAGAAACAAAACCTCCTAAGGTGTTTGATGCTACCTATGCTCAATGAGATTCTGAAAACTCACTTGTTATGACATGGCTTTTGAATACTATGCATATTCAAATTTCCAAACAATATTTATTACTTGACACTGTTAAGAAAATTTAGAACTCAACTAAACGCACCTATTCTCGCAAAGGAAACAATGCCCAGATTTTTTTTAATTCGGAATAAAATCCATGATACAAAACAAGGTGAGTTAACAATCACTGAATATTATTCTGAATTAAGTAGGTTATGGCAAGAGATAAACTATTAGTAAGATCTCCAAGCACATTGTACGGAAGATGCTGTTCTATTTCAAAATTTGGTTGAAAAAGAGTATGATTTTCTAGCTGGTTTGAACTCAGAGTATGATCAGATAAAGGTTCAAGTTCTTGGTAAAATTCCTTTTCCTTCTCTTGAGGATGCATACTCTCATGTTCAACAGGAAGAAAGCCGACGTGGTGTCATACTTTATACAACACCAATCGAGAAGTCTGGGTTAACTGTTTCTCATGAACAGTCAAAGGCAACCACTTCTAATAAAGATCACTTACATTGTGACTATTGTGGAAAGCCAAGGCATACAAAGAAGACTTGCTGGAAGCTACATGGTCGACCAACTAGAGGTCGGGTGGGAAAATGAGTCAGTTCATCAAGGGCTCAAGCAAAAATGGTGGAATCTGTGGAAGCATCCAAGGAAACAGGCTCTGGAGAAACTCTGTCTTCTAATGAAATTCAGCATCTTCGTCACCTTCTGACTAAACTTGAGTCTTCCACCAGTGCCACATCTAATTATGTGCAATTAGATACTACCTTTACTGCTCACCTTAATTCTTAGATTATTGACTCTTGTGTGAATAGACACATGACAGGCTCTTCAAAATATCTTCAAAACTATTCTTCATGTAAAAGGGAAAGTGTCAAAATAGTCGATGGCTCCTTAACTCCTGTATCAGGAACAGGTTCTATTATTTATACTCCTACAATTAAACTTTCATCTGTCCTTCATGTACCAAAGTTTCCAATTAATATTTCATCTATCAGTATCATTACAAAATCTCTAAACTATAAAATCGTGTTCTTCCAAATCATTGTGTTTTTCAGGATCTTCAAACCAGAGAGAGGATTGGCAGAGGTAAATTGCATGATGGCTTATATAAGCTTGATAGACCTAGAGACTCAGGACAAGCCTTTTTGGGAGATAATAAGGATGTAAACCAAGAAATAATACAATGGCATAAGCGATTAGGACATCCATCATTTTTTGTTTTAAAGAAGTTATATCTCAGTTTATTTTCGAGAACTCAGTCTAAATCTTTGTTTTGTGATGCTTGTGAGTATGTGAAGCACACTAGAAACTCTTATCCTTTGCATAATAATAAAAGTATCATTCCTTTTATGACTATCCATTCTGATGTATGGGGTCCTACTAAAACAACTTCTTTGTCGGGTAGTCGCTGGTTTGTTACTTTTATTGATTGTTACACTCGAATGACATGAGTATATTTGTTAAAAGCAAAAAATGAAGTTTTTTCTTGCTTTAAATCATTTTATAAGATGATCTATACTCAATTCAATGCCAAGATAAGAATCTTGAGAACTGATAATGGCACCGAATACATGGATAAAAACTTTGGAGTTTATTTGGAATCTAATGGGATAATACATCAAATTAGTTGTCCTTACACTAGTGCACGAAATGGAGTTCGCTAAAAGAAAAAATAGGCATTTGTTAAAAGTGGCAAGATCTCTTATGTTCACTACAAATCTATCAAAACCTTATTGGGGAGCTGCTATTCTAATAGCTGCTTATCCTATTAACAGAATGTCACTTAAAACCCTTGATTTTCATAGCCCACTTGAAGCCTTAAAGGGTAAGAATGAATATACTGTTCCTCCAAAGGTGTTTGACTGTGTTTGTTTTGTTCACACTAGAAATGCTGGGAAACTTGACCCTAAAGCACTTAAATGTGTGTTTATTGGATATTCTCCTACACAAAAGAGTTATAAATGTTATTATCTTCCTTTCAAGAGATTTTTTGTCGGTATGGATATTACCTTCCGAGAATTTGAGCCCTATTTTAGCAATCCCTCATCACCTCTTCAGGGGGAGATCAATAAGGAAGAAGAGGTAATTTCTCCTAGCTCTAGTATTGTGAAACCTCTTAATGATGACATAAGGAAGGGTGAAAGTGGAGAAAGAGTTCAGGAGGAGACTATTGGACGTTTGAATAAACTTGATTTGTTGAAGTATTCAAGGAGAAACAAGGCAAAAGAAGTCATCATGCAATCTACAGAGTCCTCCTCTATCGCTCTTAGAAAAGGAGTCAAGTCTTGTACTAAACATCCTTTATCTAACTTTGTCTCCTATGATTCATTGTCTCCATCATATAGAGCCTTTGTCTTATCTATTTCCTCTATGTCTATTCCACAGAATTGGAAGGAAGCATTCATAGATCCTAAGTGGAAGGAAGCTATGATTGAAGAAATGAAGGCTTTATCCAAAAGTGAGACTTTGGAAACTTGTCGCTCCTCCACCAAATAAGATTGGTTGGCTGTAAATGGGTATTCATCATAAAACATAAAGCTGATGATTCAATTGAGAGATTCAAAGCTAGATTAGTGGCTAAGGGATTCCCTCAAACTTACGGAATAAATTACCAAGAGACATTTGCCCCTGTTGCTAAAATGAACTCTACCAGAATCTTGTTGTCCTGTGCAACGAATCTTGATTGGTACTTATAACAATTTGATGTAAAGAATGCATTTCTTCATAGGGACTTGAAAGAAGAAGTGTATATGGAGATTCCTCCTGGATTTGATAATGAACAAAGTCAAGAAAAGGTGTGTAAACTGAAGAAAGCTTTGTACGGACTCAAACAATCTCCTAGAGCTTGGTTTGATAGATTTAGCAAAGTTATGATTTCCTTTAGCTACCAGCAAAGCAATGCTGATCATACCCTCTTCATAAAACATAAAAAGGGTAAACTCACTCTATTAATAATTTATGTTGATGGTATAGTAATGATAGGAGATGATAGAGAAGAGATGAACAAATTGAAGAAGCAACTAGCACAAGAGTTTTAAATAAAATATTTGGGAAAATTGCAGCACTTCTTAGGAATTGAGGTTGCAAGATCAGTATTGAAGGCATGGGAATTAAGGTAAGTAGAGATGTCATGACATCAGGGCACCTACTAAAAGAGATCAACAATACTACCATTACTCTAGTACTCAAAGTGGCCAACCCTACTAGACTAGGGGATTTCAGGCCAATAGCCTGTTGTAATGTCATTTATAAGGCGATATCCAAGGTACTTGCAGCAAGGATGAAATCGGCATTGCCTACTCTAGTTGGGCGGGAACAGGCAGCCTTCGTTCCAAGTAGGAGGATAACTAATAATATTTTCTTGGCCCAAGAGCTCATGGCAAACTACCATTCCAAAGTAGGAGCTCCCTGTTGTATGATGAAGGTGGACCTCCAAAAGGCCTATGACACAGTTAGATGGGATTTTGTTCTAGGGGTTCTTATGGCTATGCAGTTTCCTCCCCATTTCTGCCGCCTCATCAGCCAGTGCATATCCACGCCGAAATACTCCATCAACATCAATGGGGAACCGGTGGGGTTTTTCGTTAGCAAAAGGGGCTTAAGGCAAGGGGATCCTATCTCACCTTACCTATTCGTCCTTTGTATGGAAATCCTCTCCACGCGCTTGAGACAGTTAGTCTAGAATCCGAGCTTCTCACTACATTGGAGATGCCAGAATGAACGTCTGACCCACCTCTATTTTGTAGATGACCTCTTCATTTTTGCCAGAGGCGATAAGGAATCTATATCCCTGGTACTACAAACCTTACAGGACTTTCAGGCCATCTCGGGTTTGGCAATAAACAACAGCAAAAGCAGAATTTTCTTCTCCCAGGTCCCAGCAAGTACTAAGGAGGCCATTCTCCAGTACACTCATTTCAGTGAAGGCCAACTACTTGCACGATACCTAGGGGTCCCCCTCATTTCTTCAAAACTCAAAAAACAGGATTGCGAGGTGCTAGTGGAACGCACCCTGTCCCGGATCAATTCTTGGACAGCAAAATATTTGTCCGATGCGGGTAGACTCCAATTAATTAGATCTATCCTCTTCTCCATGCAAGTCTACTGGTGTTCCATTTTCATCCTTCCCAAGTCAGTTGTCTCAAAGATTGAACAACTACTAAGGAACTTCCTCTAGAGTGACAACCCACACATATTTACCAAAGCTAAGGTCAAATGGGCTGAAGTGTGTCAATCAAAGGAAAATGGGGGCCTAGGGTTACTGAATATTCATCTGTGAAACAAAGCCATCCAAATCAAGCATATATAGAGACTATGCAAGGAAGGTGCGAAGAGTTTATGGCCGGAATGGGTTCATTCCACTCTACTCAAGGGCAAGAATTTTTTGTCATCCAGAGCTCCAGCCATATGTTCATGGACGTGGAAGAAATTACTCAAGCTAAGAGGATTGGTTAGATCTTGCTTCTTTTGGGAACCAAATAATGGCCTTGAAATCTCTCTATAGGCAAACTACTGGCTCCCAACAGAACCTTTGGACACTGTTTAGTACACGTGCCATGAATAGCACGGGCTTTCCACATACTACGAGACTATGCTCCATCATGAATGGGAATGAATGGTGTATCCCTGAGGGCCCACTGTGAACTAGTATCAGCATTCCCCCCTCCCTTAGACCGAACGGTACAAGATCGGACCGTTTCCGTTGGAAACATTCAGGATCGGGAAAGTACACCATCAAGAGTGGCTATGGTTTCCTTAACCCCCCAAGACCCACTATACCATGGCAGAGAGTAGTATGGAATAAATCCTCCTTACCTAAACACTCCTTTATACTATGATTGGCCTAGTTAGGGAAGCTCTCCACCCTTAATAGGGTTCACCTTTGGGGACTAGTGCAATCTACTACTTGCTTTCTATGTAACTGGCATCAGGAGGACCATGCCCACCTATTCTTCCAGTGCAACTACACATCGCAAGTTTGGAGTATAGTTTGTGACTACTTGCACTGCCCAGTCCCATCCAACAGCTGAGATAGTGTGACCAAATTTATGATGGCATTGGGGGACTCATTGACCCATCAGAGATGTCGAGCTACACTAGCAGCAACAGTCTACTGCATATGGCGCATTTGGAATCAAGTTCGGTTAGGGAACAACCTTCCAGGGATTAGCGTGTTAGCACACCAAATACAAGCCTATGTTAGGCCATTGTAATCCTAACGTATTGCTTTAATTTAGTGCCTAGACTTAGCATGTAAGCACGATCATCGATTATGTACTCTTTATAACTTTATCTCACTTGTGCATTGTATTTCTACAATTTAATAAAATTCTTAATTACCAAAAAAAAAAAAAGATCAGAAAAAGGAATCCATATTTCTCAGAGGAAGTATATCCTAGATTTCTTAAAAGAAACGGGCATGATAGATTGTAAACCAGCTGAATCGCCCATTGATAGTAATCATAAGATACAAGCAAAGGTAGGAGAATCTATTAATAAGGAGAGATATCAGACGTTGGTTGGAAGACTCATTTATCTTTCTCACACTATACCAGACATAGCTTATTTATGCAGTCAACTTGGTGAGTCAATTCATGCATGAGCATCGAGATTCTCATATGCAAGCTATCTTTCGCATTTTGAGATATTTGAAGTCTACTCCAAAGAAAGGTCTCCTTTTCTCCAAGCATGGTCATTTCCAGATAGAGGCCTTTAAAGATGCAGATTAGGCTAGGTCTCTAGTTGATAAAAGATCTACATCCGGTTATTGTACATTTGTAGGAGGAAACTTAGTTACTTAGAAAAGCAAGAAGCAAAGTATAGTGGCTAGATCAAGTGCAGAAGCTAAATACAAAGCTATGGCTTAGGGTGTTTGTGAACTCCTTTGGCTTAAAAAATTACTAGAGGAATTAAGACTGTCTGAAAAGAGGAAACTTTCTTGTATTGTGATAACAAGGCTATCATCAATATAACCCACAATCCAATTCAACATGACCGAACAAAATACATTGAAATTTATTAACACTTCATCAAAGAAAAGATTATAAGTGATATCTTAAGTCTATTTCATGTATCATCTGAAAAACAGCTTGCCGATGTATTTACAAAAGGTCTCAGTAATCGGATTTTTCATACACTAGCTTGCAAGTTGGGCATGTGTGACATCTTTGCACCAACTTGAGGGGAAGTATTAACTAGCTAGATTTTTTACTTATTCTGTTTTTATTAGAAAGATTTATAATTAATATGCTTTCCTAGATTAAACATTTTCCTATATTAGAAATTTTAACTTTCCTAAATTAGACTTGTAATTTCTGTATAAATATTTATATACATGAGATGTAAATATTCACTCAAGAGAAATAAGAATTCTATTTCGTAAAAACTCACAATATATATAAAGAGAACGTATATAATAAATATATAGCCTACATATACGTGTAATTATAAAAAAAAAAAAAGACGTGTATCACATCACATATATATGTACACTATATCACATTATACATATGGAACAATATCACAATTACGACTTAAACTTTTAACGAAAGATTAATTTACTATCTGAAGTTTAAATCTGTTAATTTTAATACCTAATTCGAAGTTTTCACATTATTACTATTACTTGCATTAAATCTTATGATATAACTACCTATCCAGTTATATCCTTCAGCCATCATTAATGCAATATGTGCCCTACTAGTTTAAAAAAATGCGCATGGATATTGTTTTTGTACATCCTAAACTCAATAATTAAAAAAAAAAATACAAACACACGTCGACTTACTTAAAACAAAAAATAATACCCTTTCATCGTGTTCAATAGCTGAAACCAACAGTGTCAATATAATGTTCTTTAAATTAGTGAGACACGGTGTTATGCTCATGATGATTGAAGAATATGACCAGAAAAATAAATCATCATAAGATTTAATGTGACAATATCAATAATATAAAAACTTCAAATTAGGTATTAAATTTAGCAAATTCAAACCTTAGATAATAAATTGAACTTTCGTCCAAAATTCAAGTAGCATTAGCAAAACTATTCCTATAATATATATATTACGTTATAGATTCTATAACTTTATTTTATTAAACTCTTATTGTAATGTAATTTTATATTTAAGTATTAACATTATATCATTTTTATTTGTAAATATTGATTTTATAATTGCTCTTTTTCTTATACATTTATAATTATTTTATAAATTTATTTATAATTTTTTAATTAACAAACGGGTTAAACTTAAACACGAAACACAATTATTAAACAAGTCAAATTACGAGTTTAGGTCTTCGTACACAATTAATAAATGGGTCAAGTTACGGATTGAGATTTTTAAAATACAAACTCACTTAAATATGGACACCTAACACAACGGGTTAACACGAATTGCCAGCCCTAGTGTTATGCCCAAAATACTATGTAATAATAAATCATTCAAATATGCACCCAAAAATAGGTGCAACTTCTTGTATCTACCTTCTTCTCCAGTTTCTAAGATGCTCCACAGCTGTAATTCATCATTGCATAAACCTTCTCACAGAAAAGGCTCATGCTTGAGGCTTGCTGACTTCTAGTAGTTTGTTTTAACCTAAGACAAAACCAAGTGGGAGTTGGTCCACTTCTGGTATAACCAAGGGACACAAACAAAGAGACCACCAATTCTTTCACAATGGACTCATATCAGATTGACCTTTACCAAAAGCCCCAAGTTCAGAATCATACGAGGAACCTGAAGTAGTAACATAGCCTTTGTAGTGATTTTAATGATATAAACTCATCCATAACAACACTTATGAAGCATGCAGCAGAATCCCTGGATCTTATGTAATTTTCATCTAATTCCTCCAATACAGCCTCATTCAGTATATCAACGTCCTCAAGACTATTGCATCAGCATTGCAACAGAGCCAGCCAATCCAACACTTGGCACCCTAATAAGAAACCCACCTCGCTCCTTTAACACGGTTGTCAGTTTTAGATTCCTAATGGCTAATTGAAGATTGGGAGTTGAGAGATCTAACTTTCAGGTAATAAGTCCTTTGATAAGAGAGTAGCTTTCTAGCCATCAAACTTAGTTTTTCATCCCTTTCTAGAGAGTCCAAATAATTGCAAGGTTTCTCAAAGCCCTGTGCACCTATTAAGAGAATACAAAAGAAATTCTAGACACTCTAACTCATTGGTTATTCTCATGAAATATATTGTCTCTGCTTTGTAAATTATGTATTTCTTTACCAAGGTTAACAAGTGGCACTTATCCAAAAAAACAAGGGCTGGGAAGACATTCAATTAACAGAACCACTAAACTGCCTAACACTTCCCCTATACTGCACATCCTATTTTACAAATGGATCAAGTTGCCCTTATTAAATTTGTGTCTATATCATCAGAAAGTGGGTAAGGCATAAATGACTACTTCATTTAACAAGAAGATATTAATAGTCCATATTCTTTCAAGGGTATCTGTAAAGTTTAAAATTAAAATAAAAAATAAATGATTGTTGAAAATGTCATGGCTGAGCTAATCAAGATCACACACCTTTTTGGTTTGAATTGTAAATAACAATTTTAAAGAATGTGTACCATGACTTGAAAGAGTTTTGCTTATGGTCCTAAAATTTACATTTTCTGGTGCCAAATATCAAAAAATTGAACATGATGATATGGATTTATATGTTCTCACAAAATAATAGAATAAAAATTCATTTCACCAGATTCTTTACATATGAAGTGGTTACATCATTTCAAGGAGACTTGAACATGAAGAGTTAGAACTGAGATAAAATGAAGATAAAAGATTTTAAGACTCGTAGCATTATTATATTGGATGAGTAAAGGTGTTTAAGATTATAATGCTTTTTACTGGAACAGCGTTATCTTTTCTTTCAATAACAGCAAATGGTATCTTCCTTATTTTATTACTAAAACTATAGTAAACATGACAACTTGACATGTAAAACATTGAAGATCTCAACCTGTAAGGAATTTGGCCCTGAGGAAGGGTCCCATTTTTCTAGGGTTCAAAAACAAATGCAATATATTCATTTATTTATAATACATAGATGAGTAGAAAGTGATGATCATTCTATAACTTCTTAATCAAAGGCATGGACAATGTAACATAAAATTGACTTCATTTGCCTGAATCAAGCAAGTTTTTCTCTTCCTAAAAGATTGTACTGAATTTTTTAATGTCCTCTTTTCAGGTCAACTCCATCTATCTGAAGAATTAGGACCTCTAAATATGACATCCCTATGTATATTCCATTAAGTTGCATCCCACAGCAATGACCTTAAACATGTTGCCAAGGATGCAGGGAACTTTTGGCAAAAATGACATATCAATTGTGACAACCTAGGCCAAATTCATTATAATACAGATGTACAAAAAATAACAGAAAGAAGTACCAGATGTTTCCTCCATGCACACGGAAATAATTTGCATATCAATGGGAGAAATAGTTATGTGATAGTTCATGTGCTTTTTAACTAGGGTAAATCACACTTTTAGCCCTTATCCACAGTTCAAGCACTTTGTAGTTTTTGACTCTGATAACTCCTAAAATGGACCTTCTGTTAACAATGTTACTAACCTAGTTAAAAAATCAAGATAAATTGTAATTTGACCCCAAAACTATTATCAAGGACAATATAAACTACCAAATTCAAAACACGTACTTTTAGATCCCAAAACTCCAGAGAGTTGATAGACCTCAAGGTATTTACCCTACTAAAAAATGAAAACCTTAAGTCTGGCCAAGTTTTGAAATTTTTGTAAAGGCAAAAAATCATCATTTTTTAGTTCTCATGGTATCTGCTCCTTGTCATTAACTTTGAGGGTCATGATGCCATTATCCCCAAAAAATAATAAAAACAATGACACCAAAAAAAAAAACCATCCTCCCTTCCCTTCCTACCCTGCACAAGCCATAGCACTTTGTGCACCAGTAGGACCTGTTCTTCCTACATTTCAATAGCTCAATCACTAAATCTCAGCCCATCCCACCCTGAATTTCAACCAACTGATGCCACATATATACCAAAAACCACCAACACAAACACAAAGATTTAACCATTACTTTCAAAGGGTTCTTTTTCTTTCTTTTTTTTTAATTTTGTTGATTAACAGAGGGTATGACCATAATTTGGCCAACTACTTCCAAGCACATGAATTGACTCATGCACCAGTCAAATATAGCTTACACTCAGGATAGTTTTAAGAAGTAGCGTCCTTGGTAGGATTTGAGCCCAAAATCTCATACAAATTATCAGAAAAGTTCTTGGCTCTTATCCACTAGGCCAACCCCTTTGAGTTAAAGGTCTGCATTTTCAGTCCAAGGCATGAATGAAATACATGTCAACCATTTTTTTATTAGCAAAAAATAAATAAATAAATACATGTAGATCATTAACTATTATCAATCCATTTTTATTTTTCCAATCTATCCTTCATATGAATTAATTCCATAATATCAACATGTATTCTCACAAATAATAGTATTCATGCCCAAAATCCATTCTTATTTTATCAACCCATCTTATTATTCCGGAATGAATTCAAAACAAATGGACTTTTTTTTTTGGATAAGAAAAAATGGTGGACTCGTTTTTCTTCATTTCTATTTTGTTTCCCAAATCTATCCATTGCTTCTTCTTTTTTTAACTGAAATTTTCATATTTTCTTTTTCTTTTGCATTAAATGACTGTTTAAGATTCTTTTCATTTAATTCTGCAGCACTCCTCACCCATCTTAAGACTCTTGGCATGAGAGACCAAAACAGCATGGTAAAGTTTTGATGGCTGAAGGATTTCTTTCTCCAAAAAATGAAGCAATCTCTCCTTGACGACACAAACCAACTCATTCATATTTAAACGACAACTCCTCTCCAGGTTACTTCTGTCCACAATAACAGATATTACAAAGACTTCCTTTTGACCACTGTCCTGGAGTCTTTTTTCCATCTTTATGATCAATGTAAATCCAGCAGTTAGCTTTTCATTTTAACTCACAAGTCACAATCCCACTCATGTCCACCTCCATTTGACAGCACCTATCCTAGTGCCAACAGCATTGAGTGGCAGCAAACACCTACATTCCTCTAATATTCCTTCTAGTTGGGAATGATAAGATGAAGCTAAGTATCATTTTTTTTTCCTTAATATTTCTTCAGGAAAATGAATTATAGAATTGTAAGCAGGCAATAGAATCCCTCCTATGAAATGAAGTCTGGCATGTTTCAAACCAAGAATAATTCAGCTTGTAACATATGACGTGATCTTCTTTGCCAAATGCTGGACACTACCATGTCTTGTTGAAATTTTAAACTAAAAAGGACCGATATATAGAATGATTGATCTCACATATCCACGACAATCTAATTTATTTATTTAGCAAGGTATTAATAAGATCATTGTAGATATTCATAATATGAGTTTATATTTAATAAAAACTGTCTAAAAATGAAAAAAGACACTCACTGTAATGTTTAAGTTATTCAAACACATTAACATCTGTCCTGCTAAGTACTTTTATCATTACATTAACCAATGAACAAGAAGGTAACCTTCTGAACAACCACATAGTTTAGTTTTAGATATTCTTAACAGCTTATGGCATTAAGGATATCTATACTATAATGTTCATTTAGTGTCTCCATTGGCGTTGTTATAATTTATGATAGAATTTGCTTAGGTGCCATCAGCTGTGCCCTTCAGTTAATGCACCAAACCATAAACAAATGAGTTGCAATAATCACAAGGAAATTTGGAATTTTTTTGACAAGTGAGTTGGCACTGGGGTATCCTAGACCTATAACTGAAAGCAAGATACTCTAAAACTAAACCACGTGGTTGTTAGTGACAATTTGGATAATGCTATCTATACACCACAATTTTTGTCTCTTATGTAAGACAGAAAGCTTGATTGAAAGAGGATTATATGCCATGCTATCTGCAAGCTCGATTAAAAGAGGATTATATGCCATGCTATCTGCCTGGCTGGACAGGACTGTAGACACACATTGATCATTTATGATAATCTCTCCAAACATGCACTAGCACAAACAGTTCTAAAAGCATTCTATACAAGTATACGCATATGATCCACACTTATATGACTGCCTATTATCTATCTGGTTATTCATTTGATTCACTTTTGTTACTTGGCTTTACCTTTATCCTCAATAACTGTTATTTTTGAGCAAGCTCCCTCATCAGGCAGCTTGATATTTTTCCATAAGGAAAATTGACAACATTCTCTCAGCGAGCCTAGTGACAACGTAACTCTTGCAAGGATGTCATTCTAAGTCAATCCTCTTTCTGGGTAAGTACTCTACCTAGAATTCAGATCAAGCTATTAACAAAGCCTCCATGAAAAGCAAGCAACAAGATGCAAAGATCTGAAGTAACATCCAGATATGTGAATTAAAGGGCAAGAGGACATGAACATTGACCTACCCTTTCAGCCATTAACATGTTTATGCTCTTATAACGAAGCTTGGAACAAAGAAGCAAACTGCAAGCATCCATTGCAACTATATGTTTATAGCTTATAAGTTCTTCAACAGCACAGGAGCTACGAAAATTTGTGTCACCAATCAACTTCATTTGGAAATCTAGCTTTACAGCAGAGGGAGGGAAAAATAAATATGCTCATGTAATAGCTGTCATTGCCTCAAATGCAAAAGGATCCGCTAGACAACAAAACCTTATCAAATAACAACATACTAAGACAATATTTACCTTTCATTGCGGTTGAGCCGGGCACCATAATAGAAGGCCATAGAGAGTAACCAACAATCACTATGCACAGCAACCAACGAAAGCCAATCTTTCCTTTTCATTCCATCTCTCGCAAAATTGATGCCTAAAGCTGGTTCTGGAAGCTCTGGAGGAACTTCTTCTGCTGGAAGAGCCACCAGCCATGACTCATTTGGAAACCCGTACAAGCACAAGTTTTCCTTCTCTAAAGAGACAGCAATAATGCAACAAATATCATAGTCAGAAAAACTCCTTAATGAAATAATGCAGAGGCCTGAATGCAATGCCAAATTATTGAAGGATCATTTGAGGAAAAAAAGAAAGTCAGAGAAAATGACCCTCCTATCAAAATCTCCAGGACATCCATCAAAATTGGCAGAAGAATAACATCCTAGTTGGTTTTACTATAGAATTGGAGTTTCCAATTATCTTACCCAAGACCAAGATCAACCAAAGATGCAATCGAATGATTTTTCTCTTTGGCTTCTAAGGAAATGCAAAAAGTAAAAAGTGCAGACACTACCAAATGACATCAAATTACTGCCACAACTAGCGACATCAAATCATTTCTGAGCCCCACGTTCTAGCCTATTTGCATTATTCAAGCTAATGAAGTTACCAATTTCACAACATAAGGAGCACAAACTTCATGGCTATACCATTTTCTTCCACATTCCAGAATTTTCTCAGCATCCAAACAGACCAGCCCCATATCAAATTCATGCAAAGAAAACATGTTTTTTTTTAAGGTTTCTAACAAAATGCATGGGAAGAAGACAGCGAACACAGAAATCAAATTTAAGCCTTTAACCAAACTCTACACATTGAACTCCCAGTCTAAAGCGACTAAAAAGCAGAATTAAACCAAACAAAATCACAACTTTAAGACAAAATTAAACAAATTCTCTTCCATTTCCATAGTACTCGTTAACATCCAGAAAAAAATAATGAAAAAATTAATGAAAAAACCCATCAACTACATACATCAATACTTCCAGTACCATAAAAACTTTTAAAGACCCATCGGAAACGACAAAGAAAAGCAAAACAAACCCATCGAAATTCAGAACTCACCCGGATCACAAAGCGAATAAAACTCGTCCACATCTAAAAAAAAACAAACAACATAATCCCATTAGTGTAAAGATTGAAACTTTAAGATCAAACAAGATAATGGGTATTTAAGTAACATGCATGGAGAACTAAAAGAGATCAAAGTTCATGAGTATATATTATGTATTAGAATGAAAATTTGCAAAATTTATAAGTGGAATCATACCATATGTTAAAGCACGAACAAGAGCAGTGCGGCGAGAGCTAAAGTCTTTGAAGATCTCTTCTACGGTTCGTGGACTGGATGGAGGGATTGATGAAGCCATTTTTTTTTTTAATTTGTTTGGTGAATTATCTTACTCAATAGATCTCTTTGTGTTATCCCTTTTGGGTGTATGGTCGCGTGGACATACAGGAAAGAACAAAGAAAGAAAGACAGCAGTTTGCTGCGAGCACCTCCTATGGCTTTGGAGAGAGATAGAAGCCTTCTCCTATGTTGTTGGCTTTATTTCTCATCAAAATATAAATTCATCACCAAGCTAATTAAGAACATTTGAAATTCGACATTTCATTTTATTTCAATGGTTGCCATTGTAATACTATCAATATTATACTTTATTATAAATATTATATATATATATACATATAATTAATAAGGGGGTTAGATTATATCCTTTCATGTTATTGAAACTAAGAAATAGCTGATACTTTCTATAAATTTATAATTTTATGAAATTTTTTTAATTAAAATACAACATTATTTAAGTGCAGATTATGGTAAAATGGTATCATAAATTTAGGTGAAGATTCTATATATTTATGTTTTACTAACTTTATATCATGTCCTTATTTTGATCTAATGATTATTAAAATTAAGAAAAATAATTGAGATTATATAATTTAAAACAAGCCATTAAATCATGAGCCAATTGGCATTTTATTTGCTTATTTAGCTCAAATTGACCATATTACTAGTTTTATTATTTCAAATCTTTATTCTGGAGAAATGGTCAAGTATCCTTTCAAGTGCAAAGAAGATATATTTTATTTATGAGGATTGGTCAAATATCCTTTTAAGTATAAGAAGTAAGGAAGGTGATGAAAGTAAGTGTGCAGAAGAAGAATAATGGCATTGGCAGTGACCAAGATGATTGTAATGATGACAATGACAAGAGAGCTAGAGTAGTTTTACTGATGACAAAGCAATTGCTGATAGGGATGAGTAAGTATTCCTATTATACAAGGTATTTACCCATATCCTACTTAACTAGGTTGATACTAGCTAGATATTGTAAGTTATAGATAGATTTCGAGTAAAATTTACTCCAAAGGTTATAGTATAGGTATAAGGTCTTCCTACCTTATACTCACCCATTAACCTATAATTTAAAATATATAAAATATAGGTTTCAAGATATCTTATATTTACCCTATAAAATATTATTAAATAATATTAATAAATGAATAGTAATTAATAATATTATTATTTTTTTCGTAAATATTTTAGTAAAAAGGGGAGGAAAAAGCTTAAGTCCATAAGTTAAGAACCCTAAATGGTTAAACCTAATGTTGCTCCTCTTTCTTTTCCTTATTCTTCTTCATTTTACTCTCTAACTTTAAGTTCTATATTACTTTGTCTTATTCTTTTCTATTTACTAAGTAGTAAGATTGCAAAACTTGAAATAATTAAATAGAAAAATTACCTTTTTAATTTCACATATTTTATTATAGGTTTATTAAATTTTGCATATGAAAAATTTATAATACATATATAAATAATTTTTTTAATATCATATAAACTTAAAATTTAGAAAAAGAAAGCTAAAATTTAGAAGTTTCATAGGATATCCTATACCTCATAAGTTTTATAGGATACAAGAATATGGTATAAAGTAGTTTCAGGATACTATAAAGTAAGTTCTAGTTTCAAAATTTGATAATTTGTACCTTATAGGGTAAAGTATAGGTAAGGCCTTATAACCTACCCATCATGTATCCTCTCACTTCTAGTTGGTGACTAATGTTTTGTTTTAATTCTATATTTTATTATAATAATTGGAGGTGAGGAAAAAAAAAAACCCAAACCATGAATTAAATCAAACTGAAATGGAAATTCTTTTTTTTTTCAATTCGATTTGGTCTTAAGATATTAGTTCATAGTTTGTTTAACTTGGTAAACCAAATTGGACTGATAATGTAAAAAAGGGAGGGGGGGAAAAAACAAGTGAATCTCTTTTGCTTAATTAACCCAACCCAATTCACCATAGCATCATATTTCATAACTATCTACATGAGCTTGGCATGGGTTTATAGTTTCTAGGAATTTATAGGCAATAGAGAAACCCACTTTATTAGTTCAATCCACTGAGGATACTACATAATCTATATAATATTTTGAGGACATGAGATTTCCTTATGGTTGTTAGAGTTATGAAGTTATTGACTTTTGAAGCATCTAAACTAGAAAATATTAAAGATATCTTCCTCTAGATCATCCTTACATTGTTGTTGTTTTTGTTATCATGAAACTTTCCAATGCATTTAACTAAATAAAGCGACAATGCAAAAATTAACTTGTCTAGTAGAAGAAGACACAACCTACTATTGTTCCTATTGTTATTAATAGATGCTTATATTGGTGTTTAAATTCCAAAGAAGCACATCCAATAAAGTTGTCAACTTTTTTATTTGTTTACCCAACCACAATGCCTTCCATGGATTCAAATACCAAGTGGTAGGTAAGTTACACCGGCATGTATTTGGTAATAATTATGTTAATTGCTTCATTGGAAAATAGTTTGCAATATTTAATGATACATGTAAATTGTAATATACTAAAGCAATAGTTAATTTATGATAATAATTCAAATTGCAAATTGAACTAGACCAAATCTTTTTTTTTTCTTTTTCAATTTAAAAAAATTATAAACTAAAAAGTATGATTAAGTTTGAACTTAAAAAGAAAACCATAATATATGATTAAGTTTAGTTTGGGAAGGCAAACAATACCAAACCTAACTACTTCTACCATTGAATTAATAGGTTTATGGACTTTGATAAGACAAAACTTAACATAACAATTGAAATCAAACATTTACCTTAAGTAATTGTTGGATATATCTAATTAATCAACTTAAATTTGAACTATGATTTGAATGCATCCTTGAAATGGTTGTTTATAATATAGATATAAATATGTTTGTGTATTTGGAACACCATGAGAGTTTATAGGATATTGGACTCCATTAGAGGCCATCGACCAAATGATAATATGCGTGGTGACTAGTCGGTAGAGTTTTTTTCTTCAATAAGCAAAACCCTAACAGCCTAGCCTACCAATCGGTCAAGAGCTTAGATGGCATCCAATCAATAGAAGGTTTAGAGCTTTAAACCTTTTTTTTTTTGTGGATTTTAAGACATCTACCAACTTCAACACTATTTGTTCATTCAAGAAAATAGTAAAACTTTTGTCTCTACCAACCAGATGGTAGATTAACTATTGACTGGTTGGTAATAGCAAAATCTAGCCATAAACAAGCATTAAATATAGTTTTGAAGGCAATAATAGATGTTTTCTTGCTCAGTGTCATAAATTCTCCATTAACTTATTTTTTATGCAAGAGAGCTCAACTTGTAATCAAAGTCTTTGTTCATTAGTTCATTACATTCCTTGTCTTTTATACTTAAATTTACAAAAATCAAAAGTGCAAATGTAATATATGAAAATTTTAATTATTTATTTATTTATGTAATATAGGTATTATCATAAAGAGCTAAGGACGATGATGGAATTTTATAAAATTTCAAGTGGAAATTTGGACATTTCACACATGGAGTATAAATACTCCAAGTTGATCTAGAGAGCCTCCTTTATCATTTTGAGCAGTGGAATAGAATCGCAGAGGACAAACGCTTCCTATAAGAAACCCTAGAGACGAAAGGAAAAAGGGGTGATCAAACTTTGAAGACAAAAGGATAAGGAATTCCATACTAAAGTCAAATTAGGATTTATTGAATTTGTAATTATAAGCATCGTTTGTTCATACAGAAAACGAGGTGCGTGAAGGGACGTACAAGAATAGAGAATCGACAACTCGAGATTTGCGAATTGTGGAAATTGAAGTAAGTATGCAAATCTATGTAAATTAATTGTAATTACGTATTTTAGAGACTTAAATTAGCTTAGGAATACATAGGATTGAGACTTGGAGGAATTGAAGTAAAAGAATTAGGATTCATAGAGATTGCTAAGGGAACACGACCTACCAACACAGTCGTGTTTCGATTGTGTTGAAATGGAAAGGTATACCAAGAGATACATGACCTCCTAACACGGCCATGTTTCAACCATGTTGAGTTAAGGGTAACATGGCCTCCCAATACGGTCGTGTTTAAATCATGTTGAGTATGAAAGTTGCACCGAGAGATACACGGCCTCTTAATACAATCGTGTATTGAGTCAAGGGTAACACGGCCTCCTAACATGATCTTGTTTAGGCCGTGTTGAATAAAGAAGAACACGACCTCCCAACACAATCATGTTCCAACCGTGTTGAAACCAAGTTTTTCACCAAAAGATACACGAACTTTAACATGGTCGTGCTTTAGCCCATGTTGAGCAACATGGTCCCCAACATGACTGTGTTTAATAAAGTATAACGTAATTATATATTCATTTAACTTCAAATTAAACTAATTTCCACGTAACCTAGATAGCTAGTAATGCCTTAGAGAAATTAAATGAATAGGATTAAGAAAATAAAGAACGAAATTGATCTTAGATTAAGTACTAAGAAGTACTTGTTGATTGAACAGATTTCAACTTAGCTTACATCTAAGACCGGGAAGTGCTTAAGGCTAGGATTCAAGGTACATATAACTTGTGTGCTGTTCTGTGTTTGCTTAAGTTAGTACATATGTTGAAATTGATTAAGTTGAATGAATTAGCTTAAGTGCTTAAGTGGTATGCTGTATATGCTTGGTTCGGCCTAGGGGCCTATAGTAGCAGATCCCTAGGAAGCACCCCAATGATCCTTATGTGACATTGTTCCTAGTGGAGTTGTGCTTGGAAATGATATGAGCTGAATGTTGATTAAGTGGTTAAGTGTACATGGGTGTGGGGCCCGTAGTGCAGTTCCCATCACCAAGTCATGCTTCAATGTGTTAAGAGTATTAAGGGGATCATGAGTACCTTGTTGTTTGCTTGTGAACATAAATTATATTAGAAAATGGTTATCTGTGTTTAAGTTATGCATGATGCATGAGATACTTGTTTATGTTTATTCATGTGTATGTGTTTGTGTTATACGTACTAAGCATTAGCTCACCTTTCGGGGAATCGTTTTTAGATGCAAAGTGTTGAGGGAGATGAGAACCCCGAAGATAACTTGAGTTTGGGTGAACCATAGAGAAAGGAAGATGAAGATTACCATTACTATTATGGTTATTAGGATTTTGGAGTATTATGTTATTGGACTATGATAGACATTATCTTTTGAAAATGTTATTTTTGGTGTTTAAAGCCTTCCGCTGCGTTAGATGTTTGATATTGTCGAGACCAATTTTTAATTTTTCATTTATATTCCTAATCCGATTTATATTAAATCCTATGCTCATCCAATATAAATTCTTGACTTGAATTAGGAAATTCATTATTTATATGGAGTCGCCACCTAATTGAAGTTGGAAAAAAATATTGAATTAGAACTAACTGAGTGGATTAATTCTAATTTGGACAACTGGTCGATGAAATCTCCTCTTTTTATTTTTATAAATGAAAAAGAAGAAGGGAAAACTAGATATTCTTGACTTAGGAGCTAACCTATTAAAATCCTAAAGTTATCACCTTATCCTTCTGAAACTTAGACCATATTTTGATATCTTTTCCTTATTTTATTTTTTTTAATTTTTAATTTTTATTTTTATTATATTTTTTATTTTTATTTTTTATATATATTAAAAAAAATTAAAAAAACTCACACTAATTTGGAAAACGATTTTTTTATTTCTTTTTAGAGTTGCCCTATAAGGGTGCCTACGTATTTACTATTTAAGATCAAACAAGCCGTAGTTTATAAAAAAGCTTTAGTGGATTGGTTTAAGTTTTAATTATGAAAATACCTCGAGTTTATGTTTTTTATCATTTTCAAAGTTTTGGAAAAAATCTAAGCCCAAGCTTTATTATTTTATTTTCTAAAAAATTTTGATTTAAGAAAAACCACTTTTGGATTTATTTAAAAAAAAAAGATTTTTCTAAGTGATAAAACGATCTATTATTGATTCATGTTATTATCCCAAATTATTTACTTCTAAAATTTTTATTTTTTATTATTTTATCTCTTATATATATTTTTTATTTTTTATTATTATTTTTTATTAAACTAAACATATCTATTTAAAAAAAAAAACTAATTAAAACCCTAACATTATTATTTATATTCTTTAGGATTATAAATTTCTAATAAAATAAATATATAAGTAGAATAAATAAAATAAAATAAATAATAAAAAATCAAAAAATCAACTTACTTGAGTACGGGTCGTAGTTCGCGGGTCGGGTCGGATCGGGTTGAATCGGTTGGAGGGTTCTCGTTGGCGGTGTTGCGACAATTTTTTAGAGAGTTTGAAGGCAGCTTCCAAGCTTTTCGAGAGTGGGTAATCTAACCATGGTAGTGGATTTCTTCAAAAATGCCTCCAAGTGGTAGTTCTTAGCTTGATTGGTAGTCGCGGCAAAGGAGAACTCTAGCAAGCTTTGAAACCTTGTGTTTTCTCTCTTTTTCTCTCTTCTAATGTCTGTTTTAGCTTCCCTACGTCGTGATCTATTTATAGGCACCAGAAATTGAGCTAGATAAGCTCAGATTTCCTTCGATTGGCACGAATCATATCTTCGGTTAAAAACCCATCTCCGATTTGCTTAGATTTGTCTAAATCTCTGATTTTGTTACGATTTTATGCTAATTGGATGATGTTTATCTCATTTTAGTTAAATATTTGTTGGATTTGTGCAAAAAATCACATTAAAACGGTCGAATTTAGATTTTCCACGGCCGGCGAGCATTTCGGACGAAGGTTGAAGATGATCATGTGCCCGATGCGTGCGCTCCCTCTGTCCAATCACAAGTCAACACGTGTCTTAGGCAAAGGAAAAAAAATTGCAAAACGCGGATTGCGTCTCCTTGGATTCGAACTCTCGCCAAGCGCACCCCCCCCCCCCCCGGGCGCACGCGCACATAAGGCCATGGTTCGGTCCAGCTAGGCTAGCCCAACTCTCGGTTTTATTTTACATGAATATTATACATAAGCATGTCATTTTTTATTTATTTTATATTATTTTGAAATTATAAAAATTTGTAAAAATCATTCAACTCTTTTTATTATTATTTCTAATATTATTTTCTAAAATTGGGATATTTTTCCTATTTATTTTATTTTTTATTTTATTTTTCCTAAATAGAAGAAAAAATTTTGTAAAAATGAAAAAAATTGTAAATTGAACATCATTAATGATTAGGAGCAAAAATGGGGTGTTTATAATTGCCCCTCTTTGTAGTAAAGTTTGAAAAACTTAACTACAAAGACAAGAAAGATGCTATTTTTAGCTGACAGACTGAATGATAACACCTTAGTTGGCTAGTTATCTGAGCTTGGCTTTAGTAGGAAAATGCTCAACGAGCTAATAATCTTATGAATGCTTTGTGATGATTACTACTGCTTGGGGAATGATCTTAAACAATCTGACATCCTAGAGTAAGATACCATCTAGAAAAGTGCTTTATGAGCTAACTAATTGACGATAAGAAACATCTCAGGGATTGTTTAGGTGTGTGTTATTTGTGAGTAGACTAACTAATAACAAGGAAGCGTCATACAAGACTAACAATCGTAAAGAAGAGATTGTTTAAAGAAGTGCTCTTATGAGTTGGCCACCCGATTAACAGAAGCGTCTAGTTAGACCAGCGACTGTTGGAGAAAAAACGTTATGGAGGAGTGCTCTCATGAGCTGACTCGTTAATATTAGGAAGTGCCTTATAGGACTAACAACCTTAAAGGGGATAATCTAAAGAAGTGTTTCTATGAGTTGGCTAATCGATAGACTATCTAGAAAAGTACTCTTATGAGCTGACCAATCAATAAATTATCTAGAAAAGTGCTCTCATGAGTTGACTAATTAATAAATTATTTAGAAAAGTGCTCTCATGAGCTAACTAATCGATAAATTATCTAGAAAATTGTTCTTATGAGCTGACTAGTCGACAAATTATCTAAAAAAGTGCTATCATGAGTTGAATAATCAATAAATTAGGAAGCGTCATATTTAGACTCGCAACCATAGGAGAGGATATCTTAGGAAAGTGCCATGTTGTATGCCTGGGAAGGTGCCCCATTATGGGTTTACTTTCAGAAAAGTATGCCTGGGAAGGTGCCCCATTGTGGGCTAACTAACTGATAGCGGGAAGCGTCTCTTTGGACTTGCAACCCTGAAGAAGAGACGTCTAGGAAGGTGCCCCTATAGGCTGACCTTAAGAGAGAATATCCAAGAAAGTGCCTCATTGTAGGCTGACTCACCTAACATTTCTGAAAACGCTTTTGGTGAACTGGTCACATGATTGATAAGAGGCGTCATTTAGACTGCTTAACTTAGAAGATGTGATTCATGATGAATGATGGTTATTTACTCTGAATGCTTACTGGTTTATCGCGGATAGCAACCAAATAACCGAACCTTCATGCTAGTTTGCTCCTTCTTTGCTTACTCTTGCTTCAAAACAGGACTGAGGGCCTTGATTTATTTTCTTTATTGTGAGCATGGCTCTTGTGATTGTGGTGTTATCCTATTAATGCACCAGATTTATGTTCAAAAATAGGTGGAATTATATAAAAGAGAAAAATCCATTGAGATTTATCATTATTTTAATGTTCATTCTTCATGGTGAAGCAATGGGTAGTGTATGTTTATGAAAGTTTATTTAATGAGAATTGGTCAAAGTAATTGACCATTTAGAGACATTAACTTTGCTTGTAGAAGGAATGAAAACTAAACTCAATGAATTTTATACTGAATATTGGCATTTATGAATCTTGGCAAAATTTCAATTTTCTTGCCTAAGGATAGTACATCTTAACAGCATCCATATTAATGGGGTCTCTCAATTCTGAATCATCCATTTGAGTTAATATTAAAGCTCCTCCTGACAACACCTTTTATACAACATATGGGCCCTCATAGTTTGGGGTAAACTTCCCTCTTGAATCTTGAGCATTTGAGAGAACTTTCTTTAGCACCAGTTCTCCTTCTTTGAAACATCGAGGTTTCATTTTCTTATTGAATGCTTAAGCCATTCTTTGTCGGTAACATTGGCCATGACATAACGCAGCGAGTCTTTTTTCGTCGATCAAATTCAACTGATCAAGCCTCTTCTTTGCCCAGTCTGACTCATCTAACTATGCTTCTGATAGGATCCTGAAGGATGGTATTTCGACTTCAATTGGCAACACTGCCTCAGTTCTATATACCAGAGAATATGGAGTAACTCCAGTAGATGTTCGAATTGAGGTTCTGTAAGCCATGAGGGCGAATGGTAGCATCTTGTGCCAATATTTATAAGTGATTGTCATTTTCTCGATAATTCTTTTGATGTTCTTGTTGGCTACTTCTATGGCCCTATTTATCTGAGGTCGGTAGGGAGTTGAATTTTTGTGGTTTATATGGAAGTGTTGACACAAATTTGTCATCAACTTGTTATTGACGTTAGAGTCGTTGTCGGTGATAATTGATTCAAGAACTCCATAGCGGGCTATTATGTCCCTCTTCAAGAATCAGATTATTACCTCTTTTGTGACAATAGCGTATGATGAAGCTTCTACCTACTTGGTGAAGTAATCAATGGCTACCAGTATGAATCTGTGACCATTGGACACTTTGGGAGTGATTGGCCCAATGATGTCGATTCCCCACATGGAGAATGGCTATGGTGTAGACAACGAATGAAGCTCTTTAGGCGGGGCATTTATTCGGTTTGCATAAACTTGACACAAGTGACAGTGCTTAACGTATTTAATGCAGTCTGATTCCATTATTAACTAATAATAGCCCATTCTCATGATTTTTCGGGCAAGCATGCAGCCGTTAATGTGAGGCCCTCATACTCCTTCATGCACTTCTTTCATCAGTTCATTCGCCTCTTTTTTATCTACACATCTTAGCAATGTGGTGTCAGGCGATCTTCTATAAAGCACAAGCCCATTTAGTAAGAAATGACTTGTTAACCTTCTGAGTGTTCTTTGGTCATTTTTGCTAGCCATTTCAGGGTATTTACTTTCTTGGAGAAAAGTTTTGATATCGTAATACCAAAGCTTATCATCTTGTGCTTTCTTGATTACCAAACAGTAGGCAGGTCGATTTTCAATTTCTTTTTTCAATGGTTGGACTTCGACTCTCCCTATTATTTGAATCATAGATGCTTATGTGGTGAGGGCATCTATAAACTAATTTTGAGTCCTCAGGATGTATGTAAATGTGTTGCTTCGAACTCTTCGATCGACTTTGTCAAATGTTGGTGATATGGTACCAATTTGGGGTCTTTAGTTTTGTATTCCCCTCGTGTTTGTAATATGATGAGTGAAGAATCTCCGTATACTTCTAATTCATGGATTTCCATGTGGCAAGCCATTTTGAGGCCGAGGATGCACGCCTCATATTTCGCGATATTATTAGTATATGAAAATGTGAGTCTAGTCGCTAAAGGGAATTGTATTCCTTCTTGTGATATTAGTACTGTCCCGATCTTACACCCAAATACATTGGCAGCTTCGTCAAAGAACATATTCCATTTAGAGCTTTGTTTTGTCCCATAGTCTTCTGTTAGTTCACCTTCCATTGTTAATATACTTTCATAAGGGAATTAGGCTTGTGATTCTTAAAGATCTCCCTCAATTGGGCGTTCTGCCAAATGATCATCTAAAGATTGCCCTTTTATCGAATTTTGATTTATATATGTGATATCAAATTCTGATAAGAGCATTTGTCATTTAGAGATTCTTCCTAACAAAACGGGCTTCTCTGCCAAGTACTTTAGGGGATCGTGTCTTGTTAGCAACTCAATAGGGTAGTAAAGGGTGTACTGCCTTAATCGGTGCATGACCCAAATAAAAGCACAACAAGTCCTTTCTATTTCAGAGTACATCTATTCCCCATCTGTGAACTTCTTGCTTAGATAGTATATGGAATGTTCCCTTCCTTCTTCATCTTTCTATCCCAGCATGCACCCCATAGATTCAGGGAGTATCGTGAGGTACAAGAATAAGGGCTTTCCTTGTTTTGGAACTATCAAGACTAGGGGATTTGTGAGATAGTCTTTGATCATTTTGAATGCTTCTTCGCATTCATCATCCCATTCTACCGTAGCATTCTTTTTCAACAGATGGAATAGTAGACGACATTTATCTGTGAGTTGAGAGATGAAACAGGCTATGTTATTCAACCTTCCTAGCAAACCTCTCACCTCTTTGATAGTGCGTGGAAAAGGTAGTTCCAATATGGCTTTTACCTTGTCAAGGTCGATTTTAATACTTTCTCGGCTTATGACAAACCCTAATAGCCTGCCTATTGTGACCCCAAAAGTACACTTTTCAGGATTCAACTTGAGTTGAAATTTTCTCAATCGCTTGAATAATCTTCTCAGGATAACTGTATGGCTCTCTTCTCCCTTAGACTTGGCTATCACATCGTCAATGTATACTTCAACTTCTCGATGCATCATGTCATGAAGTATCGCGACCATGGCTCTTTGATACGTTGTCCCGGCGTTCTTCAAACCAAAGGGCATAACTTTGTAACAAAAAGTTCCCGATGTTGTGATAAAGGTTGTTTTAGTTTTATCTTCTTCAGCCATTTTTATCTTATTATACCCTGAGAAACCATCCATGAATGAAAAGAGATGATTCCCTGCGGTATTATCTACCAGGACGTAGATGTGAGGTAGAGGGAAATTGTCTTTAGGCGTAGCTTGATTTAAGTCTCAGAAGTCTATGCACACTCGGACTTTCCCATTCTTCTTTCGAACGGGGACTATATTTGCTACCCATTCTGGGTAGTCTGATACCTCAATAAACCTTACCTCTAGTAGTTTTTTTACTTCCTCCTTGATCTTTAGTAAGATGTTGGGCCTAAAACTTCTCAACTTTTGCTTTTTAGGTTTGACATCTTCTCTTGTGGGAAGTTTGTGAATTACTATTGACTGGTCGAGTCCTGGCATGTCGCCATATGACCAAGAAAATACATCCGCATATTAGTTAACAACTCGGTTATCTCACGCTTTTGCTTGTCACTTAAATTGGCCCCAATCTTGAGGTTTTTGGGTTCCTCTGTGCTTCTTAGATTTATTATCTCCATCAGCTCGTTGATTGAGATTTTACTTTGTTCATGTTTTTGCCAACTTTCTTGTATTATTTCGTGGTCAAGGACATCGCTTCCAACGGCTGACCTAGTAGTATCGGAAATGATGTCGATGTTTTCATTACTTACCTGCGCGAAATGTCCTTGACGTTCGATAGTAGGGAATCTGTAGGTAAAGTGAAGTGACAACATATGTATATAAGCAAAAGAGATAAATTGCAATTTATTGAATTTGAATAATGATAATCACAATGAAAATCCGTTCAATAATTGTTCCCTATCCTTGAGCTGACCTAGTGCTATTAACAAGATAACATAACCAATTGTTAAGAGCTGGATACTGATTGGACGTGCAAGAGGCTGAGCCCTCATTGCTGATGTCGATTCAGCTTATCATTGGCTCTTAAATGATTTTTGGAGGGGTGGAAAATGCATCTGGGCATTACTTAGCTTCTCTTTCTTTCTGCTTTTGATACCTCTTGCTTGTGCCTCTTCTTGGGGTGTAGGAATGTACCCTAGTCCAAATGTTCCTTGCTGTCCTTCCTTGAATTGATAGCCCTCCTTGTTTGTTACCATGTTCACTTCATTGAATATTTGGAGCCCAAAGTCTTTAGAACTGTCTTCCCCGATGTAGGGTATAGCGGGTTTCTTTATAAATAGCATAGTCCTGCTCTCCCAATACGATGATAATCTGTCCATTTGCTATGAACTTGACCTTCTGATGGAGACTCGAGGGTATGGTTCTGGTGGTATGTATCCATGGCCTTCCCAATAGTAGATTGAAAGATTTTGAAATGTCAAGGACTTAGAAAGATATGTGGAACATCTGTAGACCAATCTCTACTGACAAGCTGATTTCCCCCACTATCTCTCTCTTGGACCCATCGAAGGACCTAACCACTGTCGAGCTTAGCGTGATGTTGCTCACATCGACCCCCAACAGGTCAAGGGTAGCCAAAGGGCATAAGTTGAGGGAAGATCCATTGTCTATGAGTACTTTGGAGACAATTATGTCATTGCATTTTACCACTATAAACAGTGATTTCATGTGTTGGTCTCCATCTTCTCCCAGCTCTTCGGGAGAGAAAGATATTTGATTCATGGTGACGATTGAATTTGCCACATGGCTCAATTTTTCTGTTACGGTGCCTTCTGGTACCTTGACCTGTTTGAGTACTCTGAAGAGTACTTCCCTATGAAGCTCAGATGTTGTGAGGAGGCCCATGAGCGATATCTAGGCTGGAACTTTATTAAGTTGTTCCATGATTTTATATTCACTTGCCTTGATCATTTTCATGAATGCAGGGAGCCCCTTTTCTTCCTCTTTCTCTACCACGATGTTAAGCTCTTCAATTAAGGTCTTGTACTTAGGGTCATAAATCCTCCTAGAACGGGTGATTCCTCTTACGATGGGAGGCTTTTCCTGATCGAGGGCCTGATAGTCGAATGGTGTCACCTTATACCTCTCTGAGGGTATTGGGACATTAAATACATATTTCTTCTTTGGGATTTGCACCTCAATAACCCATCCTTCGTAGCACTTTATTACTATCGGCTTGGGGTCCGATTTGATCATGTTTATAGACTCCTCTTTTCCTTTCGGTGGGTTGTCTTCTTTCTCAAATTCGAGCCCCCATCCATTGGTGGCCCATACTCGGTTGGGATGAAAAAGTAATTCACTAGATACTCGAACCTCCCGTGTGATTCGCCTAGGGTACCAACTGTTGGGTCTCCGACTAACCACCTCTTCTTGATATGTGATTTGGGGGTTTTTTCTGAGACTTGGTACGGACGGCTTTTTTGCCACGCTGTTACCTTCGTCTGTTTTAGGGACTCTTTTGATTTGGAGTCCGGCTCTTCGGATGTAATCATATCGATGGTAGGCTTGTAGTTAGGTAGTGGGTTAGTGTTGACATTGGGCGTTAGTGCGTTAACAAAGTCTAACTGCACTATCCCAGCGTTAATCAGGTCTTGTATTTTGTTTCGGAGCCTCCAGCATCTGTTTGTGGAATGCCCCTCTTGTCTTATGTGGTAATTGCATTTGAGGCTCGAGTTAAGATTTCTTGGCTTGTACCAATAGTTGGGAATCTCAAAGCTGATCAAATTGTCTACTTGTAACTGTGCAAAGACTTGGCTGAGCGGGATTAGTATTGGAGTAAATTGTCTCGTGACCCTAATAGCCTGGGTGTGATTCATTGGTGATTGCTGGATTGGGGCATTTGTGGTCAGAAATTTTACACGGGACCCAACCTTATCAACTCTACCGGAATTAACTGTGCTGACTGTGGATTCCTTGGCTTTATTACCTCCCATGAGCCTTTGAGATGATGCAACTTTGGGATGGTCGACTATCTGGAGTCTCCCTGATGTAATAGCATTCTCGATTTGGCACCTTGTTGCCACCACCTCTGCGAAACTAGATGACATCTAGCCTACTAGATGTGAGAAGTAAGTTTTCTCTAGAGTGTTGACAAAGATAAATGTTTACTCTTTTTTCAGAAATCGGGGTTGTTACCCTAGCAGCTTGAGCCCTCCAACGTTGGGCAGATTCCTTAAAGGATTCATTGTGTTTCTTTCAGAGGCTTCTTAGATCCATTACCAAAGGGGTGACTTCGATATTGAATTTATATTGGTCGTAGAATGCCCAGGCGACTCTTTCCCGGGTGTTGACTTGGTTGAAGTCCAAGTGTGCATACTAGACGAGGGCGGGGCCTGTGAGGCTGTCTTGGAAGGTCTGGACCATGAGTTGGTCATATTGGGCATATTTGCTCATCTTTCGCACATATAGCTTTGTATACATCTTGGGGCATCTTGTGCCGTCATATTTTTCGAATTCAGGGGTCTTGAACTTCTCTAGATAAGCTTCTTCCCCATATATTGGTAGGCTGGTGATTCTGGCCTACTCAAAGCTGTCAGGTCCTTCTAAAGTCTTCATCTTGTCAGCTAGTTGCTGGAAAAGCTTTCTCTCCATCTCCTTTTGCCTATCTTCCATTTCCCTTTTTATATCATTCAAGGTCGGACCGAGGTTAACTCTTGGTTTATACTTAAATGCTGGGTTGAGGTGGGAGTTAATTTCCTCGTACTCTAGGGGTTGACCCTTTACTGCCTTTCCTTTTCTGGCCCCTAAATGTTCTTCCTGAGTTGGTTGGGTGGTGCAAAGGAGGCCAATGCTCTCAGTCAGGAGGTGGACTTATGTAGCCAGTTGTTGGATTATTTGTTTTAGGGCTACGATCCTTAGGTCCGAGGCAGTATCAGCGTCGGCATTGTTGCGATTGTCACTGTTGTTACCACTGTTTGCCATTTTGGTCTTGGAGCGGGTGTGGAATAGACTCCTTGGAGGGTTTGGTTATTTGGGAGCTATCTTCGACTCTTGGGTTCACATTTTTTTTTTTTTAGTTTTGATGTATGTATGTAAATATGAAGCATATATCACACAGATGCTTGAAAGAAAAAGAAAGGGGCCAACAATTGATTAATGATATAATACCGAAACTTTATTTTTATTAATATTGGAAATTTGGAGTTTGATACTTAAAACATGAAAAAGGAAAAATACAATGCTAATCTAGTTCCTAGTCCTCTTCTTCTTTGGTTGTGTAGGTGTTGGTTCTCTGCTGATGATGGCTTCTAGTTCTTTGACTCTAGCCTAGGTCTTCTCCAGCTGAGCTTCCAAGGCCTTGTTCCTTTGATCAGACTCTTTAAACCTGCCCTTCCAGACGTCCTTCTTATGGTCTGCTGCTTCAAAGTATACTTCCATCCGAACCCTGACTTGTTTTATGTAGGTTTTTAGTTTTGGACCTACATTGTCTGGTGTAGGCTAAGTGACATCCGAGACTCGATATGCCATTTCTCCTGTTTGATATAGTTGGTGGATCACAAAATCTTTGGTGGCTCGATGTTTGCCCACTTCACCGTCTAGGTCTCCAAGGTCTATGTTGGGGCTCTCAATCTGGGCTTCCCATAGGGCTTTGACCTCTACCAGCATAGCAATCGTCTTAGCCACTAGCAAACTTGGATCCTGGTATTCAAACGTGATTCCCTCCAACAACGGCCTGTAGACTATATCTTGGATGGTACCGAACTGATGAACCATCGAGTTCGGATAATAACTTGTGCACCCATTGATACCAATTAAAGGAATAGCCTGAAAGTTCTACAGGTTAGGATGACTTTGTTGCAGCAACTCCATCTAGCAGTCCGGATGATGTCATTGGCACTGAAGCCCTTAAGTACTTTTACCCAACTGTGGCTGGTAAGATCGTTTGGTAACTTTATCCTTTCTATGCAGGAGTCTACGAGATCTACTTGCTGAGCTAGGGATTTCTGAACCATGTTCAATCCGAAACATTTGAGGTGGCTTACGAACCATATTAGGATGAGGTTAATGTTCGAGTGGGGAATTCCATGACCCTTTTTTTTTTTTTTTTAATGAAATTCAGGTTTCAGATCTATTCAGCTAGTAGGGCTAGGATATAAGACTTTCCTTCCAGAAATTGGGCGACCAATTCTGCAACTCTGTAGTGGATGTGAAAGATCCCAGTAGGAAAAAGTATGGTTGCAAATGCTGTCAGGATGAAAGCATAAACCCTTCTTTGTTTATAACTTTTGGGATCCCCGCATAGTATATCTTTCCTATTCCCATCATCATTCCTGATTATGAACCAGGCTTCTAATTCGTCCATCAGGAGGCAGTATCCATTGCAGTTTCCTAAAGCCTAGTTAATTGCTGTCCTGTGGACACCTAGAAGTTTACTGAAAATACCGGCTGGCCTGGCCTTGAGATTTGGCACATATACCCCGTTGGTAAGTGATGGGGCCTATAGAAGTTGGGTATATTCTTCTAGGGTTGGTGTAATCTCATGCGGCCCAATAAAGAAAACTGCAGGCTTAATTTCCCAAAGGTAGAGGATAGCCCGAATCAGAGGTAGGTCTATTTCCATCTTCATTAATGATAGAATGGGCCCTATCTTTTCTTGGATAAAGGCCTGTTCCTCAAGGTCATACAAAGTAAACCAATGGTCCAGTACCAATTTTGGATCCAAAGGTTTGCAGACCCATATTTCCTTGTAGAGGAGACGGTCGATTGCAGGATTGGCCATCTATTACAATAGAAAATTCTAATTGCACACAAAATTTTTAAAAAGTACAAATGTTGCTGTTATAAGTAAATATATCTGAACTCTAAAAAAGAACAAAGAAATTACACCATTAATCAATTGTCAGCCCATGACTTCATGTATGCAGATAAGTGGGTTCTAATAGGTCCCTAAGCTCTATGGCCTCCTGCATTCTCGAAGAAATGGATCTCAAGCCATATTGAAGCATTGGGTGGGGTAGCCTAATCAGCCCTGAACGATGATCATATCACTTCGCCTGGAACCTACACAATGGCCCCCTATCCTAAGGTCCTAAGATGGCCTAGGTCTGACCATATCTACTCACACAATTGCATGCATGTAGACTCATCAGTAGTAAAAAATAAATAAACCGTAAACTTTATTAGATCCCTAAAAGGTTAGTATCAATGATATCTCACAGTATAACAGTTAAAAAACAATTGGAAATGGTGATTTCAGAAGGTTCAGGTGGCTAGCCTACTTGAGATCCCTAGTGGAGTCGCCATCCTATCGAGTCTAATTTTTAATTTTTCATTTATATTCCTAATCCGATTTACATTAGATCTTATGCTCATCTAATATAAATCCTTGACTTAAATTAGGAATTTCATTATTTATTTAGAGTCGCTATCCAGTTGGGAAAAATTATTGAATTAAAACTAATTGAGCGGATTAATTCTAATTTTGACAACTGGTTGACTGAATCTCCTCTTTTTTATTTTTATAAATGAAAAAGAAGAAGGGAAAACAAGAGATTATCGACTCGAGGACTAACCTATTAAAACCCTAAAGTTACCACCTTATCCTTTTGAAACTTAGACCATATTCTAATATCTTTTCCTTATTTTATTATATTTTTTATTTTTATTTTTGATACATATTAAAAATATATTAAAAAAACTCATACTAATTTGAAAAAAAGATTTTTTTTATTTCTTTTTAGAGTTGTCCCATAAGGGTGTCTACGTACCTACCATTTAAGATCAAATAAGCTATAGTTCGCTTTTTATAAAAAAGCTTTAGTGGATTGGTTTAAGTTTTAATTATGAAAATACCCCGGGTTTACATTTTTTATCATTTTCAAAGTTTTGGAAAAAATTTAAGCCCAAGCTTTATTATTTTATTTTCTAAAAATTTTGATTTAAGAAAAACCAATTTTGGATTTATTTTTTAAAAAAAGATTTTTCTAAGTGATAAAACGATCTATTATTGATTCATGTTATTATCCCAAATTATTTAATTCTAAAATTTTTATTTTATTTATTTTTTATCTCTTATATATATTTTATTTTTATTATTTATTATTTTTATTTTATATTAAACTAAACATATCTATTATAAAAAAACCTAATTAAAACCCTAACGTTATTATTTATATTCTTTAGGATTATAAATTTCTAATAAAATAAATATCTAAGTAGGATAAATAAATAAATAAGAAAATAAATAATAAAAAATCAACTTACCTAGGTACGGGTTATGGTTCGCGGGTTGGGTCGGATCGGATTAGGTCAAACTGGGTCGGGTCGAATCAATCAAAGGGTTCTCATCGACGGCATTCTGACGGTTTTTGAAGGCGACTTTCGAGCTTTTCGAGGGTGAGTAATCTAACCGTGGTGGTGGATTTCTTCAAAAACGCCTCCAGGTGGTGGTTTTTGGCTTGATCGGCGGTCACGGCAAGGGAGAACTCCGGCAAGCTTCAAAACCTTGTGTTTTCTCTCTTTTTCTCTCTTATGATGTTTGTTCTAGCTTCCCCACATCATGCTCTATTTATAGACACCAGAAATCGAGCTGGATAAGCTCGGATTTCCTCCGATTGGCACGAATCGTATCTTCGGTTAAAAACCCATCTCTCATTTGCTTAGATTCATCTAAATCTCTGATTTTGTTACGATTTTATGCTACTTGGATAATGTTTATCTCATTTTAGTTAAAGATTTGTGCAAAAAATCGCATAAAAATGGTTGAATTTGAATTTTTCGTAGCCGGCGAGCATTTCGAATGGAGGTTGAAGATGATCATGCGCCCGGCGGGTGTACTCCCTCCGTCCAATCACAAGCCAACACATGTCTTAGGCGAAGGAAAAAGAATTGCAAAACGCGGATTACGTCTCCCGGGATTCGAACTAGCAACTGAGCCCCCCCCCCTCCCTGTGCACACATGAGGCCATGGTTCGGACCAGCTGGGATAACCCAATTCTTGGTTTTATTTTACACAAATATTATACATAAGCGTGCCATTATTTATTTATTTTATATTATTTTGAAATTCTAAAAATTTGTAAAAATTATATAACTCTTTTTATTATTATTTCTAATATTATTTTCCAAAATGGGATATTTTTCCTATTTATTTTTCCTAAATAAAAGAAAAAAAATTGTAAATTGATCATTATTAATGATTAGGGGCAAAAATGGGGTGTTTACAGATATGGTTTAAGTTATTATTGAAATTTGGAGGATGTATAAAATGTTTTTATATAAGAGTTACATGTTAAAATATATCAGAGTTATTTTAGAGCCTTAACGTGTCTTGTGAGATAAGGAGACGTGGTAAGCAATAGCGCTGCCTGGGTTTCAGAGCGTTACAACAAACCAAGTGTAGTGAAAAGAACTTATTATTTGCAAATTCTTTTGAAAGAGTGCACTGCACTTTTAATTGTGTGTACAAAACTTTAGTGTAAGCTCTTGAGTCTTAAGCCATTGTTTGTGGTATTGAATAAAAGCAGTGTGAAATCCTCAACTGGAGGCATTGCTTGTTCGTAAAGAGTAGGGAGTCATCTAAATCCCATGTTTTATTTAGGCTTGATTTTCTCTATCCTCATCTTTTTATTTTCAAGCACTTTATCTATTATGTTTGATTATTATTATATTAAATTATTACTTATCAACTTGAGTAAATAAAAAATTGGGATAAGTTGTAATAAAACTCAATTGACCCCCTGTTAAGTTATAGCCTATTATTTGACCCACCCCTAATAATGATTTACATTGTAATGTAATTTATATTGGCACTAAAATTTGTATTTTAATTTTATGCATTAACATAAGGATTTATGTTTGAATATTTATTCTATAACTTACATTTTAACCAAAATTTATATTAAATTATTTATTTCGATTATATATTTCAAGTTCTATTTTTGGTAAATCTAAAACCTATATTAAATTTCAAAAGCCCAAAAGAGTACACCTCATATACAAAGTCTAAAAGCAAACTAAATAAAAAGTTATTGAAAGATGATTTATACAGGTTGCAGAACATTCCAATTCTATAATTTTAGATGGAATCGTAAGTTTAACAACCTTGTATCTGCGAAACCCAACAAATCCCTACATATTATTAGATAATAAGCTATTAAAAGTTTGTTAAAAAAATGCTTAAGTTTATATTACCATTTAACATCAATCAAGTTCATTGGGCTGTAATACCTTTTGTTTCAATTTATCATGACTTTACAATAATAACCTGATTAAATTGTGCTCTATCTTGCTAATAAGGTTAGTTATATAAAACTTAAAAATATAAAGAATTGTATTAGATTGAGAACATAAAAAATGAAAACAACCCCAAATCATTAATCTAAGTCATTTAAGTTAAAAAAAAAAGAAGAAAATTTGCAAGTCAAGTTAGAGAGTAACTCAAAAGGTTAGGACCAAATTTTTGAAAATGACCTTTTTGGCCCTTACCTAATTACGCTAAGTTTTACCTATAAAAAAGTCTATAAAACTTAATTAAGAATATCAAAGTGTTGAAAATTCAGTTTTAGACAAACATAAACTTCTAAAGTTCAACTAACGAGGAAATCTTAAGTTTTAGGGAAAATTTCTCAAAAATGACAAAAATACCCAATACCCGATTTCATCAAGGTATATCAATATTAAACCCTTAATTCACTATAGAGACAACAATTCACCACATACTCTACAAAAGCAAAATACGGAAAACTATGATTACTGTCGAGTCTAATTTTTGCATTCCCATTCCTAATCCGATCTAGACTAGACCCTATGCTCATCTAATGTAGATCTTCGACTTGAGTTAGGAATTTCGTTTGATTTTTGGAGTCGCCACCCAACTGTTGTTGGGAAATATTGAATTAAGACTAAACGAGCAGATTAGTCTTAATTTGGACCACTAGTCATCGTTATTTCCCCTTCTCGTTTTTGAAAAAAGGAAAAGGGAAAACCAGAGTTTCTAAGTCCGGAGGCTAACCTATTAAAACCTTACGGTTACCACCTAATCTCCTAAAATTGTTCCTATTTAGAAATGTGTTTTAATGTGTTTCTGTTACTTTTTATTATGTTTTTGAATTATTTCAAGAAAATGATTTTTTTATTTCATTTTATGGGTTGACCCGAATGGGTGCCTACGTACCTGCTATCTAGGATCAAACAAGCCGTAGTTCGCTTTTCTAAAAACTTTAAGTGTGTTTGTGAATTTTAATTTTGAAATCTCTTTGCTTTACATTTTTACTATTTTTTTTTATTTTCTAAAAAAAATCTAAGCCTAAACTTTTTATCTGATTTTTGAAAATGGTTTTTAGGAAAAACATCAATTTTGGATTTATTTGAGAAAATGATTTTTCTAAGTGATAAAACTCATTTTTTTCCTATTTTTATAATTTTTGAATTTTTACTAATTTTTTTATTAATTTTTATTATTTTTGTGATTTTTATGTTTTTTTTATGATTTTTATGATTTTTTTATCATTTTTCGATTTTTCCTTATTCTTCTCCAATTTTTATAATTTTTATGAGTTTTCATGATTTTTTTATAATTTTGTTATTTATTTATTTTTTATATTATAATTTTTATTAATTTTTGTTAAAACTTTTATCCTAAATTATTATCTATCCTATTTTAAAACCTAAAGTTTTATTATTATTTTTCTAATATTTATATTTTTTTTCTACATTATTAAATCCTAAACAAATCTAATTTCTAACATTTTCCTATTTATAGAAAACATAAATAAAACATAAACAAACAAATAAATAAATAACCAACAAAATAATAAATAAATAACAAATAATAAATAAAATCGGAATAAAAATAAATAAATAAATTGGAAAAATCTGGAAAATCCGACTTACCTAGATCCTGGTCGGTGCGCGAGTGGGTCGGTCGGGTCGGATCGGTCGGACACGGCGGCGGAGGATGCTTGTTCACGGCATTCTGGCGGTCTTTTTTCACGGGTGAGGTGTCGAATCCTAGCTTCTCGAGGGTGCTGAATCCAATGGTGGCGGTGGTTTACTCCCAGAACGTCTCCTGGTGGTGGCTTGGCTCCGATTGGCGGTTCGCGGTTTTGGGTTTCCTTCGATGCTCTCTGATTTGCTCTCTTTTCTCACTTTCTCTCAATTGTGATTCGTTATCTGACTTCCTCCGATCCTCCTCTATTTATAGGTGCTTGAAACTGAGCTGGATAAGCTCGGATTTCCTCCGATCGAAGCTAATCGGATTTTCGGTTAAAAAAACAACTCCGATTTGTGTAAATCCATCGATTTGTTGCGATTTGATTCCAATTGGATGATGTTTATCTCAATTCTGTTGAAGATCTGTTGGATTTGTGCAAAAAATCGAATCGAAACGGCCGAAATTCGAATTTTTCCTTCGCCGGCGATCTCGGACCTGAGGTAGGAGATGATCACGCGCCCGACGCGTGCGTTTCCTCCAATCAATCGGATGCTGCCACGTGTCCTGGATAAGTGAAAAAAAACTCAAAACGCGGAAACTGCTTCCCCCGCGATTCGGACCTATGACCGAGCCCTCCCGCGCGCGCCTTAGCCCGTGGTCCGGACTAGCTGGCCTAGCCCATTTTCCTGATTTTTCTAATTTTGCAAATTACATATATGCAATGCGATTTTTTTATTTTTTTGTATTTTTTGAAATTTCAAAAATTTGTAAAAATTGTTTATTATTTATTATTTCCATTTCTGAAATCATTTTTCAAAATTGATGTGTTTTCCTATTTATCTTTATTTTTTGAATATTTTTATTATTTATGCTAAATTAAAGAAAAATTGAAAAAAAATTGGAAAAAAATTAAGAATTGATTATTAGTGATTATTATTTATTCCTAGGGCAAAAATATGGTGTTTACAGCTACCCCTCTTTGTAGTAAAGTTTGAAAAACTTAACTACAAAGACAAGAAAGACGCCATTTTTTTGCCTCTTAAATAGATAACGCCTTGGTTTGGTTGGTTACCTGGCATTTGTTTTGGTAGGAAAATGCTCCAAGAGCTAATAATCCCACGATTTAAGATGGTCCTAACAATTTAGAGTAATGTTCCCTCCTCAAACAGTGCTTTATGGGCTGACTAATTGGTAATAGGAAACACCTTAAGCATTGTGTGGAAGAAATGATGATAGGAAGCGTCTTATCAGACTAGCAACCTTGGAAAGAAAATTTACTTAGGAAGTGCCCTTATGAGCTGGCTACCTGTCAACAGAAGCGTCTTGTTAGACTAGCAACTGTTTGGAAGAATATTTCCGAAAAGTGCCCCAAGAGTTGACTAATCGAGAGAATCTAGGAAAGTCCCCCTCATGGGCTGGCTAACCTTAAGATAGATTTTTAGGAAAGTGCCCATCTTGGGCTGACTAACCTATGGTAGAGTGTCTTAAAAAGTGCCTTTATGAGCTGACCTTGAGAACGGATTTTTAGGAAAGTGCCCATCTTGGGTTGACTAACCTATGGTAGAGTGTCTCAAAAAGTGCCCTTATGAGCTGACCTTGAGAACGGATTTTTAGGAAAGTGCCCATCTTGGGTTGACTAACTGTAAACACCCCTATTTTGCCCTCAGAATCAACAATTCTCAATAATAATCAATTTTTCAATTTTTCCTAATTTTTCCCAATTTTTCCTAATTTAGCATAAAATAATAAAAATGTTCAAAAATAAAAATAAATAGGAAAACACTTCAATTTTGAAAAATGATTTCAGAAATAGCAATAATGAATAATAAACAATTTTTACAAATTTTTGAAATTTCAAAAAATACAAAAAAATAAAAAAAATTGCATCGCATATGTACAATTTGCGATGTAAATAAAATCGGGAAATTGGGCCAGCTCAGCTGGTTCGTGCGTACGCTGGGAACGTGCGGGAGACTTGGAGGTCGCGAGTTCGAATCTTCCCCCGAGCACTCGATGCAATTTTTTTCTTTTTTTACTCTGGAGCTGCCACGTGGCAGCATGTGATTGGCCAAGAGGAAACGCGTGCATGGCGCGTGATTGTCTTCTTCGCCTAGGAAAATCGGAGGAGGAGCCGGAGCCGGTCCGACGAAGATGAAATCGGCCGTTTTCTTTTTAATCTTCTAGATTAAAGTCAAGATAAAGCCAAATCCATCAGAAAAATCAAAGAAAAACAAGAGATTTACATCAAATCGCCGGGATAAAACCAAATCCAAAAACGGAAAAATATGGGTTTATCTAAATCGGCCAATTCGGGCTTATCCAAGAGGAGTTCGAGGTTCCTATAAATAGAGGAGAACAGGAGGAAGCGAAAACACGAAGAAAAAGTGAGAGAAAGAGAGAGAAAGGAGCGAATCGGAGTACGCCGGAGGAACTTGAAGCCGAGACCGCCGACCGGAGTTCAAACCACCGCAAGGAGACGTTCTGGGAGTAAACCGCCACCACCATCGGATTCAGCACCCCTAAGAAGCTAGGATTCGACACTTCACCCGCCGCAAACGACCGCCGGAACGCCGTAAACGAGCCAATACCGCTGTCGTGTCCGACCGATTCAACCCGACCCGATTCGCCCCGATCTGATCCGACCCGCGCACCGATCCGGATCCAGGTAAGTCGGATTTTCCATATTTTTTATTATTATTTATTTTGTTTATTTGTTTATGTTGAATTTATTTATTATTATTTATTATATTGTTAGCCATTTATTTATTTATATTATCGATAAATAGGAAAATGTAGGAATTGTATTTTTCTACGATTTAATAATGTAGAAAATAGAAAATAGAAAATAGGAAATAAGAAAAAATAAAATAAAAATAATAAAAATGAAGAAAAATAATAGAAATATTAGAAAAAAAATAATAAATTTTAAATTTCAAAATAGGATAGAAAATAAACTTAAGATAAAATTTTCAACAAAAAATATAAAAATTATAAAAATCATGAAAAACTTACAAAACTTATAAAAATCACAAAAATCATGAAAAACTTACAAAACTTATAAAAATCACAAAAATCATGAAAATCACAAAAATCATAAAAATCATAAAAAATTCAAAAGAATTATAAAAGAATCGTAAAAATAAGTTTTAACACTTAGAAAAATCCTTTTCTTCGAATAAACTCAAAATAGATGTTTTCCCCTCAAAATCATTTTCAAAAATCAAATTCAAAGTTTAGGCTTAGAAATTTTTAGAAAAATCCCAAAGATGTTAAGAACGTAAACCAAAAGAGTTTGCAAGAATTAAAATTCATCAACAAATCTAAAGGTTTTCAAAAAAGCGAACTACGGCTTGTTTGATCCTGAGTAGCAGGTACGTAGGCACCCATTCGGGTCAACCCCCTAAAATGAATAAAAAATCATTTTCTTGAAATAAATTCAAAAACATAAAAGTAACAAAGACACAATGAAACACATTTCTAAAGATGAACAATTTTAAGAGATTAGGTGGTAACCGCATAGGTTTTAATAGGTTAGCCTCCGGACCTAGAAACTCTGGTTTTCCCTTTTTCTCTTCTCACAAAAACGAGAAGAGGAAATAACGACGACTAGTAGTCCAAATTAAGACTAATCCGCTCCTTTAGTCTTAATTCAATTTTTCCCAACAACAGTTGGGTGGCGACTCCAAAAATCAAACGAAATTCCTAATTCAAGTCGAGGATCTAGATTAGATGAGCATAGGGTTTAGTTTAGATCGGATTAGGAATGGGAATCCAAAAATTAGACTCGACAGGATGGCGACTCCACTGGGGACCCATACCAGCAGGCTAGCCACCTGATTCTCTTCGGATTGATATCTTTAAGAAATGTGTTTCTTTCTTTTACTAACTTTGCAGGATTTAGTTAGATTTTTGTTCTTTACTATGGGGTTTTTGCATACATACGTTTGTGTGAGTAGATGCGGTCGAACCCGGACCGTCCTAGAAAACTAAGACGAGGAGCCATTGTGTAGGTTTCGGGCGAAGTGAGTTGATTCACCGTTCGGGACCGATTAGGCTACCCCACCCTATGCTTCGATATGGCCTGAGATCCATTTCTTCGAGAATGCGGGAGGCCATAGAGCTCGGGAACCAGTTAGAACCACCCTACTTGCATACATAACATCGTACAAGGGGTTGACAAATTGAATGACAATGTATTGGTTTGTTGTTTTGTCCTTGGAGTTCAGGACTATTTCCCTGTAATGTTTTGTTGTAACTAGGCTGTTTCCTATTGTAATAGATGGCTAGCAGTGCAGTCGATCACCTCCTCCGCAAAGAAATTCGGGTGTACAGACCTTTGGACCCAAAATTGGTACTGGACCACTGGTTTACCTTGTATAACCCAGAGGAGCAAGCCTTCATCCAACAAAAGATTGGCCCCGTCCTCTCACTGACTAAGACAGAGGCGAATTTGCCTATGGTCTGGGCCATGCTCCAGTTATGGGAGATCGAGCCCGCAGCTTTCTTCATCGGACCGCATGAGATCACCCCTACCCCGGAGGAGTATACCCAGTTGCTACAGGCTCCAGCACTGACTGATCAGATTTACACGCTAGACCTTGAGGCCGGGCCAGCCGGTACCTTCAGCAGATTGCTAGGCATCCGCAAAATAGCACTCAATAAAGCCCTGACAGACTATAATGGGTATTGCATACGCATGGATGATCTAGAAGCTTGGTTTATTGCCCGAGAAGACAATGGGGACAGAAAGGACATCTTGTGTGGAGACCCTAAGACTTACAGACAGAGAAGGGTAAACGCCTTCATTTTGACGGCCTTCGCCACCATTTTGTTCCCCGCTGGAACTTTCTATATTCACTACCGGGTTGCAGAGCTGGTAACCCAATTCCTGGAGGGAAAATCTTACATCCCAGCTCTACTGGCTGAACAGATCCGAAACCTGAATTTCCTCAAGAAGAAGGGTCATGGCATCCTGCGCTCAAGCCTCAACCTTCTGCTAATATGGTTCGTAAGCCACCTCAAGTGCTTCGGGCTGAACATGGTCAGAAAAACCCTAGCCCAACAGGTAGATCTGGTGGATTCCGGTATAGAAAAGGTGAAGTTACCCGACGACATTACCAGCTACAGTTGGGTAGATCTGCTTAGAAGCCTTAGCGCCGAAGATATTCTATAGACAGCCAGGTGGAGTTGCTGCAATAAAATCATCCTAACCTGCAGTAATTTCCAAGCAGTACCATTAATTGGGATCAACTGATGCATCGGATATCACCCCAACTCTGTAGTCTGCCAATTCGGTACCATCCAAGACATAGTTTATCGGCCCTCACTCGAAACAATCACCTTTGAGTATCAAGATCCGAACCTATTGGTAGCCGAGAAGTTTGCTAAGCTGACAGAGGTCAAAGCACTTTGGGAAGTGATGGGTGTCGAATCCAACAAAAATAAAACCTACTCCTAGACAATTATATGATTTGCATATAGTGGTGAGTAGGGTCGGATCCACAGGGATTGGTAAAGATATTTCTATTCAAAGAGAACAATAAGAAAAAGGAAAATGGGGGGGTTTTGTTTGTGAATCAAATAAAGTAAAACAAGGTAAGAAAATCAGATATTGGTAAAAGCCTAGCCAAAGGAATCAAGATGGTTTAATTCTAGAAATTGATCATCGATGTAAATGTTCTCTATTCTTGTTCTAGATAAATTGGTTATGGTTATTAACAAGCTCTAACAACCTATCTCCCCTTACTTCCTCGATAACCTCGGACAAGCGCTTTGAATTATTTCTCTTATTGATTAAACAACCCTTAGACAAGCGCTTAGGATTTAATCTATCAATAGCATTAAGATCTAGAGAGACCACCAATTCATGCCAGTAGATTATAAGATAACCTATTTAAACATGATCACACACCTCCATAACATGAATTCGATCATCTCTTTTATAACCAAACATGTTATTGCGTCACTAAGACTAGAACAATCAAACAATTACAGATTTGACGTGCTAGTTGACAATATATTAACTTGCTAATTGAGTAGAAGAGCTCTATTCATACCAATCAACAAAGATAATAACGACAAAACGATTAGAAGATATATGAATACCCGAAAGCAAAGAATAGAATAAATATAAGTCAATTAGACCTCACAATTCGTGGAGAATTAAACATCTATGACCCTTTGGCTAGAAAAGTAGCTTAGCTACACATGTTCATCAATAAAACGAAAATAAAAGATAGAAACATAATGAACCCGGTTGCTTGCTCTGCCTCCGCGTTTCCTTCTTCAAGATCCAAGATTCCAAGATCAAAAGTTGTCCTAACCCTCTAGGGTTGGCTCTATTTATACTATTAGATGGATAGCATGTGATCTTTTGCTAGCAAGATACGAAAATATCTTTCCTTTTTCAAGTAGATTTTGAGAAGTGAAGATACGTCTGCTTGGCACGCCCCACCACACGGCCGTGGGTTAAGCCGTGCCATCCTTTGTGCATATTCTTCAAGTCTTCAACCGCGCCCAGTGTGAACCACGGTTACACACACGGCCAGATTTCAAGCCGTGCCTTCGTCTGTGCATAATCTTCAAGTCTTCATCCGTGTCCAGTGTGTAGCACGGTTACAACCACGGCTAGATTTCAAGCCGTGTCTTCATCTGGTTGATGTTCCACACTTTCTTCTCCTTGGCACATCTATCTTCCACCACGGCTTCAAGCACGGTTTATCCCACGGGTTCCACCACGGCCGTGCCTTAAGCCGTGTCTCTCTCTGTTCAAAGTCCTCATTTTCGCCTTCTTTTCCAGTGTGTAACACGGTTTGAACCTTGGCCGTGCCTCAAACCATGCTTCCTCCGGTGGTGTAATTTCTTGTCTTGATCCAAGTTGTAGATGACTTCTCTAAAATACTTGAATTAGCATCCTTGACTCCATTTAACCTGATTTATCACGATGATAGAATTAAAGTACCATTTCCTTATGATTTCTATAAAATCAATAATAATTTAACACAATTTATACTATAAAGATTGAGTATAAAATGGCTCTATCAGGAAGCCAGAATCGAAAGCCCGAATGTGGACCTCGGTGAGCTAGATGGCGAAGTGGGAAAACACCGAGCCACCAGAGAGTTTGCAATCCGCCAGCTATACCAGACGGGGGAAAGAGCATACCGGGTTCCAGACGTCACCCAGCCAAGACCAGATAAGATCAATCCAGAGACAGAGATCTACTTGGAGCAGGTCAAGGCCCGGATGGAAGTATATTTCGAAGCTGCGGATTATAAGAAAGACATCTGGAAAGGACGCTTCAAAGAATCCGACCAAAGAAACAAGGCTTTAGAAGCACAATTAGAGAAATCCCAAGCCAGGGTCAAAGAACTAGAAGCCATCATCAGTGGGAAGCCTGAGCCTCCACAACAGAAGACTAAGAGAGCTAGGAAATAGATTTTCCCTGTAATCTTTCATTCGTTTATTTTGATCTTTGAACTCCAGAATTTTCAAAATTAATAAAAGTGAAGTTTTCAACATTACGTTGTCAATCAATTGTCAACCCTTTATTTTTAGCATCCGTGTGAGCATCTGATTCGCATATTTACTAAGAAATAATAACAAAGAAAAAGCATCCGTATGAGCATCTGGTTTGCATATTTACTAAAAAATAAGAACAAAGAAAAATAAATGGTGAAAGAGAATTGAAGAGTTACTAACAATTAGAGATCTTTTCAAGGTCCTAAAATTTGCTTCTAAATGGTTAGCTTAACCTAAAGCTCATAGTCACTTGCTCTAAAAACCAAAGACCTCTATAACCAACGAAAGACCCCATTCACTTCAAAAGGTCTCCTCATATCTTGATTTAGCCTCGAAACGTAAAACGTCCCAACACCCTCCAATCCTAAAAGCTGCACTTGAAGTTTCCTTTCTATCAAAAGTCATATAAACCAAACACAGATTTTTTTTTTTTTTGGGCACACGTTCAAAGTAGCTATGGTCAATTATCACTGAGGGTATAAAGAAGACTCTTCCAAATACTTGAGTCTTAGGCACTTAAGACCAAATCGCTTGTTCAAATTGACAACAGTACACGGGGACGCCATGAGAAGTGAAGAACATAGGCAAATGGAAGGGTATCTTTGTTTAAAAGGTTTAAGATGACATGAGGCAAACCACGTCCCAAACACTAACCCTTAAACACTTGAGAGTTGAGTGTTATTAATGTGAGGTTTTGGACTCATTCCTTAAAGGAGGTCTATCTTGAATTTGATACGTTAAATCAAATAATGTTAGGCATTCATTTTTGTTACCCTAAACACAATCATCCTTTGACAAACAAGAGTTTCAAAATTTAACCCTACTATCAACCACCCCATGATGGAATACTTGGGAAGATAGAGACATCAATAGTGCTTGCCCTAGTTGCAACAATTCAAAATTTTTGCCATAGATAATTTATTTGAGATGAAGAGAAGTCCACATTCTGAAAAAATACACATGAACCACATGAAATGATCACCATTGGGCCCAAAAGAAAAGAAAAAGAAAAACGATGGAAAAAGAGAATGAATGAAGGAAAAAACTGAAAGGAATAGAAAGAAAAGAAAGAAAAAGAAGAGAAATGAGAAAAGCCTATGAATGTAGCCAAACCTATAAAAAGCCCAACAACACTTGAAAACACCAGGGCCAAATACGAGAATTTAAACATCATAGTTCAAAGATACAATACCCTTTTTTTTGAAGACTTCTCCAAATCATTGAAAATAATTTATCTTAAGCAAAAAAAAAAATTTCTAGGGCAAGTACTATTTTAGTTCTTTTTTCTCAAGGTTTCTTGACTTGCAAACCTACGTTGAAATGATGATTCTTTCAAAATAAACCTTAACATACTTTTCTGAAACCAACAACCAAAGAGCCTAAATTGCATTACAAGTATCAAAAAGTCCTAACGGATTAAAGACCATAATTTTTGGAATAGAAGTCAAGAGTGACATCTAAACCGAGAGATTGTAAGGAAGTCCTCTTAGATTAAACCAATTAAAAACGAGATATCCAGTTATAAATGGAATGAGAGAATTTACTCATTGGCATTGTTTAGCCTTAAGTACTGATGTTTCCCAAGAAGAAGATATGAGTCTTAATTACAAGAAACCTCTCAAGAGATGATTGATTAAGCTAAGACAACACTTTTGTTTCTAAGATTAAACTAAACCCTCTAAGAAAAATGAGGCAAAAGAGTAAGTGATTATGGAACAGTAGGGAATGCTTACCCTTTATTTGTATTTTTAGGAGCCTTGTCAGATTCTTTACTCGTTAGTAATGCTCACTAAAAAGGAACACTTTAATATTTTGCCACATTATCCTTAGGTTTCAAAAGACCATTTTTCCTTGAAAATTTGCAGAAAAATTTTAGTTATCACTAGTTCAGAGGTCTTAAGTCATCTTGCATTTGATTGTTATTGAAAAAAAATATAATAAGATTCTCACTTAGGATATTCTTCCTTTAATAGGGTAGTCAGCCCAAAAAAGGGGCACTTCCCTAGATCTCTCAAGGTTAGCCCACAGGGGGGCACCTTTTGAGCCATTCATTTTCATAATAGGGTAGTTAGCCCAAAAAGGGGCACTTCCCTAGATCTCTCGAGGTTAGCCCATAGGGGGCACCTTTTAAGCCATCATTTTCATAATAGGGTAGTCAGCCCAAAAAGGGGAACTTCCCTAAATCTCTCAAGGTTAGCCCATATGGGGCACCTTTTGAGCCATAATAGGGTAGTCAGCCCAAAAAGGGGCACTTCCCTAGATCTCTCAAGGTTAGCCCATAGGGGGCACCTTTTGAGCCATCATAGGGTACTCAGCCCAAAAAGGGGCACTTCCCTAGATCTCTCAAAGTTAGCCCACAGGGGGCACCTTTTGAGCAATCATTTTCACCAAGGGTTAGTCAGCCCAATATGGGCACTTTCCCGAAAAAACCTGTTCTCAGGGTCAGCTCATAAGGGCACCTTTTGAGACAGTTCTATGTTAGGTTAGTCAGCTCTTGGGGCACTTTCTTAAAAATCAATCCAAGGGTTAGTCAGCCCAATATGGGCACTTTCCCGAAAAAGCCTGTTCTCAGGGTCAGCTCATAAGGGCACCTTTTGAGACAGTTCTATGTTAGGTTAGTCAGCCCAATATGGGCACTTTCCCGAAAAAGCCTGTTCTCAGGGTCAGCTCATAAGGGCACCTTTTGAGACAATTCTAGTTTAGGTTAGTCAGCTCTTGGGGCACTTTCCTAAAAATTAATCCAAGGGTTAGTCAGCCCAATATGGGCACTTTCCCGAAAAAGCCTGTTCTCAGGGTCAGCTCATAAGGGCACCTTTTGAGACAGTTCTATGTTAGGTTAGTCAGCTCTTGGAGCACTTTCCTAAAAATCAATCCAAGGGTTAGTCAGCCCAATATGGGCACTTTCCCGAAAAAGCCTGTTCTCAGGGTCAGCTCATAAGGGCACCTTTTGAGACAGTTCTAGTTTAGGTTAGTCAGCTCTTGGGGCACTTTCCTAAAAATCAATCCAAGGGTTAGTCAGCCCAATATGGGCACTTTCCCGAAAAAGCCTGTTCTCAGGGTCAGCTCATAAGGGCACCTTTTGAGACAGTTCTAGTTTAGGTTAGTCAGCTCTTGGGGCACTTTCCTAAAAATTAATCCAAGGGTTAGTCAGCCCAATATGGGCACTTTCCCGAAAAAGTCTGTTCTCAGGGTCAGCTCATAAGGGCACCTTTTGAGACAGTTCTAGTTTAGGTTAGTCAGCTCTTGGGGCACTTTCCTAAAAATCAATCCAAGGGTTAGTCAGCCCAATATGGGCACTTTCCCGAAAAAGCCTGTTCTCAGGGTCAGCTCATAAGGGCACCTTTTGAGACAGTTCTAGTTTAGGTTAGTCAGCTCTTGGGGCACTTTCCTAAAAATTAATCCAAGGGTTAGTCAGCCCAATATGGGCACTTTCCCGAAAAAGCCTGTTCCCAAGGTCAGCTCATAAGGGCACCTTTTGAGACAATTTTATCTAAGGTTAGTCAGCCTAAGATGGGCACTTTCCTAAAATCTATTTAAGGTTAGTCAGCCCAATATGGGCACTTTCCTAGATTCTCCCGATTAGTCAGCTCCTGGGGCACTTTTCGGAAACATCCTTCCCAAACAGTTGCTAGTCTAACAAGACGCTTCTGTCAACAGGTAGCCAGCTCATAAGGGCGCTTCCTAAATAAATTTTCTTTCCAAGGTTGCAAGTCTGATAAGACGCTTCCTATCATTATTTCTCATACATTCCAACTTGATGCTTGAAATGTGTCCTGTCACCAATTAGTTAGCCCATAAAGCGCTTTTTGGAAAGGGAACATTACCTTGAATCGTTAGGAACATCTTCAACCGTAGGATTATCAGCTCTTGGGGCATTTTCCTACAGAAAACCTAATTCAAGAGGTCAAAAATGGCGTCTTTTGTTTGTCTTTGTAGTTAAGTTTTTCAAACTTTACCACAAAGAGGGGCAGCTGTAAACACCCCATTTTTGCCCTCGGAATCAACAATTCTCAATAATAATCAATTTTTCAATTTTTCCTAATTTTTCCCAATTTTTCCTAATTTAGCATAAAATAATAAAAATGTTCAAAAATAAAAATAAATAGGAAAACACTTCAATTTTGAAAAATGATTTCAGAAATAGCAATAATGAATAATAAACAATTTTTACAAATTTTTGAAATTTCAAAAAATACAAAAAAATAAAAAAAATTGCATCGCATATGTACAATTTGCGATGTAAATAAAATCGGGAAATTGGGCCAGCTAAGCTGGTTCGTGCGTGCGCTGGGAACGTGCGGGAGACTTGGAGGTCGCGAGTTCGAATCTTCCCCCGAGCACTCGATGCAATTTTTTTTCTTTCTTTACTCTGGAGCTGCCACGTGGCAGCATGTGATTGGCCAAGAGGAAACGCATGCATGGCGCGTGATTGTCTTCTTCGCCCAGGAAAATCGGAGGAGGAGCCGGAGCCGGTCCGACGAAGATGAAATCGGCCGTTTTCTTTTTAATCTTCTAGATTAAAGTCAAGATAAAGCCAAATCCATCAGAAAAATCAAAGAAAAACAAGAGATTTACATCAAATCGCCGGGATAAAACCGAATCCAAAAACGGAAAAATATGGGTTTATCTAAATCGGCCAATTCGGGCTTATCCAAGAGGAGTTCGAGGTTCCTATAAATAGAGGAGAACAGGAGGAAGCGAAAACACGAAGAAAAAGTGAGAGAAAGAGAGAGAAAGGAGCGAATCAGAGTACGCCGAAGGAACTTGAAGCCAAGACCGCCGACCGGAGTTCAAACCACCGCAAGGAGACGTTCTGGGAGTAAACCACCACCACCATCGGATTCAGCACCCCCAAGAAGCTAGGATTCGACACTTCACCCGCCGCAAACGACCGCCGGAACGCCGTGAACGAGCCAATACCGCCGCCGTGTCCGACCGATTCGACCCGACCCGATTCGGCCCGATCCGATCCGACCCGCGCACCGATCCGGATCCAGGTAAGTCGGATTTTCCATATTTTTTATTATTATTTATTTTATTTATTTTGTTTATTTGTTTATGTTGAATTTATTTATTATTATTTATTATATTGTTAGCCATTTATTTATTTATATTGTCGATAAATAGGAAAATGTAGGAATTGTATTTTTCTACGATTTAATAATGTAGAAAATAGAAAATAGAAAATAGGAAATAAGAAAAAATAAAATAAAAATAATAAAAATGAAGAAAAATAATAGAAATATTAGAAAAAAAATAATAAAATTTTAAATTTCAAAATAGGATAGAAAATAAACTTAAGATAAAATTTTCAACAAAAAATATAAAAATTATAAAAATCATGAAAAACTTACAAAACTTATAAAAATCACAAAAATCATGAAAAACTTACAAAACTTATAAAAATCACAAAAATCATGAAAATCACAAAAATCATAAAAATCACAAAAATCATAAAAAATTCAAAAGAATTATAAAAGAATCGTAAAAATAAGTTTTAACACTTAGAAAAATCCTTTTCTTCGAATAAACTCAAAATAGATGTTTTCCCCCCAAAATCATTTTCAAAAATCAAATTCAAAGTTTAGGCTTAGAAATTTTTAGAAAAATCCCAAAGATGTTAAGAACATAAACCAAAAGAGTTTGCAAGAATTAAAATTCATCAACAAATCTAAAGGTTTTCAAAAAAGCGAACTACGGCTTGTTTGATCCTGAGTAGCAGGTACGTAGGCACTCATTCGGGTCAACCCCCTAAAATGAATAAAAAATCATTTTCTTGAAATAAATTCAAAAACATAAAAGTAACAAAGACACAATGAAACACATTTCTAAAGATGAACAATTTTAAGAGATTAGGTGGTAACCGCATAGGTTTTAATAGGTTAGCCTCCGGACATAGAAACTCTGGTTTTCCCTTTTTCTCTTCTCACAAAAACGAGAAGAGGAAATAACGATGACTAGTAGTCCAAATTAAGACTAATCCGCTCCTTTAGTCTTAATTCAATTTTTCCCAACAACAGTTGGGTGGCGACTCCAAAAATCAAACGAAATTCCTAATTCAAGTCGAGGATCTAGATTAGATGAGCATAGGGTTTAGTTTAGATCGGATTAGGAATGGGAATCCAAAAATTAGACTCGACACTAACCTATGATAAAATTGATTGAACTATCTCAAAAAGTGCCCTTATGAGCTGACCTTGAGAACAGATTTTTAGGAAAGTGCCCATCTTAGGCTGACTAACCTATGATAGAGTTGTCTCAAAAAGTGCCCTTATGAGCTGACCTTGAGAACGAATTTTTAGGAAAGTGCCCATCTTGGGCTGACTAACTTATGATAAAATTGATTGAACTGTCTCAAAAAGTGCCCTTATGAGCTGACCTTGAAAACAGATTTTTAGGAAAGTGCCCATCTTGGGCTGACTAACCTATGATAGAGTTGTCTCAAAAAGTGCCCCTATGAGCTGACCTTGAGAACAACTTTTTAGGAAAGTACCCATCTTGGGCTGACTAACCTAAGATAAAATTGATATCTCAAAAAGGTGCCCCCTATGAGCTAACCTTAAGAGATCTAGGGAAGTGCCCCTTTTTGGGTTGACTACCCTATTAAAGGGAATGTTTAGACAAGTGACCAACTATGGGCTGACTCATCTTATGCTTCTGAATATGTTTTCTATGGACTGAGCTAGATGATGTGATGCTTTTCATGATAGTTATTATTATTATTTATTTTAATATGCTTGCCAGTTTATCATGGATAGCCACCAAACAAACGAACCTTTGGGTTGGTTTGCTTCTGCTTCATTTCTTCTCATCTTGACACGGGGTTGAAAATTTTGATGTGCTCCCTTTCTTTGTGCACCTGGCTCTTTTGACGGTAATGTTATCCTACTAATGCATTCAGTTCTAATGCTCAAAAGTAGATAGAATTATATCACAAACTATATTAAGATTCATTATCATTTTAGTGTTTATCTTTCATTGGTGGGTAATGTGTTTAGGAATATTTGTTGTGATGAGAACTGATTGGGATTGTTGATCATTCAGGGATATTAACTTTGCTTGCAAAAAGTGAAAACTCGACTCAACGAAATTTATATCGAACACTGGCTTTCATAAACATTGGCAAAATTTCAATTCCCTTGCCTAAGGATAGTACATCTTTACAGCATCTGTGTTAATGGGGTCTCTCAATTTCGGACCATCCATCTGAGTTAATATCAAAGCACCTCATAACAGAACCTTTTTCACTATATAAGGGCCTTCGTAGTTTGAGGTAAATTTCCCTCTGGAGTCTTGGGCATTCGGGAGAACCTTCCTTAGTACCAGATCCCCCTATTTGAAGTATCGAGGTCTCATCTTCTTGTTAAATGCTCGGGCCATTCTTTGTTGGTAACACTGGCCATGACATAGTGCGGTAAGCCTTCTTTCATCAATCAGATTCAACTGATCAAGCCTTTTCCTTACCCAATCTGATTCAGTTAGCTGAGTTTCCGACAGGATTCTGAATGATGGTATTTCAACTTCAACTGGTAACACTGCTTCTGTACCATATACCAATGAGTAAGGGGTAGCTCCCGTAGATGTTCTTATTGAAGTCCTATAAGCCATGAGAGCAAACGGTAACATTTCGTGCCAATCTTTGTAAGTTGTTGTCATTTTCTCGATGATCTTCTTGATATTTTTATTAGCTGCTTCTACTGCCCCGTTCATTTGAGGTCAGTAGGGAGTTGAATTTCTATGGTTTATGTGGAATTGTTGACATAAACCTGTCATCGATTTGTTGTTGAGATTGGTACCGTTGTCGGTGATGATGGACTCAGGAACTCCATATCGGGCTATTATGTCCCTTTTTAAGAAGCGGATTATTACCCCCTTTGTAACATTGGTATATGATGACGCTTCTACCCATTTGGTGAAATAATCAATCGCTACTAGTATGAATCTGTGGCCGTTAGATGTTGTCGAAGTGATCGGACCTATTATATCGATTCCCCACATGGAGAAAGGCCATGGTGCTGATAACAAGTGTAGCTCGTTGGGCGAAGCATTTATCCGGTTTGCGTAGACTTGACACAGATGACAGTGCTTGACATATTTTGTGCAATCTGATTCCATGGTCAACCAATAATATCCTAACCTCATGATTCTTCGGGCTAACATGTAGCTATTCATATGAGGTCCACATACTCCCTCATGTACTTCCTTCATTAGTTCGCATGCTTCATTTTTGTCCACACATCTCAACAAGGTGGTATCAGATGATCTTTTGTAGAGTATAGACCCACTTAATAGGAAATGGCTTGCTAACCTTCTGAGTGTTCTTTGGTCATTCCTGCTAGCCATTTCAGGGTATTTACTTTCTTGGAGGAAAGCCTTGATGTCGTGATACCAGGGCTTGTCATCTTGTACTTTTTCAATGGTTAAACAGTAGGCGGTTCGATGTTTATTTTCATCGGTTGAACTTCGGCTCCCCCTGTTATCTGGATCATAGATGCTAGTGTGGCTAGTGCATCTGCAAACTGATTCTGAGTTCTCGGGATGTATGTGAAAGTGATTGCCTTGAATTCTTCCATTAGCTCTATCAAGTGTTGATGATACGGTACCGGTTTGGGGTCTTTAGTCTTGTATTCCCCTCTTGTCTGTAGTATGATAAGCGACGAATCTCCATATACTTCTAATTCGCGGATTTCCATTTGACAGGCCATTTTGAGGCCAAGAATGCATGCTTCATACTCCGCGATATTATTGGTGTATGGAAATGTAAGTCTTGTCGCTGCAGGGAATTGAGTGCCATTTGGGGATATCAATACTGCCCCAACCCCACAACCGAATACGTTGGCGGCTCCATCGGAAAACAATTTTCATTTCGGGTTCTACTCTATCCCAAAGTCTTCTACCGGCATATCTTCCACTGTTAATATATTTTCGTTCAGGAATTGGGCTTGTAGTTCTTGGGAATTTGTCTCGACCGGGTGTTCTGCTAATTGGTCGGCTAAGGCTTACCCTTTCATCGAGTTCTGGTTTATGTATGTGATGTCGAACTCCGATAGGAGCATTTGCCACTTAGAGATTCTACCTATCAAAGCCGGTTTCTTTGCCAAGTATTTCAGAATATCATATCTTGTTAGCAGCTCAATATGGTAGTAAAAGGTGTATTGCCTTAGTCGATGCATGACCCAAATTAGCGCACAACAAGTCTTCTCCACCTCTGAGTACCTCTGTTCCCCATCTGTGAACTTCTTGTTCAGGTAATATATGGAACGCTCTCTTCCCTTGTCATCTTTCTGCCCCAATACGCATCCCATGGATTCAGGGAATATAGTAAGGTATAAGAATAAGGGTTTTCCTTGCTTTGGGACTATCAAGACCGGAGGTTTTATAAGATAGTCTTTGATTGTCCTGAATGCTTCTTCGCATTCGTCGTCCCATTCTATTGTGGCGTTCTTCTTCAATAGACGGAATAATGGCCGGCATTTGTCGGTGAGCTGTGAGATAAAACGAGCTATATAATTTAATCTTCCCAGCAAGCTTCTCACTTCTTTAACGGAGCGTGGGGAAGGTAACTCTAATATAGACTTTACTTTATCAGGGTCAATTTTAATCCCTTCCTGGCTTATGACAAACCCTAATAATTTCCCCATTGTGACCTTGAAAGTGCATTTCTCTGGGTTTAACTTGAGCTGAAATTTTCTCAGTCGTTTAAACAATTTCCTCAGGATATCCATATGGCTTTCTCCTTCTTTGGATTTGGCTATCATGTCGTCGACATATACTTCAACCTCTCGATGCATCATGTCGTGAAGTATTGCGACCATGGCTCTCTGATACGTTGCCTCGACGTTTTTCAAACCGAAGGGCATGACTTTGTAACAGAAAGTTCCCCACGTTGTGATGAAGATTGTTTTGGTTTTATCTTCTTCAGCCATTTTTATTTGATTATATCCTGAGAAACCGTCCATGAATGAGAAGAGATGGTTTCTCGCAGTGTTGTCTACTAGAACATCAATGTGAGGTAGGGGGAAGTTATCCTTTGGCATAGCTTGGTTTAAGTCCCGGAAGTCTACGCATACACGTACTTTTCCATTCTTTTTCATAACGGGGACTATATTTGCTACCCATTCTGGGTAGTCGGATACTTCAATGAACCCTACTTCTAGCAGTTTCTTGACTTCTTCCTTAATCTTTAGCAGGATGTCAGGCCTAAATCTTCTCAGTTTTTGTTTTTTAGGTTTGACATTTTCCCTTGTGGGAAGCCTATGAACCACTATCGATTGGTCTAGCCCTGGCATGTCACCATATGACCAGGCAAACACATTCGCATATTCCGTTAATAGCTCGGTTATCTCACATTTTTGCTCGGCACTCAAACTGGTCCCGATTTTGAGGTTCTTAAGGTTTTCCATGCTTCCTAGATTTACTGTCTCCACAGGCTCGTCGATCGAAATTCCGCTTTGTTCATGTTTTTCCCAATTTTCTTGTATTATTTCGTGGTCTAGGATATCGCCTTCAACAACTGACCCAACAGCGTTGGAAACGATATCAGCGTTTTTACTTTGTACCTGCGCGAAATATCCCTGATGTTTGATGGTAGGAGATCTGAATAACATAAAAGTGAAAGCATATATATAAGACGAAAACAAACTATAATTGAATTTGATAAAGAGTCTCAATAAAATTTGCTTAATAATTTTTCTCTACTTTCGAGCTAACCTAGCGCTACTGATAGGATAACAAAACCAATTGTTCAGAGTCGGATGCTGGTTGGACATGCGGGGGATTGACTTCCCTTTGCTGTCATCCTCTTCATTTATCCGAAGCTCTTGAATGATGTTTGCCTTTCAGAAAGATTGTTGGAGAGGTGGGATGCACATCTGGGTGTCGATCGGCTTCCCCTTCATTTTGCCTTTGACACCTCTTGCTTGCGCTTCTTCTGCGGCTGTAGGAATGTACCCCAGTCCAAACATCCCGTGCTGCCCCTCTTTAAACTGATGGCCCTCCTTGCTGGTCACCATGTTCACTTCATTGAAAATCTGCAGCCCTAGGTCTTCTGAACCTTCTTCCCCAATATAAGGTATGGCGGTCTCTTTGTATATGGCGTAATCCTGTTCGCCCAATACTGTGACTATCTGCCCACTTGCAATGAACTTGACCCTTTGGTGGAGACTAGAGGGGATGGCTCCAGCAGCATGTATCTAAGGTCGTCCCAAAAGCAAGTTGAAAGACCTTGGGATGTCGAGGACCTGGAAAGCGATGTAGAATACTTGTGGACCAATTTCTACTAGTAGGTTCACTTCCCCCACTATGTCTCTTTTTGATCCGTCGAAAGCTCTAACCACTGTGGAGCTAGGTTTTATGTTGCTTGGATCGACCCCCAACAAGTCGAGCGTTACCAATGGGCAAACGTTGAGGGATGATCCGTTGTCGATTAGTACCCGGGAGACAATGGTGTCATTGCACCTAACCACTATGAATAATGGTTTGGTATGTTGGTCTCCCTCCTCTCCTAGCTCTTCCGGAGAGAAAGATATCTGGTCCATTGTAAAGATGGAGTCCGCCACGTGACCTATTTTGTCTGTAGCGATGCCCTCTGGGACCTGAATCTGTTTTAGCACTTTAAAGAGTGCTTCCCTGTGGGGCTCGGATGTTGTGAGAAGGCCCATGAGTGATATCTGTGCTGGAACTTTATTTAATTGTTCCATGATCTTGTATTCACTCGCCTTGACCATCTTTGTAAATGCAGCGAGTCCCCCTTCCTCTTCTTCTCCTTTCTCCACATTGGGTTCTTCAGTCGGGCCTTTATACTTTGGATCGTATAATCTCCCAGAGTGGGTGATGCCTCCCACCATAGGAGGCCGCTCTTGTTCGAGGGCCCGATAGTCGAACGGTGCAGCCTTGTAATTCTCTGCCGCTATCGGGACATTGAATACGTATCTTTTTCTTGGGATTTGTACCTCAGCTGATTGTCCCTCGTAGCATTGTATAACCCTAGGCTTCTGATGAGAGTTGATCATGTTGATAGTCTTCCCCTCTTCCTTTGACGGGTTGTCTTCTTTCTCAAATTCTGGTCCCCATCCACTAGGCAGCCCCTGCTCAATCGGGGTATAAGAATAGTTTACCAAATACTGAAATCTCCCGTGTGATTCTCCTAGAGTGCCGACCGTTAGGTCTCCGATTAACCACCTATTTTTAATGTGTGCCTTTGATGCTTCTTCTGGAGCTTGATGGGATTGCTTCTTCTGCTGCTCCGTCATATTCTGCTTAGGGGCTTCTTTGGGAATCGACTCCTCAGATGTGATCATATTAATGGTGGGCTTGTGATTGGGCAGTGGATTGGTGTTGACATTGGGTGCTGGGGCGTTCACGAAATCCAACTATATGATTCTTGCATCAATTAAGTCTTGGATTTTGTGCCGGAGCCTCCAGCACCTATCCGTAAAATGCTCCTCTTGTCCCATATGGTAGTCACACTTGAGGCTTGAGTCGAAATTCTTGGGCCTGTACCGGTCATTGGGGAGCTCGAAACTAATCAAGTTATCTGCCCTCAACCGAGTGAAGACCTGACTGAGCGATATGGGGATTGGAGTGAACTGCCTTGGGGCCCTAGCGGCCTGGGTGTGACCTGTCATGGGTTGTTGGGCTGGGGTACTCGTGGTCTGGAATGTCATACGAGTCCCATATTTTTCTGCCTTACCAGAGTGGACCGTACTGACAGTGGACTCTTTAGCTCTGTTTCCTCCTAAAGTCCTTTGTGTCGGTGTGACCCTAGGAAGCTCCATTGTTTGGAGTCTGCCGGTGGTGATGGCATTCTCAATCCTGCATCCCGCAGCCACTACCTATGCAAAACTGGATGAGGTCTGGCCTACTAAGTGTGAAAAGTAGGTCTTGTCCAGGGTATTGACAAATATGGATGTCAATTCCTTCTCAGATATCGGGATTGCTACCCTGGCGGCCCGGGCTCTCCAGTGCTGAGCATACTCCTTGAATGGCTTAGCATGCCTTTTTTGGAGACTCCCCAGGTCGATTACAGATGGGGCGACTTCGATATTGAACTTATATTGGTCATAAAACGCTCGGGCTAGCTTCTCCCAGGTGTTGACAATGTTGAAGTCCAGGTGGGCATACCAGACCAGTGCAGGGCCTGTGAGGCTGTCTTGGAATGTCTGGAGCATGAGCTGGTCGTATTGAGCATACTTGCTCATTTTCCGGGCATATAGCCTGGTATGCATTTTGGGGCAATCGGTCCCATCATACTTTTCGAACTCTGGGGTCTTGAACTTCTCAGGGTACACCTCTTCCCTGTATGCTGGCAGATTAGTGATTTCGGCTTGTTCAAAACCATCAGGGCCCTCAATCGTTTTCATTTTGTCATGGAGCTGTTGGAAGAGTCGCTTCTCCATCTCCTTCTGCCTCTCTTCCATTTCCCTTTTCAGGTCATTGGAGGTCGGCCCCTGGTTGACCTTCGGCTCATATTCGAAGGCCGGGTTAAGGTGGGAATTGATCTCTTCATATTCCGGAGGCTGTCCCTCCACTGCCTTCCCCTTTCTGGCCCCTGAATACTTTTCCTGGGTTGGCTGAGTGTTGCGCAGGAGGCCGATGCTTTCAGTTAAGAGGTGCTGGGCAGCCAATTGTTGGACCGTTTGTTCTAGGGACATGATCCTGGAGTCCGAGGCAGCTTCAGCATTGGTGTTGTTGCGGTTGTCGCTGCTGTTGGGCATTTTTGTTCTTGAACGTGTGAGAATTGGACTTTTGGGAGGGTTCGGTTGCTTAAGAGCTATCTTGATACTTGGGCGCGCATTTTGTTTTTTATTTTAGTGTGATGTATGCAAAATGAAATGCATGTGTCACGCGGATGCTAAAAATAAAAGGGTTGACAATTGATTGACAATGTAATATTGAAACTTTACTTTTATTAATATTGAAAATTTTAGAGTTCGATAATCAAAATAAAAGATTACAAATAATGATCTATTTCTTAGCTCTTTTAGTCTTCTGTTGTGAAGGCTCAGACTTCCCATTGATGACAGCTTCTAATTCTTTGACTTTGGCTTGGGTCTTCTCCAATTATGCTTCTAAGGCCTTGTTCCTTTGGTCGGATTCTTTGAAACGTCCCTTCCAGATGTCTTTCTTATGATCTGCAGCTTCAAAGTATACCTCCATTCGGGCCTTGACCTGTTCTAGGTATACTTCTGTCTCTGGATTGATCTTGTCTGGTCTTGGTTGGGTGATGTCTGGAACCCAGTATGCTCTTTCCCCTGTCTGGTATAGCTGGCGGATTACAAACTCTCTGGTGGCTCGGTGTTTTCCCACTTCGCCATCTAACTCCCCGAGGTCCACATTCGGGCTTTTAATTCTGGCTTCCCAAAGTGCTTTGACCTCTGCCAGCTTAGCAAACTTCTTGGCTACCAACAGGTTCGGATCTTTGTACTCAAAGGTGATTGCTTCCAGCGAGGGCCGATAAACTATATCTTGGATGGTACCAAACTGGCGGACCATTGAGTTGGGGTGATGTCCAATACATCCGCTGATTCCGATTAAAGGTACTGCTTGGAAGTTTCTGCAGGTCAAGATGATTTTGTCACAGCAGCTCTACCTGGCTGTCCACAGAATATCTTCGGCACTGAAACTTCTAAGTACCTCTACCCAACTGTGGCTGGTAAGGTCGTCAAGTAGCTTCACCTTTTATATACATGAGTCTACGAGATCCACCTGCTGAGCTAAGGTTTTTCGGACCATGTTCAGCCCGAAGCACTTAAGGTGGCTTACAAACCATATCAGCAGAAGGTTGAGGCTTGAGCGAAGGATCCCATGGCCTTTCTTCTTGAGGAAATTCAAGTTCCGGATTTGTTCAGCTAGTAGAGCCGGGATGTAAGATCTTCCCTCCAGAAATTGGGTCACCAGCTCTACAACCCGGTTGTGAATATAGAAGGTCCCGGTGGGGAACAGTATGGTGGCGAAGGCTGTCAAGATGAAAGCGTTCACCCTTTTCTGTCTGTAAGTTTTGGGGTCCCCACACAGTATGTCCTTCCTATCCCCATTGTCCTCTCGGGCGATGAACCAGGCTTCTAAATCATCCATACGTATGCAATATCCATTACAGTCTACCAGGGCTTTGTTAACTGCTGTCTTACGGATGCCTAATAATCTGCTAAAGGTACCGGCTGGCCCGGCCTCAAGGTCTGGTGCGTAGATTTGATCAGTCAGTGCTGGAGCCTGTAGCAACTAGGTGTACTCCTCCAGGGTAGGGGTGATCTCATGCGGCCTGATAAAGAAAGCAGCAGGTTCGATTTCCCATAATTGGAGCATGGCCCGGACTAAAGGCAAATTCACCTCTATCTTTGTCAGTGAGAGGATGGAGCCGATCTTTTGCTGGATGAAGGCCTGCTCCTCTAGGTTGTACAAGGTAAACCAATGGTCCAGTACCAACTTTGGGTCCAAAGGTTTGTACACCTGAATTTCTTTGCGGAGGAGGCGGTCGATTGCGGTGCTAGCCATCTATTACAATAAGAAATTGCCTAATTACAAACAAAACTATGAAAACATTACAGGGAAATAGCTTTGAACTCCAAAATAAAACAACAAACCATTACATTGTTATCAATTGTCAACCCTTATGATGCTATGTATGCAAGTAGGTTGGTTCTAATTGGTCCCCAAGCTCTATGGCCTCCCGCATTCTCGGAGAAATGGATCTCAGGCCATATCAAAGCATTGGGTGGGGTAGCCTAATCGGTCCCGAACGGTGATCAACTCACTTCTCCCGAAACCTACACAATGGCTCCCCGACTTAGGTTTCTAGGACGGTTTGGGTTTGACCGCATCTATTCACACAAACTTATGCATGCAAACCCCACAGTAAAGAAAACTAAAATCTAACTAATCCTTGAAAAGTTAGTAACAGAATAATAATTGAAACTTAAAAAGGAACAACTTGAGGAGATTCAGGTGGCTAGCCTATTGGAATGGGTCCCCAATGGAGTCGCCATCCTATCGAGTCTAATTTTTGCATTCCCATTCCTAATTCGATCTAGACGAGACCCTATGCTCATCTAATGTAGATCCTCAACTTGAGTTAGGAATTTCGTTTGATTTTTGGAGTCGCCACCCAACTGTTGTTGGGAAATATTGAATTAAGACTAAAGGAGCGGATTAGTCTTAATTTAGACCACTAGTCGTCATTATTTCCCCTTCTCGTTTTTGAAAAGAGGAAAAGGGAAAACCAGAGTTTCTAAGTCCGGAGGCTAACCTATTAAAACCTTACGGTTACCACCTAATCTCCTAAAATTGTTCCTATTTAGAAATGTGTTTTATTGTGTTTCTGTTACTTTTTATTATGTTTTTGAATTATTTCAAGAAAATGATTTTTTTATTTCATTTTATGGGTTGATCCGAATGGGTGCCTACGTACTTGTTATCTAGGATCAAACAAGCCATAGTTCGCTTTTCTGAAAACTTTAAGTGTGTTTGTGAATTTTAATTTTGAAATCTCTTTTGCTTTATGTTTTTACTTTTTTTTTTTCTTAAAAAAATCTAAGCCTAAACTTTTATCTGATTTTTGAAAATGGTTTTTAGGAAAAACATCAATTTTGGATTTATTTGAGAAAATGATTTTTCTAAGTGATAAAACTCTTTTTTTTTTTCCTATTTTTATAATTTTTGAATTTTTATTAATTTTTATTATTTTTGTGATTTTTATGATTTTTTTATCATTTTTCGATTTTTCCTTATTCTTCTCCAATTTTTATAATTTTTATGAGTTTTCATGATTTTTTTATAATTTTGTTATTTTTTTATATTATAATTTTTATTAATTTTTGTTAAAAATTTTATCCTAAATTATTATCTATCTTATTTTAAAACCTAAAGTTTTATTATTATTTTTCTAATATTTATATTGTTTTTCTACATTTTTATTATTTTTTATTATTTTTCTACATTATTAAATCCTAAACAAAACTAATTTCTAACATTTTCCTATTTATAGAAAACATAAATAAAACATAAACAAATAAATAAATAACCAACAAATTAATAAATAAATAACAAATAATAAATAAAATCGGAATAAAAATAAATAAATAAATTGGAAAAATCCGGAAAATCCGACTTACCTGGATTCGGGTCGGTGTGCGGGTCGGGTCGGTCGGGTCGGACACGGCGGCGGAGGATGCTCGTTCACGGCATTCCGGCGGTCTTTTGTCACGGGTGAGGTGTTGAATCCTAGCTTCTCGAGGGTGCTGAATCCAATGGTGGCGGTGGTTTACTCCCAGAACGTCTCCTGGTGGCGGCTTGGCTCCGATCGGCGGTTCGCGGTTTTGGGTTTCCTCCGATGCTCTCCGATTTGCTCTCTTTTCTCACTTTCTCTCAATTGTGATTCGTTATCTGACTTCCTCCAATCCTCCTCTATTTATAGGTGCTTGAAACCAAGCTGGATAAGCTCGAATTTCCTCCGATCGAAGCTAATCGGATTTTCGGTTAAAAAAACAACTCCGATTTGTGTAAATCCATCGATTTGTTGCGATTTGATTCCAATTGGATGATGTTTATCTCAATTCTGTTGAAGATCTACTGGATTTGTGCAAAAAATTGAATCGAAACGGTCGAAATTCGAATTTTTCCTTTACCGGCGATCTCGGACCCGAGGTAGGAGATGATCACGCACCTAGCGCGTGCGTTTCCTCCAGCCAATCGAATGCTGCCACGTGTCCTGGATAAGTGAAAAAAACTCAAAACGCGAAAACTGCTTCCCCCGCGATTCGAACCTGCGATCTAGCCCTCCCGCGCGCGCCTTAGCCCGTGGTCCGGACTAGCTGGGCTAGACCATTTTCCTAATTTTTCTAATTTTGCAAATTGCATATATGCAATGCGATTTTTTTATTTTTTTGTATTTTTTGAAATTTCAAAAAATTGTAAAAATTATTTATTATTTATTATTGCCATTTCTGAAATCATTTTTCAAAATTGATGTGTTTTCCTATTTATTTTTATTTTTTAAATATTTTTATTATTTATGCTAAATTAAAGAAAAATTGAAAAAAAATTGGAAAAAATTAAAAATTGATTATTAGTGATTATTATTCATTCCTAGAGCAAAAATGAGGTGTTTACAATTACTAAATTAGTTTTTAAACCGGCTTTAGGATATTGAAATTGTTCATTAAATTTTGAAAAAAGTATTTGATGGTTTGCTGATTTTGAAAAATGTTTTAGATGTTCATCAAGTTTAGAAAATGCAGTGCAAGGCATGAGATAAGAATCTAAATCCTAAGGCTTAAGGGGCTTATAGAATACAGATATAGGTATATAGGCCATAGAGCCACAAGCAACTCTTATAAGTATAGATATAGTATCAAAACAAATTTGAGTAAGCATAAACAATCCTTGTATTCTAAATTTGTGAGCTCATTTCCTTGTACTTCTCCTTAGATTTGAACCCCATCGAATCATGTAAAAGATTAGTAAAGTCACCTAAAAAAGAAAAAGATAAGTGAGCCACAAAGGCTCAATACACAGTAATGCAAACACACATACGAATGTCAAGCAGGCCTACATACTAATGCAACAAACAATCAATTAAACCATTTAATTATCTTATTTAAACATCTAGTACATGAGTACTCATGAGTCTAGACATCATGACAGGGGATATCGAGTTTAATTTCACCATAATGGATATCAGGTGTTGACGAAAGTAGGCAGACTCCATGTTGTTGAAAACTGAGTACCTAAGTAGCCTCGTCTAAATAATCTCTCTGTTATGTGAACTCATTGATTACAATCCAGTTATATAGTATCACCTACTAGGTCCTATAACCTCAAACAACTCTTGATATACCTTCTTTTTACTTACAGTACTTGTTATCTGACTCAATCTCACTTATTAGCTACCCACTAAGCTACCCTTGGTGCCTAAGCGCCTAACTACTTTATCATTTTAGGGTATATGACTATAACCATAATCCGATCCAATGTTTGTCACTTGCTTACTCAAGTAACTATGCACAAATAACAAGCAAGTACTTAGTCGGGTTGATTATTAGTTTAGTTAATTTTCCTAACCTAGCAAGTAATACGTATGTTACTACATACCTAGAAAGGTTAACGATTCTTGAATCGCAATCTGAGTTCCAATTGAGTTGATTGAATTGATTTCATGCATCAAAAGAGAAAAACTAAGTCAGTTGATCATTCTAAATGATTGAATTCTATTTTAAGGTAAGTTTAAATTACTTAAGGTATATATTAGTGATGAGCCTAATTAGGATTACTTAGACTTAATTCACTTTTAGCTAATTGTAGCTTGAAATATTTAGGGTTTATTTATTTAAACTTAATAAATTATTTACATTTTAAGTTTAGTTGTATTTAAGACCCAATTAGGGTATTTAAATCCTTTAAAAATAGTAAGCCCAATTATGCTTGGAATTATGTTCACAAGCCCTAATTGAATTAGTTAAGTCTAAATATATTTATTAATTCCATTTTTAAGTTCATTTAGATTACTTACATCTATTTTAAATTAACCTAGGCCCATTTTGTTTAATCAGTCTTATTTATTTTGTTTTAGGACTAATCAATTATTAAGTTTAATTTTAATTTCATTTTAAGTCCTTAGCTAAGTTAGAACCTTGTAGAGTGAAGGCCTAATTAAATTTAATTTATTCATTAAGGTTCATTTAAGGTAAAGACTCTAAAGGTTAATTGGTCTAAATAGGTTTTTGGATCTTGGCCCCACTTAGGTTTTATTATAGTCATGTTAGCTCATTTAATTTTATTAAGTTTATGTCTAGTTTATTTTAGGTTTTTTAATTCAATTTGGATCTTAAAATGGTTTGAAGCCTGGCTTAAGTTACTTATCATGATAAAACCCATTTTGAACTTGAGCTTTAAACAAAAATGGGCCCAATTATGTTTTGGATTTTGGATCCTAGCCCATAAGTTATTTAAGTTTACATTATTAGCTTAATTCTTACATTGGTTTAATTAAGATAGTAAAGTTAATTAAAGCTTAATTAATCAAATTATGTTTAATTATACGAGTCACCCAATGGGAGGATAAAAGGTGGTTCTTGGGCCTATTTAGTTAGGCCGACTTAGGATTAGGCCAGCCTTGACCCAATTTAATTAAACCAATTATTAACTTATTTCAAATTCATTACAATTGAAAGCTTTAATTTTAAAATGCCATAACTTACTTAATTTAAGTCCAAATTAAGTGAAACTAAAAGCATTTGATTCCTTATCACTTTCACTACCCATTTTAACATAAAAAGCTTTATTTTATTTATTTTAGAGCCCTTAAACTATTAGACTAAATAAGGTTATGAATTTTTAACTTTATTAGCCTATATCTTAAAACACTCTAACCCATGGCTCACTTGTTCCTATACCTTTCTAGAGTACAAAACATTGTTTATTTTCCATTTTTAAGCCTAAAACATTACCAAAATAGAGCTTACAAAATAGAGCATGCTCCAAAACATTTTTATCCATTCTACAAGTCCAATTTCAACCTATAATTACTTCTATGCCTCATTTTACATCCAATCTAACTCCTATTCATAATTTAATCATAATTTCACCAAATTTACAAAAAATAAATATAATATATCATATTTTCCCTAAAATTAAACATGGTATTAATCATGCAAGAAAATCGAAACCTTAAGTTCATACAATTCTCTAATTCAAAGTAATTCATCCTTAAGCTTTGCCAAACTCAATATTTATCTTGCAACTCAATTTTTCATCAGATTTAGCACTTTGAGAGTATCATAACATTCTGAAAATTCAAAGCTTAGCAATAAAATCAACTTGCTCATCAACTAAATCAAGCATACCACCCATTCCAACTTCTAACATGCCAACTATACTTAATTAATCACTTAAATTATTCCCAAATCCTCGTGTTTTTACTCCAATCATTAATTTATCATCACCCAATATCCAAATCAAATTTAACAAGGAAATTAAATTTCAATTCATCAACCATGGTGGTGGCAACAATAACAAATTAACATATCTTCCATTAACATGTATCAAACTTGATTTCTATCTATAATTTCAACACCAACATCACAATTAACTTATTATAATATAGATCTACAACCTAAACACCAAATTACACCCAAAATGATTCAAATTAAACATATCAATTCTAAAATTTCTAGATTTAATCATAATAGTATCACAAACATTAGTAACCACAAATCTTAAGATCAATCATTCAATTTTTTCACTAAAATTTATCTTCTAATTTTGTCATACTTCATATTCATCATGCCACTTCAATTTTAACTAAAATTTCACTTCAAACACATATGGACATGCTGGAAATTTATGGGTTATCAATCAAATCAACTAATTTATTTATTAACTTAACAATATCATCAAGTTCAACCTCTATCTTGCCATATACATCCAATTCATCATCTAACACACTCCTAAATCCATGTACCCATACTTCAATCATCAAATTACTATTATTCATCATCTAAATTAGACTTTACAAGAAAATTAAATCTTAATTTCTTTATCATAGTGGCAACAACAAGACCCATACACATATTACATATTATCCTACATCAAACTTCACTTTTATCACCAAATCTAATGCCCAACATCACATTTATCATATTAGGACACAAATTAATGTCTAAAATTATCAAATTATACGTAGAAATTATCAATAGGGGTGGGTTCAACATGGTTTTTGTGTTAATCTCATCAAAATCCAAGAAATCATCAAATCATCATGCCTAATTACTTCTAAACATCATAAATCATTGAATCAACCATTATATTAAACTTACCTTGTTGGATATTCAACTTAACCTTCAAGTCCCCCATTGTTGTTCACAATAAGCCCTAAAGATGGTATTTTTCTTGATTCCGTTTGATTTTGTTTGATTTTCCTTATATAGAACCACAAATTCTCTACTTAGATTTATGTTGGACAAGCTAAAACTTGCTTAAATTAAATTAAACATCACTTACCTTAATTTCCTCCTTGAGCCATGATTGGAAGCCCTTTAGCTAAGACCCTCACTTGATTTTTCACCTAGATCTCACAAGAAAATAATTAGATTAGTATAGGGTTTAAGGTATAGATAAAGCTTAATAGGTTTTTTGAAAACATTTACCTCAGAGAATTTTTAGAAAACAAATATGGGAGCTGATTTTTTAATCCTAAAAGACTTTAAGAGTAAGGGCAATCGGGACTACACGAGCTAGTAAGTTGAAGTATAATGTGATACGTGTCCCCTTATTTAGTCTATTTTAGTATTATATTTTTCTTAATTTTTCCTAGCTACTCTAGCTAAAAAATGATGTTTCCTTTTTCCTAAAATACCACTAAAGGCATTTTGGTCATTTTACCCAATTGACTTCCAAATTAAAAATTTTCTTTTCCAATTGTTTCTAAATATTTTGTAATTGATTTTATTCACCTAATTAAGGTCTTAGAGTTATATTTAGGGTTTTAAGAAACTTTTAGGTCCAATTTTTATAAAACGGTTTTTAAAAGAAAAAATAGTTATTTTTGATAAATTATCTCCAAATTTCAAGAGATAACTCCTAATAATTTAAAATGACTCCAAATGACCTTAATTTAAGTTGTTTAGTGATTTTGGTCAACTTCAAAGACTCTAAATTGGGTTTGGTAGAAAAAAAGTCATTTTGCAAAATTGATCTCCAAACTTAATTTTCTCTATTCTAATTAACTCCAAATAATTCCTTAATGATTTTATTCACTTGATTAGGGTCTTGAAATTTTTATTTAGAGTCATTAGGCTATTTCGAAGTTATTTTCAATAAAACTAAGTTTAAGATTGAAAGGTCATTTTGGAAAATTTTAATTTTAAAATTTGTAAATCCTATCTTAATTGACTTTAAATTTCCCTTCTTCCTTAATGATTTTATTCACTTGATTAGGGTCTTGAAATTTTTATTTAGAGTCATTAGGCTATTTTGAAGCTATTTCTGATAAAATTGAGTTTAAGATTAAAAGGTCATTTTGGAAATTTTTAATTCTAAATTTTGTAAATCCTGTCTTAATTGACTTCAAATTTCCCTTCTTAGTTCCATTGACCTTATTTGGAAATTTGGAATTTTTCAAAACCTAATTGGAGTTTAAATTAGTGATTAGACAACTAAAAAATCTTAATTGAACTAAGGGTATGACATTTAGCAAGACAAGCTGAAAAGGCATGTAAACAAGGAGGACCACCAAAGCACTTAAGGTTTTGTGCCCTAACCCTTTTATTTTAAAGATGTGCCACCACCCTTCTCTTTCCCTTGCCCTCTTATTTCCTTTTTCTAGAATATTCTAAGGTTAAACCTTAAACCTCTCTCTAAACCCTAATCTTTAAGCTTAAACTCAAATGATTAACTTAATGACCCTACTAATCTAAGTTGGTTTAATGTATTGACTAAGTTTAGAAGATCAAATGGAGGTTTAGAAAGGGCATTGCAAGCTTGACCAAACCATTAAGCATCAAAGTGTAAGTTTCATTTGATTTCTTAGTGGTTTAGTTAGCGTTTAAGCTTAAAACTTTGTTTAGGTACTAAATGAGCTTACTTGATGCTAGAAATTCCTTTGGGAAGTAAAGAAAAGTCCCATTTTGAGCTTCATAAGTGAGGGCTAAGAGAGGAACCTAAGGGTTAGATTACTCTTCAACAAGGTAAGCTACTAACTTTCCATTAAAATGATATTTGCTAGGGTACAACTAAGATTTAGATGTCTTAGAAAATTTTGAAGTGCATAAAGAATGAAAATTTTAAGTATGCAAACACCTATAATGGATGCATGATGATGATATGGTGCTTCCAAATATTGATTTGATTGTTAGACATATTAATCTTAGTGTATAGGAATAGTATGATGCTTTAATTTGATGATTTAGTGAAATCCGTATAAGAATATTAGAAGACACTTTATGGATGAGACATAGCATGCTTATTTAGGGTTTAGATTGATGATTTGATGAGTTAATAAAGTGCTAAATATGTCTAAGGGTTAGATAGAGTTTAGAAGATTAGAAGCTAGATTAGGATGGAGAAATGCATGCTTGACAGGTTTTATATGATGACCGCCACCTTCCATGTGTTTCCTTGAATAATTTTTGTTTAATTTGTATTATTTAATGTGTTGTTATGTTTAATCAATTATTTTAGTTGACCTTAGGGTTAAAAAATGTTAATTTTGATATATTATATATGTATGATGAATTGGGGCCCTAAAATGACCATATTGATGCATATATGTTTGAGTAATGTTGAAATAAACACAATTTCCAAATTTTCCAGCATCTAACCATCTTAAATGAGATGTTAATTAATGTTTGATTTAGCTTTTCTTAATTATTTAGGGCTTATATAGTAATAATGGTGATATATGATACTTGTAACATGTTAAGGTAGCATAGAGTGTTGATTTCAAGCATAAAATTGACAAATTAGTTAAAATTGGTTAAATTTTTAAAAATTCCATTATATTAGAGTAAATTTCGATGATGATGATTGATGTTTAATTTACTAGAAGTGGTGTATTGAAGTGCCTAAGTACTTACATATAATATTTACCTAGAAACCCTAATGAAATTGAGGTTAATTAACAAGCTTTGAATAATTTGAAGAACTTTATAAAATCTTGAGTATTCTTGATAAAAAAACACCGTTATAATCCATCTAAACCATTAAAATTCAATCCAAGATGCGTTTTTCATGAGATTTTCATTAAAGATGGATTCAAATAGATTTTAAGGTGTAGATTCAAATCTATCATCCATATCTTTAAATTCATAATACATATAGCCCTATAATCAAAATTTGATGAAAAAGTGTGTTTGATCTTGTAGAATATAATAACTTAGGTAGAAAAGTATTTATGACTTGGATTTTCAAAATTTTGCAAAAATAACATGGAAAATGGAATAATATTAATAAATAAAAATATAATGATAAAATAATATTTTATTAACTTGGGCCAAGACTAGTCTAACCCCAAATCTGCATATTCTAATCGGCTCATAAACTGGCCCAAAACCCTCCCCATTAGTGGTTCATTAAACCTTTCCATAAAATGGTTAAAATGAGTTTATTTAATCAAATTGACCCAATTGACTTAATTATAGGGTTAAACTATTAAATTTATTATTATTAATCTTAATTAATCTAAATAAGCCCAACGAGTCAAATTCCAAAATTAATTTGGCTCATTTCTTTTTTAGGGCCAATATTCTAAATGAGCCTTAGTAGAAAAGACACCTTAATAATCCTTAAATGTAATAAGGCCTAAAATCAAACAAGAATCCTAAATGAACTTAAATTAGGCATAATGAATTTATTGGACCTAAGACATAATTATTAGAACATAATAGGCCTAAAGGAATTAAATGGGCCTAAACTTAACAAATTGGACTTAAAAGAACATAATCGAGCCTAAGTGAATAAGTGAAAGTATCATGGACCCATCTAGATTATGTTAAGTGGATTAAGTAATCAAGTGGTTAATTAATTAATTATTTCAAAAGGGTTAAATAACTTAATTTAATTAATTGGGCCCAATTTCAAATTATTTGAACCCACTTTCTTTTAGGGTACAATATCTTAGTAGGCCTTAATAAAAAAATGTGAATATAGACTTAGAAAATTAAATTGGTGCCTTAGAACTAATAAAGAATCTAAATAAGTATAACTTAAATTGGATTAAGAACTAATCATAGATGATTAAATTGATAATTAACCATTATAATAACATAAATTAATCAATTTAATAAGCCTTAAATAACGAATGGGTCTAGTTGTAATCAAAGGCTAATAAGGCCCTTATATCCTTTTTGGGCCCATCACTAGTATGGGCCTTTGTAATCTTGAAGCTAATGAATCTAAACTCATAATAATACTAATAGTAATGAATCTTTTAAATACAAGTTCCTAACTTATAATTTTTTCTTTTCAAATGCATAATAACTAAATGATTGCAATTATTGGGAACGCCTTCGGCTTTAGGAAACCTTTGATCTTCTAAGTACATAGTAACTACATGTTGCATGCTAGGGTAAAAATAATAAATATAACTAATAATTAAACTTCGCAAATTAATTGCTTGTTGCTTATACGTGATCACTTGAATCAGCAAGTGACACCCTTGGTTTGAAATTATGGTTGCGATCATAGTTTTAGTTAATCACAGTAGTTCAAGCACTTAGGCCATCAAGGATAGCTCAATGAATAGCTAATAAGTGAAATCATGTCAAATAACAGTCACTAGAAGTAAAGAGAAGATATATCTGGAGTTACTTGAGGTTTATGGGACTTAGCAAGCAATACGATATAATTGGACTATAATCAGTGATAACTATATACTAGTGATGAAGTATAAATGAGGTTACTTTTAGGTGATGAGATTCGATGTGGAGTTTAATTGCTCCCGTCATCCCCCGATGATTGTTGCGATAGTATTGGACATCAAATCCCCTATCGTGTTTCCAAAGTCATAAGTACTCCCATGCTAATTACTTATTTAATTAATTGTTATATTAATTAAACTAATACTTGTTGCATTAGATTAAGCTTGTGCAACATTTGTATGTGTTTATGTTACTGTGTACTTGGCTACTGTAGCTCACTTTTCTTCTAATTATGTAAGGATGACTACCTTGTTGACCCTTTGTACAACTCGATAGGATAACTTTAAGGAGGAGTTATAGACATATGAGAGTGATGTAGCAGACGAGGACTATTAGATTGGCTAATTTTTAGATCTTTTGACTATCTTCCTTTTTATGGACTTTTGCTTTCAAGACTTTTTATGGATTGTTCATGGACTATATGTGAATCTTTACTATGGGCCCGGTAGGCTTAGGACTTATGATCCATTGAGGTTTCGGTGTGATGCTAACCATTAACTCGAATCAAGCACATTAAATGCTTTTATAAAATTTAACAAAACGATTTTAAGGTCTTGAAATTGGTTTAGAAACCCACATAGTAATTATGAGCCTTATATATTCTACTTAAGTAGATTATATGGTAAATTGCTGTCACCATAGAAGTTAGAGGCATGATAAAAAATATTTTACTCATTGATTTTTTAGATGAGGGTTTAATGTAGTGATAGGCCAACTACTTAATCTATATTATTATGAAAATCATACATGCTTAATAATTCTTAATAAATCATTAATATGTCAAGGTTATTATGGTTAAGAACTTTATATATTAAAATGATATCTTTCCACAATTAAACTTGACACACCTAAAAATCCCCTATAAAGTGGTAATTTTCTATTATAGCTCTAACTTCAATAGTTCTTAATAATTCTTGAATCAAATTGTTTGCTTTTGTTATTAAAATTTCAATACAAGAATAGCTATATGCTTATCTCATAAATTGATCATTATACAAAGAAATTGAAAATTAAATTGTTCTTATATTTATTTTTAAAATATTATATTTGAAGTTTTAAGGGAAAAAACTACATCATATTAAATGTCGATCATTTAACAATATTCTAAAATGCGATTTCTTATGTTTGTATTTCATGCTTTAGACTAAAAATTGATTACAATAGTAATAACTTACGTTTCAGAATAGTTAAACACATGTTAATAATGTTATATACAATGTGTTTCGTCATAGTTTGAACTTTTGGATTTTATTCCTAAGCTTTTTATCCTTAACTCATTCAATAAAATTATTGAATTGGAAGATTGGTATCAAAAGTATCATTTGACTATTTCATAAGATAATTTTTTCTTATAAGTTTTCTTTTTATTATATTGTAATTATATGATAAGAGTAATTCTAAGATATAAAAAGCTTTAAAATATGAGAGGTAAAGTCTACTAAATTAACAATTTTATTAATTGATTTAATATGATGTTAAGTTCATTTTTGATTTTACAAATTTTCAAAATTAATAGTGAAGACAAATTTAGAAGGAGCACAATGCAAACTAGAGAACACAAGCTAAGGGGAAATCCTTCTAACTAATGTTGTTCGATCTTATAGGGAAAGCATTGCAATGCTACAGGAAGTGGAAATACGTTATATTAGTAGGGAAGGGAATCAAAAAGCTGATAGTTTATCAAAGTTGGCCTTGAACAAAAATACAAATGTTGTGTTCAGGGATCGTCTACCTGTGGAGATCCTCCTTTTTTTTATTGTGCAGTTTTGATCTTAATGCTTGTAATGGTAAACAATGTGGTTTAAGAGCTGCTGTTGATGGATTTGGGGAGATAAGGGTAGGATAATGCTTTTGGCCATCTATCTCCTTTATGTATGTAGTAATGGTTTTTCTTGGGTTCAAATGAAAATGTATGTTTTGACCTAAAAAAAATCAAAATTAATAATTTTATTAATTGATTTTATAAAGTGCTTATGCCATTTGAGATTTTACAAAATTTTAAATAAAGTATCATTTGCCTAAACTAAATATTATACAGCGGTCACAACATGTGAAACTATATTAATAAAGAAAAATGTATAATTCGCACTATAAATGTGGTAAATAAGTTGTCCTCAAGAGGGACTTTAAGATATGATTTAATGTACATTTTGTTATTCGGCAATCTACATGTTTTTTAGTGTTATTTATGTGTAATATTCAAGAAAATTTCCCTATCGATCTATAGCAATGAATAAATTGTGTCAATAAGAGAATACTTCAAAATATGGTTTAATTTGTTTCCTATTATCCAACAATTTATATATTGTGGGTATAATTTATTTGTAATATGAGGGATAAAAACTTTCATATCAATGTACACTCATGTCATTAAGAATCGGTAACGCTCTAAAACCTAGGATGTCATAACTTGCCACATATCCTTACGGTATAAAGACACGTTAAAACTCTTAAACTAGCTAATTCTACTTTAACCCTATAATAACTATTAATCATAAATAATATAAACCAACTGTCAACATTAATGAGTGACTCAACTGAGTCTAACTCTACAATCCATAAACTAAACTAGTGAGATTGTTTTCACACATTGGCATCTATAATAAACTAGAAACATCAATGCCAATAATAAAATAGTTAGTACAATCAATAAGAAATCTCATCTTCTCAATTTAATAACATCTTCCAACCCATTTATAGTATTATAAGTAGCTTCTCTCATCTACTAATCATCATATTAATGAAAGTACTCTACGCCATTCCAATCCTAAGCATAAGTTACTATATTCTCATCATATATCGTGTATTTATCTATACTTGTAGTTGAAAAAGAAAATCCCTAAAGGGTAAGCTATTGCTTAGCACATATAATCCAAAGCACATGCACATGAACAAGCATATCATAATGTTAAGAGCTACCACTATAGGGCCCCAACACCCATGAGTTACCTAGATATACCGAATCATCTCAATATGCAACTCCACTGAAAGCACTACCACATATCGATCAATGAGTGCCCCCTAAGGTTCTACCACCGTGGGTCCTCAAACCAAACCAAGCACAAACATCAACCAAGTTAACTGTCTAATGTACTTTTAGGTTCATTATTATCTCCAACTTAAAAAGTACAAATAACACATGTCGAGTCTAATTTTAGATTTTTCCTTAATTTAAGTTAGGCTAAGCTAAGTCTGATTAATATAAAGTTACTCAACAGTAAAATTAAGAAAAAACTATATTTGTTTTATTATTTAAAAAATTGGCGTCACCACCAATTAAAATTAGAAAATAAAATGAGTTAAGGTTAATTGGATGGATTAACCTTAACTAGCTAATAATTTGAGAATTTTTCTAAAAAATATTTTAGAAATATATTAATTAGAGAGTTTGAGCTTGGGGGCTAACCTATTAAAACCTGAATTGTTATCACTTATTATTTTTCAAGAAAATTAAATTAAAAGACTTCATTTAAATTTCCCTCATGATTATGTATAAGAACAATAATATTTTTATGCAAATAAGATACAAAATAAGTCAGTACATCATTAAAAATTATTTATCTATTTTTATGACGAATTTTCTCTTTATTATTATTATTTATTTGAAAACTTAATTTGGAAAGTGGATTTTTTTTTTTTTTGGCAATTTTATGGTTGCCTTGTAGGTGCCTACGTACTTGTTAATCAGGATCAAACTAACATAGTTCTATTTTATAAAACTTTAGTTTGTTGGTTGATTTTATTTATGAAAACAGGTCAAGTTTATGTTTTTTATAATTTTGAATTTCATTAAAAAAAGATCTAATACCTGAATTTTCATTTCACATTTTAAAAATCTTAAAAGACATAATTTTTCAAAGCACTGATTAAGGTTTTATTTCATGAAAGTCATTTTTTTTAGGTGACAAAAACATTTCATAAGGACATTTTTATATTATAATGATTAAAAAATGTTTAGCAAAATTTTTTTATTATGGATAGTAAACCATTCTTTTTATTATTATTATTTACATTTTAATATTTATAAATTTATTTTTTATGTATTTTATATATTATTATTATTATTATTATTATTATTATTATTATTATTTAACATTCAACTACTTAGGAACCTAATCAAACCTAGACAACAGTTACATCACAATAGCTAAAGTCAACACAATGGTTCCTACCTAATTTTTATTACTTTTTATTTACTTATTATCTATAATTACCTATTACTTTTTAACTTTATTTTTATTTCTTCTTCTTCTTCTTCTTCTTCTTCTTCTTCTTCTTCTTCTTCTTTTATTATTATTATTATTATTATTATTATTATTATTATTATATTATTTAAAATAAATATTAGAACATGTCAATACTTTAATAAATCATATAAAGTCTATCTATGTGACTAATAAATTTGGAATAAATATGAAATCACTCGCACATAAACATGACATACCAACACTAACTATAAATGCAAATACAATAATCAAATATGCTAATTATGCTACATGCTATATAATATTAAAATTAAATAATGTGACCTACAAAAATAGCTAACTATCACTACCAGAACATATTTTGATCAACTACTTCCATTTTCTTATCTATTTTATTTTTAAAATCATGAAATCCCAAATATATACCTAATTAATTAATAATAATATCAAGCAATTAAATTAATTATGGAAAACTTCTAATATACTTCATAAAATTATTTTTTTCATAATTTTGCTTCTCTCTTTCTTATGGCTATTATTGTTATTATTATTATTTTAATTTTTTTACTAATTCTCTTTTTATTAGGGGAACACTCTTAAATATTGTGATTTTAAAAAATCCGAAGTATTGTACTCACAATAATTATTCCAAAAAAAGGTTTTAAAGGCATGGACCTGGCTTGCGACTTCTTCTTTTTTTTCCAAAATTTGCAAAACTGAAGGCTCACATCGAGTCTGTGCTTTCAGTATAGTTCTACCACCGCAAACTAATCCCACCATCCAATTTTTTTTTTTTACTTTAACATCGACCCGTCCATAGAAAAAGCAAGTCATAGACATTATAATAAGTTAAATTAATAATATAAATACAGAAACAGAAGAAATCTATTTTTATTTTCCCTTTTGCAAACTCCATCTCTTCATTTTTTTTCTCTCATTCACAGGAAGAAGAAGAGTGTTTGTGTAGATTGAGAAGGTGGGATTTGAATGAATACACTGAGATATATCATTTCGTTAACAATTAATCAATTATGGTATGAGTTTTGTACAAAAAGTTAAAGGTTTTTTTTTTTTTTTTGTTACTGTGTTTGATATTAGCATTTGAGAAAATTGTTGCTGTAATGTTATATTTTGTAAAAAATATTATTGCTTATTGTTAGTTTGTAGTGAATTAGACATGATTTATGCAGATCCCATAATACATAACATACGATAGTTAGTTTTTACGTTTAGTATGAGAATACTTTATATTAACGAAAAATTTAATATTATTTGTAAATGTCAAATTTAAAATATTATCCGTGTTGTTATAAAAAATATTGTAATAGAAATTTGTAACTTCTAGTTTGTTAAATAATTTTTACAGTATTGTTATTTAAATTTGCAATTTTTTGTTGCAAAATAATGGGGAAAAAGAACTAAAATTAAAATTGATATGGAAATTTGTGAATTTTTTTAGAATAATTTTTACAATGTTGTTATTTAAAATTGCCATTTTTTCAAAAAAAAACTAATAATTTATATATATTGTAAATAGGAAATCAATGGTTAACTACGTGAAATTGATGATTTACGGTTTGGAAATATTGTGGCTGGTAACAAAGGGCCGAAATATAACAGGGATCTAGTCAAAAAGTTGAAAATGAAGAAAAATATCAACTACATCAAATTCTTATATAGAATATGACTGAACATCAGAGTTGATCCAACCGAAGTGAGGGTTGAGATAATTCATAGGCATCCTGTGTTGTATGAAGGTAGTACATCTTATGCTTTGATGGTAATTAGAGATGATGAAGATGTTGAAAATTTCATTAAAACGGTAGAATCCTATGGAGATTGTAGCATACAATAGTTGTACATCAAAATTTTTTACGATTTAAGAGGCCCCTCTAAAAGGTAGACATTCGAAGCAAGTAGGCAGCCACATTTATCACATAGCATGGAAGAAATGCAGCTCGAGCCATCGACATTTAAACCCTCAATTCTAACCCCGATTGAAGGCAATGATGAAGATGAAGTAGATAAAGTAGTTACTCCAGTATTACAATGACTAGGGACACATAATCCGTACATGGTTTGTTTAGGAGTAGAAACTTCAACAGACACCAATGTTGGAATGGGTATTGAGGAGGAGAGTACCGATAATGAGGAGAGTTCTGAGAAGGAAGATGAGGAAAGTGAAAACGATAGAGATGAAGTACCTAAAGAGGACTCTCCGACCGTACCTGCGTACTTGACACAAGCAATATATCAGTCAGAGCAAGTTAAACCACCAAGCATGACAATTAGAGATCCTATTCTGTACTAAAACATTGGTGGTGATGATGGTTATATTTATGTCGAGCAGGAGCAAAATATATTTGCAATGGTTCGAGCAATAGTAATGATTTGTACAAGGGCATGAGATTCAAAACAAAGGTAGATGTGATTCAAGTAGTAAAGGCTTACATATGAAGAACCATTATAACTTCACTGTTGTAGAATCTAGTCCGTTGCTTTGGTTTGGTTACTATTTAAGAAGAGACAACTGTTGTAAATGGAGGCTTCGAGCTCGAAAGAAGAAGTTGGAGGGCATGTTTGTAATGGCGAGATTTTAGGATCTACATACATGCAATAACCTGTTGATTAGTTAGGATCACCTATAGTTGGATTACAATCTTCTTACTAGCCGGTTTGTAAATCTTGCTAAGGACAATCCTAATATAAAGGTTGCGGAGCTTACTTCTATTGTCGAATAAGAGTTTAGCTATAAGATAAGTAGGAAACGGGTTTAAAAGGGGAAGAAATGGGCTTTAGAGCATGTGTACGGGAATTAGGAGAAGTCTTACAATGAATTCCCTATTCTTTTAAATTCTATAAAAAAATTAAATCCCAAAACACGAATTGATTGAAGGTAGAGCAAATCAACTACCCCTAAGGTATCCACTCTAAAGTCGGTATTCTAGGCATTTAAGCTATGCATTGCAATATAGAGATTCTTTAGATCAATTGTTACCATTAACGTAACTTTTATGTATGAGAAGTACACTCATAAGTTGCTAATTGCTTATAGCATTGATAGCAACAACCATATACTTCTGCTAGCATTCGCTCTTATAGATCAGAAAATGGCTAAAACATGGAGCTAGTTTTTAAGAAAATTGAAGGAATATATTGTCAGCGGCCATGTAAGTCGTGAAACCATTTTCCTCATATAAGATAAGTACCTGGCATCAAGTCAGTAGTTGAAGAAGAAGCCAATGGATGGCGCCCTCCATTTGCAATGCAATGATTTTGTTTAGGACACCTTACAAACAACTTCAACTTGGCACATAAAAACATGCAATGCAAGAGGTTGGTTACATACGTCAAGTTGAAAGCACAAGCTTGAAAGCTAAACTTTGTGATGGAGCAAGTGAGGATCATTAAGCCGATGTGTTGGACTAGTTTGATGACATGTCATTTGATATGTAGACCTGGCTCATGACGGTTGCTATAGGTTTAGATATATGACCTCCAACATTGTTGAAAGTTATAATTTCGTGTTGAAGGGGGCTCGAGGGTTACTTATGATTGCTTAGGTGAAGAAGACATTTTACAATTGTGTGGGGTACTTTGTCAAGAAGCATTTAAAGGCTTTGAAGAATATGGCAAATGGTAGAATTTTTACCAAATATGCAATCAAAAAGATCGACAGATGGAGTTAGCAACCATAGGGTCATCGACTATAGCAGGCAGGACATACTTTTCAAAGTGCTCAATGGTAGTCCTCGTGTGGTGAGCAAGTTAAGGGGAGAGGGTCAAATGACATTATTCACTTTGCCTCCAGCAATACAGTTGTCAAAAGTGGCAAATATACATAATCATATGCTCCTACACCTATGCAACAATTGCATCAATTAGGCTCAGCATGACACATTCTATACCTAATTGGTATAGGTAGATGTAGTAGGAGATGACATATAGGATGCACTCCATGCCCAGAAGCGACAAGCTTGATTGGGAGTAGGTACACTTCCCATTACTTCGCCCAAGGGAAAACCTCACAAATACATAGGGAAAATCATGGCAAAAAAGATACCACATGGAGAAGGACATTAGGGAGCGCTTAGATAAAATTGCATGTGAACTTTGCCAAGGAGAAGGGCATAAGAGAAGAAAGTGCCCACGTCGATGCGATAATGGTAAATGATGGATACCAATACACATGATTTCAAGAATGTTAACTTAACCTTACACATTTCATTTATCTATATATTACATGTATAATGCTAATATTATCTGTTTCCATCATATAAGTTAGCTAAAGGGGTATCCTTCATGGAGGTTGACGATTCTTCTGCATTTATATTTACATAGGTTATAATTTCTTAAGATGTTGTAATAAATTATTCTTTTTTTTTTATTCCGATGTATGTGCTTTTACATTTTTTTTTTCACAATTGTCTATAAGCCTTTTCAATATTCATCAGATTTATCAGACAATGTCAAACATTAGATTTATTAGACAATGTTAATTTTCATAAATGATGTAGTCGATAATGTTAATGACTAATTAACGATTACTTTTACAACAATTTTCACAACTACAAATGAAGACCTTTCATTTACGAAAAATACCAAATTTTTTACTAATTCATTTTCTAATGTTAATTAATAATATATTAGTGACTAATTAATTACTAATTAACGATTAATAAACAACTATTGGTATTTTTAATAAAAATAGTAAAGTACAAATAATTACATTTAATTTTTTATGCATTGATACAAAGTAATATAACAGGAAAAAAATTAATTTTTTATTGGGAAAAATGTCCTACAAATATTTCTACACACATAGTCATATAAGTTAAACCTGCGTAAAACAGAAATTAAGAAAACAGAAATTTTGAAATTGTGAGAAAGAAGAAGACCGGAAGAAGAAATTGAAATATCTAGTAATGAACATATGAACTAAGAATTCGCATTTATATTACAAACTATCGGTGTAAAATTTTTTCCTGAGATCACATATTGTGATATCGTACAAATTTGCAATATCACTTTATAATAATTTTTATAGGTTTATAATGTTACTTTGTAATAACTTTTATAGATTTGCAGTATAAGATTGTAAGATTCCATTACATTATTAGACAGTGGGGATAATACTAGAAAAATATTATGTAGTATAATTGTATTGAAAGCGTGAGCCCCAGTTACGCCTTCAAGCAATTTGTCTGAAGGCGCAAACCCAATGTGCGCTTTCAGTTTCGCTAATTTTGGAAAAAAAGGAAGTCATAAATCAAGTCCGCATATTCGAAACCTATTTTTGAAATAATTATTGCGAATACAATATTTCAATTTTTTTTTAAAAAAAATCACAATATTTAAGAGTATTCCCCCTTTTTATTAATCTGTTTCCTTCACATAAAAAAAAAAAAAGGAAAAAGGACTTACCTGTGTGTGGATCAGAAGTGGATCAAAATTAGGTTAGGTTGATTCTTGGTCGCTAATCAAGTAGTGCATGTGAACGACTGCAATGACGTCGGGGCCTCCCTTTAGCTGTTTCAATGGTGGTCAGCATGAAAGAGGATGTTAACCTGGGGTTTTCAAACATATGGAATCCATTGGTGGTGGCATTTTTTTTTTTTTCTAAAACAATGTCTAAAGGGTAGTTGCTGAAGGTGGTCAATAGTGGTGAATCTAATAACTTCTGATCTTCGACGTGGGAAGAAACTAAAATTAAAGATTGGGTTTTTCTAAAATTAGATGCTACCAAGGATCCTATTGACACCTAAATGGTAGTTCAAGATCACGTATGTGATCAGTAATGGTAGAGAGAACTTACGAGTTCGTGGATTTCTACATCTAGAGAGAGAAAGTGCGACGTTGAAGCTTCTAGGCACCTAATGATCGATTCTAGTGTGTTTTTTAACTTCATGGGACTAAATCCTATTTATAGATGCATTTGGACTAGTTTGATAAGCTCTAATTCAGATTTTGATTACAATGAATAAAACCTAATTTTTATCTTATTTAGATTTGTTTTGTTTTTATCTAATATTTATGTAAATTATTAAGATATACTGAATCTCCATGTGTTAGTCCATCGATTTGTACCTAAAAAAATGGATAAAATGATATAAATTTGGCTTGGATTTTCTCATTTTTTTGTGTTCTCCTCCTCCTTTTTCTTATGTACTATCTCGGGTCTTGTTTAGACAAAGGAAGAAGATAGTCACATGTGTGGCATGCAACCGTTTTATCTAGTAAAGTACTGCCATGTGGCAACCTCAATAGTGGAAAAAAAAATGGTGCTTAACCATCTATTGCAAGATTCAAACATACAAACTCAACTTCCCATGTACAGGCAAGGCGTGGCCTCAACCAACGGGGTTAGGCTTTTTTCCAATTTTTTATTGGACACAATATTTACTTAAGATTGTAATATATCAGGGGCAAAAACTTATTTAACAAAATTGGACTTAAGCTTGACTTAGTCAACTAAATTTATATTCTAAATTCCATTTATTTGGCCAAAAATTAATATTTTTATGTTCCTTTTTATTTATTTTTTCTATTTTCATTATTTTTATGTAATCTTTTCCATTTTCATTCTTAATTATTTTTTAGTTCTTTTTTTACTTTCATCGTTGTCATTTTTATATATTTTATCACAATTCTATCTTTATTTTTAATTTATTTTATATATTTTATCATTATTTTTATTTTATTATATCCTAACCCAATTCAAATTAATTATCTTAATAGAGCAAAAATGGGGTGTCTATAACACACAAGGATTATATGTACCTAGAAGAATAGGTTTAAATTGTCTACAACTAGTGTGTTTACTGGAACCTGTCAATATATAGAAAACTAAACTTTGACTATCCTAGAGTATTATCTAAGTTATCCTAGGGTATTGGATCATTTTTCCTTCTTAGGTTGTTCTACTATAGCTTAAAAGTGGTTTAAGATTGATGAAAGGCAAGAAAAAGGGAATTAAAAGCGTCAAAAGTAAGTTTCTAAGAAGCATGACTGTGTAGAAGAATATAGTAGGAACACGATCGTGTACATGGTAGTGTACTCTCCTGTACCCAACAGCTTCTTAGCACACTTAAGTAGACGATCGTATACTTGGTCGTGTACAACAACACGGGAAGATACATAGGCGTATATCTAGTCATATAGCCTTTAACTCACATTTATTCCTCTAACAACTTATGGGCAGGTACACGAGCATATATCTAATCGAGTACCCTCAATTCCTCTTCAATTCTTCTTCCTAAATCATAAAAATCAACCTTTTCTTCAACGCTAATCCCAGCCTAACACTTCTATGCCTAAAATTGTATTATTTATAGCATCAAAACACTAATTTGCATCAAATTCGACTACTTATCATTCCAACAATTAAAGTCTCGCTCAAAATCCTTAAGTTTCTAAAGTTGCTTTGCACCACAATTGAGAAAACCAACATTCAATCATCTTATTCTTACATGCATGAAAACGATGAAAAGAAGATTTGCTTATATTCTTTCGTGTGGAAATTTCACTAAAGTGCAAGATTTGGCAATTGTCCTTTTCTACTAGGGTTTCTCTTCTATTATGAAAGGTTCTCAACAAAAATGGGAAAAGGGCTAGAGTGGACTATCATTGGCTTTTTATAGCCTCCTTGTCAAATGATTGAAATACCTCTCTTAATAATATGCTATTATTTTAATTGCCATGTCTATTTTATTTATTTTTGTTTTATTTTATTTTTCTCGAGTTTTACATAAAGCAAACATGTCCTTGAGTCATTTGGTTTTGGAGTTTTATATTAATATATTATAAGTTTTAAGTCAATTGACATTGAGGAATCAAAAGATAAAGAGAATTTTTTTTATGCTAACAGATTTATTTGGTCGTAATACATGTAGTTGCTTTAATAATTGAATAAAGTTCCTAGAGAGAAGCTTGTTTTGGCCATTGTACAAACTTATTGAAGTGCAAATGTTTTATAATTCATTTCTTTTCTTTAGAGGTAGCTGCAATTATCATGTATGTACTCAATACATCGTTCATGATGTTGTCATGATAGAAAAAACACTATACTAGGCTTAGATAGGTAAGAAAGCCCAATGTTGCCCATTTGAAAATTTTTTCCAACATCCATACATCCTTTCATAATAATTTTTCCACCAAATTTTATTCACATGAAAAAAAAAATACTAAATACTTCTATAGAACAACTAAATAAGAGAAATTTATGAAACATTTTCTTTTGCTTTTTTTTTTTTACAATAGTGTCGAGTCTAATTTTTGAATTCCCATTCCTAATCCGATCTAGACTAGATCTTATGCTCATCTAATATAGATCCTCGACTTGAATTAGGAATTTCGTTTGATTTTTGGAGTCGCCACCCAACTGTTATTGGGAAATATTGAATCAAGACTAAAGAAGCGGATTAGTCTTAATTTGGACTACTAGTCGTCGTTATTTCCTTTTTTCGTTTTTGTGAAAAAGGAAAAGGGAAAACCAGAGTTTCTAAGTCCGGAGGCTAACCTATTAAAACCCTTACGGTTACCACCTAATCTCCTAAAATTATTCCTCTTTAGAAATGTGTTTCATTATGTTTCTGTTACTTTTTATTATGTTTTTGAATTATTTCAAGAAAATTATTTTTCATTCATTTTTATGGGTTGACCCGAATAGGTGCCTACGTACCTGCTATTCAGGATCAAACAAGCCATAGTTCGCTTTTCTGAAAACTTTAAGTTTGTTTGCGAATTTTAATTTTGAAATTTCTTTTGCTTTATGTTCTTATCATTTTTGGGATTTTTTTTTTTAAATTATAAGCCTAAGCTTTAATTTGATTTTTGAAAATGATTTTTAGGGAAAAACATCAATTTTGGATTTATTTTAAGAAAAATGATTTTTCTAAGTTCTAAAACTCATTCATTTTTCTTTTTGAATTTTTATTAATTTTTATGATTTTTATGATTTTCTATGATTTTTTATTATTTATTTTATAATTTTTATGATTTTTTTATTTTTTTATTAAATTTTCTATAATTTTTGTGAATTTTTTTAAAGATTTTATCCTAAGTTAATATCTATCCTATTTTGAGATCTAAAGTTTTATTATTTTCCTAATATATATTTTTTTATTTTTCTACATTTTATTTTCTCTCTTATTTATTTATTTATTATTATTATTTTTTATTTTTCTACATTATTAAATTCTAAAAAAATCTAATTTCTACATTTTCTTATTTATTAAAAATAAAACACAAATAAATAAATAAATAAATAAATAACTAAATAACAAATAATAAATAAATAAATAAATTCAGAATAAATAAATAAAAAATTAATTAAATAAAATAAAAAAAATCCGGAAAATCCGACTTACCTGGATCCGGGTCGGTGCGCGGGTTGGGTCGGATCGGTCGGATACGGTGGTAGAGAGGGCTCGTTCACGGCGTTCCAGCGGCCTTTTGCAGCGGGTGAGGTGTCGAATCCTACCTTCTTGAGGGTGCTGAATCCAATGGTGGCGGTGGTTCACTCCCAGATCGCCTCCTGGTTGTGGTTTAGCTCCGGTCGGTGCTCACGGTTTTGGATCTTTCTCCGATGCTCTCCGATTTGCACTCTTTCCTCACTTTCTCTCAATTGTGATTCCTGTTCTGGCTTCCTCCTCTATTTATAAGCGTCCGGAAACCCTCTTGGATAAGCTCAAATCGGCCGATTTGGATAAATCCGAATTTCTTCCGTTTTTAGATTTGATTTTATCCCGGCGATTTGATGTTGATCTATTGTTTTTCTTTGATTTATCTTATGGATTCGACTTTATCTTGACAATAATCTAGAAGATTTGAAAAAAAATAATCGATTCCACCTTCGTCGGACTTGCTCCGGCTTCTCCTCGCGTTTGTCCGGGTGAGGAAGACGATCACGCGCAACACGCGTGATTTTCTTCGGCCAATCACACGCTGCCACGTGGCAGCTCCAAGCGAAAGGAAAGAAAAAATTGCATCGAGTGCTCGGGGGAAGATTCGAACTCGCAACCTCCAAGCCTCCCACACGTTCCCAGCGCACGCACGAACCAGCTGAGCTGGCCCAATTTCTCGATTTTCTTTATATCGCAAATTGCATATATGCAATGCGATTTTTTCGATTTTTTGTATTTTTTGAAATTTCAAAAATTTATAAAAATTATTCATCCCTTATTACTACTATTTCTGAAATGATTTTTCAAAATTGATGTGTTTTCCTATTTATTTTTATTTTTTTGAATATATTTTATTATTTTTGCTAAATTAGAGGAAAATTGGGAAAAATTAAAAATTGATTATTTTTTAGTATTATTGATTCCTAGGGCAAAAATGGGGTGTTTACAGCTGCCCCTCTTTGTAGTAAAGTTTGAAAAACTTAACTACAAAGACAAAAAGAAAAGACGCCATTTTTGGCCTCTTGAATAGATAATGTGGTCCTAACAATTTAGAATGATGTTCCTTCCCAAAAAGTGCTTTATGGGCTGACTAATTGGCGACAGGACACATCTCAAGCATTGTGTAGGAATGTATGAGAAATAATGATAATAGGAAGCGTCTTTATCAGACTTGTAACCTTTGGAAAGAACATTTACTCAGGAAGCGCCCTTATGAGCTGACTACCTGTCAACAGAAGCATCTTGCTAGACTAGCAACTGTTTGGAAGAATATTTCCGAAAAGTGCCCCAAGAGCTGACTAATCGGGAGAGTTTAGGAAAGTGCCCCTCATGGGCTGACTAACCTTGAATTGAATGCCTCAAAAAGTGCCCCCTATGGGCTAACCATGAGGTAGATTTTTAGGAAAGTGCCCCCTATGGGCTAACTAACCTTTAATGGGATTGTCTCAAAAAGTGCCCCCTATGGGCTGACCATGAGGACAAAGTTTTAGGAAAGTGCCCCTTATGGGCTGACTAACCTAAAATTGAATTTGCCTCAAAAAGTGCCCCCTATGGGCTAACCATGAGAATAAAGTTTTTAGGAAAGTACCCCCTATGGGCTAACTAACCTAAGATAAAAACGATATCTCAAAAAGGTGCCTTTATAGGCTGACCTTAGAAAAGACATGGGGAAGTGCCCTTTTTTGGGTTGACTACCCTATTAAGATGAATGTTTAGACAAGTGCCCAACTATGGGCTGACTCATTTTGTGCTTTTGAATATGCTTTCTACAGCCTGAACTAAATGATGTGATGATATGATAATAGTTATGCTTGCCAGCTTATAGCAACCAAACAACCGAACCTTCGTGCTGGTTTGCTTCTGCTTCATCTCTTCTTATCTTGACACGGGGTTGAAAATTTTGATGTGCTCCCTTTCTTTATGCGCAAGGCTCTTTTGACGATAACGTTATCCTACTAATGCGCTAAGTTCTAATGCTCAAAAGTAGATAGGATTATATTACCAAATACATTGAGATTCATTATCATTTTAGTGTTTATCTTTCATTGGCGATGTGGTGGGTAATGTGTTTAGGAGTATTTGTTATGGTGCGAACTGATTTGGATTATTGACCATTCAGGGATATTAACTTTGCTTGTAAAAAGTAAAAACTCGACTCAACGAAATTTGTATCGAACATTGGCTTTCATAAACATTGGCAAATTTTCAATTCCCTTGCCTAAGGATAGTACATCTTTACAACATCTATGTTAACGGGGTCTCTCAATTATGGACCATCCATCTGAGTTAATATCAAAGCACCTCCTGACAGAACCCTTTTCACCACATAGGGGCCTTCATAGTTTGGGGTGAATTTTCCTCTGGAGTCTTGAGCATTCGGGAGAACCTTCCTTAGTACCAGATCCCCCTCTTTAAAGTACCGAGGTCTCATCTTCTTATTAAATGCTCGGGCCATTCTTTGTTGATAACACTGACCATGACATAATGCGGTAAGTCTTCTTTCATCAATCAGATTCAGTTGATTAAGCCTCTTCTTTACCCAATCCGATTCGGTTAACTGAGTTTCTGACAAAATTCTGAATGATGGTATCTCAACTTCAACTGGTAGCACTGCTTCAGTACCATATACCAATGAGTAAGGGCTAGCTCCTGTAGACGTTCTTATTGAAGTCCTGTAAGCCATGAGGGCAAACGGTAACATTTCATGCCAATCTTTATAAGTTGTTGTCATTTTCTCGATGATCTTCTTGATATTTTTGTTAGCTGCTTTTACTGCCCCGTTCATTTGAGGTCGGTAAGGAGTTGAATTTCTGTGGTTTATGTGGAATTGTTGACATAAACCCGTCATCGATTTATTGTTAAGATTGGTACTGTTGTCGGTGATGATAGACTCAGGAACTCTATATCGGGCTATTATGTCCCTTTTTAAGAAGCGGACTATTACCCCTTTTGTGACATTGGCATATGATGAAGCTTCTCCCCACTTGGTGAAGTAATCAATCGCTACCAGTATAAATCTATGGCCGTTGGATGCTGTTGGAGTGATAGGGCCTATTATGTCGATTCCCCACATGGAGAATGGCCATGGTGCTGATAACAAGTGTAGCTCGTTGGGCGGAGCATTTATCCGGTTTGCGTAGACTTGACACAGATGACAGTGCTTGACATATTTTATGCAATCTGATTCCATAGTCAACCAATAATATCCCAACCTCATGATTTTCCGGGCCAACATGTAGCATTCATATGAGGTCCACATACTCCTTCATGTACTTCTTTCATCAGTTCGCAGGCTTCATTTTTGTCCACACATCTCAGCAGGGTGGTATCAGATGATCTCTTGTAAAGTATGGACCCACTTAATAGGAAATGTCTTGCCAACCTTCTGAGTGTTTTTTGGTCATTCTTGCCAGCCATTTCGGGGTATTCACCTTCTTGGAGAAAGGTCTTGATGTCGTGATACCAGGGTTTGTCATCTTGTATCTTTTCAATTGTTAAATAGTAGGCGGGCCGACTTTTGATGTCTATTTTCATCGGTTGAACTTCGGCTCCTCCTGTTATCTGGATCATAGATGCTAGTGTGGCTAGGGCATCTGCGAACTGATTCTGAGTTCTCGGGATGTATGTGAAAGTGATTGCCTTGAATTCTTCAATCAGCTCTGTCAAGTGTTGATGATATGGTACCATTTTGGGGTCTTTAGTCTTGTATTCCCCTCTTATCTATAGTATGATGAGCGACGAATCCCCGTATACCTCTAATTCGCGGATTCCCATTTGGCAGGCCATTTTGAGGCCAAGAATACATGCTTCATATTCTGTGATATTATTGGTATAGGGAAATGTAAGTCTCGTCGCTACAAGGAATTGAGTGCCGTCCGGGGATATCAGTACTGCCCCAACCCCACAACCGAATACATTAGCGGCTCCATCGAAAAACAATTTCCATTTCAGGTTCTGCTCTATCCCAAAGTCTTCTACTAGCATATTTTCCACTGTCAATATATTCTCATCCGGAAATTGGGCTTGTAGTTCTTGGGAATCTGTCTTGACAGGGTGTTCCGCCAACTGGTCGGCTAAGGCTTGCCCTTTCATCGAGTTCTGATTTACATATGTGATGTCGAACTCGAATAGAAGCATTTGCCACTTAGAGATTCTCCCTATCAAGGCTGGTTTCTCTGCCAAGTATTTCAAGGGATCATGTCTTGTCAGCAGTTCAATATGGTAGTAAAGGGTGTATTGCCTTAATCGATGCATGACCCAGATTAAAGCACAACACGTCTTCTCCACCTTTGAGTATCTCTGTTCCCCATCTGTGAACTTCTTGCTCAGATAATATATGGAACACTCTCTTCCCTCGTCATCTTTCTGCCCCAGCACACATCCCATGGATTCAAGGAGTATAGTGAGGTATAAGAATAAGGCCTTTCCTTGTTTCGGGACTATCAAGACCGGAGGTTTTGTAAGATAGTCTTTGATCGTTTCGAATGCCTCTTCGCATTCGTCGTCCCATTCTATTATGGTGTTCTTCTTCAACAGACGGAATAATGGCCGGCATTTGTTGGTGAGCTATGAGATAAAACGAGCTATGTAATTTAATCTTCCCAATAAGCTTCTTACTTCTTTAACGGAGCGTGGGGAAGGTAATTCTAATATGGACTTTACCTTGTCAGGGTCGATTTTAATGCCCTCCTGGCTTATGACAAACCCTAACAATTTCCCCGTTGTGACCCCGAAAGTACATTTTTCTGGGTTTAACTTGAGCTGGAATTTTCTCAATCGTTTAAACAATTTCCTCAGGATATCTGATGCGAACCCTAGGTATATTAAACCTAGAACCCGTCGATCGTGATTTGAAATCGGATTCCCAAGAATCGTCTTGAACAAGCGATGAACGGAACTAGACCCCAACCACACCTGTTGATTGAAACCTAAGTTATCAAGATGACTTCCCCAAGCGTTTAGATCGAAGAAATCGAAAAGAGTTCTTTCGCAAAGAACAAAAGAGAGAGAGCTCTCAAAAGGTGTATTCAATAATGAAATATCTGTAATAATCTGACCTTAGCGTATCTGACAAGAGGGTATTTATACTAAGAAATAATAAAATACACGCGTAGTACACGGCCTCCATACACGGCCGTGTCTCCAAGCCGTGTATGATGCTGGGCATTCGACAAACAAAGTACACGGTCTCATACACGGCTGTGCCTCTAGGCCGTGTATGTGTCTGTGTATATAACGAGCACAGTACACGGTTTCATACACGACCGTGCCTTTTGGCCGTGTATTCATCTGTGAAATTTCGACTGGGATACACGGCTGGGACACACGGTTGTGCCGCTGGCCGTGCTGTTAGGCCGTGTAAGTATACACGGTCGTGATACACGGCCGTGTATAGAGGTCGTGTATGATCCTATTGATTCCTTCATTCCTTCCGGTTCCTTCTCTTGCAGCTCCATCACTAATCCTTGCAAAGCTTCTCTCATCCACTTAGCTCTGGCTCTTGTCATTGGACCTCCAATACCATGTAACGGGTCATTGGACTTTGACTCTTGAACTCTTGATGCTAGCTGATCCCCATCATTCCCTCCTTCCTCGAAAAGATTCGTCCTCGAATCACCTACATCATATAGAGTAAGATCAGAAACATTAAAAGTTGCGCTTACATTACCATAGTGACTTGGTAAGTCAATCTTGTAAGCGTTATCATTAATGCGTTCCAACACTTGGAATAGCCCATCTCCCCTAGGGTGCAACTTAGATTTTCGCTGTTCGGCAAATCGCTCCTTTCTCAGGTGCACCCACACCCAATCTCCTGGATGAAAGACAACTTTCACACGACCCTTATTGGCCTGGCGAGCATAATGCTCATTCTTCTTCTCAATGTTAGCCCGAACCTGAGCATGCAATTCCTGCACAAATTCTGCCTTTTTCCTTCCATCAAGATCAACAAATTCATTAGCAGGCAAAGGCAAGATATCTAGTGGAGTCAAAGGATTAAAACCATACACAACTTCAAATGGAGAGTAAGATGTAGTGGAATGCACAGTCCTATTATATGCAAATTTTACATGTGGTAGACATTGCTCCCATTGTTTCAAATTTTTATGAATCACAGCACGCAACAGGGTTGAAAGAGTCCTATTGACTACTTCGGTCTGACCATCAGTTTGAGGATGTGCAACAGTAGAGAACAACAACTTAGTGCCTAGCCTATTCCACAAAGTACGCCAAAAATGACTCAAGAATTTCACATCCCTATCACTCACAATAGAATTGGGCAAGCCATGCAATCGCACAATCTCTCTAAAAAACAAATCAGCAATATGTTGTGCATCATTAGTTTTTAGAACAGGCAATGAAGTGAGCCATCTTACTAAACCTATCAACAACAACAAATATGCTATCTTTTCCACTTTGAGACCGTGGTAACCCTAACACAAAATCCATAGAAATGTCAGTCCAGGGTTGATTAGGCACGGGTAATGGAATGTATTCTCCATGGGGCATTACTTTGGATTTGGCCTGTTTACATGTAATGCACTTGTCACACATAGTTTGCACATCACGCTTCATTTTTTGCCAATAAAAATGTTCATGCAAAATATCCAAAGTCTTTGCAACACCAAAGTGTCCCATTAAACCACCCCCATGTGTTTCCCTCACAAGCAATTCACGCACAGAACTTTTAGGCACGCACAACCTATCTTTCTTAAACAAGTACCCATCATACCTATAATAGTCAGCATATCCAGACTCAGCACAAGCAGCCCAAATTTGACCAAAATCAGCATCAGTCTCATACAATTCCTTAATGAGTTCAAATCCAAGCAATCGAGTATGCAAAGAAGTCAAAAGTGAATACCTTCGAGAAAGTGCATCAGCCACCACATTCTCTTTTCCTTGCTTGTATTTAATCACATACGGGAATGTCTCAATGAACTCTAGCCACTTTGCATGCCTCTTGTTCAACTTACCTTGAGTCTTCAGAAACTTCAAACTCTCATGATCGGAATGAATGATGAACTCCTTAGGCCATAGGTAATGTTGCCAAGTTTGCAAGGTCCTCACCAAAGCATATAACTCCTTGTCATAGACTGGGTAATTTAATGCAGCGCCATTGAGTTTTTCGCTAAAGTAAGCGATTGGTTTGGATTCCAGCATCAAAACACCACCGATACCTTTCCCAAAAGCATCGCATTCAATCTCAAAAACTTTCTCAAAATTAGGTAGAATAAGTAATGGTGCATTAGTCAACTTACCTTTCAACGCATTAAAAGCCTCCTCATGCACTTTAGTCCACCTAAACTCAGCATTCTTCTTAACAAGATCATTTAAAGGAGCAGCAATAGAACTAAAGTCCCTAACAAACCTCCTATAAAAACTTGCTAATCCATGAAAGCTTCTGACCTCACCGGCGTTCCTAGGTGTTGGCCACTCCCTGATCGCCTTCACCTTATCTTCATCCATAGCAATCCCATTTGCACCTACAACAAATCCAAGAAAAACCACAGATTCCATACAAAAGGTGCACTTCTTCAAGTTTGCATACAACTTGTTTTCTCGCAAAACAGTAAACACACTTTGTAAATGCTGAACATGTTCATTTTAAGTCGTGCTGTAAACTAAGATATCATCAAAGTAGACAACAACAAATTTTCCAATGAAAACGCGAAGAACATGATTCATCAACCTCATAAATGTGCTAGGCGCATTTGTTAATCCAAAAGGCATTACCATCCACTCATATAAACCATGTTTAGTTTTAAAAGCCGTTTTCCACTCATCTCCCTCTTTCATGCGAATTTGGTAATAACCATTCTTTAAATCAATTTTGGAAAACAAACAAGCACCATGCAACTCATCAAGCACCATGCAACTCATCAAGCATATCATCAAGTCTAGGGATAGGATGTCTATACTTAACTGTGATCTTGTTGATTGCTCGACAGTCAACACACATCCGCCATGTTCCATCCTTCTTGGGAACCAGGATGACAGGAACTGAGCATGGACTGAGGCTTTCTCTCACAAACCCCTTCTCTACTAGATCATCAACCTGCCTTTGGATCTCCTTAGTTTCCTCTGGATTGGCCCGATAAGCTGGGCGATTAGGAATGGAAACACCCGAGATAAAGTCAATCTGGTGCTCAATGCCTCTTATTGGAGGCAATCCCTTTGGTACCTCCTCAGGAAACAAGTCCTCATATTCCTGCAAAAGAGACACAACCACACTTGGCAAAGAAGAGTTAAGGTTAGTAGTAGTAAAATACAAATCCTTGTACATGAGTACAAGTAGTTGTTTCCTGGCCACTATTGCACTCTTAACCTCACTTTTTCTTGCAACCCCACTCTCTCCTGCAATTTTCTCTCCACTCAGTGTGTTAAGCTCTTCACTCTCTTGGCTCACAAGTGTTTGCCTCTCACTCTTTCTCTCTTTTTCACTCTTTTCTTGTCCACTCAAGTGTTTCTCTCTAAACTCTTTTGCTAGCCTCACTTGATCCTCACAAGCCTCCCATGGTTTCTGGGGAGTTAGAACCACATTTCTCTTGTTTAAAACAAAAGAGTAATGGTTCTTGTATCCATCATACATTACCCTCCGATCGAACTGCCATGGTCGCCCCAACAATATGTGACTAGCCTGCATAGGAACTACATCACACATCACCTCATCATGATAACTCCCAATAGAAAATGAAATAAGGACCTGCCTGGTCACCTTCACTTCCCCACACTCATTCAACCACTGTAACCGGTATGGTTTCTGATGCTTCGAAGTTTTTAACCTTAACTTATCAACCAATAAGGTACTAACAACGTTAGTACAGCTACCACTATCAATGATCAAGCTGCATACCTTCTTCTGCACATGACACCGGGTGTGAAAAATATGCTCACGTTGAACCCCTTCACCATCATCCTTAGGCTGAGTACTAAGGACTCGCCTAGTAACTAGCAATTCCCCACTCACTGGTCCCTCAACGTCTACATCACTACAATCCTCCAATGGTGGCACGTCGTCATCACTGGAACTAATACTCTCCACATCTCCATTATCCCGAATGATCATGGTCCTTTGATTTGGACATTGAGATGCAATATGTCTAAACCCCTGACACCTGAAACATTTGACATCACGAGTTCTAGTGAATGGTTTAGTGTCAGATTTACCTTTAGAGGAAGTAACTGAACTTTTGGCCTTCGCATCCTCTTTTGGTTTTGAGTCTGCAGTGTTCTTCTTCCAATTTGACTTCCATGAAGAGTTAGAAGTCGCCCAAGATTTAGAATTCCCCTTATACTTCAACTGCTTCTCTACCTTGATCGCCTTATGCAGCAATTCCTCAATATCCACATAATGTTGTAAGTCTACTACATCAGCGATCTCCCGATTCAACCCATTGAGGAATCTAGCCATTGTAGCCTCATCTTCCTCATCCACGTTAGCTCTAATCATAGCTATCTCCATCTCCTTATAATAGTCCTCTACACTTTTGGACCCTTGTGTCAACCCCTATAATTTCCTATGCAAATCCCTATAATAATGACTAGGGATAAACCTCTTCCGCATAATTGTTTTCATCTCATTCCAAGTGCCAACAGGCCTCTCAACATACCTTCTCCTATTACGCACCAGCTGATCCCACCATACACTGGCATAATAAAAAAATTCAATTGCAGCTAACTTTATCTTCTTCTCCTCACTATAATTATGGCAATCAAATACATGGTCCACTTTTCTCTCCCACTCCAAATACAGCTCTGGATCATTCTTCCCTTGAAAGGAAGGTATCTTCATCTTAATACTACCCAAATTACCATCTCGCCGTTGGGTGTCTCTTCTCTCCCTCATGAAACCATATTCCCCTGAATCAGTATCCTCATTCTCTTCTATACTCACTCCACCTCTTGAATGCCTATTAGTTCTTCTCCCCACAACATTACTACCTGACGGTTCCCTACTCTGCTCCATCTTATCCAACCTCTCATGAACTTGCTCCATTTCAGCACTCAGCATTTTTCTCATCTCACCGAATAATGTCTCAAACATCAATTTCTTATCTACGCCTCCCTTCTCTCCATTAGTAGGACTTTGATCAGACATATTGCTGCAACAAAAGGGTTAGAAATAACACAAAAAAATAAAATAAAATAAATAAACCTCACACTTCTCTCCCTCACCTGTTTACACTCAAAGATGTGAATTCACTCGTGTTTCGTTCACTAAATAGATAATCCTCACAACTCGCTCTTATAGGCTCTTTGATCAGAACTCAATCAAAATTTCTTTAACATAAACCACTAAGACAATTCACTTTTTAAACAAACGGTTCCAATTCAACAGCCAATTAAGGGAAACATGGACAAGGACTCCAATAGGGACACAATGAATACCCACGAATGACGATAAATATAGATACTGGATTACTAAAATGTTCTTCCTTTTTTTTTTTTTTTGATACGAATTTCTCTTCTTCTTCTTCTTCTTCTTCTTTTGTTTTTTTTTTTTTAAACCTAAGCTAATTTGTCTGCGATTTGCAGTGGCCGCAGTGGAAAAAAAAAAAAGGCAACGAATTTGCCTTGCTTAGGAGGTTTCGAGAACAACAACAGAACAATAGCAATTTCCTGACGAATTTCCAGACAATTGAAGATATATATATGAAACAAATTTCCAGACGATTTTTTTTTTTTTTGAAGACAACGATAAATAATAGAAAAGGATAGAATTACTTGAATCAAGAAGCCGAAGCTCTGATACCAAATGATGCGAACCCTAGGTATATTAAACCTAGAACCCGTCGATCGTGATTTGAAATCGGATTCCCAAGAATCGTCTTGAACAAGCGATGAACGAAACTAGACCCCAACCACACCTGTTGATTGAAACCTAAGTTATCAAGATGACTTCCCCAAGCGTTTAGATCGAAGAAATCGAAAAGAGTTCTTTCGCAAAGAACAAAAGAGAGAGAGCTCTCAAAAGGTGTATTCAATAATGAAATATCCGTAATAATCTGACCTTAGCGTATCTGACAAGAGGGTATTTATACTAAGAAATAATAAAATACACGCGTAGTACACGACCTCCATATACGGCCGTGTCTCCAAGCCGTGTATGATGCTGGGCATGCGACAAACAAAGTACACAGTCTCATACACGGCTGTGCCTCTAGGCCGTGTATGTGTCTGTGTATATGACGAGCACAGTACACGGTTTCATACACGACCGTGCCTTTTAGCCATGTATTCATCTGTGAAATTTCGACTGGGACACACGGCTGGGATACACGGTTGTGCCGCTGGCCGTGCTGTTAGGCCGTGTAAGTATACACGGTCATGATACACGGCCGTTTATAGAGGTCGTGTATGATCCTATTAATTCCTTCATTCCTTCCGGTTCCTTCTCTTGCAGCTCCATCACTAATCCTTGCAAAGCTTCTCCCATCCGCTTAGCTCTGGCTCTTGTCATTGGACCTCCAATACCATGTAACGGGTCATTGGACTTTGACTCTTGAACTCTTGATGCTAGCTGATCCCCATCAATATCTATATGGTTTTCTCCTTTTTTGGATTTTGCTATCATGTCGTCGACATATACTTCAACCTCTCGATGCATCATATTGTGAAGTATAGCGACCATGGCTCTCTGATACGTTGCCCCGGCGTTTTTCAAACCGAAGGGCATGACTTTGTAACAGAAAGTCCCCCATGTTGTGATGAAAGTCGTTTTGGTTTTATCTTCCTCAGCCATTTTTATTTGATTATATCCTGAGAAACCGTCCATGAATGAGAAGAGATGGTTTCCCGCAGTGTTGTCTACTAGAACATCAATGTGAGGTAGGGGGAAGTTATCCTTTGGCGTGGCTTGGTTTAAGTCCCGAAAGTCTATGCATACGCGTACTTTTCCGTTCTTTTTCATAACAAGGACTATATTTGCTACCCACTCTGGGTAGTCGGATACTTCAATGAACCCTACTTCTAGCAGTTTCTTGACTTCTTCTTTGATTTTCAGTAAGATGTCAGGCCTAAATCTTCTCAGTTTTTGTTTTTTAGGTTTGACATCTTCCCTTGTGGGAAGCCTGTGAACTACTATTGACTGGTCTAGCCCTGGCATGTCACCATATGACCAGGCAAACACATCTGCATATTCCGTTAATAGCTCGGTTATCTCATGTTTTTGCTCGGCACTCAAATTGGTCCCGATTTTGAGGTTCTTAGGGTTTTCCATGCTTCCTAGATTTACTGTCTCCACAGGCTCGTCAATCGAGATTCCGCTTTGTTCATGTTTTAGCCAATTTTCTTATATTATTTTGTGGTCTAAGATATCGCCTTCAACAACTAACCCAACAGCGTTAGAAACGATATCAGCGTTTTTACTTTCTACCTGCGCGAAATATCCCTGATGTTCGATGGTAGGAGATGAAAGCATATAAGAAGAAAAAAAACAAACTGTAATTGAACTTGATAAAGAGTCTCAATAAATTTTGTTTAATAATTTTTCTCTATTTTTGAGCTAACCTAGCGCTACTGATAGGATAACAAAACCAATTGTTTAGAGTCGGATGCTGGTTGGATGTGCGGGGGGTTGATTTCCCTTTGTTGTCGTCCTCTTCATTTATCCGAAGCTCTTGAATGACGTTTGCCTTTCGGAAAGATTGTTGGAGAGGTGGGATGCACATCTGGGTGTCGGTCAGCTTCTCCCTTATTCTGCCTTTAACACCTTTTGTTTGCGCTTCTTCTGCGGCCGTAGGAATGTACCCTAGTCCAAACGTCCCATGTTGCCCCTCTTTAAACTGATAGCCCTCCTTGCTGGTTACCATGTTCACTTCATTGAAGATCTGCAGCCCCAGGTCTTCTGAACCCTCTTCCCCAATGTAAGGTATGGCAGTCTCCTTATATATGCCGTAATCCTGCTCGCCCAATACAGTGACTATCTGCCCGTTTGCGATGAATTTGACCTTTTGGTGGAGACTAGAGGGGATGGCTCCAGCAGCATGTATCCAGGGTCGTCCCAAAAGTAGGTTGAAAGACCTTGGGATGTCAAGGACCTAGAAGGAGATGTGGAATATTTGTGGACCGATTTCCACCGGTAGGCGCACCTCCCCTACTATGTCTCTTTTGGACCCGTCGAAGGCTCTAACTACCGTGGAGCTAGGTTTTACGTTGCTTTGATCGACCCCCAATAAGTCGAGTGTCGCCAATGGGAAAACATTGAGAGATGATCCATTATCGATAAGTACCCGGGAGACAATGGTGTCGTTGCACCTGACCACTATGAACAGTGGTTTGGTATGTTGGTCTCCCTCTTCTCCTAGCTCTTCCAGAGAGAAGGATATTTGGTCCATTACGAAGATGGAGTCTGCCACGTGACCTAATTTTTCTGTAGCGATACCTTCCGGGACCTGAATCGTTTTCAGCACTTTAAAGAGTGCTTCCCTATGAGGCTCGGATGTTGTGAGAAGGCCCATGAGTGATATCTGCGCTGGAACCTTATTTAATTGTTCCATGATCTTGTATTCGCTGGCCTTAACCATCCTCGTAAACGCAGCAAGTCCCTCTTCCTCTTCTTCCCCTTTTTCCACGATGGGCTCTTCAGTCGGGCCTTTATACTTTGGATCATATAATCTCCCAGAGCGGGTGATGCCTCCCACTATAGGAGGTTGCTCTTGTTCGAGGGCCCGATAGTCGAACGGTGCAACCTTGTAATTCTCTGCCGGTATCGGGACATTGAATACATATCTTTTTCTTGGGATTTGTACCTCAGTTGATTGTCCCTCATAGCACTGTATAACCCTGGGCTTCTGATGAGAGTTGTTCATGTGGACAGTCTTCCCCTCTTCCTTTGCCGGGTTGTCCTCCTTCTCAAACTCCGGTCCCCATCCGCTAGGTGGCCCTTGCTCAGTCGGGGTATAAGAATAGTTTACTAAATACTGAAATCTCCCGTGTGATTCCCCCAAAGTGCCGACCGTTGGGTCTCCAGTTGACCACCTTCTTTTAATGTGCGCCTTTGGTGTTTCCTTTGGAGCTTGGTGGGATTGCTTCTTCTGTTGCTCTGTTGTATTCCGCCTTGGGGCTTCTTTGGGAGCTGACTCTTCTGACGTGATCATGTTGATGGCGGGCTTGTGATTAGGCAGTGGGTTGGTGTTGACATTGGGTGCTGGGGCATTTACGAAATCCAATTGTATGATTCCTGCATCAATTAAGTCTTGGATTTTGTGCCGGAGCCTCCAGCACCTATCTGTGGAATGCCCCTCTTGACCCATGTAGTAGTCACACTTGAGGCTTGAGTCGAAATTCTTGGGCTTGTATCGATCGTTGGGGATCTCGAAGCTAATTAAGTTGTCTGCCCTCAACCGAGCGAAGACTTGACTGAGTGGGATGGGGATTGGAGTGAACTTCCTTGGGACCCTGACAGCCTGAGTTTGACCCGTCGTGGGTTGCTGGACTGGGGTACTCGTGGTCTGAAATGTAACACAAGTCCCGGCTTTTTCTGCTTTACGGAGTGGACCGTGCTGACAGTGGACTCTTTAGCTCTGTTTCCTCCCACAGGCCTTTGTGTCGGTGTGACCCTAGGAGGCTCCATTGTTTGGAGTCTACCGGTGGTGATGGCATTCTCAATCCTGCACCCCGCAGCCACTACCTCTGCAAAACTGGACGAGGTTTGGCCTACCAGGTGTGAAAAGTAGGTCTTGTCCAGGGTATTGACAAATATGGATGTCAATTCCTTCTCAGATATCGGGGTTGCTACCCTGGCGGCTTGGGCTCTCCAGCACTGAGCATATTCCTTGAACAGCTCAGCATGTCTCTTCCGGAGACTCCCCAGGTCGATTACAGATGGGGCGACTTCAATATTGAACTTATATTGATCATAAAACGCCCGGGCTAGCTTCTCCCAAGTGTTGACAATGTTGAAGTCCAGGTGGGCATACCAGACCAGTGCAGGGCCTGTGAGGCTGTCCTGTAATGTCTGGAGCATGAGCTGGTCGTATTGAGCATACTTGCTCATTTTCCGGGCATATAGCCTGGTATGCATTTTGGGGCAGCCGGTCCCATCATACTTTTCAAACTCTGGGGTCTTGAACTTTTCAGGGTATATTTCTTCCCTATATGTTGGCAGATTGGTGATTCCGGCCTGTTCAAAACCATCAGGGCCTTCAATGCTTTTCATCTTGTCATGGAGCTACTGGAAGAGTCGCTTCTCCATCTCCTTCTGCCTCTCTTCCATTTCCCTCTTCAGGTCGTCAGAGGTCGGCCCTTGGTTGACTTTTGGCTCATATTCAAAAACCGGGTTAAGGTGGGAATCGATCTCCTCATATTCCGGAGGCTGTCCCTCCACTGCTTTTCCCTTTCTAGCCCCTGAATACTCTTCCTGGGTTGGCTAAGTGTTGCGCAGGAGGCCGATGCTTTCAGTTAAGAGGTGAACCTAGGCAGCCAGTTGTTGGACTGTTTGTTCTAGGGACATGATCCTAGAGTCCGAAGCAACTTCGGCATTGGTGTTGTTGTGGTTGTCACTGCTGTTGGCCATTTTTGTTCTTGAGCGCGTGAGAACTGGGCTTCTAGGAGGGTTCGATTGTTTGGAAGCTATTTTGATACCTGGATTCGCATTTTGTTTTACTTTTAGTGTAATGAATGCATGAATGATATGCATGTGTCACGCGGATGCTAAAAGTAAAAGGGTTGACAACTAATTGACAATGTAATATTGAAACTTTACTTTTATTAATATTGAGAATTCTGGAGTTCAAAATGAAATATTACAAATAAAGATCTACTTCCTAGTTCTTTTAGTCTTCTGTTGTGGAGGCTTAGACTTCCCACTGATGACAGCTTCCAATTCCTTGACTTTGGCTTAGCATTTCTCTAATTGTACTTCTAAGGCCTTGTTCCTTTGGTCGGATTCTTTGAAACGTCCCTTCCAGATGTCTTTCTTATGATCCGCAGCTTCAAAGTATACCTCCATTCGGGCCCTGACCTGCTCCAGGTATGCTTCTGTCTCTGGATTGATCTTATCTGGTCTTGGTTGGGTGACGTCTGGAACTCGATATGCTCTTTCCCCTGTCTGGTATAGCTGGCGGATTACAAACTCTCTGGTGGCTCGGTGCTTTCCCACTTCGCCATCTAATTCCCCGAGGTCCACATTCGGGCTTTCAATTCTAGCTTCCCAAAGTGCTTTAACCTCTGCCAGCTTCACAAACTTCTCAGCTACTAACAGGTTCGGATCTTGATACTCAAAGGTAACTGCTTGTACCAAGGGCCGATAAACTATGTCTTGGATAGTGCCGAACTGGCGAACCACTAAGTTTGGGTGATATCCGATACATCCGCTGATTCCGATTAAAGGCACTGCTTGGAAGTTTCTGCAGGTCAAGATGATTTTGTTACAGCAACTCCACCTGGTTGTCCATAGAATATCTTTGGCACTGAAGCTCCTAAGCAACTCTACCCAACTGTGGCTGGTAAGGTCGTCAGGTAGCTTTACCTTTTCTATACATGAATCCACCAGATCCACCTGTTGGGCTAGGGTTTTCCTGACCATGTTCAGCCCGAAGCATTTGAGGTGGCTTACAAACCATATTAGCAGAAGGTTGAGGCTGGAGCGAAGGATCCCATGGCCTTTTTTCTTGAGGAAGTTTAAATTCCGGATCTGTTCAGCCAGTAGAACCGGGATGTAGGATCTTCCCTCCAGGAATTGGGTCACCAGCTCTGCAACCCTGTAGTGAATATAGAAGGTCCCGGTGGGGAACAGTATGGTGGCGAAGGCTGTCAAGATGAAAGCGTTCACCCTTCTCTGTCTGTAAGTCTTGGGGTCCCCACACAGGATTTCCTTTCTATCCCCATTGTCCTCTCGGGCGATAAACCAGGCTTCTAAATCATCCATTCGTATGCAATATCCATTACAGTCTGCTAGGGCTTTGTTGACTGCTGTTTTACGGATGCTTAATAATCTGCTGAAGGTACCGGCTGGCCCGGCCTCAAGGTCTGGCATATAGATTTGATCAGTCAGTGCTGGAGCCTGTAGCAACTGGGTGTACTCTTCCAGAGTAGGGGTGATCTCATGCGGCCCGATAAAGAAAGCAGCGGGCTCGATTTCCCATAATTGGAGCATGGCCCGGACAAAAGGAAAATTCACCTCTATCCTTGTCAGTGAGAGGACGGGGCCGATCTTTTGCTGGATGAAGGCCTGCTCCTCTAGGTTGTACAAGGTAAACCAATGGTCCAGTACCAATTTTGGGTCCAAAGGTTTGTACACCCAAATTTCTTTGTGGAGGAGACGGTCGACTGTACTGCTAGCCATCTATTATAATAAGAAACAACCTAGTTACAAACAGAACTATGAAAATGTTACAGGGAAATAGTCCTGAACTCCAAGGACAAAATAACAAACCATTACATTGTCATCCAATTGTCAACCCCTTATGATGTTATGTATGCAAGTAGGTTGGTTCTAACTGGTTCCCGAGCTCTATGGCCTCCCGCATTCTCGGAGAAATGGATCTCAGGCCATATCGAAGCATAGGGTAAGGTAGCTTAATCGGTCCCGAACGGTGAATCAACTCACTTCGCCCGAAACCTACACAATGGCTCCCCGTCTTAGGTTTCTAGGACGGTCCGGGTTCGACCGCATCTACTCACACAAGCATATGTATGCATGCTGAACCCCCACAATAAAGAAAAATTGAAAATCTAACTAAACCTTGAAAGGTTAGCAACAGTATAAATGAAACATATTTCTTAAAGAGAACAATTCAAAGAGATTCAAGTGGCTAGCCAACTAGAATAGATCCCCAGCGGAGTCGCCATCCTGTCGAGTCTAATTTTTGAATTCTCGTTCCTAATCCGATCTAGACTAGACCCTATGCTCATCTAAAATAGATCCTCGACTTGAGTTAGGAATTTCGTTTGATTTTTGGAGTCGCCACCCAACTGTTGTTGGGAAATATTGAATCAAGACTAAAGGAGCGGATTAGTCTTAATTTGGATTACTAGTCGTCGTTATTTCCTTTTTTCGTTTTTGTGAAAAAGGAAAAGGGAAAACCAGAGTTTCTAAGTCCGGAGGCTAACCTATTAAAACCTTTACGGTTACCACCTAATCTCCTAAAATTGTTCCTCTTTAGAAATGTGTTTCATTGTGTTTCTGTTACTTTTTATTATGTTTTTGAATTATTTCAAGAAAATGATTTTTCATTCATTTTTATGGGTTGACCCGAATGGGTGCCTACGTACCTACTATTCAGGATCAAACAAGCCATAGTTCGCTTTTCTGAAAACTTTAAGTTTGTTTGTGAATTTTAATTTTGAAATCACTTTTGCTTTATATTCTTATCATTTTTGGGATTTTTTTTTTAAATTATAAGCCTAAGCTTTAATCTGATTTTTGAAAATGATTTTTAGGGAAAAACATCAATTTTTGATTTATTTTAAGAAAAATGATTTTTCTAAGTTCTAAAACTCATTCATTTTTCTTTTTGAATTTTTATTAATTTTTATGATTTTTATGATTTTCTATGATTTTTTATTATTTATTTTATAATTTTTATGATTTTTTTATTTTTTTATTAAATTTTCTATAATTTTTGTAGATTTTTTTAAAGATTTTATCCTAAGTTAATATCTATCCTATTTTGAGATCTAAAGTTTTATTATTTTCCTAAGATATATTTTTTTATTTTTCTACATTTTATTTTCTCTCTTATTTATTTATTTATTATTATTATTTTTTATTTTTCTACATTATTAAATTCTAAAAAAATCTAATTTCTACATTTTCTTATTTATTAAAAATAAAACACAAACAAATAAATAAATAAATAAATAACTAAATAACAAATAATAAATAAATAAATAAATTCGGAATAAATAAATAAATAAATTAATTAAATAAAATAAAAAAATCCAAAAAATCCGACTTACCTCGATCCGAGTCGATGCGCGGGTCGGGTCGGATCGAGTCGGGTTGGATCGGTCGGATACGGTGGCGGAGAGGGCTCGTTCACGGCGTTTCGACGGCCTTTTGCAACGGGTGAGGTGTCGAATCCTAGCTTCTTGAGGGTGCTGAATCCAATGGTGGCGGTGGTTCACTCCCAGATCGCCTCCTGGTGGTGGTTTAGCTCCGGTCTGTGCTCGCAGTTTTGGATCCTTCTCCGATGCTCTCCGATTTGCACTCTTTCCTCACTTTCTCTCAATTGTGATTCCTGTTCTGGCTTCCTCCCCTCCTCCTCTATTTATAGGCGTCCGGAAACCCTCTTGGATAAGCTCAAATCGGCCGATTTAGATAAATCCGAATTTCTTCCGTTTTTAGATTTGATTTTATCCCGGCGATTTGATGTTGATCTATTGTTTTTCTTTGATTTATCTTATGGATTCGGCTTTATCTTGACAATAATCTAGAAGATTTGAAAAAAAAATGATCGATTCCACCTTTGTCGGACTTGCTCCGGCTTCTCCTTGCGTCTGTCCAGGTGAGGAAGACGATCACGCGCAACACGCGTGATTTTCTTCGGCCAATCACACGCTACCACGTGGCAGCTCCAGGCGAAAGGAAAGAAAAAATTGCATCGAGTGCTCGGGGGAAGATTCGAACTCGCAACCTCCAAGCCTCCCACACGTTCCCAGCGCACGCACGAACCAGCTGAGCTGGCCCAATTTCTCGATTTTCTTTATATCGCAAATTGCATATATGCAATGCAATTTTTTCGATTTTTTATATTTTTTGAAATTTCAAAAATTTATAAAAATTATTCATTCCTTATTATTACTATTTTGAAATCATTTTTCAAAATTGATGTGTTTTCCTATTTATTTTTATTTTTTTGAATATATTTTATTATTTTTGCTAAATTAGAGGAAAATTGGGAAAAATTAAAAATTGATTATTTTTTAGTATTATTGATTCCTAGGGCAAAAATGGGGTGTTTACAAATAGATCCCACATTCTACCAATATATGGTAAAAATACTTGGTTTTTTACTTTCCATTCTTCTTATTGCATGTAATTATGTGACAGTATCTCTTTATTTACACTTTCATTTTCACTTTTTTGCCATCTCTTCCTCAATTTGCTATAGTGCTAAAGATATTGATTGGGGCCAAAAAGCAATGGTTTCAGAGGAAATTATAGTTTGCACTAAGGGTGGACCGAAGGTAGGACCCAAAGGGGCCTCAACCCCCCAAGCTGAGGAAAAAATATTTGATTAAATTTATTTTAAAATTAAAAATATATATTATATATTTTTAAGTGTAAAATTTATTATAAAACTTAATATGGTCAAGTGGTTAAATTGTTATATTTGCATATTCAAAGTCATGGGTTTGATTCGCATGAGACTCACTTTTACTTTTTCAAGTTGTATTTATTATTTATCTCAATAAATAATTTTCATTATCTCTCTCTCTCTTTTCATGCTGTAACATATAAAATTAAATTTCCAATAAAAAAGATGATACTTAATTAAACAAATTCTCAATAGACGCTATTTATTTATTAATAGTTTAACAATTAAAAATAATTCTATTTGATAATATAAGTGTTCCAATCATATTGTATAAAACACTAGTAAATAATAGTAGTTTATATTACTTTTAATACTAACTTTTATTTCATTATTAATATTACAAAATATAAAAATATATATTTTTTATAATATTACTAATAAAATAATTTTACAAAGTTAGTACAAGAAATTATAAAGTAGTATATTATTTTTTATAATCTTGCTAAAAAATTTATTTTTTATCTATTTATTAAATATATCAATTACCTGTAATCAATACATAAAAAATATTTAAATTTACTTTTCTATAGCATTAGATTATGTTGAAGGTACATTTATTTCTATGTACATAAGATGTATTATAATTGGAATGATAAGTAAATATTTTTTTATGACTAATTTTAATATTGATTTTAATACTATTTATCCGGGCCCCTCAATGGTAAGATTTCGCATTTGCCCCTAGTTTACCCCTTTGATGAATGGCGACATTAAACTTGGTTCCTCTCTATAGAATTTTGTTCTTGGAGTTTATGCTTAGTTTAATGAAAGGGTGAAATTTTAGTATTTTAAATTTTGTGTTTATATAATGTATTTAGTTATTATTAAGAATATATATATACTACAAAATAGCCTCAAAAAGACAAAAAGGTATATGCATTTTTTATAATTTGAATTTTGAAAAAAAAAACATTAAAGTTTTTAAATCCTTACCTAAATTATTAACTTAAAATTTTATGAACAATGATAATAAATCTTTAACTTTCAACTCTATTTGTATTTTAAGATAGATGTATTAAAAGTCCATCCCATTTTTATTAATAATTTTACACATAATAATTTTGTATACTTGCAATGCAAGTTCATTGTCCACTAATGTATGTGTGTACGTGTTTGTTTTAATATCCTGAAAAATTAAGCATTTACCTATTTTAAATCACCTTATTATCTTTTAATTGTTTTCCATAATTAAAAGTAGTTTTCCTTTAGTGAGATTGTTGGGATGAATTCACTTGAAAACTAAAAACACTAGCATAGCATTCTTATCCGCAACCCCAATCTTTGCCTTTAGTTATTCTTCACTTTTCATTATAATTTGAATCTCCAATAATATATTGAAAGAATCTCATATCAACTAAATAGGAACAAATGGTGAACCTAACAAAATATTGAAGTCATGGTGATCCAACTCACTCACCAAAATATGGATAAAAAGAAAACATTTTTTATGCCAAATGGCATAAAAAATCCAAAGTTTTTTTTTTTTTTTTGAAATCTAGCAGAATATTAAAGCAATATCAACTGATGCAAAGCAATTTTATGCATCTTTTTACATAATAGACTAATAGTGGACGATTGAAAATATATAAACAAGTTGCTTCACACTTTAGGGGATTAAGATGGAGAATTAGGTGCTATTCTTTTCACATTTGCATATATTAGCACCATAGTATCAATGTGTTGAGAAAATTTACTATGATACTAATATGCCATAAGGGTAGATTAGTGATGAGTAAGTACTAATAAAGTTCCAATACATGAAAATATGAATAATAATTTTTAAAGCTTACTTATTATTACTAGCATGTGTTTAAATATTATTTATATTTGTCCACCACTTATCCTAATACGAGGTATATTAGCATGAATAAATCTCCTTTCATGTTGTGTGATCCTAGTTATGTTTATGGCAAATTATTCTGAAGGCGCAACATTTGAACTCTTGGTGTTTAGTGTACTTAAGCATGCTTTTCACTCAATGAAGAATGTTATAGATAATACCAAGCTGGTAATAATTTCTAAAATACCCTATCTTCATTTTATATAGCACAAGGATCTAAAATTAACTTTTGGGTTTTTTATCCACACTTTATATCAATTTTAATTTTAGTAATGCTTATGTTCCTATTAGTGATTCCCAAATCCTAATAGTGCCTTTGCATGTTGATTCTTTTGTAATTACATCCTCTAATGAAGCATGGCATTGTAATACTATTACATCTACCATTTCTTTGTTTTGAGTAAAAACTTAATAGTGGCTTGTTAGTGAGGCACTTTCATAAACTTGGAAGCAAGTCATGTTATATCAAATAATAACTTGGTAGAGTATTTTTTTTTATATAGGTTTTGGAAAAAGTTTAATGCCCAATGAGAAAGCAAGCTTAGTAAGACTTCTACCCCTAATATATTTGTAATTTGTCAAGTTTCAAGTTAATTTGTTTTGTGTTGTTATTCAAATTATTAGTTTTTAAGGATGTTCATTTTTCATAAAAACATGAATTTCCAAGTATTTCAACTAAATTGAATCAACTTATTAGGTAGGTTCCTACTCTATGAGGCTATAGGTCAAGTTTTGAGTACATTTAGAAAACCTCATAGTGTTGAGATGGGTTGTAGAACACTTAATTGGTTGAGTTTGCAATTCATTAGAGTTTGTAATTTCACTAAAATTCATAAAAATGCATAAGAAAAGAGACTTTAGTCAAATTTATGAAGAAAATTATTCGTAAACACACTATGGCAAAGGTACTAATTATTTGTAATTTTACTCAAAGTGTGTAAAACTACATAAAATTTAATAATTCAATTGTAATTCACAAAATCACTTCTACTTGGTAAAATTTCTTATAATATTTGAAAAATCCCCAAATTAATAAATGCAGTCAATGAATTAAAAAGGAAAAAAAATTGAAGTCAATTAAGAAAGGATTTACAAAGTTTGGGATCAAAATATTTTCAAAATGACCTTTATACCCTTGAACTTGGTTTTATCAAAACTAGTCTTAAATAAGTTTAAAGACCTTAAATAAAGTTTTAAGAATCTAATTAAGTGGATTAAATCATTAAGGGAATATTGGGAGTCAATTGGAAAAGAAAAATTGAGGTTTGGAGATCAATTTTGTAAAATGACCAGAATATCCAAAGCTCGATTCTACTAAAGGATGACTAGATTTTTTAGATTAACAGATTAATTTAGAGGCTAGGGATGAGATATTTTTCAACTAATATAAGGAGGAAATAAAATAAGAGGAAAATGCTTTATATGCCGAGAAATGGGTGACATTTAGCAACCTATGGAATTTAGCCGTAAACCCTAATGGTCCCCTCTATTCCTTAAACCCTGAAGGTTTTGGAAAACCCCTTGAAAACCCTCCACTTTGCCATGAACTCTTAGCCCCCATCTCTTCATTTTCAAAAATTTTGTCAAGGTAAAAACCCTACCCATGCAACTTAAACCATAAACCTCAAAGCTTAGCACTTATCCTACCATAATTAGAATAATAACCTAGTTTGTTTCTTTGAGTGTTTTAAGTGATAATCCAGACAAGAACATTAAGAGGGCTCCAAGTTAAGTGGGACGTGAACTTCATTAAGGGGTAAGTAGACTTTTAGTTAAGCTTAATCAAGTTTAGTACATTAATCTTAAGCCTAAGTACTAATTAGTGGATCTTAATGCTAGAAATAATTTCGAAGTTGAAAATCACAACTCTTGAAAGCTAGAAAAGGGCGGCATACTAGCATTTGAAGGCGTTTTAACAACATCAAAGCTAAGATACCCATCTCAACTTGGAAGTGTGTGATTGGTGATAATTTTGGTCTGATTATGACAATTAAATCAAGCTTAGATGAAAATAATCATTATAGAAATGCAACACCTCCTATGCCACCACATTCATGTATACAACGAGGATTATTTAATTGATTTTAATTGCCATTTGGTGATTTGGCATGATAAAAAAGGATGCTGTCACAAGTTTGAATTATTATGATTGAGTTTAAATCAAGAAGTTGCAAAATAGGTGATTTCTTTTGTATACCACCACCTACATAATCAATTTAGAGTTGTTTTTTCTTTATTCAAATCTGATTTAGATGTTAACATATGTTAAGTCGATGACTAGTGTTATGGGTTGTGGATTAGGAAATAGTTTGGATGATGATTTTTATGTATATAGTGATTTACATGTTGGGATTAATTGAAATTGATGAATTAATATGTAAACTAGTTTTTGGTAATGATAAACTAGAATTTGCAGCATATTAAGGGTATGCCTTGGAGTGAAATTTAAGATTCAATTGATGATTTAAAACTTATATGAAGTGTGGTAAATTATAGAAGGATTTAAGATGGAAATTAAAGTATTTAATCATAGGATTTGTGGCCACCATCACTTAATATACTTCCAAGTTTAAATCTAAAGACTTATGATTAATTGTAATAGATTTGAGTTATTTAGGGCCACCATATGCCAAATTGATGAATGGTATTGTTTGAATGTTAAGCTATGCTTAGAAGTATTGATTGAAGATTGAAATGGCTGAACTTTGGATATATGGGCGTTTTGGAGATTTTGAGCTAATTCTAGAGGCTTGAATTTTGGATTTAAATGATATTTTAGGAAATAGAAGTGATTAGGAACAAGTGGGCTTTGGTTTAGACTAATTTGGGCTTAAATGAGTGAGGTATGGGCTTTTGAAGTGAAATTTGTAACTTAGGTTGATCTGCAAATTTAGAAGGCTTAAATTGACTAAAATAAGGCTTTTTAAAGACAAATTAGGTAGGGAAGTGACTAGGGTTAAATTGGCTTTAGTTTGATTCAATTTGGGCCTAAAATAAGAAAGTTATAACCCTTTTAAAATTATAGACCTCTAGAAAAATGAATTTAAATAATTTGAAATAATGATTAGTTGATTTAAACATTTCGGGTCAAGGTCAACCCAATTTCACGCCAACCCATCCAAATATGCCCATGGACTAACCGAATACCCCTCTCCATGGGTGGTCTACAAGGCTATTCATAAATGGAATAATTGGACCTAAATAACTAAATTAACTATTGGATAAAATTAAAAATCAATGAAGTAAATGAATCATAAGTAGACTTAATTGGACTTAAATAAACTCAATGAAGCTAAATCACAAAATTAAGTTGGTTCCATTTCTCTTATAGGCCTATGGCCTAAATGAGCCTTATCAAGTTAAATAACCTAAATAAGCCCTATGCAAAATAATGTTTGAAGGCAATTAAAGACTCAAATTAAACTAGATTAGACATGACAAAATAAAAGGGGTCTAAGAATAATAAATATAACTGACTTAATCAAAATAGACCTAACTTAAATATAGTGGACTAGAATAGGTTATTTGGACCTAAATAACTAAATGAAACTAAAATAGACATAAAGCTAATAACTTTATCTAAATAACTTAGTTGCACTTAATCTAATCAATTTAGGCATAAGCGAACTAATTAGGCATGAACAAATCAAATTGGACCTAAATACATGAATTAAGGCCCTATACACCTAATTGGGTAAATTAAATTGAATTAAAGTAATTAGACCTTGATTGAATAGTTTTACAACAATTAATAGGTTAATTAATTTAATTAAGGCTAATGGACTTGACTCATAATAATAATAATAATAATTGGACTCGCTCCTCTTTAGGGACCAAAACCCTAATTAAGCCTTATTAAAAGACATCTAAGAAATTGACTTGGCCAATAGAATAACTTAATGGACCTAAGCCTAATAGGTTTAATGTTAAGAAATAAATGAAGTAAAGCTTAACTTCATAATTGTTTTAATAATTGGAGATTATAATAATCTAAATTGACTTTATTAATAAACACTAAATAATATGAGCCATATTAGCCAAAAGGCAAATGAGCCCTCTTCCCTCTTAATGGGACTGTAATTAATATGGGTCTTAGTTAGTCTAAACCAAATATAGTACAACAACTAAGTTAATTAGAATAACTCATTGAATTTAAATTTCCTATTAATGCATAAACACCGAATAACCATGCTTAGTTGGACTTAACCTTCAATTCGGGAATCTTCAACCTTTCAAGTATGTAGTTACATGCATGCTACTTGTTGTATTAGGAAACCTAAACTAGATTAATACTCAACTTGGCTAAACATTTAGGTGATACTTGTGTGTGGTCATTTTAAGTTAGCAATTAGTGCCCTAAGCCCGAACTACAATCTTAGTTCAATAACCCTATAATTAGATGCTTAAGTCATCGAGGAATGGCTCAGCAGCTAACTGATAGGTGGAATTACATTAGATAACGAGCACTGTAAAGGAGAAAAGGTATATTAGGAGTTTTCCGGAATTATGGATCAAGGCAAACAATGTAATATAAGTGGATAGTGATCAATAAAGGCCACATAATGACAATAATGCTTAGATGAGGCTACTTTGTTTTCAGTTTTGTGGTCTAATCACTCCCATCAACCCCTGATTACTGCTACACTAGTATTAGACCCTAAGTCCCCCATCATGTTATTTAGAATCATGAATAATCTCACGTTGATTGTTAACATTGATTAAAATAATAAGAAATTGTATGATTGATTGTTGCATTAGAATTGTAGGCTTGCTTGACATCTATTTGTGTTTGCATTACTGTGTATAATTTTATTTTTATTTTTTTGGGGTGAGGACCTTCTAATAGATCCTTTCTACAATTCCATGGGGTATGGCTATGAGAAGAAGTTTTGGGTTGAGGACAAGGATGTAAACTACACTAACTTCTACTGATTTTCATCTACTTTTTAAGTAAAATATATCATCCTATACTTGGACTATTATAGGAGCTGCTTGTGGCTCCACAACCTGTTCCTTTATGTTTGCATCTTTTGTGGCCTTCTTAGGCCTTAGGACCTAGCTTTTCTTTTCAGTATTCACCATTACGTTTTTTTTTTAATATATATATATCGGTCTATCCTTCAATCTTAAAACCAATATCAATTTTATAATATAGTAGATAACAAATATCGAGTGTTAATTTCATGGGGACTACAAGTATTAATAATTACCTTTTTCCTATTATTTAATCAACAAAATTGAATGAGTAAAATTAAATAAGCAAGAAATAAAGCAATATTATATTATAGAATAAAGACAACCATTAATAAAACCTATACTCAGATATTGAATCCTTCTACAACTACTAATGTAATCAATTAATTATTATTGAACTCTATTGTCATATTCTTCGATCATGGAAATTCCTAAATTAAACTAAAAGTTCTCTCGAGTATATTAATTCCTAACTCTAGGTTGATTAATTGAAATTTCTTCCTAATTAAAACCCCTAAAATTGTATTACTTCGATACATGAATTCCATTAATAAGTTTGACCATAATTCGAAAGATTTACATTGTCATATCTTTATTATTACATGCAACTTCTTTCAATTATACTTGATCTATTTAAACAAAAGACCTTTCAATCTCCATGAATGAAATTAGATATTAAATTAATACACTATTAATATTAATTTGAAAAATAATTAAAAACACATAATTGAATCATAAGAAAAACAACATTAAATAAAAATCATTAATCATAAATTCATTATAAGGTTCATCATACTTGAGTATAAAATGAAAATTAAGTTACCATCATCAAGAAAACAAAATCAAAACTAGAAAAAGAGTTATTTATATTGATAGAGTAATAAGAACATAGTAAAAACTCAATAGAGATTTCTAAAATATAATCCTACACCTCATTATTATGTAAAACGCTATAAATTTCTATGCCTCTAACTTAGACTTACACCTCCTTTAATAATTGGTAGTTGCATCTCGTCAAGGAAAGTGCATCTTCATAATTTAGCAAATAGAATATTTAGAAATTAGAAAATTGCATCTTTAGAGTTGGCTGACAAACTAGGAAAAGTACATCTTCATCAACTATAATTGAATTGGAAAGTTATATCTTCACTGCATAGCCTCAGCATGATCATGTATGTGAAGACCTAAACTTAAGCAATAATATTAAAATTAAAACAGTATATATATGTGTGTGTGTAAGGTAAAATGAATGTATATATATGTTATATGCTAAAAATAAAATAAAATATATAAAATAAAATAAATATATATAAAAATAATAATAATAATAATAATATGAATTATATGGGCATATATATATATATATATATATATATATATATATACATGTAAAAAAAATGTACACATTATATTATATTATATTAAGAAAAAAAAAAAAGAGGAAGAAAAAAAAACATGCAGAACAACACCCTCACTCAATGTTAGCAAAATTAAGTAAGTAATATTATATATATATGTATATATATATAGACATTAGAATAGAGAGAGAGAAAAAAATCATCAAAAATTAGAAGAAAAAAAAAAGAAACCAAAACTCTCTCCATTTCATCCGAATTTTATGGGAAAATTGAAATTGAAATTTCCAACATGCAATCATCAGGATAGGAAGAAGAACAAGCTTGAAGTAGGATGCAATAAGAATTTGAAGAAATTGAAGAAAAAAATCAAATTAAATAGGGGAGGATTTGGTCTGTTCATTCGAAGGGGTTAGGGTGAAGCTGCTACTAGGACAAGCTAGGGTTAAGGCTTTGGGTGGGGGAGGATTCCGGCCGACATAGTGGTTGCCGGTGTTGGTAGCCGGAGGCTGATGAATGGAGCACCCCCCGGTAACGCCCGAAACTTCCTATTTTTGTTAAAAATATCAAATGTTGATGAAAAATTATGATTTTTGGTATTCTAGCATAATTCTGTATTCATATTAATTTGATAATTTTATTTTTCTGAAATTTTATTCACAAATATGTAGTCCTTAATAAATGCTCTGTTCTTGTCGTAAATTAAATTGAAAAATGAATAGGTCAAATGATGTATTTTTGATGTAATGTTTAGTATATAAGATCCTTATATGATTTATTAGATCACCAAATCAATAATTGTTCAAATTGGAGTCGTTTTCTATTTTTAGTGAATTTTTCAAGCTAATTACCCTATTCTTACGAAATTAAATCCTTAGCAAAATTAGGGAATTTGACTTGATTAGTTGAATTTGATGTTCATTTGAGGTTCATTGAAGTATAATATGATTTTAAAAAGCTTAGGTTAGTTACGAAACAAAAACGGGAGTGTTCAGTGCAAAATCGTGATAATTTGGAACCATATGATTCAATATATAATCAGATCAAAATTTAATTACATTAATATATAATAGAGCGTAGTATACTCGTATGTATATGAATTATAAATTGTAGGAAAATGGTGGATTATATGAGGTTATGATAGAATTTAGGGGTTTGGAATACTAAATTAGCAATTTAGGGTTCAATAGAGTGAATGAGGTAACATTGATTAGTATACTGATGATTCAGGTATTTCTGTTGAGTAAGGGGGACAAAGGAATTTGGCTGGTGTGACTGTTTGGATTGGCATATATTGTTTCAAGTGAGTGCCCCCTTAACTCCTCTCTTGGGTACAAGTGGTTGATAATGTAGACTACTTGTTGTTGGCTGAAATTACCCTGTACAATCACTTACTATGATCAATGCAGGAGGATTGTTGAATTACATTGGTTTATTGATGGCTAGTTGTGTGTCATGATATGGTTGGATTATGAGAAAAAAGGGAACATTCTAGAAAATCCTAGAATGAGAGTTGGGTGCGGGATTTGATTGTACTATTCTTGATTGTATGTTATGTAATAAACTTAAATTATTAAATGCTTCATGATTGTGATGTAATGCTGGGTTATTTTTAGCTTATTGGATGGGGTTTATATAACTGACTGAGTTCATACTATTGTTGTCTCGGTAACGATGAAATGCCTAAATGGATAATAAAATGGGGTTTAGGTTATAAGTACCTACTAACCCAAAACACTTAATGTAAGAAAAGTCATGTTCCCTGCCTAGTAAGTTTGTGGTACGACCTTTGAGTCGACCCGGATGGGTTTGAGGCATGGTTGATGGATCGACCCGGTTCAATGACCTATGGGGATCTGGTCACCCCTTTTATTCGAGGCAGGTGAAAGGCGAGCCGAATGTTTCTAACTAAAAAGAATATGTAAGGATGTCTTAATTGGTTGAGAAAACATTAAGTTTTGAAAAGTACATAAAGGTAGTTTATCTACCAGTTGAAAGGCTCTACCTAGGTTAACTGAAAAATATTTGTGACTTGTGAGTAAACTTTGAGTTAAAAACTTGCTTGCTTTAGTAATCACTTTTGAGGTATTTGATAATATTATTAATTACTATTATGTGATTTTGTTGTTTGTTTTTGTTGAGTTGCTTGATTTTGTACTCACTTTGCTTCTTAAGAAGCTGAGGGGTTAGTGTTTTTGCTAACCTTAGGTACAGGTACTGAAGAATAAGTTGTTGGAGACTCGGGTTTTTAGAGAGCGTCAATAGAGGCAAAGAGGCCCTTAGTTCCATTTTGGAAGCTCTGTTATTTGTAATAAGATTATCCTGTACATGATGTTGTAGTGCTTGTAAATAAGATCTACAGGTGTTAATCTTCATATTGTAATGTAAATTGTGTGTATAAGGTTGGATTTTTAATCTTTTGAGCCACTTAAGGCTACAGGTTTAATCATGGGTTGTGCCTACTTACCGGGAATGCAGATCCTGATGGTATATATATATATGATGTATGATGTGACAGGAGATTTTAAATACATGTGTTTAGATATGATGTGGATTTGAAATGATAGCACTGTTAGTGCCATTTTATAGGACATTTATAAAATTACATATAGGTTGAAGTTACAGGTTCAAGATTAGCAAAATTTACCTTATCTCTAATTCAGAGATGGCATAGCAACCTACCTATAGGTACCAAGGATAATTACAGGAATTTTGGAACAGGTTCAAGAATCAGACCTGGTAGGTGGGTCGCTACAGTGTACCTCAGCTATGTATCTTTCATAAATAAATCTTCAATAAAAAAAAAAACTCAAATTTATACTTCAACATAATCTTCAACACAAGCCAATACATGCTCATGTACGTCTGCATGGTTACTTGGTACAACCATGTATCCAAGTCATTTAACTCTACTCTTCCATAAGCAACACATACCATCAATATGAGCATGTTAGTGACTATGTTGACCTTTCAAAATTCTATAACTTGTTTATTTCAACTTCGATTCATGTGAAACTTGCGTGAATTTATTTCTTTTAATCCAAAGTTGCTTTTAAAGACCTAAAATCAAAGTATAAGCAAATTAAATTTAATTCCAATAAAATGTTCTTATAAAATAGATTAAAACCATGTAAAAATAAAATAATTATAAATGTTTTTCAACACTTATCATTTTTCAAATCCAAATGAATCATCAAACGTTTTCAAAATCTAATTAATGATTTTAAGTCTCAAAAGTAGTTTAGAAACTCATCTAGTAATTCGAGACTTATGTATTCTACTTAATTAGGTTACATGGCGAACTATGAGAATTAAGGACGTGACAATATTCATAACTTGTCTCAATTTTTTGTAATTGCACCTGACTGAAGTTCTAACCCATGAAACTCTAAGGGACCCTCCTACATGAAACGTAGTTAATTTAAGAGTAACTTCAATTATTTATAGGGATAAATGTAGATGAAGGGTTCACATTCGTGTAGTTTTTGCATAAAAGTGCATGAACTTTTTGACCATGTATGTAAAGGTTTGTATTTATAAGATGTCCGTATTCCAAAACCTAAATTCATCTACTGTTAATGGAATCTAATGTAGTATAAACTAAAGGTTTTAAAATGAGCATAACTTATAAATAAAGGCCCTTAAATGCATGGTAGAAAAATCTATGCCCATTTTTTTAAAAAATTGTATAAATGCAGACCCTTTCTTTATATTTTTTTTCTCATCCAATTGTATACTATTACATGTAAAAAGTTATTATTATTATTATTATTATTATTATTATTATTATTATTATTATTATTATTATTATTATTATTATTATTATTATTATTATTATTATTATATAATCAGTGTGTACATGTATAAAAACATTATCTTGATTAAATTTTTTTCCACATTATTTTAGTTTTTAATCTCATTAAAATACATGCTAGAGACAATCAAATCTCATATTTCAATTTTATCTTTATGTATATGAAAAGTACTATTTTATTTTTCATTTTTTCCCAATATTGTTTATACTTTATTTATTTCCCTTTTTATGTTCATTGTCGAGTCTAATTTTTGAATTCCCATTCCTAATCCGATCTAAACTAGACCCTATGCTCATCTAATCTAGATCCTCGACTTGAGTTAGGAATTTCGTTTAATTTTTGGAGTCGTCACCCAACTGTTTGTTGGGAAAATTGAATTAAGACTAAAGGAGCGGATTAGTCTTAATTTGGACTACTAGTCGTCGTTATTTTCTCTTCTCATTTTTGTGAGAAGAGAAAAAGGGAAAACCAGAGTTTCTAAGTTCGGGGGCTAACTTATTAAAACCTTTACGGTTACCACCTAATCTCCCAAAATTGTTTATCTTTAGAAATGTGTTTCATTTGTGTTTCTGTTACTTTTTATTATGTTTGAGAATTATTTTGAGAAAATGATTTTTCTTTATTTTAGGGGTTGACCCGGATGGGTGCCTACGTACCTGCTACTCAGGATCAAACAAGCCGTAGTTCGCTTTTCTGAAAACCTTTAGATTTGTTGATGAATTTTAATTTTGCAAACTCTTTTGATTTATGTTCTTAACATTTTTTGGATTTTTCTAAAACTTCTAAGCCTAAACTTTGAATTTGATTTTTTTGAAAATGATTTTGAGGGAAAACATCAATTTTGAGTTTATTTGAAGAAAATGGTTTTTTTCTAAGTGCTAAACTTATTTTTTTGTAATTTTTTGAATTTTTTTTTTATGAATCTTTACTATTTTTGTGATTTTTATGAGTTTTTTATGATTTTTATAATTTTTTATTTTTGTTGAAAATTTCATCCTAAGTTTACTTTCTATCCTATTTTGAAATTTATTATTATTTTCCTAATATTTTTATTGTTTTTTTTTCTACATTTTTATTACTATTTTTATTTTATTTTTCCTTCTCTATTTTTTCTATTTTCTACATTATTAAATTCTAGGAAAATATAATTTTTACATTTTCCTATTTATTGAAAATATAAACAAATAAATAAATAAATGGCTAACAAAATAATAATAATAAATAAATAAATTCAGAATAATCAAATAAACAAAATAAATAAAATAAATAATAATAAAAAATCTGGAAAATCCGACTTACCTGGATCCGGGTCGCTACGCGGGTCGGGTCAGTCGGGTCGGATCGGTCGGAGACGGCGGCGGGGTTGGCTCGTTCACGGCGTTCCGGCGGTCGTTTGCGGCGGGTGAAGTGTCGAATCCTAGCTTCTTGAGGGTGCTGAATCCGATGGTGGTGGCGGTTTACTCCCAGATCGCCTCCTTGCGGTGGTTTGAACTCCGGTCGGCGGTCTTGGCTTTAAGTTCCTCCGGCGTACTCCGATTCGCTCCTTTCTCTCTCTTTCTCTCACTTTTTCTTCGTGTTTCTTCGTGCCCTGGCTTCCTCCTGTTCTCCTCTATTTATAGGCACCTCGAACTCCTCTTGGATAAGCTCGAATCGGCCGATTTAATAAACCCATATTTTTCCGTTTCTTAGATTCGATTTTATCCCGGCGATTTGATGTTAATCTCTTATGTTCCTTTGGTTTATCTGATGGATTTGGCCTTATCTTGACTTTAATCTAGAAGATTAAAAAGAAAACGGCCGATTTCGCCTTCGTCGGACTTCTGTCGGATTTTTTCCTCCGGCTGGGCTCGCCAAGAAGACGATCACGCGCGACGCGCGTGACTTCCCTCGGCCAATCACATGCTGCCACGTGGCAGCTCCAGGGAAAAGAACGAAAAATTTTTGCCGAGCGCCTGCGGGGGGATTCGAACTCGCGACCTTCAGCCTTCACACGGTTCCCATGCGCACACACGAGCCAGCTGAGCTGGCCCAATTTCCCGATTTTATTTACATCGCAAATTGTACATATGCGATGCAATTTTTTTATTTTTTTGTATTTTTTGAAATTTCAAAAATTTGTAAAAATTATTTATTATTCATTATTGCTATTTCTAAAATCATTTTTCAAAATTGAAGTGTTTTCCTATTTATTTTCATTTTTTGGATATTTTTATTATTTATGCTAAATTAAGGAAAAATTGGGAAAAATTAGGAAAAATTGAAAATTGATTATTATTGAAAATTATTGATTCCTAGGGAAAAAATGGGGTGTTTACAGCTGCCCCTCTTTGTAGTAAAGTTTGAAAAACTTAACTACAAAGACAAACAAAAGACGCCATTTTTTGCCTCCTAAATTAGGTTTTGGTAGGAAAATGCCCCAAAAGCTGATAATCCTACGATTTGAAGATGTTCCAAATGATTCAAGGTAATGTTCCTTCTCCAAAAAGTGCTTTATGAGCTAACTAATTGGCGACAGGACATATCTCAAGCTTTGAGTAGAAATGTATGAGAAATGATGATAGGAAGCGTCTTATCAGACTTGCAACCTTGGAAAGAAATATGACCGAAAAGTGCCCCGAGAGTGACTAATCGGGAGGGTTTAGGAAAGTGCCCCTCATGGGCTGACTAACCTTTGATAAAATGCCTCGAAAAGTGCCCCCTATGGGCTAACCTTGAGGTAGAAAGTTTTAGGAAAGGGCCCCCTATGGGCTGCCTATCCTTTGATAAAATTTGCCTCAAAAAGTGCTCCTTATGGGCTGACCATGAGGACAAGGTTTTTAGGAAAGGGCCCCCTATGGGCTGCCTAACCTTGAATTAGACTTGTTTCAATAAGTACCCCCTATGGGCTGACCATGAGAACAAGGTTTTTAGGAAAGGGCCCCCTATGGGCTGCCTAACCTAGAATGGAAATTTGCCTCAAAAAGTGCCCCTTATGGGCTGACCATGAGGACAAGGTTTTTAGGAAAGGGCCCCCTATAGGCTGCCTAACCTTGAATTAGACTTGTCTCAAAAAGTGCCCCCTATGGGCTGACCATGAGAACAAGGTTTTTAGGAAAGGGCCCCCTATGGACTGCCTAACCTAGAATTGAAATTTGCCTCAAAAAGTGCCCCTTATGGGCTGACCATGAGGACAAGGTTTTTAGGAAAGGGCCCCCTATGGGCTGCCTAACCTTGAAAGACCTAGGGAAGTGCCCCTTTTTTGGGCTGACTACCCTATTAAAGGAAGAATATCCTAAGTGAGAATCTTATTCATTTTTTTTTCAATAACAATCAAATGCAAGATGACTTAAGACTTCTGAACAAGTGATAACTAAAATTTTTCTGCAAACTTTCAAGGAAAAATGGTCTTTTGAAACCTAAGGATAATGTGGCAAAATATTAAAGTGTTCCTTTTTTTTAGTGAGCATTGCTAACGAGTAAAGAATCTGACAAGGCTCCTACAAATACAAATAAAGGGTAAGCATTCCCTACTGCTCAATAATCGCTTACTCTTTTGCCTCATTTTTCTCAGAGGGTTTAGTTTAATCTTAGAAACAAAATGTTGTCTTAGCTCAATCACTCATCTCTTGAGGGGTTTCTTGTAATTAAGGCTCAGATCTTCTTGTTGAGGGACATCAGTACATAAGGCTAAACAATGCCAAGGAGTAAATTCTCTCATCCCATTTATAACTGGATATCTTGTTTTTGATTAGTTTAATCTAAGAGGACTTCCTTACAATCTCTCGGTTTAGATGTCACTCTTGACTTCTATTCCAAAAATTATGGTCTTTCTTGTAAGTAATACGCTTTAATCAACCCGTTAGGACTTTTTGATACTTGTAATGCAATTTAGGCTCTTTTGGTTATTGGTTTCAGAAAAGTATGTTAATGGTTTATTTTGAAAGAATCGCCATTTCAACTTGGGTTTGTAAGTCAAGAAACTTTGAGAAAAAGAACTGGAATAGTACTTGCCCTAGCAATTTTTGCTTAAGATAAGTTATTTTCAATGATTTGGAGAAGTCTTCGAAAAGGGTAGTATATCTTTGAACTACTCTCGTATTTGGCCCTGGTATTTTTCAAGTGTTGTTGGGCTTTTTATAGGTTTAGCTACATTCTTGGCTTTTCTCATTTCTCTTCTTTTCTTTTTCTTTTCTTTCTTTTTCTTTCATTTTTTCATTCGTCATTTTTTTCATTCATTCTCTTTTTTCCTTTTTTCTTTTAGGCCCAATGGTGATCATTTCATGTGGTTCATGTGTATCTTTTCAGAATGTGGACTTCTCTTCAGCTCAAATAAATTATTTATGGCTAAAATTTTGAATTGTTGCAACTAGGGCAAGCACTATTGATGTCCCTATCTTCCCAAGTATTCCATCGTGGGGTGGTTGATGGTGAGGTTCAATTTTGAAACTCTTGTTTATCAAAGGATGATTGTGTTTAGGGTAGCAAAAATGAATGCCTAACATTATTTTTGATTTAACGTATCAAATTCAAGATAGACCTCCTTTAAGGAATGAGTCCAAAACCTCACATTAATAACACTCAACTCTCAAGTGTTTAAGGGTTAGTGTTTGGGACATGGTTTGCCTCTTGTCATCTTAAACCTTTTAAACCAAGATACCCTTCCATTTTATTAACTTTGCCTATGTTCTCCACTTCTCATGGTGTCCTTATGTACTGTTGTCAATTTGAACAAGCGATTTGGTCTTAAGACTCAAGGATTTGGAGTAGTCTTCTTTATACCCTCATTGATAATTGACCATAGCTACTTTGAAAGTGTACTAAAAAATCTGTGTCTGGTTTAGATGACTTTTGGTGGAAAGGAAACTTCAAGTGCAGCTTTTAGGGTTGGAGGGTGTTGGGACGTTTTACGTTTCGAGGCTTAAATCAAGATACGAGGAGACCTTTTGAAGTTAATGGGGTCTTTTGTTGGTTATAGAGGTCTTTGGTTATTTAGAGCAAGTGACTATGAGCTTTAGGTTAAGCTGACCATTTAAAAGAAACTTTGAGGACCTTGAAAAGATCTCTAATTGTTAGTAACTCTTTAATTTTCTTTCTTTGCTTATTTTTCTTTGTTCTTATCTTTTAGTAAATATGCAAATCAGATGCTCATACGGATGCTTTTTCTTTGTTCTTATTTCTTAGTAAATATGCATATCAGATGCTCACACGGATGCTAAAAATAATGGGTTGACAACTGATTGACAATGTAATATTGAAACTTCACTTTTATTAATTTTGAAAATTCTGGAGTTCAATAAACAAATGAAAGATAATCTATTTCCTAGCTCTCTTAGTCTTCTGTTGTGGAGGCTCAGTCTCCCCATTGATGACGGCTTCTAGTTCTTGGACTTTGGCTTGGCACTTCTCCAATTATGCTTCTAAGGCTTTGTTTCTTTGGTCGGATTCCTTGAAGCGTCCCTTCCAGATGTCTTTCTTATAATCTGCAGCTTCGAAGTATACTTCCATCCGGGCCTTGACCTGCTCTAGGTAGATTTCTGTTTCTGGATTGATCTGATCTGGTCTTGGCTGGGTGACGTCTGGAACCCGATATGCTCTTTCCCCTGTCTGGTATAGCTGGCAGATTACAAATTCTCGGGTGGCTCGGTGTTTCCCCACTTCGCCATCTAACTCCCCGAAGTCTACATTTGGGCTTTCAATTCTGGCTTCCCAAAGTGCTTTGACCTCTGCCAGCTTGGCAAACTTCTCGGCTACCAACATGTTCGGATCTTGATACTCAAAGGTGATTGTTTCGAGTGAGGGCCGATAAACTGTGTCTTGGACGGTACCGAATTGGCGGACTACGGAGTTGGGGTGATATCCGATGCATCCGTTGATCTCGATTAATGGCACTGCTTGGAAATTACTGCAGGTTAAGATGATTTTATCGCAGCAACTCCACCTGGCTGTCCATAGAATATCTTCAGCGCTAAGGCTTCTAAGCAGATCTACCCAACTGTGGCTGGTAATGTCGTCGGGTAACTTCACCTTTTCTATACAGGAATCCACAAGATCCACTTGTTGGGCTAGGGTTTTCCTGACCATGTTTAGCCCGAAGCACTTGAGGTGGCTTATGAACCATATTAGCAGAAGATTGAGGCTTGAGCGCAGGATGCCATGACCCTTTTTCTTAAGGAAATTCAAATTCCGGATCTGTTCAGCCAATAGAGCCGGGATGTAAGATCTTCCCTCTAGGAATTGGGCCACCAGCTCTGCAACCCGGTAGTGAATATAGAAAGTTCCGGTGGGGAACAAAATGGTGGCGAAGGCCGTTAAGATGAAGGCGTTCACCCTTCTCTGTCTGTAAGTCTTAGGGTCTCCACACAAGATGTCCTTTCTATCCCCATTATCTTCTCGGGCAATAAACCAGGCTTCTAGGTCATCCATCCGTATGCAATATCCATTACAGTCTTGCCAGGGCTTTATTGACTGCTGTCTTCCGGATGCCTAGTAATCTGCTGAAGGTACCGGCGGGCCCGGCCTCTAGGTCTGAAATGTAGATCTGATCGGTTAGTGCCGGTGCCTGTAGCAGCTGAGTGTATTCCTCCAGGGTAGGGGTAATCTCATGTGGCCCGATAAAGAAGGCGGCGGGCTCATTCTCCCACAACTGGAGCATGGCCCAGACCATAGGTAAATTCGCCTCTGTCTTAGTCAGTGAGAGGATGGGGCCAGTCTTTTGCTGAATGAAGGCCTGCTCCTTTGGGTTGTACAAGGTGAACCAGTGGTCTAGTACCAATTTTGGGTCCAAAGGTTTGTACACCCGAATCTCTTTGCGGAGGAGGCGGTTGACTGCACTGCTAGCCATCTATTACAATAGGAAACAGCCTAGTTACAACAAGAACTATGAAAACGTTACAGGGAAATAGTCCTGAACTCCAAGGACAAAATAACAAACCATTACATTGTCATCCAATTGTCAACCCTTCTTACGATGTCATGTATGCAAGTAGGTGGGTTCTAACTGGTTCCCGAGCTCTATGGCCTCCCGCATTCTCGAAGAAATGGATCTCAGGCCATATCGAAGCATAGGGTGGGGTAGCCTAATCGGTCCCGAACGGTGAATCAACTCACTTCGCCCGAAACCTACACAATGGCTCCTCGACTTAGGTTGCTAGGACGGTCCGGGTTCGACCGCATCTACTCACACAAACGTATGTATGCAAAAACCCCCTACAGTAAAAATCTAACTAAATCCTGCAAAATTAGTAACAGAGTAATAATTTGAAACACACATTTTTTAAAGATATCAGCTTGGAGAGATTCAGGTGGCTAGCCTGCTGGTATGGGTCCCCAGTGGAGTCGCCATCCTGTCGAGTCTAATTTTTGAATTCCCATTCCTAATCCGATCTAAACTAGACCCTATGCTCATCTAATCTAGATCCTCGACTTGAGTTAGGAATTTCGTTTAATTTTTGGAGTCGCCACCCAACTGTTTGTTGGGAAAATTGAATTAAGACTAAAGGAGCGGATTAGTCTTAATTTGGACTACTAGTCGTCGTTATTTTCTCTTCTCGTTTTTGTGAGAAGAGAAAAAGGAAAAACCAGAGTTTCTAAGTTCGGGGGCTAACCTATTAAAACCTTTACGGTTACCACCTAATCTCCCAAAATTGTTTATCTTTAGAAATGTGTTTCATTTGTGTTTCTGTTACTTTTTATTATGTTTGAGAATTATTTTGAGAAAATGATTTTTCTTTATTTTAGGGGTTGACCCGGATGGGTGCCTACGTACCTGCTACTCAGGATCAAACAAGCCGTAGTTCGCTTTTCTGAAAACCTTTAGATTTGTTGATGAATTTTAATTTTGCAAACTCTTTTGATTTATGTTCTTAACATTTTTTGGATTTTTCTAAAACTTCTAAGCCTAAACTTTGAATTTGATTTTTTTGAAAATGATTTTGAGGGAAAACATCAATTTTGAGTTTATTTGAAGAAAATGGTTTTTTTCTAAGTGCTAAACTTATTTTTTTGTAATTTTTTGAATTTTTTTTTATGAATCTTTACGATTTTTGTGTTTTTTATGAGTTTTTTATGATTTTTATAAGTTTTTTATGATTTTTATAATTTTTTATTTTTGTTGAAAATTTCATCCTAAGTTTACTTTCTATCCTATTTTGAAATTTATTATTATTTTCCTAATATTTTTATTGTTTTTTTTTCTACATTTTTATTACTATTTTTATTTTATTTTTCCTTCTCTATTTTTTCTATTTTCTACATTATTAAATTCTAGGAAAATATAATTTTTACATTTTCCTATTTATTGAAAATATAAACAAATAAATAAATAAATGGCTAACAAAATAATAATAATAAATAAATAAATTCAGAATAATAAAATAAACAAAATAAATAATAATAAATAATCTGGAAAATCCGACTTACCCGGATCCGGGTCGCTACGCGGGTCGGGTCAGTCGGGTCGAATCGGGTCGGATCGGTCGGAGACGGCGGCGGGGTTGGCTCGTTCACGACGTTCCGGCGGTCGTTTGCGGCGGGTAAAGTGTCGAATCCTAGCTTCTTGAGGGTGCTGAATCCGATGGTGGTGGCGGTTAACTCCCAGATCGCCTCCTTGCGGTGGTTTGAACTCCGGTCGGCGGTCTCGGCTTCAAGTTCCTCCGGCATACTCCGATTCGCTCCTTTCTCTCTCTTTCTCTCACTTTTTCTTCGTGTTTCTTCGTGCCCTGGCTTCCTCCTGTTCTCCTCTATTTATAGGCACCTCGAACTCCTCTTGGATAAGCTCGAATCGGCCGATTTAGATAAACCCATATTTTTCCGTTTCTTAGATTCGATTTTATCCCGGCGATTTGATGTTAATCTCTTGTGTTCCTTTGGTTTATCTGATGGATTTGGCCTTATCTTGACTTTAATCTAGAAGATTAAAAAGAAAACGGCCGATTTCGCCTTCGTCGGACTTCTGTCGGATTTTTTCCTCCGGCTGGGCTCGCGAAGAAGACGATCACGCGCGACGCGCGTGACTTCCCTCGGCCAATCACATGCTGCCACGTGGCAGCTCCAGGGAAAAGAACGAAAAATTTTTGCCGAGCGCCTGCGGGGGGATTTGAACTCGCGACCTTCAGCCTTCACACGGTTCCCATGCGCACACACGAGCCAGCTGAGCTAGCCCAATTTCTCGATTTTATTTACATCGCAAATTGTACATATGCGATGCAATTTTTTATTTTTTTGTATTTTTTGAAATTTCAAAAATTTGTAAAAATTATTTATTATTCATTATTGCTATTTCTAAAATCATTTTTCAAAATTGAAGTGTTTTCCTATTTATTTTCATTTTTTGGATATTTTTATTATTTATGCTAAATTAAGGAAAAATTGGAAAAAATTAGGAAAAATTGAAAATTGATTATTATTGAAAATTATTGATTCCTAGGGCAAAAATGGGGTGTTTACATTCATCATCCCCAAACTAAACCTCAAATAATGTGTATTATTAAATACAATATTTATTTACCTAATCGTAAGATGCATATTTTGCAAATGGCAATCATAATACCCATCTATCATTAGCTTGGTTAAATATTTTTTAATTATTATTACTTAGAAAAATAATTATCAAAACTTAGAGATAAAGTTTTCAACTCTAAATATGAATTGATATATATATTATTCATCCTGTATTATGTGTCACTTGTGTAATAAAGTATATACAATACTATTGAAAATAATAGTTTTATATTAAAAATCATTACGATCAATATTTTTATAATGTATATTCATTGGTTTTTATAAATATAGTATGAGTATTATCATCTAATTATGGTTTATTTGAAAAAATGTAGAGAAGGGCCCATATTTGTGTTGTTTTGCAAAAGAGGGCCTAAAATTTTTAATTATGTGTTTGAGGGCTTATATTTATAAATTATACTCATTTTATGAGTTCCATCTATGTTACATCTGGTAAATGAATAAAGGCCCTAAAATAAGGGTATTTTATAAATATAAACCTTAAATGTATGTTTGAAAAGTCCATACCCTTTTTGGCAAAAAAATACATAAATATGAACCCTTTCTCTGCATTTTTCTCATTATTTATATATATAAAGTTATAAAATTGATTTTACGCTAAAGATTGAAGTATGAAGAGAAGTCAAAATAAAGAGCCCAAAATTAAGAAGTCAGATGCAATAACCATACAATTTATTGTTGGGCATAGCTTCAAACACAGGCCCAATGAGCTTATCAACATAAGAGTATTCGATTCTTATTTTGCTTTTTCAAATTCAAGATTCGATGGTATTATATTATGCCTGTTTCTCTTACTATATTAATTTATTTTCATCTGAACCGGTTTATCTTAAGATGTATATATAAATGAAATAAATAGGAAAAGGACAATTAATTGAAGATATTAATGTGTGTCCTTAGAAAATAGGCGGGATAATTGAAGCTATTAGGTCTTTGAAGCTTTTGTTATTTTTTTAGTTTCCAAAAAAGTTAATACTTATACTGATTAAGGTAAAGGGATGGTTGTAGTTTTTAGGTTGTTGACCTCGATCCCAGTTGAGTTTATTGTTGCTTTCGGACTAGGTTTCTCTCCCTCCTGATGATGATTGAATTAAATTTTATTGTGGCTAAAAAAATAAAAAAAAAAGAAAGAAAGACAAATTAAATATTAAGGAGTAACATATTTTTACAATATACGATAGTGTGATATAAACGGACAAGTCAATCCAGTTACAAGCTTTTTAAAAGAATAGTTAATTAGCGTTACAAAACAATTAGGACTAAAGTGAATATTGGTTAAATTGCTTCTGTCGTTTTTCTCTTCCTACGACATTCTGGAACTTTAGAATTAACAACAAAAGATCCAAAATCAAAGCTTGGCATTTTTCATTAAATTATTTGGCATTTCACCACCTAACCTATTACCCATGTGATGTGGTAATTCCTATCCTTGATGGTGCATTTACCACCTTATCAGTCACTTTCAAATCATAAATGCTCCGATCTCTGGGATTCTTTTTGAGAGTTGGTGCAACTTGCAGGCATCCAAAGAAGCAATACCTCTGGCATTGAATTGAATGATTCTTGGCACGAGCCAAATCATATTCACATGGAGTACCATCATAATCATTATTATTATTATTATTATACACTTGATATTTTATTATATGTAATTAATAGTTAAAATTAAAAAAAATAAATAATATCATAATATATGATGTAATATTTTAAAAATCTGGATAATTTCAATTATTGGTTTATAAATTTAAAAAATTGATAAAAAAAAAAGAGGATTCAAATCTCAACACAACATATATATATATATATATATATGGGAAGTTTTATATAATTATTATAACCTGAGTTTTATAAATTTTGATGTAATTTCATAATTTAAGATTTTAAGAAAAATATTTTTTAGATAATGAGAGATTAAATGTTTAATCTCTTATAATTTGATTGTTTTATATTTGTATGGACACACGCACTAATATATGTCTAATATATTAATGAATATCTAATATATGTTATGTCATATTTTCCTTAAAAGAAAAGTTTTAGAAATCTTTTTATGTGTAGCATATAATTTCTTAAAAACCTAAAAATTACTGTGAAAAAGTTACTATAAAGATTAAAGTATTGAAAAAAAATAATACTAAAGTCACAAATATTAATAAAATGAATGTAGATTGATGTGAAAGTTTTTATTTTGAATATTACACATAAAAGATACTGATGAATGTTTAAATTATTAAACAATAGAAAATACATGAAATCATATTTTGAAGCGGTATCTTATCGAATTAGCTCATTACCGCATTCATAATACAAATTATACTATTTTTCTCTATAGATGTAGTTGTACATGTTGTGATTGATATATAATTATAGTTTAGTAACTAATAATTTAATAATATAAACAATGATTTTATAAACAACATAATTAATAATAATGGTGATAAATATAAACAAATCCACTTTTAGTGTGAAAGGTGAATTGAGGTGATTAATATTTATAGGCACCGTGAAATAACATAAAAGGTTTGATTGTAAAATTACAAACGGTAAATTATATGAAATATCAATATATCAAAAGGGAAAATTTAAAAAAAAAAAAAACTCCATACATACATACATACATTATAAATACACAAGTATTTATATGTAAAAAAATACATATGTATTTACATTTTATTAAAATTTAAGTCAAGGTTAATAGAGTAATTAACCTAAAGAGATGGGGGCAAAATGGTCATTTCAGAGTTGAGGCATTTAAACCTTTGTTTGACTTATGGTTATGTTATTCTCACTCTCACACTATTGGAACTATAAAAATATTCTCAAGAAACCATAGAACAACTTAAGGGGAAAAGCAGTAGGATCAACCTATTTACTATTAGGTAAGGACTTTAATCGCTAGATACTTGAATAAGATTGTGGATTCATAACCCTAAAATGATTTGGTGATGTGTGAATAGAAATTAGGGGAAAGAAAAATAAGAGGAATAGATTTAAGAACTAGTAATTCGGGTGTCTCATTAACAATTACAATAAAGTAAGTCCATGAATCTTTGTAAAGTATTAGAAATTGTAAATTAGACAAATCAATTAGGCTTAGATTCACCAAAATTGGATTTAAAGGAATAATTGGCAAACTAGAAAAGGAGTTCGCAATGGAACAATGACCTACATGGCTAGGTACACGCTCGTATACTTGCCCGTGTTGAAAACGAATGTGTATAAAAAGGTACATGGTCACTCAATATGCCCGTGTACTTATGCATGTCAAATTGCACAAATTCACATAAAAGTACACGGTCACTATATACAACTGTGTACCCAATTGTGTTGAAGTACATGACCAAATATATGATCATGTACTTGGGTATGCTAGAAAACAAAAACAAGCAAAAAGGTACACAACTACTAACACGACCATGTTTTGACTCGTATCCCTCTACACAGCTATGTTGATTTAGTACACTTCTTACTTCATTCTACTTCGTTCACTTACAATCCTAAGTGTACGTAATTGTGAATGTGGATAAGTTTAAGGAACTGTGAGACTATAGAAGTGTGAGGAGATCAACTATCGAATATCAGGTATGTGTATACTATGTTTATTGCTTATGCTTGTTATGTTAAAGATGTATGTGGACTAATGACATTGAATAATGAATGAGATTTGGTTGTGTGTGTGACTGTGTTTAGTTGAGTTCAAGAAACCAAGTGAGAGTCGATGTTCTCGAGGTGGCACCTCAATGATCAATATGTGATGTTGTCCTTAGTGTTGTCATGTACAGAAATGATCTGGGTAGATTTAGGGTTATTTGATATGGAAGGACTCGTGTTTTGAATGTCATAGGATCATTGTGTGAGAAATGAAAGAATTCATGGAGTCATGGGCAGTAGGGAGCACCTACTGTCGTATAGGTATTATCTATGTATAGATTGAACTCATGCATAAAGGAGGGTACCCATATATATAGTGTGTATTTGTGGAAGAATTGTATGATGTTTATATTTATGAGATTGTGTGTTGGTTTAAGTGGTGTGAAAAGATGATGAACTATATATGAATAATATGTTTCATTATATATGTGTTGATGTTTTTGTCATGGCATGCATATGTGTGTGTAAGTATACATTATATTAGGCGTTAGCTCACCCATCGTGTAACCTTTTTTAGTTGCAGGTACCATAAGAGAAGTGGTAAGATATGATGAGACCTGAATAGAGACAAATCAAAATACTGAGGAGAATGTAGAATACATATATACTATGATGAGTAGTATTCTAATGAGGAGAAAAGATAGATATTGGATGATCTTATTAATTTGATTTTAGATTGTTGTTGTATTTAAGTTGTTAAATGCTTTTGCTATAATAATTTGAGATGATTGATTATGATTTATCTATGAGGATAGATATTCTTTCTAAGCTCTCATATGTGGAGAGTGATTTTATTAATCTTTATGAATACCTAAATATTAACGTTAATGATTTGTAGTATCCGAGCCTTTGTATGTCTTCACCTAGTGAGAACATGTGGCAGGCTATACTCATCTCAAGTTCTGAGGTGTTATAACTTAAGTGGTATTAAAGCTTAAGTTTATTGATCTATAAACTACCTAAGAATAAGGTCTTTAAGACAATGATACATGATGAGAGTGAGTAATGAATGGAACTAACACTTGTGAATACATGTTCATTCTAACTGTACTTACTATATTACTGATATAGTATGATATCATGAGACAATTCCTATTCATTTTGTAGAATGCCTAAGAGAATCTTGAAACCAAGATCAATATCAAAAGCTAGAGGCAATGCTCTTGATAATCAGATGCCACCCAAACCTCCTTAGCATGGATTGGGAGGAAATGAAGTCAATGCTGCTCAGATGCTAGAGGCCATTAATACTTTAGTAGAAGTGGTGGCACAACAACAACAGATACAAGAATTACAGTTGCTAAATGTAAGACAAGCACAGATGATGGGGGAGATTGGAGAGAGGCTAACCAAGCAAGTGAGTTTGGACTGTTTTGTTAGAATGGTAAGGGAGTTTAAGCCTAAGGTTGATGATCTATTAGATGCTCGGTAGTGGGTTGATAAACTAGAGAAGACCTTTGAAGCTCTGGAAATTCCTAAAGATAAGAAGGTGAAGTATGTTGTATATCTACTATGGGGCTCGACTTCTGAATGGTGGTCAAGTTTTTCCAGACTCACTTTAAGAGTAATCACATGGGAGAGGTTCAAGGAGATGTTGCATGAGCAGTATTTCCCAAACAGCATAAAGGACGAGATGAAGGCAACTTACTACAGTTGCTATCAAAGGAAAAGATCAATGAATGAATATAAGACAAAACTCAATCACCTAATGAAATTGATGCCATCTGCTTTCAAAACTGATGAGAAGTCTAAGGCTCAATGGTTTGTATTAGGGTTAAAACCCACTCTACAACATGAAGTGGGCACTTTTCAACTAAACACCTACTCTAAAGTGGTAAATAAAGCTAAGTTCTTATAACAAAGTCACATGAGGATTGAAGAGATTGGGACATTAGGGACCAAGATTGTATTGGGAAAGAGACTTACCTAGGGTATTGTAATTCAAGAGAAGGTCAAGAAACTTCAGACTCTACAAACTAAACCTATGGTCATTGCGGTACCTTCCTCTCAAGCCAAAACCGCCTCAATGAGTTAGGGCAATCGGTATGTGAGATGATATGGGCTACATAAGCTAAATGAATGCAAATGGCCAAAGGGTGCATGTTTTTCATGTGGGAAGACAAGACATAACAGCAAAACTTGCCTAGAGAAATCAATAATACCCTTGACATTTAGTTTCTCTTACAAACAAGGGGTCACAAAATGGTTGATTACCCAAACATTGGAGGGCAGCATGTGCAATCAATACATGTAGGGAGAAATCAAGATGGGAATAATGGTGGCATACCTCAACAAGTAGTGCCAAGACAAAGGGCACCAACACAAGTGTTCACATTACAAAGACAAGACACTTTAGATACAAATACATTGGTAAGTACACTATTAGTACATTATGCTATAGGATACGTTTTATTTGATACCAGTACATCACATTTATGTTTATTGGATGCATTTAGAAGTATGCATAATATATGTATAGAGGTGTTAAATATTGTGTTGAGCTTTAGTACACCGATGGGTGTGAGTAAAGGATTAAATAAAGTTTGTAGAAGGATTAGTATAGAAGTATAGGGTAGAATACTAGTTGCAAATCTCCTGGTTTTATAAATGACAAACTTTGATGTAATACTAGGAATGGATTGATTTATTAGACATCATACAACTATTAATTGTCATGATATGACAATCCATTTTAATACACTAGAAGGAGAATAGTTTTGCTTTCAACTAGAAGCACATAGGTCAATTGGGTTACCAACATATAAGCTATGGGGTAAGAGCATAATGGCTTCAGTGACAGTTGAAGCTGAAGATGTGGTGAAAATTAATCAAGTCAGGGTAATGAAGGAGTTTACTGAAGTATTTCCTAAAGATCTACCAAGTTTACCCCTAGTAAAAGAGATTAAATTTAGTATAGATGTAGTGCCTAGTACAACTCCTATATCTAAAGCTCCGTATTATATGGCGCCTACAAAATTGACATAACTAAAAAAACAGATACAAGAACTATTGGATAAGAAGTTCATTAGACTAAGTGTCTCACCTTATAGTACACTTGTATTATTTGTAAAGAAGAAAGATAGTAGCATGCGATTATGTGTAGATTACAAGGAGCTAATTAGGGTCACTATTAAGAATAACTATCCCGCCCCCTAACCCTAAAGGATTGATGACCGATTTGATCAATTACAAGGGGCAAGGGGCTTAAGTCTTCACAAAAATCAATTTAAGATCCAAATACCATCAACTGAGAATAAAGAAAGAAGATATTCAGAAGACTGTGCTCAGAACTTGATATGATAATTATGATTTCTAAGTAATGCCATTTGGACTCACAAATGCACTGGCAACTTTTATGGATCTAATGAACTGAGTATTCAAGGAATATTTAGATAAGTTTGTCATTGTATTTATAGATGACATTCTAATATACTTTAGAAGTGAAGAGGATCACAAACAACATTTAAGATGGTATTGAACATACTACAAGTGGAGAAGCTATATGTCAAATTCAAAAAGTGCGAGTTTTGGCTTAAGTAGATAACATTCTTAGGCCATGTGATCAATAAAGACAAGGTAACCATAAATCTTGAGAAGATAAAGGCTATGAATGGATGGCTTAGACTGAGCATGGCAACAGAAATCAAAAGCTACTTGGGGTTAGTTGGATATTACAGAAAATTTGTAAAAGGATTCTCTAAGCTAGCAACCCCTTTAACCAGATTAACTAAAAAAGGGGTAAAGTTTGTATGGGATGATAGATGTGAAACAAGCTTCACAACACTAAAGGAGAGATTAATTTCTACACTGGTGTTTATCTTACTTGTCAGTGGTGAAGAATTTGTAGTGTACAATGATGTGTCCATACAAGATCTTGGGTGTATATTAATGCAAAATGAGAGGATGATAGCTTATTCATCTAGGCAGTTGAAGCCCTATGAGAAGAACTACCCAATGCATAATTTGGAGTTAGCAGCTATTATTCTTGCACTCAAATTATGGAGACTATTTGTATGAGAAGAAGTGCAAGATATTCACATATCATAAAGAGCCTCAAGTATCTTTTTACTCAGAAAGAATTGAACATGAAGTAGAGACATTTGCTAGAGCTAATCAAGGATTATGATATTGAGATATAGTACCATCCTAGGAAGGCGAGCGTGGTTGCCAATGCACTAAGTAGAAAGAGACATGAAAATTTGGCAACTTTAATTACAACTCAAAGAAAAATATTGAAAGATATGTAGAAATTAGATATGGAAATTTTGACTCAAGAGATTAGAGTTAAACTCATCAACTTATGCATATAACTCGCACTAATAGATAGAATAAAAGCTATACAAGCTGATGATGTGGGAGTACAAGAGATTAAGAAAATAATGGATGATGAAAAGGCTATAGAATTTAATGAAGATGAAGAAGGAGTGTTGAAGTATGGTTACAGGTAATGTGTGCCAAGTATAGATAAAATAAAGAACGAGATATTGAATGAGGCACACTATTCTAGTTACTCTGTTCACCGTAAGAGTACCAAAATGTATAAGGATCTAAAGTGCCATTACTGGTGAAGGAACATAAAGAGGGAAATTGTAGATTACGTATTGAAGTGTCTAACATGTCAAAAAATAAAAATAGAGCATCAAAGACCCGCTAGCATATTGCAACCTCTACCAATACCAGAGTGGAAATGGGAGCATGCGACTATGGATTTTGTCACGGCATTACCCTAAAACCATGACTAAGTTAGACACTATCTGGGTGACTATAGACTAACAAAATCTACTCATTTTATACTTATAAGTACTAGGTATAAACTTGAGAAATTGGCACAATTATATATTAAAGAGATCATGAGGTTACATGGAGTATTGGTCTCTATAATATCGAATTTGCAAGGAGATTCTATTATAGTTTGCAGCAGGCATTAGGAATAAAGTTACAATTCAATACGACTTTTCACTCATAAACGGATGGCCAATCGGAGCGAACTATTTAGATATTGGAGGACATGATGAGAGTGTGTTCATTAGATCTTAGTAGAAATTGGGATGAGCACCTACCCTTAGTAGAGTTTACCTATAGCAACAATTACCAAGCCACCATCTAAATGGCATCGTATGAAGCATTATATGAGAGAAAGTGTCGATCACCTTTGCATCAGGATGAAGTGGGTGAGAAACAAGTGTTAGGACCTGATCTGATACAAGATGCAGTAGACAAGGTCAAATTGATCAGGCAGAGGATGCAATCAGCCTAATGCCGTCATAAATCTTATGCAGATAAGAGACAATGCTCATTGGAGTTCAAAGTGGAAGATCGTGTTTTACTAAAGGTCTTACCAATAAAAGGGGTGGTATGGTTTAGACTAAGAGGAAAACTAAACCCTAGATACATGGGACCTTTTGAATAACTAGAAAGAATTGGATTAGTGGCATACGAACTAGCGTTACCACCAAATTTGGCTAGGGTACATGATGTATTCCACATCTCTATATTAAAGAAATATGTACCCAATCCAGATCAAATCACTATATTAGAACCTCTGCAAGTGCAACCAAACCTCACAGCAGTAGAGAAGCCTATCAAGATCGTGGACACTAAAGAGCAGATTATGAGAAGACGAGTTATTAAGTATGTTAAGGTACAGTGTAGCAATCAAACAAAGAGAAAGAGACAACTTAGGAGTTGGAAGAAGAAATGAAAAAGAGACATCCCGAACTCTTCCACAATCTAGGCAATTTTCAAGGACAAAAATTCTTGTAAAGGAGGAAAATGTAAATACACGAGTATTTATATATAAAAGTATGTATATGTATTTAAATTTTATTAAAATTTAAGTCAAGGTTAATAGGATAATTAACTTAAAGAGATGGAGGCAAAGTGGTCATTTTAGAGTCAAGGTATTTAAACTTCTATTTGACCTAGGATTGCACTATTCTTACTCTCACACTATTAGAACTATAGAAACATTCTTAGGAAACCATAGAACGACTTAACAAGAAAAGCAGTGGGATCAAGATTAACCTATTTGCTATTAGGTAAACATTTCAATCGCTAGATACTCATATAAGATTGTGGATTCATAGCTCTAAGATGACTTCGGTGATGTGTAAATAGAAATTGAGACAAAGAACGAAAAGGAATGGATTTAGGAATAGGCGATTCGGGTGTCTTAATTACAATTACAATTACAATTACAATCAAGTAAGTTCATGAATCTTCGTAAAGTATTAAAAATTTTAAATTAAACGAATCTATTAGACTTAGATTCACTAGAATTGGATTTAGAGGAACAATTGGCAAATTAGAAAAGGAGTTCACAATGGAATAGTGACCTACACGACCAGGTACACTCCCGTATACTTGCCCATGCTGAAAAATGAATGTGTACTAAAAGGTACATGGTTACCCGACACATTCGTGTACTTAGGTGTGTCAAATTGCATAAATTCATAGAAAGGTACATGGCCACTATACACGACCATATACTTAACCGTGTTGAAGTACATGATTAAATACATGATCGTGTACTTGGGTGTACTGGAAAACAAAAAAAAAAACACAAAAAGGTACACGACCACTAGCACGACAATATTTTGACCCATGTCCCCCTATATAGCCTTCTATACAATTGTGTTGATTTGGGACACTCCCGATTTCATTATACTTCATTCACTTGCAATCCTAATTATATGTAATTGTGAATGTGAATAAGTTTGAGGAATTGTGAGACTATAAAAGTGTGAAGAGATCAACTGCCGAATATCAGGTATATATATACTATATTTATTGCCTGTGCTTTTTAGGTTAGAGATGTATGTGGACTAATGACATTAAATAATGAATGAGATTTGGTTGTGTGTATGACTGTGTTTGGCTGGGTCCAAGAAATCGAGTAAGGGTTAATATGTAACGTTGTCCCTAGTAGAGTAGTTTATCGAAAAGATCCAAGTAAATTTAGGATTATCTAGTATAAAAGGACTCATGTTTTGAATGTAGAAAGATTGTTATGTGAAAAGACAAAGGACTTATGAACTCGTAGATAGTGCAGAGTACCTACTATTGTATAGGTATTATCTATGTATGGATTAAACTTATGGACAAAGGGGAGTACCCTTTGTCATATATATATGTGTGTGTGCGTTTGTGGAAGGATTGTATGATATTTATAATCATGAGATTGTGTACTGGTTTAAGTGATGTGAAAAGATGATGAACTGTGTATGAATAACAAGTTGCATTATGTATGTATTGATGTTTTTGTCGTGACATGCGCATGTGTGTAGGTATGTATTGTACTTGGCATTAATTCACCCCTCGTGGGACTTTTTTTAGTTGTAGCTACCACAAGAGAAGTGATAGGATATGATGAGACCTTAGTAGAGACAAATTAGAATACTGAGGAAAATGTGAAATACGTATACTATGATGAGTAATATTTTGATGAGAAGAAAAGATAGATATTAGGTGATCTTGTTAATTTGATTTGAGACTACTATTGTAGTTAAGTTGTTAAATGTTTTCGTTGTAATAATTTGAGGTGACTGATTATGATTTATTTATGAAGATAGATGTTCTTTCTAAGCTCTTGCATGTGGAGAATGATTTTATTAATCTTTATGAATACTTGAATGTTAATGTTAGAGATTTGTAGTGTCTTCACCTAGTGAAGACACTTAGCGAGTTGTACTTGTCTTGGGTTCCGAGGCATTACATACATACATACATACATACATACACACTTAAAAGGAGAATTTAAGTAGAATATAATCATATAGCATGATGAATTATTAATCATAGTCAATATGTTGTAGAAAATATTGTTATGTTTGACTTTATTTGCCAATATTTATTAATGTGGGTGTTTGGCCAAGGAAGAGATGGAGCTAAGGTTTTATTATATTTTGAAATATGATTCAAAACTCTATAAAGTTTAGGATCAAGTTTTGAGACTATAAAAGTATTCAATGGGTAACCAGACTTGCTAAAAAAAATAATAATTAATAATATTTGCTCTTAATCTTTGCACTACAAGTTCTATACTGTGCAACACATTTCATTTTCAAATTTTATTCATGTGTAAACCAGTAAGTATAACTTTAGCCTTACCTAATTGCTCTTTATCTCTCTCTCTCTCGTGTTTGAACTTTATAAAAACTTGACTTGACTTAAAAGGGTTTATGACCTATAGGAGTAGCTTTTAATAATAGGAGGAAACACTTATAAGATTTTTATAAGGTTCTATAAGACATTAAACTTTATAAGGTATGTTAGGGTTTTATAAAACTAATCTCGAACCTATTACGGTTGCATTCCTAAAGGTGGGGTGTGATGTAAAAATAGCTTGTAGTGAGATAATTAGGACATAATGATAAGGAGGAGGAACAAATAATCTTATTGTCTTGAATGCTTAAATAACAGACAAACGTGTCTGAGGAACATTGGACATCAACCTTGTAGTTTTTTTAACTAATTAAGGTTGGTATTTGTCTATGTTGCTTGTTTGATCTTTAACAATAGAGATTTTATGATGGAACAACATTTGCTTGGTCTCTTGAAAGTGTCAAATGATGAGAAATGATTGAATATTTATAAACCCTTTGGGTTTGATGAAATCCATCATATTACTTCAGTGATCAACAGATGAGATGGAATATACTCATTTAAAAGGTTATCATAATAAACTTACTACAAATCTAAGGCTAGTAGTATTTCTTATAAGTGCAAGAGACTATCTAAGAAAAGTACGAGTATTACAAATCTATTTATTATATATTTATATTTTAGTGCGTGAATTTGTAACACCATTTTGATTATACATGTCTCTTTAGACTTCCAAGAGAGGCACTTGCCTTGTGGCAATATATGCATTAAATAAATCTTATTCACTAGGTAACTATCTTTATGCAGTTCAATTTTCTTTCTTCACATTATTCATGCAATTGGCTTATTTCACTAGGTTGACTCCTATATACTAGCTCCGTCGTAACAATTTCAGTCCATTGGGATGAACCGATGCATATTTGTTTTGAAGGAAACTAAATTTTGAATAAGATCAATTGCTTGCAATTGGCACTACCTTATCGGGGTCAAATTCCATCATTTACTATGATTTTTTAGACTATTTTCTCATCATTTTCATCTGAAATTGAGTTTTCAAACGTATGAAATGAGCTGTATTTTTCTAAATTTGATTCAATTATAGAAGAATACACATAACAAAGCAAATCGGAATTGTTTATTATGAGATTAACACCAACAAATCAAAATAATGCAGCTTATTCTGACTGGGAAAATGAGCAACTGATGTGAAGGAGGCATATCCAGTCATCCTCTTTCTTTCTTTCTTTCTTTTTTTCCCAACTCTGTGCTGAAATTTCAACATATTTAAATGGGAAACTAATAAAACTTCAATACGAAACTACAATGCGTATGTCTCTCCTTCGATTGCTTTGGTTGTAGCCAGCTCAGAATTGGGAATGCGTATAAGTTCACCAAAGAAACGTGCAAATTATACTGGAAATGGATGCTCTTAAAACTTCTTTTGAACGGAACCTTTTGCCATTTGCTACTATTATGAGTATTATTAGGACACGACAATCAATGTCTGCAATTACCCTTCACATGTAAATTACTTAAAAGCTAATACACTGCATTTAGGACATGTTTGTTACAATAACAGTCAAAACCCTTCTTCCTTTCTTCCCCTAAAAAAGTCTTGTGTTCTTCCAATTTCTTACCATCTTTGGGGTTATAGTAAAGATAAAGCTTACACCTAATCCAAACATGAGTTAAACGCTTTTATGTATTGTTATTATGGATATTATTTTTTCATAAATCGATGATACAAAAGTTTGAATCTCACTTCCTGTTTATAATAAAATTTAAAAAAAAAACGAAATGTGAATAAGAAAATATAGTTAGTGGCCATTAAAAACTACTTAATGACTCTTATTTATTTATTTATTTTTATAAGCAAACTTTATAATAATATAGGATTGAATAATCATGATTCATAAACCAATAAACAATGTTTCATGAATTATGCCCCAATGTTCTTATATATAGATATTATGGTAATAATCACATTATATGCGGGCGAATGGGGCTAAACTAAATGTTATTAGTGCCTAATGATCAATTTATATTCAAAATTCGAAAATCTAAGCCTATAAGTGTGAGGGTGCAAGAGAAACCTCATCATTGAAAAGGGAAAATAAATAAATTAAAAAAAAAAAAGAAAGAAAGAAAAAGAGAGAAAGCATTATTGAATTGAAGCTTTATTTACGCAGGTCACATGGAAAAAGAAACATTAAAGCAAACAAACATTATGATTTTCGGTGGGTAATATTACTTATCCATGATCCCCATGAAAAGTAGGTTGCACCAGTAATTGAACAAACAGTCCCCACACCGGATCTGGATCAATAATTTAATTTAAATGGACCTACCATAGATATATATATATATATTATTTTGTGAAATTGTAAATTCATATATATATATTTTTTTTCTTCATGTATATTTATCACTTTCATCTTTGAAAAAAAATTCTTTTACACCCTATCTAATCATTTTGCCATTAGAAAAGTAATAAAAGTTTAAAAAAAAAAGAAAAGAAAAGAAAAGAAAATACTAAGTATGACAAAATATTAAGAACTAAAATAATTAAAATAGTAACTCTCTTTTAGTGATTTTATGTAATTCTTTTCTAATTATTTCATTTAATGCTAAGATAGTAAAATGGGTATGAAATCACATTTTATAAAGATTTGAGGTAAAAATGCTAAGGGTTAATTGCAAATTCATCCATTTATGTTTGCTCCATTTTATGTACACTTAGTTTTTAATCTTTAAATTAAGCACTTAAATCTCAAATATTAAAACATTTGTTTTAAAACTTTCTAATGACCATTTTGGCCTTAATTTAAGAAAAAAAAAAGAAGGAAGAAGAAGAATATTGATTGTAAGAAAATATTCAAAAGTTAAAAAATAAAAAGGAATTTTTCTAATTATATGTAATTTTTTAATAATTTTATTTATTATTTCTATCAAGATAAAACAGTTATATAGAACTCTAAAAGTATATTTTAAAAAAAATTAAGACTCTAATTGCTTAATTTACTGTGATTCAGTACATATATACACGTGTGCCCACACACACAACTCAACCTCATTTTTTAATATAATGTCTCCATCGATATTTCTAATTATATGTAATTTTTTAATAATTTTATTTATTATTTCTATCAAAGATAAAACACTTATATAAAACTCTAAAAGTATATTTTTAAAAAATTTAAGACTCTAATTGCTTAATTTATAATAATTAAGTATATATATACACGCGTGTGCACATACATAACTCGACCTCATTTTTTAATCTCATTTTTTAATATAATGTCTCCATCGATATTTCTAAATTTTTATTTCTTTATATTGTTTAGTTACATGTTCGGTGACGCAGTGTTTTTTCTTTTCTTTTCTTTTCTTTTTTTTTGGCCAAGTTCGGTGATGCAATTTGGAAGACTGTAATTTTTAATTGATGAATCTACAATGACAAGGGATTTGATAGAAAATAATCCACAATAATTAATGGCCAATTCTAACTGCTTCATCAACTGCCACAGAATAAACAAGACATACCATATATATACGTGTACGAGCATGACTTGACTTATGATATAATGTTATCTTATCCAAACTTTAATGTCAAGACAAGATTACGTGTAACAATTGTAAAATGAAATAACACTGGTACGTTGATGACGGAAGAAACTACCATGTTTATTAAATTAAAAACGTTAACGGATTTCACCGGATACTTTAAAAAAATAAAAAATAGTTTTCAGCCACCAAGGCTGCGTTGCCGACGACCATTTGGAGGTTCGCGCCACCCCGTTGCAAGTAGCTGCCAGCCATCCGGTGGTCTTAGGGTGGTTGAAAAACTCTTTTTTATTATTATTATTCTCCAGTTCTTTCTCTCTCTCTTTTTTTTTTTTTTTTTAAATACTTTTATTATTTTAGTTAATTCATATATATTTAATCATACTTTTTTATTTTTATTAATTATGTGGATGAATGGGGCACTACAACATGACAATTATAGATGAAAATGTTAATGGCTTTAAAGAAAGTTAAACTTTGTAAATTTTGTTAAAGATTAAGAAGTCAAATAGAGAAATATTAAGGTTTAAGATTTAAATGAAAAGTGTTTAAGCATAAGCATGCATACTTTTTCATAAATTCAAATATTAATTCTCCCTATATACATGCCATAAGAAACTTTTAGGTTAAAGGTTGTTAATTTATAATTTTATCTAGAATTAAAACGTATAGAATTGGTAAAATTATAGATAATTCATAAAATCATAAACCTTTTATATAATTATATATTTAAATTTATAATTTTATTAAAAGCTAATACCTAAATAATTTTATTTTTTTCTAATTAGGAAAAGTTTATATAGGTTAATTTGAGATTTTAATAACCATGCTTAGGTTTATTATTAATAATAAGGGCACCGCAAGAAAAAATAAAAAAAGATGACAGGAAAACGAGTAGATGGAAAAAGGGAAATAAAAGAAAGATTGAAACAAAAGCGTTTGATTTGAAAAATTTCAGATCCTTCGACATATGAATTATTTCAAATTGATACGTAGAGAAACTTACTTTTTTCATATCTTGCTCTTAAAGAAAAATAAAAAAATAAAATAAAGTCAATATGGGAATAAAGAAAAGAAAGATCCCTAGACCCTTAGAGGCTTAGAGACGAAGGGATGGCCTAGAAATTCAATATGATGTGAGAACACAGCAAACGACTTCCATATAAGAATTTCTAGAACTAGCATATTCCTTTGATCACTGTAATGGAATATAAAATGTCACATTCTGGCACTTAGTTCTTATCCTTGACCTAGGAATTAAATACATGCCAATGACGCGTGGTAAATTCAATGTCCAGATTATTGAGTATTTGAATTGAATATGTCTAACTTGGGAAAAAAAAATGTATTTATATCTCGAGAAAAAGAATATATGTCAAGTTGTAAGCATGATTATTAGGACAAAGGACATAACATTCTTTTAACATCACATTCGGTAATTTAGTATGTAAAGGAGGTCTAAAATAGAATGGATTGAATTAAATGGAATGGTTTTGAAAATAAAATAAAAAATATATGTTTACGAAATTATTTTTTATTTTAATATTATATTTAATTGTAATATATTAAGAATGAAATTAAATCGAATGCATATATAATAATATCCATAAAAAAAAACTCTTAATTATAGAATGCCATATTTTATTTTGGACTTTTACTTGAAGCGAACCGCCATTCTAATTTCTAAGGAATTCCACTTCTACCTTCTAAAAATACTCCAAACATGAATACTAGAACAATAAAACTTGAAATCACAATTTTCTCGCAAATCATAAGTCTTATGTGAAAATAAAGACTAACCCTTTTATTATAAACTTCCGGAGGGCCTTTTAGCTTTTTTTTCTTATTTTCTAATGTATTTAAATATAGGTCATGTTTAGTTTTTTATCATAATAATTTACACTTAATTATTTGAAATGTAACTTAAACTATAACTAAATTCATGTTGAATTCCTTCCATCATGTATTTCAAATTTCTTGTGACTATTGCAAGCGTCATGCCTTGAAACCGAGGGACATGCATAGTACATAATATGCTCCTACCGTAACATTAGGAAAAGAGATTTATCTTGAATTGATGAAGAGCGGAAAAGAACCTTAAGAAAAGAGGGGGAGCCAACTTTTTTGACGATTCAATATCTTGTACCTGACAATTAGAAGGGGGATAGAAAGAAGGGAAAGGGGGTATTTTAGAATTGGATTTGTAAACGAAGTGCAGTATGGTTTGTTAAATTTAAATAGGACCCGAAAAGAGAGCAATTAAAATGACCTTGCTTTTATCTTACTTTCTAGGGCATTTCAATAAGCATGATTATATTTATAGTTTTTGAAAATTAATTTATATAGATTAGTCAATATAAAAGGTTTTTAATGGATCTAAACCTATGAAATACTCATATAGAAAACTTATTCACTAAAAACTATTGATCGTTATTACTATCTAATAAACAAAATTTATAGTTAGATTTTATAAAAAAAAAAATTTGTTATTTTATTATATTTTTCTTAAAAAAATCAAAACCATAATATATTCAAGAATATTTACTTATCACTAAAATATTAAACTTTATTTGAAATTACTTAGTCCTTCGACTTCTTTTTATTAAACCTCGTGTAACATATTCTCATACAACATACATACATATGACCATTGTCTGTTTTCAGTACATCTCCTAATGGTATGGTTTAATAATAATAATAATAATAATAAGTCATCGGGTCAGAGGTTTCACCTCAATCTATCGATTCAAATAATCTATACATTGATTTCTCTTTCTATCTTTGTCAAAACGTGAAACATGTAAAGGGCCATTTCTTTTTATACCAAATCAAATAGGTCTCTTTGTACGATTAAACGAGAAATCCAAATCGTGAAGTGGGCACGTGCATACTCACGTTGATTACGCAGACAACTTAAAAACCAGGAGTAGACGAGGACTAGTAGTACTAGGACTACGACCCTCTCATCAAGAAGAGCTCCTCTACTCTATCTATCATTCTCTCTCTCTCTTTTCAAAGTTGGTGAGACAGGTCTCCTTTAACTTTCTAATTTTTCTCTTAGCTTCATTTCTACATCTAAAACCAAAACATGATGCCAGTACACATGAATAAAACCGATCTCTCTCTCTCTCCCCCATACAAGCATGCACACACTGGAACAACATCATCGTCGTCGTCAACAACAGCACCCACTTTCTCACTCCTACTACCATTACCCTTCGCTCAATTCACACGCACATAGTACTTCTCTGTTTTTGACTTTTCACATCCCATGATGGCTGTCTCCGAAGTCGAAGCTGTCCTGGAGTTTTTGCGGAATAACGGTTTTTTAGAGGCTGAAAATGCTCTGAAAGAGGATATAATTGAAAAAAGCCAACCGGGTATGTTTGATTTTGAGAGATTCCTGTTTCCCATGGTCCCTCTGCCTCCTCCGGTCAGGATCCCGGCGAGTTCACGGCGGCTGGAGACCGGAGATGGCGGTGGTGAAGATGGGTTGAGTGAGGCGGCTTGCTCCGATGATGATGATCAGTTTGTGAGCTTGGGGTCTTCTCCTAGTGATGTGTGTTCTTCAGGTACTTCTCCTTGGATCAAGTTTTCCGTCTCTAAACCGGTCCCTGTTTGACCCATTACATGCTGTCATATTTAAAAACATCTGATGTGTCCTCTACTTTTTGTTTTTATGTCATTGGAAGTAATATTACTCGGACACTCTTCCGAATCAGGGTATTTGCATTTGATTTTTGCTTATGACATCATAGGCCACAACACATCTTAATTTTGAATAAGTATGATTATATTGTTTTATTTGTGATATTCTCACGGGCTTGAATCTGACGCGAAATGCAATAAGACAGGGCGAATTATTATGCTAGTCCTATCTTCAAATGCTAAGCGATCCTGCAACTGTTTGGAACCATCTGGATGATTTATATATTTGTTTTGCTCAATGACTAGGATTTCTTCTTGTTTTAATTTGTGTACAATGTTGTATCGACGTACTGCCTTGAGATTAGGATTTGAAGGACAGTGGGACGCATAAGTAAAGGTTTTGTCTAGGTAGCGGGATTACATATGTGAATATTTTAAATTTTTATTTCTTTTCCTTTTACCTGGGCCAATGAAAAGTTCTCTTGTTTAAATTTACAATACTGTCTCATGAATCCATAATTTCATTTTTGGAAATTTGAACAAAAATTGGCCTGCGTGTGTATTGGATCGCTAAATCGGATGGGATAGCTTTGAAGACGAGTGCTAGATGATACCCTTAGAGGGTGTGTCATAGTGCAGTGGAGCTATTCCCAGGCAGGATGGGTATGAGGAGGGTGGTTGAACATGAACGCAGCCTTTCCTTTACTTGTGGAGAGGCTGTTTCTGTGCCTCAGATTCATGAGCTTTTTACCAGCAAGAGAGCAACTTAACCATTCGTCGAGGGTCGCCCTATGCTATATCATTCCTCTTTTGGAGTTAAACATTTACCTTAAACATTTTTTGATATTTTTGCACTTGTGGACTTCTTTCACTAACTTTTACCATAGGGATTGCCACTACAGATTTATTTGGTCGTAATTGCCAAGACAGAGCTTTGCATATTCACTTTATCTTTTCAAACTTTAAATCGTGGCATTTAACTTTGAATTTCTTTATGCTCTTATTTTTTGGGTTAATTGGCATTGATGAGGTTGCTTAGGCCAATCACTTCGAGTTTTCTTCATGGTTTTGCAGAATTCATAAACCCATATGGACTAAGTTCTACTTCCATAGGTAATTCTGAAGCTTCTTCAGACAGAATGTCACAATTCGGTACGGCTCGTGAATACCAAGATTTTGATATGCAAAATGACCTCTGGTATGATGAGAAGGACGATGGTCATTTCTTGACTCCCAGCTTTCAAGCTTTGGATGCCTTGGGCTGTCCTAGTGAGGATAAGCATATCATGACTTCTGGGACGCCAGACCAATTTGAAAACTCATTTGCTTTTTATAATGATAACGATGTATATAATTTGGATGAAAATGTCGATTACTTAGATAAGCCTTGTCTCTACAATACGGCCCCTCTAAATGAAGAAGACAAGGTTCAAGTCTCTAATGGTCATGCTTTTGAGGAAAAGAACAAGATTGGATTCTTTAAAGATAAGGGCAAGGATTTTGGTGATTATGATTGGTCTGATCCACTTAGGAAGCACTCTGCGGAAACAGGAGAGTTTTATGGTTCTTTCTTGGATGAAAATTATATGAACATTAAGCAAACTGATTTGGATGACCTTGACGTCAAACGTGGAAATGGAGACAATGGTTCTGCCAAGCAACATGTCGTGAGCAGAAGTATCAACAGCTCTGCTATAAATGGAGCTGTCAAGAATTGGATGGATCAGTCCAGAAATATCACTGGCTCACATGTTATGGTTTTTGAAAAGGACTCTCTTAGTGCAAATCAGAAGTGGGATTGTATAGATGACAATGAAGAGAATGGAGGAACTGATGAAGCTCAGCCTGCAATAGATGAAAGAGATGATAACGGCTCTGCAGATGAGATTTTAATCCAAGACTATGAGGAAGATGAGTACGAAATATTTGATCTAAGGATCATACACCGGAAGAACAGGTCAATATGCTCATAGCTTAGTCCCTAATTTATTTGCATTCACAATGCAATCGTGTAGATATATAGGCTACTAGCTATGTTTAATCCTGAAGACATTAAAAAATGGGAAATTTAGCTAGATGAATGCAGATCTTTTAAATTTCATCAAAAAATGGTAAATTATGCCAACTATCCTTGAAAAATTTCGAGATTACTTTGACACCCCTGATTTTTTAATTGTAAACTTACATTGTTCTAACACGTTAGGCCATCTTTATGGGATTTCAGGTTTATGAATTTAGATGCACTCTTACATGATAGGGGTTGAAGTCTACAATTGAAAAAATTAAGATTGTTGATGGAATTTTGGAAGTTTTCAGGGATAATTGATATTATTTACCCTAATTAAAGAAAAAAAAAAGAATAATATGGTACTATATTTTGTATTATTTCTTTACTCGCCAAAAATCATTTCTTGTTAGTTACTTCTTAAAAAATAGATTGGTTTAATTAGTTGTACTTACATGTCCTGCCATCTACAGGACTGGATTTGAGGAAAATAAGGATCTACCAATTGTGCTAAATACTGTAATTGCTGGGAGATATTATGTCACTGAGTACCTGGGTTCTGCTGCTTTCAGTAGAGTCGTTCAGGCGCATGATTTGTATACAGGTATGGATGTTTGCCTGAAAATCATCAAGAATGATAAAGATTTCTTCGACCAGAGTCTGGACGAAATTAAACTTTTGAAGCTGGTGAACAAGCATGATCCAGCAGATGAGCACCACATCTTGCGCCTCTATGATTACTTCTATCATCAGGTACTTTTATTATTAGTCAAGTAATGTTTTTGAAAGATATAGTTGCCTCAAAAATTATAGGCAGGAATATCAAGGAGACAACTGTTATACTCCAGCATAGTGCAATTCTGCTTAGGTCCTGATTAATTCTGATCACCTTCTGTGTTCTTTACATGGTATGTGAGCAAATAATAGATTGTTATGAATTAAGCCCAAGGGAAGAGTCCATCCCAAAAGACTAGTTTGATAGGTAGGAGAACTCCTTGAATTTAAGTATCACACTTAATCAATACTACTATCCCATGTGGGACTTTGACATTACCACCCTCATTTGAAAGCCAACGCCCACAATAGCCCACTTTGAATTGTCCACTCTAAGTAGTTTTCAGTCTGCATGGCTGTTACTTTACTAGGTAGCCCTCTCTCAGGTCACTCTTTTCCTAGTTCACCCCTTTCATGAGGTTAGAACTTAATGAGTATCAAATGTTATGATCCAAATTCAAGAAAAGAGGCCATTTTAAAAGACTAGTTTAATAGGTAGGAGAACCTCTTAAAGTACTACATTTAGTCAATGCTACTATCCATGTGAGATTGTAACATAGATACAGTACAGGAAAACATATCAAGTGATTTCATATGAAATCCCTCTACCAATTGGAAGTTTGTTTGATGCATTTGCTATGATTATTGTACGTGAGAGAATTTTAATGCTTTTTTTTTTCCAAATGCATTTCCTAATTTGATCCTTTTGTTTTGTTTTTGTCCTACTAAAACTCCCAGGAGCATCTTTTCATAGTATGTGAACTCCTTCGAGCAAATCTCTATGAATTTCAGAAATTTAATCAAGAATCTGGAGGTGAACCTTATTTCACACTAGACAGAATACAGGTTTACTCTTTAATACTTGAAAGTTACTATCTGTATCTGTTTATTTTCAAGATGTAAAGGATGGTGGCATACCATTTCTCCATGTACAGGTCATAACGCGCCAGTGTTTGGAGGCACTAGAATATTTGCATGACCTGGGAATTATTCACTGTGATCTGAAACCGGAGAATATCCTAATAAAAAGTTACAGAAGATCAGAGATAAAAGTAATTGATCTTGGAAGTAGTTGCTTTAACTCAGACAACTTGTGCCTCTATGTCCAGTCTCGCTCTTACCGAGCTCCTGAAGTGATGCTAGGTCTTCCATATGACCAAAAGATCGACATTTGGTCTCTTGGCTGTATCTTAGCAGAACTCTGCTCTGGTGAAGTAAGTCCATTTACTGTTCTTTCTGAGCCAACTTTGTTAATAACCCTCTTCTCTTTTAAATTCAGTTATTCTACTCTACTAGCATAAGTTGGGCACGGGGTTATTTTATTTCATAATTTTTCTCTTATGTACCGCAATCACCTTATATATACTTTGATTCATCTCAATCAGATTTTCTTTATGTTGGGACTGATTATCTATATTTGAACCAGGTTCTGTTTCCAAATGATTCAGTTGTCATGATCCTAGCTCGCATGATTGGGATGCTTGGTCCCATTGATCTTGATATGCTTGTCAGGGGACAGGAGACACCCAAGTACTTCACAGAGGAGTATGATCTTTATTATATACATGAGGTACTTACATGGGTCAGCCTTTGTTTAGGTGGCGTACTGACAAACTGGTTATGAAATTTGTTGGAGTAAAATGATAGCATACCGATTTGAACTCATGACTCCTGGCTTTGATATCTTGATAAAGTTGATCCACACTCATATTGGCTTAAAATTTGGGTGGATAGATACTTGTATAATTCTATATGAAATCAGTTTCAAATAGAATGGGGTAAAAAATTTATTTTTTATTTTATTTTAGTTTTTCAGCAGCATAGGAGAAGATTACATAATAATCAACAAAAAATTCATGCTTACTATCTATATGGATCGTAACTTGGAACCCTTTGCTGGATAGACAACCACTTCTAGTAATTTAGCAGGCTTCATTGTGCTAGATGGTTGTGTGAGCACGGAGAAAACTATGAGGCAGCAAGATGTAGCATGAAATACTGGCTCAGGGATTGAACATGTCCTTTGTTCATTTTTATTAGAGCTGTTATCTAAGATGGTTATGATTTGGACTCTTTCTTGAAACCAATGCAATAGCTGTAGACCAAAAACGGGTTCAATGGATGGTATTTGTGGTGTGACTGTCCAACTGGCAGGAATGGATTGATTTCCTCTTACTCATCTCTCCTTCCTGATGTTCTTCGTGCAGGAGACGAATCAGCTAGAATACATAATTCCTGAGGAGTCATCATTGGAGCATCATCTGCAAGTTTCTGATATTGGGTTCTTAGACTTCTTAAGGAGCTTGCTTGAAATCAACCCGAAGAAGCGTCCTACCGCAAGAGAAGCACTGGAACATCCTTGGTTGTCCAATAAATACTCCGTCTCTTGCTGATCTTCTTTTCTTGTTTTTTCGTTTTTATTTTTTGGGATATATGCTCTGCGCTTGAGGTTATAATAACTCTCTTGCACGGGAAGCGCGCCCATAGGATATAGGCAGAAAATTTGCCAAATTGAGTTGAGTTTCTTGTATATGTTGTAATGCCGGCCTTATAAGATGTACATTTATTCACGAATACGCTGATATGATTCACAACAGAAAGTTTTCCTCCCCAATCTTTCCATTCAATTTGTGCACAGATGATAACTATGCGAGTAAAAACACCAACAAGGGTGCTTACTATTTTATTAGATTCAATTCAACTTTGAAGAACATGGTGCAAGTTCTGAAGATCTAGTTTTTCTGTTATTTCCCATATTGATTGCGTTTGTTTAAATCGGCCACATTCGTACAGACGGATCAGAATTACCGCTTTTTGAAAGATGATTCATACGATTACAGTGGGTTCAGTTGGTAGAAGAAATCATTAGACTTTAGTCAAACTTCCTATGTAGGCAAGGCAACTGTAATTTTCTTACTCTAAACACATGGTTATCGGGAGTTCAATTTATAGACTTTTCTCGCTTTAATATCAAGAGTGGTTATTAAGAGCTTGATCCACAGATCAAGTTAGCTGAGTTGGAATAGACATCTCTTCCCTTACCCTGGTGAAATGGCTAGTCCCGTGTTTATTTTATAGAATGTCTGTCCCATAGATGAAAAGATCTTGCTGTTTATGAGATAGATACCCATTTAAAGGATCAAAGAATAATCAATTTTTAATGACCACCCCCATTTGGAAACCCGAGCTCTAAAACTAGGGGGTTCGCGTTCACTCACTAGTCCGTACCACTAGGGATTCGTGCAAACTTGAGGATTTGAGCACCTGGGTTCACACAAATCTAGGACTTGTGAGCCGAGTAGTTCGAATGTTCTGAGCCATAAAGTTCATGTAAATCTACGTAGTTCCACTAGGCATGGTTGCAAGTATTACGATAGAAGTGATGATTGGAAGCCTTAGGTGGCCTCGCTAATCGACAGTGCTTAGGGTAGGGGGGCTATAGTTTTGTGGCTTTCCCAATATGCTTTAACTATCCCTTATTATATCTCCATTCTCCGTCAAGCCTAATCGGCGGGCCTGGACGATGAAACCGGGCTTAATTTAATTTCGAAGCCGAGCCTATATGAGAAAAAGAGGCTCACAATAGGCCGTTTCACCCACAATTCATATAATAATAATAATGATTTCGTTCCAGGTACGACTTATTAAGATCGCTATAGAATTAAGCCATGGCCGTAACACTCCGAAAGTTTTTCTTTTTCCCAATACACTTGTCATAGTAATTGAGTTGAGCTGAGTTGAAATAGTGCAATAGTAAGTTTAAACTCAGCTCGATTAGAAATTTTAAACTTAATCTTAACTCGAACTTGATTGATTCTAAAATTTTAAGTTTGAATTGATTTGAAGTGATATTCAATGAGCACAAGTTTGAACTAAACTCATTCAAACTTGATTTTTTTAAAAATTATTTTTTATTTAATTAAATAAACTTTAATATTCAAATTCAACTCGAATTTAATTAACATTTATGTTAGTATCGCGCTCAATTAAGCTTGTAAGCTAATTGAGGTAAGTATAATAAAAATTGTGCTCGATTTGATAATCTATTTGAGTTACTTAAACTCAAGCTTGACTTGACTATTGTTGACTCGAATTCAAGTAAATATTAAAATGAACTTGAGTAGTTTGCTAGTAAATTTAACTCATTTATACTCCTAAATACAACTACTATTCTAAAGTTATAGTGGAAGAGAAACACTTTTGACTTATTGGTGCATGATGGCTTAGCCTATGTTTGGCAATTTTTTACAAAAGGGAAATATGTGGAAATGAGTGGAAAGGAAAAGAAAGAAGTCAAAGTAGAAAGAAATCTAATTTCCACATTGTATTTCCATTTCCTTTACTTGATCGACTTTACAAAGAGGAAATAGAGAAAAAAGAAGTTAATATTTGATAAAGTTACTCATATTTTATTTTAATGAAAATCACTATAAGGAATAATTTTAGCAATTGTCTTTTCACATCTATCAATTTTCACTAATTTCTTTTTAGAATTGGAGAGAAAAGAAATGATGATCAAAGTGGAAATCTTTTCACCTATTTTCTTCCAATTTCACCCATTTCCACTTATTATTTGACTCACTAAAACTAATATTTCCTTTCATTTTTATTTAATTCCTTTCATTTCCTCTAGTCTAAACACACCATTAGGTAATAAACATTCATCCTCCCACGACCATAGGGTTGAATGTCCTTCCATCTTTTAAATAGATAATGAAAAACTAGAAACATGTAAATAAGTTGTTCATATAGTTCAATAATAATGATATTGACCGACTAGTTTTAACATGAGATATTAAATAGCCATTGTTTGAAGGAGTTGACTTTTTTTCTTCTTTTTTTAAAAATAATATATAGTAAAAGCGATTATACATACAAATTTAGATAATCAAAAGTACAAAATTGATTTGTCTCAAAAGTTGTTCAATTTGTGATCTCTAGCTAACAATTAAATCTCTCTTACATATTTAATTATCCTAATTATCTTACACATGTCTATATCAAAATAGTAGCAATTGATTATGTTAATGTTATGTTTGGTTTACTGAAATAAAATAAGGTTAGAATAAAATAATAATTTTTCTAGTATTATTTTGGTTTAATGATATGGGTATCTCTAAAATAAAAAGTTGGATTCTATGAATAATAAGAAATCAAAATTTCTTATCTATTCCATATTATATAGAATAAATATCTCTTGTGGTATAACTATTTGCAAACCAAATAAATGAATAACAATTTCACAGTAATAAAGGCAAAATGATAATTCCATTCCAATAAAACAAACACAATGTAAATGCATAAACCCTAAGTTTGATTGAATAAGCATATGTTTATGTCTTAGTTAAATCAAATAATCCTAAAGTGCTTATTGAGTTTTTAGAAGTTTTGTTCACAAAAGCTATCACCGGCCCAATAATAAATTAATAATTATTATATTGAGGAAATCAAAGTTTATGAATAATCATAATATTATATGTAAAAACTGCTCGTAAATCAATCATCTTACTAGTGGTTCAACATCTTATACAGACTTTTAATTCTTTATAAAAAAAAATACTATAAATGCGGATAGCTAGGGAAAATAGAGAATTAATCTTGATCATCCCTAAAATCTGGCTTTAGCAATTATAGTGGACTTTCTCTAAGTCAGATGGCCTAACATCTACCTAAAAACCTTAACTTACTATTTGGGAAAGTAAAAAAGAAAAAAAAAAAAAGAAGGAAAAGAATGTATTTATATTCTGTATGTAAACATAGATTTTGTTTGATCGGTTGATCAAAGTGGAACTTCCTTCCCGTGAAGTTACACCGATGGTCTGATGCTCTAAGGAAATAACTTCAATTGGACGAAAGGGTTTTGTTCAACTGAAGTCAAATTCGATATTCTCATCTATTCACTTCATTTGATCGAAGCGAGGCTTTATTTTGACAAAGTATGAGTTCTATCATGTGTGTAATCTTGAGTTTCTAGTAATTTTCTATTAAAAGAACATGAGTATAAGTGTAGTGAAAAATTAGAGAAATCTACTAAAATACTCTATATATATATAAAATAATCATGAAATAGGATATCTGAAAAACTTATTTTCGAAATAAGTAGCAAAAGCACGAATCTGGAATGTGCCTATAGTTGAGGCAGAATTTTCCCTAGAATACAATTTTAGTATAATTCAATACAATTCAAAAAAAAAATTAATAAATTTTAAATCAAAGTTTTAAATTTTTAAATTTATGATTTTTTTATATGAACTTTTAATTTTTTAAAAAAATTAATTTGAGAAAATTTATCATTGGAGAAATTTGTTTTGAAAAATCATGTAAAAAATCGTAAATAAATTTTGTGAAAAGAATTATAAAAAAAATTTAGAAAAAATTGTTAAAAAATAAAAAATAAAAGCATAGATATTAAAATAAAAAATAATTTATTAAAAAAGTTAATAAAATTAAAAATTTCAAATAATAATTTACATGAATCACAAATGTCAATGAAAAATTTACATGTCAAATAAAATAAAATAGTATTTTATCTCCTATTATTCCTTCTTCTACTAAATTGTCGTATAAGCTGCAAAAATACGTTTGTGTGCTCTCTAGCCAACCTTGTATTGAGAGCAGAAAAAGCTTGTGAGTCCTATGTTTGATGGTGTTAAGGGGCATTGTCGAAGTCACAGAGAGGTATTGGACTCCAATTTGTAACAGGCTGTAAAAATTCACCTTCATACATTGTTTTTTCATCAATGCATCCCTTCTACAAAATAGGAGGTATAAGGAAAGGATCACTAATAGAATGGCGATGTAGTGTAACATATGTATTAGGCATTAGGGCCAAGCTATCATCTATCTCATTGGCATCTGGAGAGAGTTATTGGGCATATACTACATAATCCTATGCTTGAGCCAAGTTTCAAGGTTGTCTAAGTTTGGCAATCCTATTGCGTGTAGGAATTAGCCATTACTTTTGCCAAATGTTAGTAAGTTACGCCTTTACCTCAACCTCCGCGCCCTGATCCTAGTGAGCCTGCGAGTATAGTGTCACGCCCCTCCTCAGTGATCATGTATAAACTTAAGACCATGATCAGCTAGAGCAATAGTCGTAGCATGATCTAAGGATAAATGGATATGTTGTAATGTATCACCCTACATGTTACAACAGACCGTAAATTGAATTAGTATCAAATATGTAATGCATCACCAAACAAGTATTGATGTTGTACTTTCCAAATGTCCAACCATTGCTCCTATACATCATATATATCGACGATTGATAGATCTGTACCACCTCATATATCTCGGCTGCACCCCACAATGGTGTTGTATGTAAACCAACCAGATTAGACACTTGTCCCATAAGGCTATGCACGGTGCATGTTGTATCTGCCAATCCATATCAACTCTCTTACATAGGTCGATATGATGAAGCTTCGATTATGTGTTAACATCCTATGAAATATATTGGCACCCTCCAAATTACCTAGCAACACGGTTTGGGAAATGCCACTCGACTATATAGAAGTATATGAGCAGCACCCGAGCAATCCAAATACGTTTTCTTGCTTTGTAGAGGGTAGTAGGATGTAAATCAAATTTCCTATGTATGACTCCCACTCGACCTAAAGAGTAATAAGTAAGATTTAGATGTAATGATATATATAATGAAATGGAAAACTGGAAAAATGTTTGAAGAAATACCTACTTAACATTCTGCCTATTGAGATCATCCTGATAAGCACCAATAATATAGGTTGGGTGATACCTTGTGTCTAAGCTCGTCCTTCATCGTGTGGCCAAGGGAACCCCAACCTTTATAATAAGTTCATGGTAGTTGATTAGTGCTATATGGGAGAATTTATCTCATGCCTACACTTAAAGGAGTATCCCTGCTCCTCCTATCTCGTGAGCTGATGAGGCAAATGCAATACAAAGTTAGCAATACAACTAAGCTAAACATGTGGACCCCTAGTTGTATGTGCTTGTCACATCGAAGTGCTCCAATAGCGGTAAAAGTATATTATGTACAAAGGTGCTCAATTTATCAGTAAAGATAAATCCGCCAAGCAGTTACAAGATGTACGCTGACATATAACGTACAACTTACTCAACATCTGTGTGCTATGGCAGGACCCAATATATATCTTAAAGCTACATCATATTAATGTAGCCCCTCTTACTGCTTGATCTAGGTCTCACCCTAAGCAATCTCTAATATGTGGTAATCTAATCTAGGAAACTACTACTAGTCACTACCTTACCATCAATTGAGAAATTTAGCTAGACTTCAACATTTTGCAAAGTAATTGTGAACTCTCCAATTGACATGTGAAACGTATGCGACTCTGGCCTCCACTTCTCAATTAGGGTAATGATCATATGCTAATCTAACTATATAAAGGGCAGGCGACTCACACCTTGAAAACTCGTCAATTGCAGATATAGCTTCATCCATGGATCTACTAGGATAATGTTCTTGGTACGTCGAAGTGATAGCTCACTACGTCAAATGACAAGTCATGATCAATCCAGAAAAGCGAAGAAGTGAAATGTTGTAGCATTGGTAATGGAACATAAAGTGATCAATTTCACAAGTTGTATGTAATTTACCTCTCTATCCTAAATGACTTGTGAACAATGTCATTTTTGCTGCATTAAAAAAAAATGAATCAAATGGTCTAGACTCTATCTAATCTACACAATGAAAACAAACATGTTAGCATTATACAGGTAACAATTTGACATGGTCACCCATTGTTATCCTATTCGCAACATAATTAAATAATCAACTAATCTATGAAAATATCTAATATTAGTTGTTTAACCTTGCCAATGCATAACAATGATCATTTTCTTCCGACGTAACAAAAAAAATGATTTTTTAATTTTAAAATTTTCAAAAAAAATTCTAAATTTTTTTTTTTGCAAGTTTACATAAGAACAAGAGAAATATTAGTTTATAAAAAAAATTGTAATAAATTGAAAATTTCCTAATTTTGTTTTAGAAATGAAAAAAATTCATAATTATTATTAACACTTTCATTAACACATACTTTTTAAAATTATTTTTTAATGATTATTTAATAACATTCTTCACATATTACATATTACATAATTTACATAAATCATGCCTAACACACTACAAAATTCAGGAGAAATATTAGTTTATAAATTATGTACTACATGAAAATTTCTTTTGTTTTAGAAATAAAAAAAATTGAATTAATACTAACATTTTCATTAACACATATTTTTTAAAATTAATTTTTTAATGATTATTTAATAACAAAAAAATTATAACAATTTGAATAATAAACCAAAATTTTACATTTAAAATTAATACGAAATTTTTACTACATATAATGTTCGTCTTCTTCACATGTTACATACTACAAGATTTACATAAATCATGTCTAAAACACTACAAACTAATAATAACTACTGGTATTTTAATAAAAACAAAAAATTATGAAAAATTACAACTAAAGTTTTGTGGAATAACCAAAACTACTATAATAGGAATTTTTTTTTTAATTTTTTATGAAAAGACATATTGGAATATAGCTTAATGAAGCCTTTTTGTTGAAAAAATTGGGAAGATCTCAGCGATAACTTGGTTATTGATGCTCCTCTACTCCTCGTAGATTTAGAAGCTTTTCTTCTTCGAACAAAACCTTTGTAAGAATGAAAGAAAATAAGAAGAAAGGGAGCTTGTGGGAGTGTAATTCTAGCTCTATGGGTTTATGTATATATTATAAATGTAGTTTGTGTGTGTAGATATGGACATGGGTATGGGCATGATCACACGTGTTATTGTAGATATGGGTTTGCAACAAATATTGTATCAACTTTTGTAAGTTTATAGGGAGCAAGATGATGGATATAAGAAATTATTGGATGGTAGGGGGGAAGTTAGATGAAATTATTGGAGAGTTGGGATATTGACAAGAAAAAATTTAGAGAGCACTTGCTGGAAGGCGCATGTAGATGGTGTCTACGTATTCAGTAGGGCTAATTTTGACTCACATGAATGTGCGTTTTGGGTTCGTGCCTTCACTATCCATTTTATAAATTATTTTATTAGATATTCTATTTTAAGATTATTTTTTAAAAAATTATATTATTTTAGTGGATTTTCCAAAAAAATAGGTTAAAATGTAGTAAATTTTACGATTTTAACATCTAGTAGTTTTGTCTTTTTATACCATTACTCTAGAGGAGATCACCTTTCTTAACATTTTTCACAACTGATTATACTAAATTTTAAATATTAATGAACTACAAACGGCAAGACTAAAAGGCACATAAAATGTTTTGAAATGGTGCTATTTAAGGAATGTGACAACCTCTTGTACTCATAGCCTTGGTGTCCTTGTTAGCATTTGTTACATGTGCCTATGTTTACATTAAATACAAGAGACTATAAGATGGCACCCCCAAGTAAGGTGGCTATTACAACATAGCACTTTGCTTCGAATTGGTTAAGAGACGAATTCCATGGTGCCACAGTTTCCCTAAATATAGCAATTAGCTTCCTCACTTACTGGTGAGTTGCTTCGATACAATTTGTAGTGACAGGAGTTATTGTAACTCCTACATTAGAGAGATACCAAAAGTTAGACAAATCGTTTGGTAGTGGTCTAGACATCTGTAGACTGTAGGTGGAAGTGTGCCATTTATATGGCATGTCCACAAAGGTTCACTTCTTAAAGGGATTTTATATTTTAGTTTATATTATTATTATTTATTTAGTAAGAATATTCACTAAAAAAAAAAAACTAAAATTAAACCATACTTACCTTTGATATTTTATATGCTCCCTTTATTTCTATACAATGAATGGGCGGCGGCTAACATCACCATAAAGGCAGGCTCCACGAAGTATTATTTAACCGTCATTGAAGCTAAGTCCAATCTATATTCTTTTGGGCCATAACCATTTACCTATTAATTTAATTCCACTTGTCATAAGGTCAAACCAACATACATTTGTATAATATAAAGTAGATGATTTTATACTTTGCGAATGTAAGAGTGGTCAAATTGATATATCTTATATGTTTAAAGTGTTCAAAAATGATATAATTTTGGCTTTGAGTTATCAATTAGGATCTAATGCCAACGTTATTGTGACGTGTAGATCCAAGCCTCCGTCTTTCACTGATTATGGGAGCTATCTATTAAGTATGATGTATAATTATTAATTTTTATAGATTTTTTTTAAGAAAAGATTTTATTAGAAGTAATATACTAAGGACTTTTTTAATAGTAGGTATGAATAAATAAAGTACTTAACATATAGAAGTATTTAAAACCATTTGTAGTAATTTTCATAATGTGATAGTGTATATGTTAAATTCTTACTTTTGTTTCTCTAGGCCACTAAAATTTACACACGATATATCATCTTTAACACTCTTAACAGGGTAAAGTTATTTACACATTCGTTTATACTATAAAACAACTAAATTTTATTTAAAGACAATTCTATCCCTAATTTAATGCATATAAAAAAGTTTCATGGATTTTCTCTGTAATTATCTAATTCCCTATGGATGGACAATTAATTTCTTTCATTAAATGTCATTCTATAATATTCTCTCTCTTGAGAATAGACAAGAAAAACTGTCATTAATAAAATATAGCCTTTTCTTTTTGGTAGAATAAAATAGGTCTTCAGTTTTACAAATAGATTACTTAAGAGAATGCAAAAAAGGGAATGATGAAATTTAAGAAAAGGAGTGGGGAAAAAAAAAAAACAAAAGTCTAAGAAAGGATACACCATCCATTTAGTAAGATAATGTATATATATAATTTTTTATTCGTTAATTTTATTACTTATATAAAGAATGGAGTGTTTCTTTACTCCTCTAAAATTTGTATATGCATTTTCCAATAGATGTATATTTTCTTTTTTCTTAATATGGTATGCTTGTTGATGGTATATATATATATATATATATATATATATATATATATTATATATATATATATTTCCATTGATTGCTTACTTCACCTATAACCCAAGAATGGTGATGATAAAAATAATTTGTATTGACCATGTTAAGAATGAAATCATAGGAGTACGGATCGACGTCAATGGCTAGTTGTTGGTATATTTGTATTATTAATATTATTATTATGTTCTTAAGAAAATAATAGTATATGGACTTTTGAACTATGGGATTATATATTACAAAAAAAGGAAGAAAAAAAATATAGGACTACTTTCCATGACCCATAAAAATAACGATAATTTGACTCTTTTTCTATGTGAGTATTTTTTGTGATCTTTTAAATATGTATTATCTCTTTTTTCTTTCTATTATTCTATTTTTTTATGTACAATTAGTGAACATAATAAATCAAGTATATTAAGTATAATCATTTTTCTAAGAAGAGAAAAAAATCCAAAGGTTCCTTTAACTTTTCCAAATTTAACATTTTTTTTTCCTTTAGATTGCCTTAGGTTTTTTTTTTTTTTTTTCTGAAAATGAGAAGAAAAGGAATTTCTAATAGTTATTGTATTTGTTGCTAATGAATATGTGCTCCTTCCGCCCGATTATTGAACATCCATCGTTTTAAGAGAAAGGAGAGGAGACAAAGTGGGTATTTGCCGGTGAAGCCAACGGAGGCATTAATTGATCGATAACAGGATGGTTCAAACTGGAAAGAAATTAGTTGAAAGGGAAGGAAATACCATGTTTAGAAATTTAAATAATCTATACCTATAAAAATGCATGGAAAAAAAAAAGAAAAAAAATAGTAAAAACTAGAAAAGTTTCACTTGGATTTTTTTTTTCTCTTTAAAGTGGGAAAAAAATAAATAAAAACGGGACTAAAATTATAAATTTATCTTTATAATAATATTCTTTAAAATAAAATAAGGATAATTCTATCTATCATTAACTTTTTTTTCATTATTTTTTATTTATAAAAAACCCAAATAATAGAAATAAAAATTATTTCACATTTCTTTCCGTTTTCACTTATTTTCACATATTTCCTACTTAAAAAGAAAATTGTCAAATTTTACGTATGTAAAATGAAATCATATTTTAGTAATTTATAGACGGAATATTGAAATAAAAAAAAAAGAAGCTACAAAAAGGGAAAAAAAAAGGGAAAGAGAATAAAGCAGCTTTGCCTGTATATATGTGTCCATATTTTATAGTCACTAGTGGCAACTGGCAAATGTAGTCCAAGGAAACGAAAGATCTGGACAGAAGCACACTCGCCTTGTTGGCGCGTGCACTCTCCACTACCTTGCACTTGAACGAGTAAAGTCTTGTTAAGACATCCCACAACGCCCCACCCCAACATCCGCTGTGTACTTATACAACTACTTCTTCTTCCTCTTCATCATCGAACTCGGGGCTGTCTGATGGGTGAGATGACTCAGCCCGAGTTGTACCCGACTCCGTCATCATCCGAGTTATGGCAATCTCTTTGGAACTGGCTCGCTTTTTTATTCCAGATCTTCCTACGCATCCTCCGTCGCTTCTCTCACCATTCTCTTCTCTCTCCTCGATCCTTCAATCCCTTGCCTCTCGGCGAGTTGCCCGAACATGAACATGCTCTGCCAGAAACTGTAGCCGCCGCCGCCTCTTCCTCCTCATCCTCCGTCGTTGACCTCTCTTCCGGCGTTGACCGCGTCGAACGGCTCACGGTATGCCATCCTTAGTTGCCATTAAACTTCTTAAATTTGGGTTCTTGCAATTTCCGGTGCGTCTTATATTCTCGGAATATGTTTCTGAATTGTCTTTTTAAATATATTTTTGTGTGATGAAATTTTTATACTTATCGAATGCTAGGATACACATAACATGGAAAATATTAATAGAAAATGAAAGTAATGATTTAACAATCATCAAAATACTCCAGTTGTTCACTTAAAATCATGATCAAATGATCCATGCAGCTGCTATAAGAAAATGTTAATGGAAAATGAAGAAAATTGTTTTATAATTTTTTAATTATCCACTTTTACACTTAAAATCATTATCGAATACTAACAATTTTTTTTTTTTTTAAAAAGATTTTATAAGAAGCAAATGCTCTATATTTCTCTTAAAATCATTATCACATAATAATATTAGCAAATACTTAATATACCTAACACACAAAATATTTGATAATGATAGAAATATTAGCATTTGATAGTATTAATAGCTAGCTAACCAGCATTTGATGTTAAATGCACCGGTTGACGCGATTCATATAGTAATATTTGATAACTATGAAATTAGACAAGAATAAGCATATATAACATTTTTGGGAAAAATAAATGCGCCTTTGAGTTTATTTTTAGGTCATAGTTTATCCAATCATAACACAGCACGTGTTGCATCGAATTGCTCTGAGTTACTAACTTGCTAGTTATGGTGTAACTGTTTTAACCGAATTGAAGATCGATGGTTTGAAATAGGGGTGTAAATGAACTAAGCTAACTAGTAAGCTACTCGATTTTAAGATATTAGGTCAATTAACTTGTTGAGACCACTTGAGTTTCGATATGTTCAGCTCGACCAGCTCGTGAACCTAATCGAGCTTGGATTGAAATTAGATATATATCAAGTTTTGATGAATTTGAATTGAGTTCAAGCTTTACTAGAAGTTTATCTAAAAGGAATGCAACATCTTCATGAATTGACTTTAAATGAGCTTGAGTTGGGATCCTAAGGTATATAACCTCCTAAATGAATTAAGCTAGGTTGTAAGCTATATGATTTTGGTTAGATATTAGGTTAAGCTTGATCTACTTCTTGAGACAAATTGAATTTCAATTTATTCATCTCAATAAGTTTGCAAGCTTAATCGATCTCGAGTTGAACTTAAATGTATATTGAGTTTTAATGAATTTGAATGGAGTTCAAGCTTTACCATAATTTTACTTAGAAGGAATATAACCTCCTAAAGAATCAAGTTTAAATGAGCCTGAGTTGAGCTTTCAATGAACTATATAAGCTATTTGATTTTGTCTTGATATTAAATTGAGCTTGAGCTACTTGAGTAAAGAATCAAGTTTAGAAGTTTAGTTGAGCTAAGCTTGAGCTCCTTGATTAACAAATCGAACCAAGCTTGAGTGCAGAGTTGTTGGGCTCGGCTCACTTCTTATACAACTCCATTTTAAGATGTTGTTCTCTTTTGTTGTGCTAAGTGAAAACTGGAGAAACTAAGAGGCTGAGTTCAATAATAGGGAACAAATTTCAAGCCTTTCCACTGGTGAAAAATCTAATAAGGTACACTAATCTTGGGGATGGCAACAGGAGGCCTGCACCCATCTAATGTAGAGTACGATGATTTCATGGAAAATGTATTTTCAGACTTTTTCTACTATTTACTAACATATAATGTCTATAATGAGCAGATAAAATTGTGGTAATTGAAAGCAATGATGTTAAGTAGTACTGTTGGTGATCAATTTTGTTGTTTAGTTAGCCATCAATGATGAACCGTTACTACTGTTATCTTCCACTGTTGCCTTACACTAAAAACTTAAGACAGAAGCTAGGAAAATGTTTTCTCACATAAAGAATGTGCCCTTTCTCTGATATCAATTGTCATTGTCTAAACATAGGATATGTAATTAATAAAAACTAGCAAAGTTGATATGGTTTTCCCAAAGGACGTCTGAGCCAAACTAAACATAGAATATTGTAATTAGGGAGCTCAGTGTATTAAGAAATAAATTTTTGTCAGCTGATGATACCATTTGCTCCATATTATTAGGTTTGAACAAAGTTTAACTTCTAGAGAATTTGAAATACCTTTTTCCCTACATTTTTTATTAAGCGTAAGGTATGGTATTAGTTCATTTCAACAGTCTAGGTCTAACGTGGAAGTTCCATTTGAAGCTTTCCTTTTATGGTAAAAAATATGCTAATTTCAAGAATTAAGCATTGCAATATAGGATTATAAAGGCAAGAAAGATCTCATCGTACACTTTCAACTAATATAGTATGCAGATGTTTAAGATTGCGAGTTTGCAATGCAGGTAGTTCTGGACTTGGATGAGACTCTAGTATGTGCTTATGAAACATCTAGCCTGCCTGCCAGTATACGTGATCAAGCTATTGAAGCTGGATTGAAGTGGTTTGAGATGGATTATATGTCTTCAGAAAAGGTGTTTTACATTCTTGATGTTATGGGTTTAATTCATATTTTTGGTATCTGTCAGAATATAATCCCTTGAAGTATATGTTGCGATCCAAAGGAACGTGAAGGTGTGACAGTTTTTGAGCGCCCAGGATTGCAAGAGTTCCTTAAACAACTTAGCAAGTTTGCAGATCTAGTGCTATTTACTGCTGGACTTGAAGGTTAATATCTTGCATCAATACTGTTTGTGGTCTCCTAATGTTTATAGATAATTTTTTTTGTTTGTTTTTTTGGGTACATCAATTTGGAACTGCTTACACAATTTCACTTAATCTTCAACAGGTTATGCAAGACCACTTGTTGACAGGATAGATGTGGAAAATTTGTTCTGCCTTAGACTTTATCGGCCTTCAACAATTAAGACGTAAGTTTGCTTCCCTTATATTGATTTTCGGTTGTACTCTACCTTCTTACTTATAGAAGTTATGCTGTTAGAGTAGAGTGGCATTCTTGTGTAACCTGGAACTTTTTTCAGCTAGTTTGAACCATAAACTGGTTATCAAGCTTATAGATGCTTGTTTATTCCCCTCAGATCTCTGTTCTTCCCACCAAGATTTGGTATATACTCAATAGTAGTTCCCTAAGGTTGGATTGTATTTTGTTAGAGTTCAAAACTCAGAGCTGCTTAGTTCCATGAACTTTTATGGGCTTCATTTACTGAAGGCATGCAAGGTTGATATCTCATGGCATTTCCTGATAAGCCTCATATTCCTGTTGGCATCAAAGGGAATGTGATGTGAAATGAGCAGAATTTGGGCCATTCAGAAGCTTTTAGCTAATATCTTTGAAAATTTCAGGTTCTTATGTGATTGTCTTATGCTGCAAATGTGATGGTAGTCTGGAGGAATCAAGCAGCTTGAACAACTCAATGCACTACTGGTGCATTTCAAGCACACACATAATGCCTTGGATCCCATATGCTAATGTTTTGTAGTCTTACACATCCTATTGTCCTATATCCTCTCTCTTATCCATAGGCAAGCACTACAGATCATGCATTTCAAGCACACACATACTGAAGCATTCATGTTCTCTCTCTCTTTCTCTTTCTTTTTCCCCCTCTTCTGGATCAGAATGGCATGGACTTTGGAAGATAGTATGCATTGAAAAGGTAACTCATGGCCTTATGGATACTCTTATATTGCCTGCCTTATTGGTCCAACCAAAAGCTTCACCGAAATTCCATAATTGAGCCTCAATTACTTTCTGTGAAGCGGTTATTCTAGCCACATATAAAATTACTGAAGATCATGCAAAAATCACATAATGATTTTGCAAATTCTAATTCTTTGCTAAATAATCCATCCACTGCACTGGCGTGAATCAGTTGAAACTGTTAGGTAATGGCTGGCCTGAGATAACTAATGGGAGTTTAAGAAAGTAGTTAGCATCTTGGAAGGTATCTGTCACGGTGCTTACCTTCAAAAGAATCTTTACTCTTACCTTATTGGTTATATGAGGAAGATTGCATTTTCCTTGTTATACATAGGCTTTACATGCTAATGAAAGCGCTTGACTTCACACGCATTGACTATCTTATGCTTTTTTTTAATATGCTTTCCATTGACTTTAGAGAACTTGGATATTGTCATTTGCACCTATAAAGTCAAAAAGCTTCTCTTGCCTTCTCATTTTAGGCTAGTGATGCTAAAAAATTCATCAAACTGCTCTCTTCCATCTTTGTTCAAGCTCCCACTGATTGACAACTTTTATTTCCTCACAAACAAGTGTTAATGTCTGTGTCTTCCTCTTTGTGGCTTGCAGTTAAAATTGCAATATAGCTTGGGTTAACTCATGACTCTAATTAGTGTGGGATCTTTCATGCTGTTTCCCCTATCTTCATTTATTTCACCTGCATTATTTACAGGGAACATCGAGATCATGTTAAGGACCTGTCATGCTTGTCAAAGGATTTATGCCGAACGGTCATTGTTGACAATAATCCGTTCAGTTTTCTGCTGCAGCCGACAAATGGCATTCCATGTATTCCGTTTTCTGCTGGACAGCCGAATGATGACCAGGTACTGGGATTAATCACAAATATTCTGCTCTTTACTTTCCTCTTTTAACTGTTCTCTATCAGTTCACGATCCTTTTATTGTTGCTTACGCAGCTTTTGACTGTCCTCCTGCCGCTTGTGAAGCACCTGTCTCAACAGAGAGATGTAAGACCCGTATTATATGAGAGGTTCCGCATGCCTGAATGGTTCGAAAGGCATGGAATTTCTGCGCCAGCTTCGGTGTAGAAGGAAAGACTCCAGTAGAGTTGTCAGTCTATTTTTTAAAGTCATTGAAAGCAAAACGCTATGCTGCATCAGGCTCATTGTTTGCTGAATAGCAACCAACGACGTTAGCCAAGCACTGATGATGGATAATGTCATTTGTTCAACCACAAGTTCTAACTGGCAGGCTGCAGTCAATAGAGGATCTTTTTATTATATGTACATCCAGTAGATTCTTTAGTTAGTCAAGAGTGTGAATATCTAAACCCCTAGATTCTTGTTAAATGCTGTTGAATTCTAGTGAGTACTAAGTTTTGTGAAATAATAAATATCAGCTCTGGAAGCTTAGTGTCCCAATATATACCTTGTGTAACCGTAACGTAGTAAGTATTATCCAGATGAACTTTCTATCTTATCATCAAATTTAATGTTGTCGTTTGCATCCAAAAAATTTTCATTTTTGTATGTTGTCCTTCCATATCCAGCCCTCTAGTTTATCCCCAACCTTAATCTTATTAAAGAGATCGCTGGACCTGCCATGGTTTGTCAACACATTAGGACTATACATACAACCACTTAGGCATGCCCAGAAAGTGAACCTGCATTCTGAGCTTATGTCCTGACTCCTAGAGCAAGCCCATCTGCCAATACCATCCGATGATCAAATCGCCATGTAAATCCCACTAGGACATGGAAAGTTTGCGCCGTGGCACCACGACTTAGAGGATGGATTTTGGCATGTTAATCATGTTAGCTCGATTCACTATGCATTTGGTTAAGAAGGATAAGTTTGGTAAAGTAATACAAATATAAAGCACTTCTTCCTATGGTGTATAGAGAATTTACATGTATGATAACATAAATGTAAATGATTTACTTAAAATATAAGGACATTGAATAAAGTTTGATTTAAATTTAAAAAATTTAAATAATTCAATTAAAATATAAATTACTTAATTTACTTTTTGCATAAATATATAGCACTTTTCATTTTATTTAAGTGCTTATCAATGAATTCGTTAATGTTATTCTCAACATGGATAAATCCATCACTCCATTTTTATATGTATTTAGGAACTCTATGATCTCTCTTTAATTTCAACATCTATTTTTCCATCTCTTTATTTTAATACCGGATATGTCATATCCATTTCAAGATTAATTTTAAACCTGACATATAAAATTGTTGAATGATATAATATTTAATTAAATTTTATTTGTTCACGTTTATATTTCCGTCATCTCCTTTTACTGCAATCATCTTACGTTTAGATTTTAGCGAGGACAGACTCGAAAGGGCCCTGACCCCAAAGCACAAAAGAAAGACAACTATTCACATTTATTAAAAAGGAGAAAATACGTATTATGTATATATTTCAAGACAATGATGTTAGACACGTTTAAATGATTAGATGTATGTCCCTAAAAATAAAGGTTTTGAGTTCAATTTTTATTAGAGCTATTTTACCATCTTGAAGTTGTATTTAATATTTCTCTTTTAGAAATTTGTTTCCATTTTATTTTACTTTTTTTTCTATAATAACGGTTAAAATTAAGTTTTATTATTATAAATTAACAGTTAACTAAATAAATTATTAGCAACTATGGCCCTCATAAATATTGATGTTCGATTTTTTTTTTCTAATACAATACTAAATCAATCATTTACATAAATATACATAATATAATATATTAACTTGAAACTATATTAGAGAAAAAATTTCCATTATCGACATTTTTCAAGTGGTATAAGTGCAATATTTTAAAATTTTGTGATTTATTTTTATTAAAAATAAAACTTACACAACTTTTATTGTTGAAAAAATAAAACAAACATAATTTGTGTTTTAGGACTTTCGCAAACTCATGACCTACGTTTTCTTTTTCTCGACATGTACATGACTTGTGCTTATAATTATTTGTTAATGTTAGTTATGGATATGAGTCGACTTCTAATTGGCCAATAGTAATTTATTTAATAAAATAATATTATTAAATATATATCACTTATATTATTTAATAAAATTTTCAAAAAAAAAGAATTTATAAAAATAAAAAAACTTTAAAAAATTCAAACCCTAAGAAAGGGTGGTTGGCTACATTAATAAGATTATCAACCACCACTAAGGGGATTGGATAGTCGATCATGGTGTTCTAGGGGTTTGATTTATTTTCTTTTCTTTATTCTTTTTTTTTCTCCTTAATTTTCTATAATTTTATTTTATTTTTAATAAATTATATAGTTAAATATATTTAATAATAATATTTTATTAAATTAACTATTATGAATCAATCTAAAGTTGACATATATTCCATGATTGATGCCAATAAATAGTTATAAAATATAGTCTAAGTATTTATCAAAAGGAAGAAATACAAGTTAAGAGTTTGCAAAAGGCAAAAGCCACAATAAACATGTTGTATTTGTTTAATTTTCTCGTTTTAAGTATTAGTTTCATTTTTTTCATAAGTTGATTTTTGAATTTCAATTAATATATCTATCTATTGAAAGACAAAAAGCTTTTCTTTTTTAGCTACTTACAAAAGTACATTGATCACCCATAATTGTTTCCTCAAAAAGTTTAAATGTGCCTTCATATTGAATTTTAGAAAGTTTTACTAGTACACCTAATAACAAAACCCTTTATACAATATGCATTATAATTGTAGTAGCAAGTGGATATATTTTATTTTTTACATGTAGTTTTAATATTGAACTAAATAAGATAATGCTACTCCTATTAGGATGGTTCAATGTCCATCCTTAACTTTTAGTTAATAACAGATCTATTGTTACTATTGTATGTCGAAACGTTATTAGTACCTACTTATCTATATTCGTAACGTATTAGTATTAACAAAATTTTTATCGTACTATGTACAGTATTCTCACCTATTTTAAGCTGTTCTATAAAACCAGCGACACAACACATGAGAACATTTCCCCCAATTTCTGACTTTACAGTAACTATTGCTGAGTTAGAGACTCCAAAGCCTACTTGATTTGCTTTTGATGTTTGAGAACAGACAACGAAACAAAAGTTCAAGAGTATATAATACAACTCAGCCGTCCAACATAATGTTGGGAAAAATGTTTTTGTTAACTCTCAAAGTCTCAAATTCATGTCAACTGCCTAGAAAGGCAGTAGCAAGAGGAGCTGTAATTGCACTTTTTATCCCCTTTGCTTTGCTATTTGCAACCCATCATCTATACATGTTCATGTTTTCCGTAGTGTATGTGGTCCGAACCAGATATTACCTCGATTGAAACAGGACAACCTTGATGTTATTTTATGTATAACAATTAAGCCTTGTTCTCACCAAATGTAACCAATCATACCGGGACCATTTCACCATTATGCTTTATTATTATGCTCTACTATAAATCATATAATCATGTCATATCTTTTATTCTTTTCTTCCATAATTATAGGGTAAAAGAGTAATGTCTTTCCATAATTGTTTTAGAGCTAGTTGGAATTCTTTCATTAAAAAATAAAACAAACAAACACTTTTAGTTTTTAATATTTAATCATTTTTTTATTTCAATCATAAATCCCCTCTCATTTGAGTTATAAATATTTCCAAACGTTTACTTTTTTCTTTTTATTTTTTTTTAATATCACTAACTTTCTTATCTGTAAATGACATATGGTGGTATCTAATTAGCTCAATCACTGGAATTAAAAAAAAAAAATATAATTAAATATAGATAAATTATGTAAATTAATAAAAATAATATAAAATAAAAAAGGCCTAAAAATTTGAAAAAAAAAAATAGAACCAACCACTTCTAAGCTTTGGGGAAGCGAAAATGAGCACATTTGTATTTTTCAACTTTTCATTTTTTTTTTTAAAAAAATGTATTTAGTATTAATGAGTAATTGCATATTATCTTAATAGGGTAGCACATCCCTTAAAGGATAGTAAATACCAACTACCACATAAGTGAATTGAAATGACTCACTTTTATACGTGTATTGACCCACTTGATTATAGGTGATCCTTTTGGCATTTGTTGAACTTATGGTGGTTGGAAACTTTTTTTTAAAAAAAAAAAAATTTCATCCGTTCTTTTTATTTGTCAATTTTTTTTTGTCTGATTTATATTTATTTAATTATTTTATTTATTTAAATTAATAGTTTGGATAAATTAAGTCATTCTATATGTCAAATATGGATGGAAAGGGAGGGTAGTTTAGCGTTCAAATAAAAAAGTTGTCAATTTTTCTTTCTTTTTTTAAATTGTGCTTATTCCTTTGTAAGAAACATATAGGTGTGATTTGTGAAAATCTTCGTGTATAAGATCAGGAAGATAATTTAGTCAAAAACCAGCGGCAGCAAAACTTTATGTCAAGGTCATGATTATCTTCATATGCATTAGTCATTTGTTAAGTTGATTAAATTCATAATTTCTATATTATGTTCCTAATCCTAGAATACTCTGTCAAAGCCTATGCTTCTCATCAGGAACCACCTTTTTGACCAGTCCTCGAGAATTTTTATTTTCCCAATAATTATTAGCATTCATGTTAACGACAACTACTTGTCGAAAAATACGAAATCACGATCTTCATCATCCGTCTCATTAACTGGATCTCACGTTTTTGTCTCCACGAAATTTCTTTAATTGTTGCCACAAGGGAATAGAATCAATATACAATTAATTAATTCAATCAATAATGCATAATATATAATTAATTATTGTTCATATCGTATTTTATTGATTAAAAAAAAAAACCCAACAAACTTGCTATTTGATTCTTATTTATTTGATCCACTGTGATGTTAAGCTATCCTGACATGCGTTGCATAGCAATTAGGAGACTTAAAAAAGGACAAACAATATGTTTATGGGAAAAATAAAAAATAAAATGACCCATAGGGCATGGCATTACTCCTGAAAAACAAAATTAAATTAAAAGGAACATTCTACACATTCTTCATTCAAATAATGAGTTAAATGTTTGCATGACTTTGGCAACATACGGCTTTGAATTGAACATGGTTCTGTTGTTGATTTTTTCAATATAATACTCTTACGTAGATGAGAACGACTCTGACTTCTTGAATCAGTCTGCATTAAAATTCTAGTTTGGTCTTGTCCGACGTGCGGTATTTTCATAGTTTTAGGTATTGTTAAGTTGTACTAAAATATTTTATTATTCATCTGGTTTGTATTTTTTTTTTTATTAGATAAAAATGATTTCAAAGTATTTATATTTTATATAATCTAAAATATAATATAAAAATCAAATTTATTAGATAAAAATATAAAAAAATTTATTTAATATTTTATATATCATATTTAGTGTATTACTTTATCTATTTAAATAATAAACATTATAAAAATCTTTATTCAGTACATCATATATTAAACATGTCATACAGAAGTTGTACTATTTTTTTTTTTTTTTGGTACTGTCTAATATATTTTATATTGTTCAATATTGTAATCAAAATGCTATCTTAATAAGTAATTGCATCATTTTATTATATTAATTAATTGTGGATTAACACATATCATAGTTAGATACAAAATTTAACAGACTTGAAAAAATTCTCTTTTATAAAATTTAAACATAAAACATTGATGATTTAAGTTTGGAATAAAAAACTTATAAATTTAAATAAAAATAGATAACCATTAAAGATTAAATATGTATTCTTCAGAAGCTCTATACCGAATTCCTTTAGGAAATATAAAGAAGTTTATTAAAGACTTGCACTTCGCAGCCATTTGAAGTCAATAATAGTCTTCAAGTTAAAAACTTATAAATCTATCTTTTACTTAAAAAAAAAAATCAGATACATTAAACATTTAAATAATAGAAGAATAACATAATATATATATATATATATATATCACCTTTGGGCGCGTACGCGTAAAGAAGGGGCATCCATGCGCCCTTGTTTCTGAACATCGATACACTCTGCTTTCTTATTGATTCCCGCCGACGCGGATTTTTTTTTTTTTTTTTTTTTCATTTGGTGGGACGCTGGATAGTAAAGCGAATAGGGATGGATTTATGTGTTAATCATTGCTGTCAATGGAAATGGATACAGAATCATTAATTTAAGAGCTGAAAATATAAACTTAAAATTATTTATAAAAAAATTAACTTATTATTATAATAATAATATATCTTATATATAGATAATAATTTAACTTAAAGAAATAAAAGTGATTTTAATAGGCATTAAACCTATGATCTTAAGTATATAAAAATAATTATTTAGTTACTAAGACATATTAAATTTTATAATAAAATTTATACTTCAAAAATAATTATAATATACATTTTTAATTTTAAAATAAATTTAATTAAACCCCTTTTAGTTTGCCCCTAGTTATCAGACCTAAACCAAAGGTTTGACTCAAATATGTTAAAGGGCTAAGGATTGAGGGGTCAAATTGGATTTAATTGGAGGGCAAAGTGGAGTTAATAATATATATATATATATATATAAGTTATATTTTAATTCTAAGAGAATATAAATATGAAATTACATAATTAAATTTATAATTGGATTAAATCCTTCCGTTAACCATTAAATAAATACAAAACACAAATCTTAAATAATATATAGGTCCATATAATCAAATTTTAGATTAAATCCAAACTAATTAAAAAATATACATACGAGTTGGAACCACACATTGTCAAATTCAAAACCATTAACTTAAATAGCAATTCAAGTTTTAATTAATATCGTTATGATCATCATTTGATTTAATGATTTGTATAACATCCATTTGTCCTCTAATTGCATCAAATGCACATCTTCTTCAATCTCTTTATCATTTGAAATAAGGAAAAAAAAAATAGTCAATAATATCACAAACAAAACAAAAGTAAAGATAACATTGAACGGTGGGCTAAATACTCATAATAAAATACTAAAATAATATTTGAAATTTAAGTTAATGGTAATAAAATACTATAATAATGCTTTTGTTGGTTGTATAAATGCTTTTCCTTTTCTTTCATAGACATCATTTGCTTAATTACTTGATTGGATCACATTTGTTGTTTTACTTTTGTATGATTTTTGGTGCATTTTGACTCGTTTGACTTAATCAAGTCTCGATTCACCTAGTTGGATCAAATGGGTAATCCTAATCAATAAAAAACTGGGCCTATATGAAGGATTGAACTAGTCTAAAGGTTGATTTCAAGTCAACTCGGTTCAATCACTGGGGTTAATCTAAGTCTGACACTACCAGTATTAATATTATTGTTTTATCTATGACTACAAAAGCTACTATCATATTTGTTTGATAACACTTGTTGTGCTATTTTAGTAAATTGCGTGACAATGTAATACCTACTTTCTAGTTGAAGGAGTAGTAAAATTAATCGAAAAACTAAAATTTATAGGGAATTTTTTTTTAAATTTTTTTACAAAAGATGTAAAAATTATCTAAAAAGGATATATAATAATATATTTTCTTTGAAAAAACTTGGTACAAAACTTAGAAAGATAATTCAAAATACATAATTTTACAAGAAGAGAAAAGGCATATATGATGTACCATGATACGCCTTAAGGGAAATGTTTTTACTTATGTAATCGTTCCATTGGTTATTTATTGTTTTGCCTTTTCTTTTATAGGAAGACTTTTAGCTATTTTTCTTGTATCTATTGTTTTGCCTGATTCCATCTTAGTTATTTTGCACTGTTAATAACAATTCAAGATGATGTAATTACCATTATATTATTCCTTTTGTACTCTTCCTCTTGCATAATGTGGTTAATTGAATATTAAGGGTGGTGGAGAAATTGATAAGTCTTCGCAAGAATTTTGATTTCCTTAATCACACATATTAGCAATTTTTCGCAAGGTAAATTGCAATTTTTGTATATGCTTTTTTGTTAAAAAAAATTATATAGATATTTGTGATGCTACTTTGTAAAATATGTATGCACATATAATATATTACATAAACACCACATTTAATATCGATTCTATATGCATTTTGAGAATTGAAAGGTTTATAAGAGGATTACTTTTCGTCAAATAATTGTTTTGTGATATGCAATGTATGTGTTAGGATGTGTTTTCAAATACATAATTAATCATATAAGCTTTAATGCATGTATGTTTTGAAAAAGTTAAACGAATAAAAAAAAGGTTATATTGTATTGAATATTTTATTTTATGATTATTATATTTATGTCAACATTTAAATGCACCTAAAACCACGATCAATAGCATAGATTGATTTGCGTTTCAAAAATGTTGAGAGGGATTCCAAAAGGCCGATCCAAACCTTTCATGTGTGAAAGCTTGAAAGCAATGGAGCAAGTTTTATTTCTTGGAATTTGGAAGCTCCATCATGTTATAGAAGTTAGAATCAATATGTTGGAACCTGAGCATTCCCCGATTCTTGGTTCAGCACCTTTTTACACTAGTAAGTCAAAATTTATAGAATTAATATACTTTTGTTCCAATTTTATTGAATGTCTCCAAAGAGATAAATTAATATATATTATAAATAATATATTTAATGTAAAATTGAATTGACTAGTATTATTAATGCAAGTAATAAATGAATAAGTTATGTTATGCTGATTTTAAAATTTATTTCTATAATTATATTTTTAATCTAACTTGTTATGTTATATCAAGAATTATGATCTCTCTCTATATATAATCAATTTAAATCAGGCAACGATTCCCTATCTTTAATTGATGTTCCTATCTATGCCTTTTTCAATTATGAGAATTACTCGTTTGATTATGCAACTTGATTGACCAAATTAGGCTTCTTTATAGTTTCTTTAATTGTTTTGTGATAAATATGTATATAATGATGTCCTTACACCAACAATATTAATCAAATAGATTTTGAGTAATGTTGCTCTTGCTTAATAAGAAATATATGCGATATTTTTTATTTATGTCTTTACTTTTTATGTAGAAAATCATTATTTTTTCCATCAAATTTGTGGTAAATCATTATATGTGGTATATTTATATATTTCATGTCTATAAAATATTTTTTCTATAAAATCTATTTGATAGATTGAATGGTTTTAAGAAGGTTAAATTGTATCAAATAATTGTTATTATATATGATTAAGCTTATATATAATCATATAAAATCTAATATATATGTGTTTTAAGAAAGTTAAATAGTTTTAAGATAGAAGGTTAAGTTCAACTAATAATTTATTTCATGGTAATTAATGCCAAACATTGGAATGCACTTTAAAATCAAAACATATGCGTTGAGTAAAGATTGAACGGTTTACAAGTGGGCTTTTTTTTTTTTTTTTTGGGTCATCAATCTTTTATGTTTCTGAGCTTGGAAGCAAAGGAGCATGTTTTACTTCTTGGGAATTCAAAAACCCCATCCTGCTGTCGAAGACAGAACCAATGTGTTGGAAAACAAGCATTCCTCGATTCTCGATTCAACGCTTCTATCCTTGCAAAAAATCCATCTTGATATGTATTGTATTTAATTCAGAATAAAGATGTATTAGATCAGTAGATGTTGCAAATAATACATTCAACCTAGAATTGTATCAATTAGGGACATTCGAATGGGTTGTTTTATATCTTAAATAGATTGATTTTGAATAAGGTTTTCCTTATTCTCAATAGGTGCCTTTTTGTTCTATCTAATTATATATTACCATTTACAAAATGAAAAACAAAAATATAAACATTGAGTATTTATAATGTAAAGGTAATAATTAATATATAATTTCATAACATGAATATGGAAAATAAAGAGAAATATAAAAATTCCATCCAATCAAACCAAATATTGTCTCCAAGAAGCAAGCATGTAGTTTTTGAGCAAACTATTAAGGAGATCCCCAAACCGATCGCATTGAATACAACAAATTCTTAGTCCAACATGGACTTAGTTGGATACTAGTCTTAATTCTTCAACGAAGCATGTATAATTAATCCTCAAAACATGAAAAGATTATTCTTTTCATATTTCATATGGGAATCAAGCATTCATTAATAATACTCTTTCCGGAAAACCATGATCCATTGAATCTGTTTGTACTTTTTGTTTGGGGTCAAATTCATTCATATTATAATGATTGTATTGGTTTGTGACATGCCTCGATAAGCTATGACCTGTGTTTTTATTTTTTATCATTGAAGATTATTATAATTTTATTTTTCAGTGCAAGTTGTTTTGTTTTATTATTTTTTTTTTCCTGAAGCGTGTAATTAGTATTAAAAGTTCGAAAAGTTTGGTTTTCTCTGTCTTCTTAAACACCGTGACCTGCGCCTGGAGCTAGTAAAGGGAATCTATGTAGATGTGATGGTCAAATGAATTTATGAACAACACAAAACTCAGATCCTCAAATTTCAAATATCCTGTCAGTTTAAAGTTCCTGCCTTTTTTTTAACTCTTCCCCTACCCAAGTAGTCATTAACTTCATCTCTCTCTCTCTCTCTCTCTCTGTGTCGAAACCAGAAACGCCAATGAAGCAAAGTAATCAAAACCCAGCAAAACTCTTCACCACCACCTTTAGATGACACCACCAGCGCCACCACCCCCACCCTCCGCCACATTCATTTCCACCACCAACACCAACACCAACGCCAACACCAATACAACAACGCTCTCTCTCCTCCCCCTCCTTCTCTCTCCCCTCCTCCTCCTCCTCCTCCTCCTCTTCTTTCCTCTTCCCTCCGCCACCGCACTCGGCACTTCCTCCACCATCTCCATAACCACCACCATTCCCACCGTCTGTGCTATCACCTACTCCACCGACACGACCACCACTCAATCCATCCAATGCTTCAACCCTTCCACCAACACCACCACTACCATCGTTCCCACCATCCCCTTCTCCTATATCTCCGGCGGCGCCACCTTTTTCTGCGGCCTCACCTCTACCGGCCTGGCCTTCTTCTGCTGGGACACTCAAGATTCAAGCTTTACTCCCAAAAGGGTATACTTTAACAACGACACCGTTGCATTAAGCTCTTTATCTGTTGGTGATAAACATGTCTGTGCATTGATAAGAGACACAAGACGGGTCAATTGTTGGAGAGTTAGGAGTTCTTTTGAATTGCCATCTGGAGATGAGGCTAATTTTGATTCAATCTCATCCGGGTTCGGGTTTTCGTGTGGAATTGTTTTTAATTTTAGTAAGGTTTCGTGCTTTGGTAGTAATTCAATTAAGGATTCTATTCAGAATCAGTTTTCGGGTATTCCTATGACGAGTATTGTAGTTGGTGGTTCACATGCTTGTGGATTGAACGCTTCGGGTTTCGTCGAGTGTAAAGGGAATAATGACAATGGTCAATTAAATGTTCCTTTGCATTCTTCGGGGGAATTTACATTTCTATCTCTTGGTGCTAATCACAGTTGTGGAATTAAGGGGGAGAATAATAGTGTGGTTTGCTGGGGTGGTGGAGGGCTGTATTCGGTGAACCAAACCGATGGGATTTCGTTTGAATCCGTTGTTTCAGGTTCGAGTTTTTCATGTGGATTGATCAGTAGCAGTCTATCAATTATGTGTTGGGGTCCGGGTTGGACCAATGCTTCCTTTGGGCTTCCAAATGCACCAGTTTTACCAGGTCCATGTGTTGCAAAATCCTCTTGTCAATGGGGTATATATCCTCAGTCTGGAATTTGGTGCTCGGGTTCGGGTACGGTATGTAGTCCTCGTTGGAACCGGACTTGGATTCCTCCATCACCACCGCCAACACCACCACCATCATCACCATCTGTTCCTCCACCATCATCTTCATCAAGAGCGTTAAGAAGGGGTTTGTTGGCATTTGCAATTGTTGGATCATTCGGCATATTTTCAGGTTTTTGTGCAGTTGTATATTGTTTGTGGATTGGAGGGTGTTTTGGACGAAAGAAGATACATAATTCTGTTCAACCTACAATCACTAGGGGCAGTTCAAATGGCAGTACGACATCGAACAATAGCGCGCCTTCGAGACCGACTTCTAGATCTTCCACACTACGACGCCAAGTCTCAAGAGTAATGAGGCGGCAGAGGAGTGGCACATCATCGAAACACGCAGATAAAGCAGAAGAATTTTCTGTAGCAGAGTTAGCATTAGCAACTGACAATTTCTCCCTAGAGAACAAGATCGGCGCAGGAAGCTTCGGTGTGGTTTATAAAGGGAAATTACCGGATGGACGGGAAGTTGCCATTAAGAGGGGGGAAACAGGACCAAGGACTAAGAAATTTCAAGAGAAGGAAAGCGCTTTCGATTCGGAATTAGCATTCCTATCCAGGCTTCATCATAAGCATCTGGTGAGGCTTGTTGGCTACTGCGAAGAGAAGGATGAGCGACTTTTAGTCTATGAGTACATGAAGAACGGCGCACTTTATGATCACCTCCATGACAAGAATAATGTTGAGAAAAGTAGCAGCCCTTTGAATTCGTGGAAAATTAGGATTAAAATCGCGCTAGACGCTGCCAGAGGTATTGAGTATTTACATAACTATGCAGTTCCTCCTATAATTCACAGGGACATCAAGTCTTCTAACATATTAATAGACGCGAATTGGACTGCTAGAGTGTCTGATTTTGGATTATCGATGATGGGTCCTGCAACCGATCACGAAGTGAGGCCGATGAAGGCTGCAGGAACCATTGGATACATCGATCCAGAGTACTATACTCTGAATGTACTAACAGCAAAGAGCGACGTGTATGGGCTAGGGGTGGTGCTATTAGAGTTGTTGACAGGAAAGCGGGCGATTTTCAAGAATTTTGAAGATGGAGAGACACCAGTCAGTGTAGTTGATTTCGCGGTGCCTACCATTAGGGCTGGGGAATTGTTGAGGTTGTTAGACCCTAGGGTCGGCCCACCCGAACCGAATGAAACCGAATCTGTTGAGCTTGTGGCTTATACTGCTATGCATTGTGTGAATCTGGAAGGAAAAGAGAGGCCAACCATGACTGATGTCGCCTTGAATTTGGAGCGCGCTTTGGCCCTTTGTGAGGAATGCTATGGTGGTGGTCGCGGTGCAGGTGGCGATGGCAGTGGTGGTGGCGGCCGTGGCAGTGGCAGCCTCTCTAGTGGCATTATTTCCATTGCTTCAGAATGAAATTGAAGAAGCTGAGAATTTATTTTTTTTTTTCAAATGAATTATTAGATGATTTTATCTGGGTATACTTACTTTTTCCCTCTATTTTTTTTTTTAAACGTAGTCATCAGGAATTTCAATTTTGTGAGCACTAACAACATTGTGGAAAATTTACTTAATTGATTTTTTTTTTTAGCTAATGTGAATTATGAATTTATTTTGTTGGATCTGTTTATTTATTTAATGATGATTTGGGTTATTTATACATTCTCCAAAGTCCTATAGAGTTTATCCACACCATGAAAAAATTGGATTTGCAATTAATACCCGTTTATAGTGACTTGGTGTGTACGCTTAAATTTGGTTCACATTTAACAGTCCACCCAACAGTACAACACACATAAATTTGGTGAGCAGGTGGTAGTACTTTAGCAAGGAACGAAGTCGTAGTACACATTACCTTTTGGCCAAAAGAGAAAAGCTACACAGAGGCTTTCCAAATTATACAAATCGAAAAATATGAACATTTATATAATTAAAGGTTATATATTTATTCATTTTCTCATAAAGATTTTTAATGATGAAATTAATTTTAGAGAAGTGTTTTTAGGTTCCTCATTTTACATGTTGGTTTTATGTATTTTTTACTATTTTATTCACGGCTAAGATAGTCAAAGCGGGTATAGCACATCTTTTTTTTTTTTTTAAAAAAAGAAAAACTTAAGATTTGAATGTTGGGTTTTAAAAATAAAGAATTAAATACACATGTAGGGGGATATTTATAATTTATCCAAAAATTACTTTAGTAAATTTAAATGCTATACTAAAATGTTCGGATAACCCCTTAAATAGTATAAATGAATAAATGGTCAAGAAATACTTGCCCTTTATTTTTTCTATATTCAAAGTTCAAAGACATTTATTATATTTCTTCTTTGGGTTCTTGATGTGATGAACACCTAAGACCTATTCAACTGGCAACTTTTTGCGGCACTTTCTTGCTACTTCCAATAGGACCCCACGGAAAGAAAGGGTTGCATCATGCGTGGTCATGGATAGTAAAAGAGAAGTTGGTCTACGCTTGAGAAGGACAAATTATATATTTTTTTTCTTACCCGTTTGGAGGGCAGTTGCATATTTGCTTCAATGTATATCTTGACTTTGAAAAATCAATGATGTGCATTCAGCAGAATGGACCCCCGGTAGGTACGCCACGTGTGGGGACAATTTTGCTTAGCTTTCACATTTCCCTCCCTCAAAAAAATCAATTAAGGATATGTTAATTCGTGATTTGTTAAAAAGTTAAATAAAAATCTTTTTTTTTTTATTTTTAGTTGCATAGTTTTCATAAAGTTTATAATTGATATTAGAAGGATGAACAGTTTTCCTTCTTATACACTTAAGTTAACTAGTGTCCAGCAGCCTATTAACTGTGTCCGTATCCAATTAATCAATACATTCACAATTTCATTCTCTCAAAAATTAATAAATGCAATTCACACACGTAAGTCGTAAAGTTGGTAGCTCCGATAAACAAATAAATAAAAGTGGCGGTTCCACACAGCATTAATATTCCGGAAAAGTATGCATTTATTAGGAGAATTTGTTTATTAAATACAAAATTTAATACCATAATAAATCAACATGAATAACCGCAAGCCAATTAGATAATAGCCCAAGGCCGGTGGTTCATATTTTCACACCGCCACCTGCCGCCACCACCATTACCTTCTCTTTCATTGTTTAATGCACTATACACATTTAAACGTGAAGGAAGACCTTAAGGTTGCATGTGTTTCGCAAGACGACACGTTGAAGATTTCTTTCGTTCCGACGAGGTGTTCGTAAGGTTTAGGTTTCATTTTAATCAACGTCAAGTTTGGTACGAACAACCATAAAAAATGGAAAAGGGGAAAAGGGCAATGTAGTTGGTTTTGTCTTGGACAACCTTATACCTGCGTTTTACATGTGTCACATGAGCAATGTGGGTAGAGTTTGGTCGAAGTTTCTATTAACAAATTTTGTCCGACAACAATTAGGATCACTCGTGATTCGTGAATAGCCATGTTACTGTCTTATTCACTGTTCAAGCTTTCCTTCTTTATAATCCAAGGGAATGGAAAACTTGCTCCCTCACGATAATTATTATTACGTGGATTGGTCAAGGAACACGAAATCCACTGCTCACTCCATGTCGATCTCTATGCTACGAAAAATCATTTCCATTCTTTACTTCATATCATATTATTGCAATAATGAATCGAAAATAGGATGGAAATTATCAATGTCCCTAATTCATAAAAAAAGTTATTTATTTATATATATATATATATTATTGCCACAATCATCAAACCATACTATTATTAATCTATTGCATTTATATTATCACCACTTGATATTACCGTAATTAGTATCACCATACTTGTTACCTCCATTATCTGCAATAATTGGGCATTGGTGGCACATGGTAGTATCGATTGCGGTGGTGGTGGAATGTATTGTTAATGTTGGTGATACATGGATGTAGTGGAGGGTGTAGTAGTGTATTGAGAATGTTGGCTATGGTAGTAGTTTGGTGGTGTGGGGATGATGGTATCGCAACGGGAGTGGGGGAGCAAGGGTGGTGGTGTAGTGATGTTGATGATATATAGCCGATATAAATATATATAAAAAGCTTATTTAATTGTAATTTCAATAGCTTTAAGTTTTTGGCTTTTTCTTGTATACTATCTCAGTTTTAATGGCTTTTTAGCTAAATACATTGAAATTTTTTAAACTCTTAAAGTGTAATTTCATTTTCTCACAATTTTTGAAAATAAGTAAATAACTTCCAAATTATTGCGAGAACCACAAAACTATTTGGGTTGTATGTTTTACATATTCAAAAATTATGGAGAGGTGGGATAACTATTTAGATTTAGACATCCTTTATCAAAGAACAAAGTGTTCAAAATAGTTCAGATTTCAGATGAATCAATCCTTCTTTTAGAGATAAAATTGTAAAAGGTCTCTTAAGCCAAGTCTTTTGTTATCCGGTTGGTTCTTCTTTGAAGAAATAAATCCAACTATTATAATTTCGAGAAATTGGTTATAGTAGTTCTGGAACTATGCACCTCACTATAATATTGTTGTGAGCCAATACAAAAGCTTAGATGGATAAATTGCTAATGCAAATAACCAATAAAAGAATTGAGAAAATAAGAAAACGACACTGAATGATTTTACCTAGGAAATACCAGATGCCCTCATATACTGAGTTTCGACCAATTTAGACCATGAAGCCGATAATCAACCACTAGCACTGTAACACTTGATTGGGGTCTTTACAACAACCTTACCTCATTTCCTATTTTGTTTTTTTAGGATGTATGTTTACCTTAGGCTTATTTAGAGCCCACAAGATCTATATACAAGAGAGAGTACATCCTTATATCAAAACAAATTATTTTGATGTTTCTCTGATCTTTTTTTTTTTTTTTTTTTTACTATTGGTTACTTGCAATGTAACAAAACAACTTATCTAAACTTCTGGGTCAACACATAGCATCTAACAACTCCTTCCATTCACATTTTGACGCATAGGAGAGCGGGTTTTATCTATATGTTGAAAACCCTTTTTCCTATGTTTTAAAACAATGGAAGAAGTTACTACTACTCGGATACTCCCAAGACCATCTGCGATCAGCTCTATAATTTGCCCGCTTTGACTATCTTTGCAAACCATCCAATCTAGAATTTAACTTTAGAGTCTAAATTGCACCCTACCTTGAATATAACACAGCTTGAGAAGTATAAAATTTACATCGTACTTGAAAATCATTAGAACCCAACAGTTTAAAGCCATGAAGGCTGGAGAATAGCCACTTGATTTGTAGTTCTCTTATTTATGAATTAGAACATTAACATAGGACATATATATCCTTGTCTACGTGCGAATACACATCAAGAAGTCTTCCAGAGTTATAAAAGAGGATAGCGAAACAGCTAAATAAAAGATTAAGAGATTCCTCGGAGTATCCGAAAGCCTGATCAGCACATAATCAAACCAATTGCTTTCATACATAGGCAGTGATTCGAAATAATCATTCTGACCTTCGCTTTAGTTTTTTTCACAAGTTATAGATACGTAAATTTTTGACCTCAGGAACTTAGCAAATAGAAAATTTTGTTTTCCCTTTTTTGGAAAGTGAAAACGTAATCCTCCTCTTTTTCTTTTTCCAAAAAAAAAAAAAAAAAAAAAACACTATTCTGTTTGAATCATCCATCTCATACTACTTTTAAATTCGAATCTTCACATCTCAATTTTTCTGCTTAAATTCTCTCTCTTAAGAAATCACTAGAGAGAAAAATATATTAAGACAAAAAAAGCCTCTTTATCATGTCTGTTAATGATTTCTTAAGAAACTTTCTCATGTAGGCTTATATACTATAACACTTGACACGTTATAATCGATCCTTTTTTTTATCAGGAAAATTAGCATATGGCTTTTTCTAGTATTTTGAAAGAGGAAGAACTCAAACAAAAAACTTAAAAAAATGAAAGACTCAAATAGAATAATAGCAAAAGTGAAGGATCTTATAGTTCTCCTTATTTTATTTCATCTAGCAAGACTGCAACCACTGCAGGCTCCAATACTATGCAACAACAAAAGTTATCTACCATCTTCTTTTACTAGAAGAAAGACAACCAGTTTATGCCAATTAAGTTGCTGTCCCATTGGATTCTATACTGTGGTAGTTGAACTCAAACTTGACTCGACTTTAGCCCAGCTGAATCAACCAAAACCTTGTTGACCTCGAGCACTGCCACCTACCTACACTCCTCACAACGGAGGAATTGCCTTAAGGATTAGTTCCTCAAGTATAATTAAAGATTATCTTGACATAAAGTGCAATTGGGAAGAGCAAAAAATTCTTGTCCTTGAATTAGACCTTTAGCTACAGCCTTCAAGCTGTTGATCAAGTGATTTCATACCTTCAACTTTGCCTCATCCTCCCTACCATGATGATCAAGTCCATCCTGCAGCTATTCAGTGCTAATAGCACTCACTGACAGCAAGGTGCTGCACTTTGCCAAGATCTATTTGCATCGTTAGATCCCCCTCCTTGATGCCACTTTCCTTTTTCCCAGAATTATATTGACCATCAAGCCTCATTTGACTGTTGGAATGTTGAAAGTGTGGTCCTATTTTTAATTAACCACAAACTACAATTTCCACGTAAATAGAATTCCCATGATCCCACTATCCACTTAATCCTTGTCAACCATATTATCCACTAACCCATTAGCATGATTTTAGGAAATTTTGATGGAAAGTTTCTCTATAAATAGCTATTGGATTCAAGGTGCCAGAACATGAAAAATTCTATAAAAAAAACAAAAAACAAAAAACACATTACCATCTTGTGAGTTTTTTGAATGCTCTGAAGATCTTGGAGGTTCCGAGACTTATGGTTTTGTCCCTCTCCGTATTCAGCAATGGCAAGAGGTTAGTGATTCCCCTATTTCCGCTACAATTTTGTGTTTGTATTTAGTTGCGGCTATCATTTGGTATCAGAGCCGTAATTAAACCTCTGCCTTGCGATTTCGGAAAAATTAATTTCTCCTTTTTCAATTCAATTTTAATTGGTTTTGATAAATTTTTATCAAATTTATGATACATTTATTTGTATCAATTTTTCTGGAGAAAATTAATTTTTTAAATTAGAGTTTTATGGTGTAAATTAATTTTTTATTAATTTTGTACTTAATTTTACTCAATTTTCAAGTATAATAATTGAGTAATAATGTGGGATTTTATTTGCCAACATCAAGTATTATTATTATTATTATTTTAAATAAAAATTTATGACATGTTAAATTGGAAATAAAGTAAATTATTTAATATTTTTCTTAAATAATTTTCCTTGAAATTTAACATGTCAATTTTATTTAACATTTTCACTTACGATTTTGTGAAAAACTTTTTGGAATTTTATTTTGTATTAAATTCCGTATTTATTTTAAATAATTTGTGTATATATAAATTTATGGTTTATATACACTAGCTTGTTAATTATTTAAAATATCGTTAATGAAATTGCATTAGGATTTTGCAATTTTAGTATTTGTTCAAGGTGCTTAAATTGGTATGTGATTGTACGTATGTTTCGGATTAATTATGCATGCAATATATTATTCACGTTTAAGTACATTTAGAGTTATTGCATGATGTTTAGCAATAGCGGTTATTGTTGTCTTGTAATTAAATAATTCTAATAAATTTTGGCGTAGCCACAACAGCCTTATTTAGATTGGATTATTTATTAGAAATCACATTTAGTATTATAGACATTAAATAACTTCATAAAACATTAAGTTAAAAGTCTAAATTGAGTCAGATTAATTTTGTCTAAGGAGACATTATCGTAGGACAAATGTGACCCCTCCACGTCTTTCCTAGGAATTCGTTCGAATTCTGTCTAAGGAGGCTGGATTTTAAGTGGGACCTTTTGTTTAACCTACGCGTCTTTCCTGGAAATTTATCTGATCTCAAGTGATAAAAATAATTTTGTTTGACTGAGGTTTAGCTAAAGCAACCTCTATTGAACGAAGTTATTTATACGGTATCACATAAGAAATGTTTAGACTTTACATTTATTTTGTTTGATGATCCATAAAGCATTGAGGTATAGCCACAACAACCTTATTAAGGATGGATCTCATAAAGTGATTATGAAGTAAAAGAAATATAATGTCTATTATAAGGAATGAATCTTATTGAATTAAAAATTTAGCCCACAGGCAATTTTTATGTCGCTAGATTCATTATTGCATGATTTGCATTGGTAAATTATGATTTATGTTATAATCTCAAATTAAGTATTAAGCATGTTTGTGTTTGCAGCTATGCAACCTTTGACTAATACTAAAGTAGAAATCCCTATTTTAGCAAGTGAAAACTTTAAGACTTGGAGAGATAATGTACTTCTTCATTTGGGGTGTTTGGACATTGACTATGCCACTATTAAGGATGAGCCACTTTTGAGTGAAGAAAGCACTCAAGCTGAGTTTGATCTTCATGAGAAATGGGAACGGTCTAACCAACTTAGTATCATGTTCATTAAGAGCAAACTCACTGCAGATGTCCGTGGCTCAGTGGATCAATATAAAAATGTCAAAGAGCTGCTAGATGCCCTTGAAAGGCAATTTAAGACTTCTAAGAAGTCTCTAGCTAGCACCCTGATTATGAAGTTCACATCTGCTAAGTTGACTTCTATGAAAGGCGTTAGAGAACACATCAACAAAATGCGTGATTTAGCAAATTGCTTGAAGGTTCTAGAGATTGAGATGTCGGATGCTTTCCTAGTGCATTTTATTCTGACGACCCTTCCATCACAGTATGGACCTTTTAAGATCTCTTACAACACACATAAGGACAAATGGACAATAGATGATCTATTGACCATGTGTGAAGAAGAGGAAGCCCGATTAACTCTGGAGATGGGAGAAAATGAAATGATGGTTACTTAAGGAAAGAAAACCGGCAAAGTCAAAGAAAAAGGGAAGGGTAAAATCCAACCCAATGCTGACATCAAGAAAGAGTCCAAGTGTTTTTTCTGTAAAAAGAAGGGACACATAAAGAAAGACTGTGTTAAGCATAAAAATTGGCTTGAAAAGAAAGGTAACTTAGTCTCATATGTTTGTTTTGAGTCTAATATGGTTGATGTGAATTGTAACACATGGTGGATTGATTCTGGATCTACGATCCATATTTCCAATTCCATGCAGGGTTTACAAAACCTGCGGAAACCAGTGGGAGCTGAACGATTTATCTATTCTGGAAACAAGATAGAATCGCATGTGGAAGCTATTGGGACATGCATATTAGTACTTAAGAGTGGCTTTAATTTAATTCTTGAAAAGACCTTTTATGTTCCTAGTTTTTCTAGGAATTTGATTTCAGTTTCAAAACTTGTACCTTTGGAATTTACTTTTAACTTTTCAAACAATGGTTTTGATTTATTTTATAAATCCAATCATATTGGTGATGGTTCTTCATTGGATGGTCTTTATTTATTAAATTTACATAATAATGCTACTCATGATGTTATGCATATACAAGCTGGTACTAAACGATGTGTTATGAATGAGGATTCTTTTACCTTATGGCACCGTAGACTAGGTCATATCTCTATAGAGAGAGTTAAAAGATTGGTGAATGATGGTATACTTAGTCATTTAGATTTCACTGATTTTGATACTTGTATAGACTGCATAAAGGGAAAGCAGACTAACAAGTCAAAGAAAGGTGCCAAAAGGAGTTCGGCCATATTAGAAATTATCCATTCTGATATCTGTTGTCCAGATATGGATAATCAAGGTCAGAAATACTTTATCACATTTATAGACGATTACTCACGATACATGTATCTCTACATGCTTCATCATAAAAGTGAAGCGTTGGAAGCCTTTAAGGTTTTCAAAGCTGAAGTAGAGAAACAATGCGGTAAGCAAATCAAGATTGTGAGAACCGATAGAGGTGGTGAGTATTATGGTAGATACACTGAAGATGGACAAGCATCAGGTCCTTTTGCTAAGTTTCTTCAAGATAACGGTATAATTGCCCAATACACCATGCCGGGTTCACCTAATCAGAATGGTGTTGCGGAAAGAAGAAACCGAACATTAATGGAAATGGTGCGAAGTATATTTAGTAGCTCTAAACTGCCTAAATCCTTATGGATTGAAGCATTAAAGACGGCTGCGTATATATTAAACAGAGTTCCAACCAAGGCTGTTTCTAAAACACCATTTGAGTTGTTCAAAGGTTGGAAATCGAGTTTGCGTCATATGCGTGTATGGGGATGCCCGTCTGAAGTTAGAGTTTACAACCCACAAGAAAAGAAACTGGATCCTCGGACTATAAGTGGGTATTTCATTGGATATGCCGAAAAGTCCAAGGGATACAGATTTTATTGTCCATCTCACACTACTAGGATTATGGAATCAAGAAATGCAAAATTTCTTGAATATGACTCAATAAGTGGGAGTGATCTATCTCAAGACATAGTTCATGAGCAAGATCTACCTTCCACATCAGGTGAGAGATTGGTTGTTGTTCACAACACTCCTCGAGTTCAAATAGGTGTTGAACAACCAATCAATGAAAATCCACAAATTGCTGAGGAAATCATAGTAGATCAAAATCAAGAAATGATTGAGCAACATGATTCACAAGAAAATGTTGTCCCAATTTTAAGGAGATCTACTAGAGAAAGGAGATCAGCAATCCCTAGTGATTATATTGTGTATTTACAAGAATCTGAGTACAATATTGGAGCTGAAAATGATCCCGAGTCTTTCAAGGAAGCTATGAATTGTGATGAGTCAAATTTATGGTATAATGCTATGTTAGATGAGATGAATTCTATGAAGAGTAATGAAGTCTGAGATCTTGTCCCGTTGCCCAACGGTGTAAAAGCCATAGGTAATAAATGGGTCTTTAAAACTAAAAAAGACTCATTGGGCAACATTGAAAGATATAAGGCTAGACTTGTTACTAAAGGGTTCACTCAGCGTGAAGGAATTGATTACACAGAGACCTTCAGTCCTGTATCCAGGAAAGACTCCTTACGCATAATATTAGCATTAGCAGCTCAATTTGATCTTGAGTTACAACAAATGGATGTGAAAACAGCTTTCCTAAATGGTAATCTAGAGGAAGAATTTTATATGAAACAACCTGAAGGATTTTCCTCTAGTGATGGTGATCACTTGGTTTGCAAGCTAAAGAAATCTATTTATGGATTAAAACAAGCCTCCCGTCAATGGTATTAAAATTTCATGATGTTATCTCTTCATTTGGTTTCGTTGAGAATATCATGGATCAATGTATATACCAAAAGGTCAGTGGGAGTAAGATTTGTTTTCTTATCTTATATTTGGATGATATCCTACTTGCATCAAATGATAAGGGTATGCTACATGAGGTGAAACAATTTCTTTCTGAAAATTTTGATATGAAGGATATGGGTGATGCATCTCATGTCATTGGGATTAAGATTCATCGAGATAGACATAGAGGAATCTTAGGTCTATCTCAAGAAACATATATTAACAAAATTTTAGAAAGATTTCGGATGAAAAATTGTTCACCTAGCGTTGCTCCTATCATGAAGGGTGATAAGCTCCATTTGGACCAATGCCCTAAAAACGAGTTTGAAAGAGAGCAAATGAAGAACATTCCTTATGCTTCAGCTATTGGAAGCTTAATGTATGCTCAGGTTTGTACTAGACCCGACATTGCATTTGCTGTTGGAATGTTAGGAAGATATCAGTCAAATCCGGGACTTGACCACTGGAAAGCTGCAAAGAAAGTCTTGAGATATCTTCAAGGGACAAAAGATTACATGCTTATATACAAACGGTCAGATGATTTGGAAGTAATTGGCTACTCTGATTCAGACTTCGCCGGATGCGTTGATTCTCGAAAATCAACATCAAGTTACATTTTCATGTTAGCCGGTGGAGCCATTTCATGGAGAAGTGTCAAGCAGACTTTAACTGCTACTTCTACTATGGAAGCTGAGTTCGTTCCGTGTTTTGAGGCTACCTCACAAGGTGTATGGTTGAAGAGTTTCATCGAAGGGCTTAGACTTGTGGATTCTATATCTAAGCCGCTGAGGATGTATTGTGACAATTCAGCTGCAGTCTTTATGGCTAAAAATAATAAGAGTGGAAGTCGAAGCAAACATATCGACATAAAGTATTTGGCCATAAGGGAACGTGTTAAAGATAACAAAGTGATCATTCAGTATATTAACACAGAGCTGATGTTAGCCGATCCTTTGACTAGAGGCATGCCACCACAAAGATTTAAGGATCATGTTGTCAGTATGGGACTTGGTTCCATTATGTGTTAGTGAAACTCTATAGAGTAGATATTTCTCAAATTTGTTGTGCACATTTTGTTTATTTGGAGAAATATCAATAAAGTTTAGACCTAGAATAAACGTTGGGTTTATTCATTAAGCTGTTGGGAAAAAGGTTGAAAACTTGATACATTGTAATACATGGAAGATACTACTCGAGTAATAAAGGGAAAATATCGCCATGATTCATGTATTGTGTTTTCTTTAAGTCTAAGGATTTGTGGTATTAAAGTAAAATATACGAACCAAGTGGGAGAATGTTGGAATGTTGGAAGTGTGGTCCTATTTTTAAGGAACCATAAACTACAACTTCCACGTAAATAGAATTCCCATGATCCCACTATCCACTTAATCCTTGTCAACCATATTATCCACTAACCCATTAGCATGATTTTAGAAAATTTTGATAGAAAGTTTCTCTATAAATAGTTATTGGATTCAAGGTTCTAGAGCAAGAAAAATTCTATAAAAAAACAAAAAACAAAAAACACATTACCATCTTATGAGTTTTTTGAATGCTCTGAAGATCTTGGAGGTTCCGGGACTTACGGTTTTGTTCATCTCCGTATTCAGCAATGGCAAGAGGTTAGCGATTCCCCTATTTCCGCTGCAATTTTGTGTTTGTATTTAGTTGCGGCTCTCATTGACTATTTCCATGAGATCTATTTTATCGTTGTTTATATCACCACCCCTGCATCTTCAAGTTTCCATTAAAAACAATAGCAAGATGGACTCCACATAATCCTATTCCATGAAAATAATCAAATATACTACTTTAACACCATATCATCCCAAAAAAAGAATGCTCTTTGGTAGGAGATGGGATAATTTGAAAAGTTTCACTTAAATAGAACTGCTATATAGATGAATAGAACAATAAGTCAATTTTTTTTTTTAATGGCCAGAATGATAAGTCAGGATCACAGCAAAGGAACTTTTTGCATCATCTATTGCTTCATGTGGGATAATTAAACATAATACATACAACATTCAGCAGAACCAGTACTCTTCATACATCAAGAACTTCATAAGCCATTATATTTGGAATGGCATATACATTCGAGCAATTGGAATTCAGTTCTTAGTATAATTAGTAGTTTAGCACCATACCTTCCAAGAGTATGCAAAACTGTACAGCTCCATCACTCTTACCCTCTCTTCAGGGCAGAAATCATCCAAACATGATTGCGATCCGTACTAAGTTGATTTTCTGCAACAAAGGAAATTGCCCACATACTATGGGTCCTTGAATACTTCCTACAGTTAGCATTAAAGATAGCAGTGACATCAAGACTTAGTTGGCATTGGCATCTATGCCATTGTTCTCAACAGAAACAAGAGAAAAAATTCTGACTCAGAAGGGCTCCATATATCATTTCCAGAATAGTCCTTTGAGTGATACCGAAGTTGAAACCACTGAGGCTTTCCCCTGTCCCAACGTCCACAAAGAAGTTAAAAAGCGGGTGCTAATGAATGATTGGATAGGAGCATAAAGTAGCTGATGCACTTGAGTGATACCGAAGTTGAAACCACTGAGGCTTTTCCCTGTCCCAATGTCCACAAAGAAGTTAAAAAGCAGGTGCTAATGAATGATTGGATAAGAGCATAAAGTAGCTGATGCACTAATTCACTAGTAGCAACAATTTACCTTTTAACCTTCTGATGCAAAGGTGAATAATTAGCTGATGATGCATTATAGTGCCAGTGTCTCCCATAAGCTATATTCTGAATAAAGTTATCAATAATTGTCCTTACAGAAAAGCATAAACAGTGATAGAGTAGTAGCTTTGCTTCCTCTTTTCTTTTCTTCTTTATTGGCCTGACCTTCACATTCCAGGATAAGCACTCACCTTCCCTTTACCTTTCTTTCCCATAAACAGATTTGTAATGATGCATTAACATTGTAACATGTCTACAAGGAATTCAACATATATTGATGTAATTATGATTCTTCACATATTTAGGACAAATATCATAGTACTTAATCTCATTTTACAAACAGATACACTCAACATGACATGCTTTTGAACAAATAAACATCAAACAAGCACATAATGTGGATGGATACATAAAACTTGTGATAGAATTTATTTGATACACACAAAAGCTTTACATGACTCTCAGATCTGAATAGAATCATACAAATTCAAAGCGCATGAGGAGTTTTACAGATTTGTACTTTTCTCCTTTACGGTCATGGAGAGGAACTGCCCGAATACCACTTTTAAGTTCTGAGACAGGAAGGCATGTTTGCCCTCCAAAGTCATCCTTTTCTGACATATCATACTCATGAACTTCAATCCGAAGTATAGCCAATTCAGGAACAGTTAGTGGGAACTCAAAATTTTCATTCCAAGCAGGTGCCCAATTGTCTTCAAGTGCTTTTGTTCTCTTCATTATGGTATCAGCAGGGACTCCAGAAATCCCAACCTGCACAGGCTCATTTATTCAGCTTTGTTCTCTTTCTACAGAAAGCTGTTTAATTGAGACCAAAAAAAAGAAAACAAAGGTATATAGGCGATAATAACTCTACAAGTTCCCTTAACTTTCTTATATCCAATTTGGTGCCCAAATGAAAATTTAAGTCAAATTGGTGTCTTACTCCTGACAGTACCATTGGCTAACGAATTTGGTGCCCAAATGAAAGTTCCATTCAAATTGGTGTCATACTCCTGATTGTAACATTGGTTAAATTTAGCCTTGGTAGACTTATGAAGATCATAAAAAAAGTCCCAGGGTGTACACTTGGAACCTTAAACCAACCCCATTTAAAACCCTTAAAAAATGTCATTTTCTGGCTAATAAAGGAAAACACTTCATGTAACAATACCAACTGCCCAATTAAGTTCCTTCTTCCACCCAATTAATAGTACTCGTATGTAAAATGTAATGATCATTACATTCAGGGATAATGGAGACATCAATTTGATGTGCTTGGATGAGTTAAGGAAATGAAATAGAAATAGTTGGGTTTGGGCACCTAAATGAGAAAACAAAATAAAAGTTTAGGCACCAATTAACATGGTAGAAACTATTGTCAAGTGATGAGTAAGGAAGCATGAGACAAACTTATTTAGTCAGGAAGCGGATAGTTAGGTCCACAAGTCAGATCAAATTTTGATGAGTATTAAATATGAAAAATCTCATCATGGATAGTTTCAATGCAGTATATAGATATGTAGGTATAAAACATGCAGGATATAAAAGGACAAACTCCATAATGACATTAAGATGGTGACAGAAAAAACAAAAAGGATCTTTAAATAAGCCACACAAAAAGAATTACAATGTTAGCTTTCTTATAGGTGCTGAGGAACATGTCAACTCACCCTAGCATAAAAATCCGGAGGCGAGTATAAATCAAAATGGGTGTGCTTAAAATCATGATACCAGCCCTCACCCAGATAGACGATCACCTAAAAGCAGAAATCAAAGTCTGTCACCAAGTAGAGAATTTGGAGTGTTCAATATGTCTTTATGAAAGAAATAATCAGAAAGACTGCTTTATAGAGCTTTCACCTTCAAAGTTGTTTTGACAGGTCGTGTAGCTATAGGATCAAAGATATCGCTATCTGAACCGGACTTTAACAAAAATTCTGGTTTTTTCAGATAACCACACCCACCATTGGCTTTGAACATCCCCTGCATCAACCATAGAGATCTTCCATATCCCTGGTCCAAGAAGATGCAGTCAAAACTTGCTAGACTTTTTTGTTATGTACACATTAATATCATTGGGTTATATTAGAGATTCTGTATTGTGTCACTGAAGTCTAATATTGGAAGAACTGATGCTTCAAGATCAAAATATACAACCAAACATATTTTCATATTAGATAATAATATATCAGAGAATCCCATGCTTTAAAGCATTCAGATCCATTTCCTTGCCTTCTATAACTACTCACATTAGTAAATATTTATATCAATATCATTAAAACAACAATTTGGTAATTACAAACATCATCCACTTATATAGCTCGAGGAATTAGCTACATGGGCTAGCCCACCACATTAGGTTCCCCCAGAGGATGCTAATTTGTCATTTGCAAGCCAGCCTCTTTGGTCCATCTTTCCTTGATCAGGTGCAACTGAACTTTCTCATGAATGTATTGAATTAATTTCTAAGTCTACTTTTTCACATGCAGAAATCAAATAGCAAATAATCTCCAGGTGAAGACTGAAATAATATACCTGCATATTAAATGCAACCATTTGAGCACCGTGTGACCACCCAATTAGTGGATTGTAATTTGAAGAAGTGATGCGTGTACCTTTTGGATATACTCTTAGGATATTCCGCTGGGTGAACCTGTAATAAGCATCCATAAGACACAAATATATCATTTTTTTTTCTTTTTTGATAAAACAAATATATCATCATTATAGAGGTATAACAAGCAAAAAAATCTTCTTATGCTGCAGATGGTACTCTATGCAAGTTGAAAATCATGCATGAACACATGCATGCGTGCTAGCATATTGCACGAGCATCTTATCTTAAATGCAGAATGTTTAGCGTAGACCACACAGAAAACTTAAGGAATCTTCTGGGGGGCTGAATTAAGCCAACCCCACTGCGAGGCATAAAGTCAGAAAGCACATGATCAACTGAGTAGCTATGTCAATAGAGTAATACTTCATAAATATCAACCCATCAGTACTTTAACTTTTCTTAGAGCTTTATCAAAAAATTAAAGGTGTAATATCATCTGGATTTAAGCATATATAAACACTTCGACATGAAAGAGTCATCAGCAAAACTTTAATAAAAACTACTTTGTCCTCAAAACGTGCAACGCTACCTGACAATCGCTTTGCCATGAGTTATTACAGCCTTTTCAAGCTGTTGCTCACTTAAGCTCAGCCGTCTAACCCTGTCAGGATCCACCCTCAGACAATCATCTAAACCCCCTTTTGGCTTTCCAGCATGAATTGCAATCAAGCGTTTATACTCGGGTGCTGCATTTTTTAGAGATTTATCTCCAACGTCAGACTCTTCATCTTCATCCTCTTCCACATCATCGTCCTATCAGAATGTTATCAAACGTCAAGGTAAAGAGTGAATCAAAATCTGATCAAACACTTTCTTGCACACCTTGTCATCATCTGCAGTTTCCGGCTTGAGGTCCAGTACTTCTATTCCCCAAGCCTCTTCATCATCAGCCTTTTCCTTCTTTGGATCAACTTCTTTTTCAGTAGCTTCTTTTGTGCTAAGATATTCTTTTGGAGGCTTAGTTGATATTATAACCCTTCTCTTTAAAGATTCCGGGGATGGAAATTCCTTTAAGCAATCTGAACCAGGGGAGAAGAGGATGTCTCCAAATGTTTGATCCACCATCTAGAAGTAAACAGTTATTTATGAAATATGTGATACAAGCTCCATTCTAAAAGAAAATAGAAGAAAAACAAAAAGTCACCTGAGCCACTTTAGCTTGAAGATCAGGGGTAAGGTGATCCTCCAATGTTATGACAACTGGATAGTCGGATGCTTCAAAGGCATAATCTTTAATAGACCTTAAACATTTAACGAGTTCCACTGGAGTGGTCAAAGTCCTATGGCAAATGAAGAAGATGTGTCATAATCAAGTATTGAGCTCTGAATTTTTGCCAGTTGAATAACCACAATCAATAAATGTTTGAATTTGATGAGTTTATGTTCTATATTCAAAAGATTGGGAGAAGTATTTATGTGAATATACACACATTATGGTGGGATTAATAAGTGGCAACATACCTTCCATGAAGAACATTTACATCATCATTATCAGAATTTGGCCATATATCCAATTCAATCACCCTGACTCCCTTCTTCAGAGCATTAATAATGGGGACATCACTGCAGTCGCTGCTAAGCTGATTTCCTGTTAAATACGAATTATGCCCAGTGTATATGAAATAATGAGAAATTGGCGCGCTCATATCATGATGCACCTGGACAACAGATATCAAAGAGATTATAGTCACTCCGGATGATTCTCTCTAGCCAATAGACAGGACTAGTGACATCGCATTTCACATAACAAATGAACAATTGCAGCGTATTGTGGTGACTCTTCAGATACAATTTTATCAAAAAGGTAAAATTGGAAAGTTCACTTGTCTTTCTTATACAAACACAAACAGTTACATGGCATCCAAACACTTCTGGAAATTTTTTCCTAAGGGTTAGTAAAACTTGTCTAATTCAATTTTTATATTTACTATCAAAACTGCTAGTTAATTTATTTACCATGTGGCCTTGAAACCAATGATGTAACCAACATAAGCACCATCTAGAAGAAATGCAATAGCAAATAAAATTTAATTTGCGTTGTATATATTCACCCTTTTTCAGGTTTTCCATATTAAGTATCTTGTGCAAGTATATGTGCATCAACAAGATCAAAATTCAGAATAAACTAAAACCCTCTCCTAAATCTTCCTTAGTAAATAACACAAAATCTTCCCCTCCCACAGGAAAAACTAAAAAGTAATACTTCCACAGCATTCTTCAAGTACACCAAACAACATATAAACAAAACAAATAGATTATGAGAAATTCATAAATGACTCAAGGATTAGTAATAAAACTAAGACAAAACACAAACTTTGAACCTACCCCCTTATTTGGATCGAGAGGAGAATTAATATCACCAAAAAGGTACCGAAAAAAGACTGGAAGATTAAGATCCCTTTTTTGAAACAAATGATGATTCTGTTCGATTATTTTATCCTTCAACGCTTGTGCGTCTTCTTTTGTAGCATTCTCTTCCTTTTGTATCTCAATTAAGAATCTATGTAGCTGATCAACACTCATAACACCACTGTCGGAGTAGTTATCAAAAAGGGTTTTGATCTCCTTTGGAACTTCTGATACATTGAGTCTGAACTTCCTCCTAAAGCATAAACACACTCTGTATGTTTGATTCGACATTTCCGAAAAAAAAAGAAGAAGAAAAAGATCAAATCTTTAAGAGAGAGAACGGGTATTCTCGATGAAGTAAAGAGATGGGTCTGGTTTTATAGAGGAAACATGAAGTGGGTCGGTGTTATTTTGTTGGTTGGGCTTCAGAAGATTGAAGAAGAAGAAGAATATTAGGTGGATCATTATTCGAAGAAAAAAAGCATTTTCTTTTTTCTTTTGTGGATGGGGGGTAGAGTTACTGTGATTGGATTAGCTGATGGATCATCAATCTGGAGACAGATGGAAGGCATGAGGTGGGACCCAATTTTGATGGGTCCTAGGGAGGAAGAATGAATGGCAAGCTGACACGTGTTATTATGTATGGTTTTTACTCTCTAGTTTAGCCAGTTGAATAGTCACCTCTACTATTGGATGATGCTTTTTTTTTTTGGGAAGACATGTTTTGTTTTACCTTCGCAAATAGAAATTCTTTTATGATATGGCTTTTAAAACATAGATATTACTTCTCCAGCTCAAGAAAGGGATAAAGGTTGTCTTTATGCGAATTTTCGTAGGATCGTCCTGACCAGTGGTACAATGTTCCAATAAAAGCATGCTTCTAATTTTAAATAATTTATTATTTAATATTTAATTATTTAAAAATTTATAATTTATATTTCGAAATGAGATATGATGTTTCTATTAGATATTAAATTAAAAAAAATTAAATATTAAATTATTTAAATAAAAAAAATATAAATACTTTATATACCTTTACTTTACACGCTAGTTTCAGGAAATATATATTAAATATTAAATAAAAAAAAAAACTTTTTCGTTCTATTAACTTATATTTTTTATATATAAAATATCTTTTATTTAAGTTCTTAATCGATGTCTTAAACCTTCCAAACATGTTAACAATATGATTACTTATAACATCATAACAGGTGCGGATTGCCGACAGAAGATTAAGGTGGTCTGCACATTGCGTCGCCACTAGTCATAGGCGGTCAACTAATGCCGTGCATAATGATTGGTGTGGTTTCTCATGAGACACTGCATTTATTTTACACAACCAAATTTTGTACGGAAAAATAATTCGTAACGGGTAAATTTTACATAACATACCAATTTCTGTTTTCATCGTTTAATATTTCATGTATTTGTATTTTCTAATTTTGATATTTTATATACATGTATTTTATTATTATTAATAACGTATAATTTTTTTATTGTTCAATACTAATTAATTTAAAGAGATAATGATTTTTAAGTATATTTAATTATTGAATAATATAATAAAAAGTAAAAAAGAATAAAGAAAAGGAGAGAAATTTTTTTTCAAATCCCATCCGCTTGGCCGACCATCTTAGGGCCACCACTTGGAGCAATCGAGAAAAACATCCATGCGAACACGGTGAAAGAAATTGACACGAAGGAAAACACCCACTACGGACACGTGGACCGATGAACATGAACACTGAACCAAAGCTGGAGATCAAACGTAAGTCGACGATCATAAACAAAAGCATTAAATAGGCGGTTGGGAGTCTCGTGTTTGCAAACACAGAGACGAAGTCGATCCGGGAGATTAAACGGCAAACAAAGTTTTCGATCCCTTAAGGACGTCTCAACCCTCTAATTCAATGAACTCAAACCTTGTTTAGTTTTGTTATAAGTAATCTACTCCAAGCTGACCCTTGGATTTGGTCGTGTATCAAATTAATTCTTTTTCTTGGCTTTTGTTTTTTTTTTTAATTTAAATTAATTATTATATATTAATTAAAAATTGACACATGTTCTATAACTAACAGTAATAAATAATAATGAAATACAAGTATGCAAAGTATCATAAATGAAAATATAAATATATAAAATATCAAAAAGTAAAAATACATGTATATAAAATAAAATTTAATCTTTGTAATAAGATTTTTATAATTTAATAGTATAAATTTTAGTTTTTCATTAAAGAAATGCTTCCAGGTCAAAATCTCAATAATTTCATACTAAAAACCCTAGGATGGTATATCACAGCTCTATAGCATTAAAAAATTATGAATATTATGAAAATATATCGCGAAACAGTAAGCCGAACTACTTGGCATATTTACATCGTAAGTATTGAGTTTTGTAAAGTCATGAACAAAGAAATGCTTCTAAGTCAACAGTTTCATACTAAAAACTCTTGAATTGCATGTCACAGCTTTATAGTATTTATATTTATTTAAGGTTGATTCAATTATAATTAAGATTATCCGCAGTTTTAAAATATTTAACTTGATGAATTTTCAAGCCTAATCAAATTTGAGTTAAATTTAAAAATTAACCGATTTTGAATCTAATTTAAGTTTTAGGGTAACTCAATTAGAATATGTAATCTTTAGAATAAATAAACAAAAACAAAATTGATTGATTTGAACTCAAATTTGTCTAGAATTTCAAACCAAGTTTGAACTCGAGCTCAAGCTATTAATTTTTTACATCAAGCTCAAGTAGAATATTTTACATTGCATATCTTAAATGCTAAATTACACAAACCTCTTTTGAAAACTTTAAAAATTACATAGCCTCCTATCCTTTTCAAAAGTCCACACACATACACCTAAAATGTTAACATAGTGGCTACCGTGTAAATTTAAGCTAACATGGCATTTAATTCAATATATTTAATTAAGTAATGTTAAGAAATTATTAAAAAAATTTAAAAATGAAAGAAAAATGGTATGAATTTTTTTTTTTGGAAAAAAAAAACAAGAAAATTGAATAAGAAAATTTAGAAAGCTACTAGCCACTCCCTACCTTTAAGTGGATCGCACAACCCACTTATATAAGTGAATTACAACCCATCATATATTTATGGCTATTATTGAATCAATCTTAATAAATTGAACCTTTAACTTAATTCATACTTTAGTCAATTTTATTGTTGAGAAAACATTTTATTCTTTTTTATTGAATTAGTTTTAGATCTGGGTTTTGTTTATATTAACAATACTAATTCTTTTTTACTAGACTTATATTTTTTACTTATTCTATTGTTTGGTAAACTAGATAAAAATGAAATTAAATATAACTGAATAGATATCAGCTACCGTTCTTTGTGGATACAATAACAAATTCAAAATAAAACACCTCCGTTTAGAGAAGTGACATGAAAGGAGGGGAAGAAAGACTAAATAATTTGAAATTATAGTACCTTATATTATTGGAAGAAAAGAAAAACATATTATATGTTGGATCACTATCACATCTCCGATGTCTCTACTCTTCAGTCTTCATTCTTCATAGAATTATTGATACCTAGTAGTCTTGGTATTAATCATCATATAATTGGCTTTTTAAATGAATAAGGGCTAAAGAATATATATCTATAATTAGGTAATTTGGTACCTCAACATCAAGTCAAGTTGAATTTAAGTACCTGAATTTATCGCATGACACATTTAGTATCCCATTGTTGTTTTTGTGGTGCTGTTGTTACTACTTCCATGTTAATTGTGTACAGGATAAACTTAGCTAGCTAAAGTCAGTCTATGAAACATGGTATGTTATGTTTTTGGAAAACTTCAACCAAACATGACAGCTATGTGGCTTTTTTCTTTTTTGTTGACCATAAATATGTGCTAGATGATGTAAGACGTAATATTATTGTCATGGAAAAAGAAAAGCTACTCTTTTGTCGACAATGCCGACCTCTTAACTACAATAAAACCCAATCGATCGCATAGCAATGTCAGTTTCTCCTGTTGCCACAACAAAACTGCTTGCGAGGTCCACTTTTCTTTTACGGCCATAACATGCGCATCAGCATTATGGAATTGCTTTATGACCGTTCCTTGCCGGATAATGGCATGATTTTCGACATTCTTATGGCAGGTAACTTTCAAGCTATGTGTCAATCTATCCTTTCAATACACTTATTTTAAAAAATAGTTCTGAAAAAAAAAATTTATAATAGGACCTATGATTTTGGTTGAGGAACTCACATATTAAGTCTACAATTTATATAGTGAAATCATAGATTGACATTACTATTTACACAATAAAATCAAATTTAGAAGTAAAACTGCGATACCAACCTATAATTTTTTGTCTCCTATATCAATCCATCGAGCCAATAGATCCTCATTTTTCTTGGCTATTTTTCCTCTTTTTATCTATGAACACACTAGAAAAACACGATTTTTTTGCTTTGAAAGCTTAATTTCATAGCTTTAACTAATGATTTTAGTTTATATTAGATAAGTATCATTTATTACCTTTAAAGTTTTGTTATAAATTTATTTGTTTTAATGTAATGCTTTCATACTCTATCGTTATTTCTCTCTCTAAGTGTAAGAATATGTTATTATTGATTTTGTAGCAGGTAAAAGTTAAACTTAAAAGTGTATTTTGTTCCATATTAATTAATAGAGAATTTGTTTGGTTGAGGTTAGTTTTAGATTTTTTTCCCAATTTGTAAAATTTTCCATAATTATTAGAATTTTCTCCAATTTATAGAATTTACAGTCATTTTGTAGATTTTTGTTGTAATTCGTAGGAGTTACCTTAATTTTATAAATTTTGCCTTAATTTGTAGAACTTGCCTCAATTTTGAGGAATTTGCTCTAATTTTATGAAATTTACCTTAATTTGTAAAATTTATCTCAATTTTGTGGATTTTGCCTTGATTTGTAGAATTTGCCTTAATTTTGTGGATTTGGCCCTAATTTATAGAATTTTCCCTAATTTTGTGGAATTTATTATAATTTGTAGAATTTATCTCAAATTTGAGGATTTTACCCTAATTTGTAGGACCTACCCCAATTTTATGAAATTTGCGAAAATTTATAGAATTTGTCCTAATTTTTTTTATTTTTCCCTAATTTATAAAATTTGCATTAATTTATAGAATTTACCTTAATTTGTAAAATTTGACCCTAATTTGTAGAATTTGTCCTAATTTATAAAATTTTCCTGAATTTTGTAGATTTTACCGTAATTTGTAGAATTTGTTTTAATTTGTATAATTTGCCCTAATTTCTAGAATTTACCTCAATTTTATGGATTTTACCCTAACTTGAAGAACTTGATCGAATGTTGTACATTACCCTAATTTATAGAATTACTCTAATTTTTAGTAATTGGGTTTTGCAATTAGAATTTTATGAAGTCCATATTGTTTATATGAAGGTGTTATTAAGTTTAGACTAAAGACTTATAAGTTCATGTGATATTTGGTATAAAAATGAAGTAAATGAGGTTCATATCATATTAAGTTGATTTTACCTTATATATTATTTGAGGCTATTATTAGCTAGTTGTGGAAATAGTAGATTTTGTGAGATTTACGATATTTACTTATGAGACTATCATGCATGGTGATTGGTGAAGATGGAATATATTATGATAGGGAGCCCTTTAAGAAAATTAAAGTATAGACAGATGTGGTGTATACAGAATTATTAAACAAGATATGTGTAGCCATTAAAATTGATCCTACCTCCCATCAAGTAAAGGTGTTTCACAAGCAACATATAGTTTCTAACTCAAGTTCTGTTCGGCCACAATATTCTTTATTCTTAATCACAAATGATGATGATGTAGGGGCTCTTGTTGAATTTGCTCAAACCGCAAGCCAATTTTTTATTCAAGAGCCGTTTGTTAAATCAAAAGGTAATCCTATCCTAACTCAAAATAAAATCATAGTTAATGAGACTATAATATTAACATGAATAAAAAAAAAAAAAAAACGGATGAGGATGGGTTTTAATGGTGAAGGAGATCCGAGCTTATCAAACCCGATTTTGGGAGTCTATAAATAGGACTCGACGTGAGGAGGTTCCACAAGCAATTAGAAGACAAAAAAAGAGAGTAGAAGAACACGAAAAAAACCCCTCGCCGGAGTTCTGTCTCTCTCTCTCTCAAACCTTCGCCGACGACTTTCAAACCGCCGCATTACCATTGGCTTCCCTACCTTCAGAAAGCTCAGAAGCACCCACCAATCGACGAAAAAGGCTGCCGGAAAGCTGTCGTCGAAGAGCTCCAGCCACCGTATACCTGACCCGTTCTAACCTGTGAACCCGATTCGACCCAATCTAATCCGACCCTCGTCCAAGTTAGCTAGATCCCTCCTTATTTATTTATTTTTAGTTATTTATTCATTTATTCATTTACTATTATAAAAATAAAAATGAAATAAAAATAATAAAATAATGTTTTTTATTAGAATTAAGTTTAGAGTTTAATATATGTCTATTATAATTAATAGATAATTAATAAAAAATTAATAAAACTTAATAAAAGTTAGATTAATAATAAAAATTAAAAATTAATTAATAAAAATGATAAATATTTTTATCACTTAGAAAACTTCTTTTCATGAAATAAATGAATGAAAATAATTGATGTTTTTCAAAATTAGAAGTTTTAGTTTTTAGAAATTTCTTTAAATAAATTTAAATGGTAATAAACGTAAACCTGACATGTTTTCATAATTAAAATTAACTAATCCACTAAATTTTCATAAAAAACAAACTACAGCCTATTTGATCCCAAATAGTGGGTATATAGACACCATTATGGGGCAATTCGAAAAAGAATAAAAATATATTTTCAAATCATTAGTAGTATAATCATTATATCAATTTTTCTAATATTTTTCTTTTTATGCTAAAAGAAAAGATATCTTAACATAATTCAGGTTTCAAAAGGATAAGGTTTAGGGTCTTAATAAGGTAGCCCCTGAGTCAAGAGTCTCTGCTTTTTTCTTTCTTCTTTTTCTTTTTTATAAAAAATAAAAGAGGAGATTTCGTAGACTATTTGTTTAGATTAGAATTAATTCGCTCAATTAATTCTAATTCCATAATTATTTCCCAACTTTAGTTGGGTGGCGACTCCAAATAAATAATGAAATTCCTAGTTCAAGTCGAGGATTTATATTATATGAGCATAAGATCTAATATGATTCAAATTAGGGAGATGATATAAAATTTTAAAATTAGACTCGATAGGATGGCGACTCCATTAGGGACTCATAGTGGGCTAGCCATCTAAACCTTTTAAAATCATCATTTCTAGATATCTTTAATTAGTTCTTATGTTGTGAAATATTGTTTGCACTAATGTTTGTATTTATTTGTGATCTAGGGATTTAATAAGGATTAGTTCTTTTTATTTCTATTGAGTTTTCATGCATGCAATTGTGTGATTAGATATGGTCAGACCCAAACCGTCTTAGGACCTTAAGACGGGGAGTCATTGTGTAAGTTTCGGGTGAAGTGAAATATTAACTGCTTGGGGCCGATTAGGCTACCCCACCCAATGCTTCCATATGGCCTGAGATCCATTTCTTCGAGAATATGGGAGGTCATAGAGCTTGGGGACCTTTAGAGCCCACCTACTTTACATACATAAAGTCATGGGCTGACAAATGATTAATGATGTGATTTCCTTTTTTTTTTTTTCTAGAGTTCAGATACATTTACTTGTAAGAGAATTAATGATATTTTATAAGAGATTCATTTGTAATTAGAAATTTTTATTGTAATCCTGATAGATGGCCAGTGCTGTAATTGATCGTCTCCTTCGAAAGGGAATCCGGGTCTGTAAGCCTTTGGATCCAAATTGGTATTAAACCATTGATTCACCTTGTATAACCTTAAGGAATAGGCCTTTATCCAAGGTAAAATAGGGCCCATCCTCTCACTAATGAAAATGGAGGTTAACTTGCCTTTGATCCGGGCTATCTCACACCTTTAGGAAATTGAGCCCGTAGCTTTCTTTATTGGGCCACACGAGATCACGCCAACCCTAGAGGAATATACTCAACTTTTGTAGGCCCTTTCACTTGCCAATGGGGTGTATGTGCTATATCTAGAGGCTAGGCCAGCTGGTATTTTCGGTAGACTTTTGGGAATTTGCAAGGTAGTGATCAATCGAACGTTGGGAAATAGCAATGGGTACTGCCTCTGAATGGATGGATTGAAGGCTTGGTTCGTAGCTTGGTGTGATGATGGGAGCAAGAAATACATCTTATGTAGAGATCCTAAAAGTTACAAACAAAGATGAGTTTATGCTTTCATCTTGACAGCATTTGTAACTATCTTTTTTCCTACTAGGATCTTTTACATCCACTATAGGGTTGCGAAGTTGGTGTTTCGGTTCTTAGAAGGGAAATCTTATACCCCAACCCTACTAGCTAAACAGATTCGAAATTGGAATTTTGTAAAGAAGAAGGGTCATGGAATTCTCTACTCAAACATCAACCTCTTCCTAATTTAGTTTGTGAGCCATCTCAAGTGCTTCGGGTTGAACATGGTTAGGAAATCATTAGCCTAGTAAGTAGATCTTGTAGATTCTTACGTAGAAAGGATGAAGTTGCCCGATGATCTTTCTAGCCATAGTTAGGTGAAAGTACTTAAAGGTTTCAGTGCCAATAACATTCTTTAGACTACTAAGTGGAGTCGCTGCAATAAGGTTATCCTAACGTGCATGAACTTTCAGGTTGTTACATTGATTAGGCTTAATGGGTGCACAGGGTATCATCCAAACTCAATAGTCCGTCAATTTGGCACTATTTAAGACATAGTTTACAGGTCATCATCAGGAGGAATCATGTTCGAATACCAAGATCCAAGCATGTTAGTAGCTGAGAAAATCGCCAAATTACTAGAGGTCAAAGCTCTATGGGAAGCCCGGATTGAGAGCCCTAATACAGACCTCGGAGATCTAGGTGGGGAAGTAGGCAAACACTGAGCTACAAGAGATTTTGTGATCAACCAATTATACTAGACAGTAGAAAGGGCGCATCAGGTCCCGGATGTCACTCAGCCTGCACCGAACAACATGGGTCCATAAATGAAAACCTATATGGAATAGGTCAAAGCTCGGATGGAAGTCCACTTTGAGACTGCGGACAACAAAAAGGACATCAGTAAAAGTAGATTTAAGGAGTCTAACCAGAGAAACAAAGCCTTGGAAGCTTAATTGGAGAAGACTCAGGTGAGAGTTAAAGCATTAGAAGCCATCATCAATGGAGAACCAACACCTACGCAGCAGCAGAAGAAGAAGTCTAGGAATTAGAAGGATAGACAAATATTGTTTCCCTTACTTTTTTCAAAGTACCGAACTCCAAGTTTGTAATATTCATAAAATTTATGTATTATTACATCATTAATCAAATGCTGGTCCTTTTCTTTTTGCATTCGTGTGAGCATTTTGTTTGCATATTTACTAAAAAATAATAAAAATAAAGAAAAGAACAAAACCAAGAAAATTGAAGAGTTCCTAACAATAAGAGATCCTTTCAAGATCCTAAAAGTTGCTTTTAAATGGTTAACTTAACCCAAAGCTCATAGTCACTTACTCTGAACTTAAAGCCAAAGACCACTATAACCTACTCTCAATTCAAAAGACCCCATTCACTTCAAAAGGTCTCTTCATATGTTGATTTAGCCTCAAAATACAAAACCTTCCAACTCTCTCCAATCCTAAGGGTTACACTTAAACTTTCACTCCATCAGGAGTTATATAAAATAGATACAAAGACAATTAATTTTGGGGCACATTTTCGAAGTGGCTATGGTCAATTACCAACGAGGGCATAAAGAAGACTATCCTAACAAGTCTTGGGTAACTAAATTCCCAAGAGAGCCAAGTTAAGACTAAATCACTTGACAGGGGCACATAACTCCCAAATACATCATGAGATATGGTGAATATTTTGTTTGAGTGGTTTAGGATGATAAGAGGCAAACCACATCCCAAACACTAACCCTTAAACACTTGAGAGTTAAGTGTTATTAATGTGAGGTTTTTGACTCATTCCTTAAAGGGGGTCTATCTTGAATTTGATACGTTAATCAAAATAATGTTAGGCATTCATTTTTGTTATCCTAAACACAATAATCCTTTGCCAACCCCATTTGAGCTTACATAAAAAAGAGAGAGTTTCAAAATTTAACCATGTCTTGAACTATCCTACAATGGGATGATTAAGCAGATAAAGACATCAATCAAGAAAAAAAAGAAGGAATTAACTAAATAGTGCTTGCCCTAGTTACAAAAATTTAAGGGTAATTTTTGCCGTAGATAATTTATTTCTTTTGATGAAGAAAAGTCTACATTTTGAAAAAACACACATGACCTACAAGAGATAATCACCATTGTGCTTAAAAGAAAAGGAAAAAAAAAGATGGAAAAAGAAAATGAAAGAAAAGAAATGAGAAAAGCCCAAGAATGTAGTTAAATCTATACACAATAAAAAAGCTCAACAATACTTGAAAATACCAAGAGCAAATATAAGAACCCAAACATTACAGCTAAAAAATATACCACCCTTCTTTGAAGACTTCTCCAAATCATTGAAAATAATTTATCTTAAGCAAAAATTGCTAGGACAAGTGCTATTATAGTTTTTCTCAAGGTTTCTTGACTTGTAAACCCAGGTTGAAATGATGATTCTTTCAAAATAAGACCTTGACATTGGTAAGTTTTTTGAAACCAAAAGCCTATTGCATTATAAGTCCCAAAAAAGCCTAATAAATTGATTAAAGCGTATTACTTACAAGAAAGACCATAATTTTTGGAATAAAAGTCAAGAGTGACATCTAAACAGAGAGATTGTAAGGAAGTCTTCTTAGATTAAACCAATTGAGAATGAGATATCTATTTCTAAATAGAACGAGGGAATTTAAAGTCATTCCTCATTGGCGTTGTTTGGCCTAAATTTTAAATATTGATGCTCCCAAGAAGAAGATATGAGTCTTAATTGCAATAAACCCCAGTGATTGATTAAGCAAAGACACTACTTTTTCAAGATTAAACCAAACCCTCTAAGTAAAATGAGGCAAAAGAGTAAGTGATTATTGAGTAGTAGGGGAGGCCTACCCTTTATTTGTATTTTTGGGAACTCTATCAAACTCTTTACTTACTACCAATGTTTAAGAAATAAATAAATAAATAATTCTTTTAGATTTTTTTTTGAGAAGAAAAAGAAAATTTTCAAAGTTTGCTAGAAAATACTTTAATACCTTGACGCCTTATCCTTAAGTTTAGAAGAGCAATTGTCTTGAAGATTTTTAGAAATGCTTTAGTTATCATTTGTTCAAAAGTTTTAAGTCATCCTAAACTCTTGATTATTATTGAAAAAATAAGATTCTCACTTAAGAATTCATTATCAGTTAGTTAGCTTATAATGGGACACTTTCCTAAACTTTCTTCTTCAAGGTTATAAGTTTAAAGAAACGCTTCCCATTATCAGTTAGTTAGCCCATAATGGGGGCACTTTCCCAAACTTTCTTCCTTAAGGTTGTAAGTCTAAAGAAACGCTTTCTACTATCGGTAGTTAGCCTATAATGGGGCACTTTCCTAAACATCTCTTCTTAGGGTTGTAAGTCTAAAGAGACGCTTTCCACTATCGGTTAGTTAGCCCACAATAGGGCATTTTCCTAAATATCCTTCCTTAGGGTTGTAAGCCCAAAGAGACGCTTCCCATTATCAATTAGTTAGCCCACAATGAGGCACTTTCCTAAATATTCTCCTATTACAATTGCTAGTTTGGTGAGATACTTCCTACCATCGATTAGTTAGCTCATAAGAGTATTTTTCTAGATAATTTCCTTTTTTAAGGTTGCTAGTTTGGTGGGACGCTTCCTATCATTGATTAGTCAGCTCATAAAAGCACTTTTCTAGATAATTTCTATTTAAGGTTGATAGACTGGTAGGGCATTTCCTATCATCGATTAGTTAGCTCATAAGAGAACTTTTTTAATGATATCTTTTTAAGGTTACTAGTTTTGTAAGACGCTTCCTATTATCAGCTAGTAAGCTCGTAAGAGCACTTTTCTAGAAAATCTCTTCTTCAAGGTTGCTAGTCTTGTAAGACACTTCCTATTACCAATTAGTCAGCTCATAAGAGTGCTTTCCTAAACAATCTCTTCTTTAAGGTTGCTAGTCTTGTAAGACGCTTTCTATTATCAGTTAGCTAGCTCATAAGAGCGCTTTCCTAAACAATCTCTTCTTTAAGGTTGCTAGTCCTATAAGATGCTTCCTATTATCAGTTAGCTAGCTTATAAGAGCGTTTTCCTAAACAATCTCTTTTTTAAGGTTGCTAGTCTTATAAGACGCTTCTTATTATCAGTTAGTCAACTCATAAGAGCACTTTTTTAGATAATTTCCTTTTTTAAGATTACTAGTCTGGTAGGATGCTTCCTATCATCGATTAGTCAGCTTATAAGAGCACTTTTCTAAACAATCTCTTTTTTAAGGTTGCTAGTTTGGTGGGACACACTCTATCGTCGATTAGTTAGCTCATAAGAGCACTTTTCTAGGTAATTTTTTTTAAGGTCGCTAGTTTAGTGAAACACTTCCTATTATAGACTAGTCAATTCGTAAAAGCACTTTTCTAGAAAATTTATTCTTTAAAGTTGCTAGTCTTGTAAGACGCCTCTTATTATCAGTTAGCCAGCTCATAAGAGCGCTTTCCTAAACAATCTCTTCTTTAAGGCAGCTAGTCCTGTAAGACGCTTCATATTATTAGTTAGTTAGCTCAAAAGAACACATTCCTAAATAATTTCTATTTGTTAGTCTAATGAGATGCTTCCTATCATTAATTAGTCAGTTCATAAGAACACTTTTCTAGATAATCTCCCCCTCCAGTTTGCTAGTTTGGTGAGATGTTTTTTTTGTCTAAGACCACTCCCCAAGAAATAATAATCATCATAAAGTAATCATCTTCGTTTACAACATGGGATTGTTAGCTTGTGAAGTATTTTCCTTACTCAAACTGATAGTCAAACAACTCCCTAGTAGAGCTAGGTTCAAATAGCCAGCCGATTATGGCGTTATCTATCCAGTCTATTTGGCAAAAATGGTGTCTTTGTTGTCTTTACAGTTAAGTTTTTCAAACTTTACTATAAAGAGGGGCAGCTGTAAACACCCAATTTTTGCCCTCTAATCATAATTAATGTTTTTTTTTTTCAATTTTTCTTCTATTTTTAAAAAATGAAGGAAAAATAATGACAAAAAATAAAATAAATAGGAATAATATATCAATTTTGGAAAATGAAGGTAGAAATAATAATAAAAGACATTAAGGAATTTTTATAAAATTTTAGAATTTCAAAATAATATAAAATTAATAAAAATTGCCATGCATATATACAATATGCGTACAATAGAAAACTGAGAAATGGTCGTTGGCCTCGTATGTGCAAGGGAGGGGGGTCAGGTCACGAGTTCGAAACTTGGGGGAGGCACTTCGTGCCGTTTTGCAATTTTTTTTCTTCTAGTTGCCATGTAGCAGCACGCGATTGGATGACACGAGCGCACGCGCCTTGTGTGTGCTCGTCTCCTACCTCTATCCAAAATCGGCGTTGACGTGGGAGAAGTGGAATCCAACCATTTTGATTCGATTTTTTTTGCACAAATCTAGTAGATTTTTAACTAAAATAAGATAAACAACATCAAATTAACATCAATATTAACAAAAATCAAAGATTAACACGAATAAAAAAAAAACAAATGAGGATAGGTCTCAACGGCGAAGGAGATCCGAGCTTATCAAGCTCGGTTTTGGGAGTCTATAAATAGGACTTGACGAGAGGGGGTTCCATAGGCAATCAGAAGACAAAAAAAAAAAGAGTAGAAGAACACAAAAAAACCCCTCGTCGGAGTTCTCTCTCTCTCTCTCTCTTAAACCCTCATCAATGACTTTCGAACTACTGCATTAGGGTGGTTTTCGATGAAAACCACCATCACCATTGGCTTCCTCACCATCGGAAAGCTCTGAAGCACCCACTAATTGATGAAAAAGGCCATCAGAAAGCCATCGTCGAAGAGCTCCAGCCGCCGTATACGTGACCCATTCTGACTTGCGAACCCAATTCGACCCAATCTGATCCGACCTGCGTCTAGGTTAGCTAGATCCCTCCTTATTTTTATTTTTATTTATTTATTCATTTACTATTATAAAAATAAAAAATGAAATAAAAATAAAAATAATAAAATGATTTTTTTATTAGAATTAGGTTTAGAGTTTTAATATAAGTATATTATAATTAATAAATAATTAATAAAAATTAATAAAAGTTAGATTAATAATAAAAATTAAAAATTAATTAATAAAAATGATAAATATTTTTATCACTTAGAAAACTTCTTTTCATGAAATAAATGAATGAAAATAATTGATGTTTTTCAAAATTAGAAGTTTTAGTTTTTAGAAATTTCTTTAAATAAATTTAAATTGTAATAAACATAAACCTAGCATGTTTTCGTAATTAAAATTAACTAATCCACTAAAGTTTTATAAAAAGCGAACTATGGCTGTTTGATCCAAAATAGCGGGTACGTAGGCACCCTTATAGGGCAACTCTAAAAAGAATAAAAGTATATTTCAAATCATTGTTAGTATAATCATTATATCATTTTTTCTAATATTTTTCTTTTTATGCTAAAAAACGATATCTTAATATAATTCAGGTGTCAGAAGAATAAGGCAGTAACTTTAGGGTTTTAATAGGATAGCCCTCGAGTCGAGAATCTCTAGTTTTTTCTTTCTTCTTCTTTTTCTTTTTATAAAAAATAAAAGAGGAGATTTCGTAGACTAGTTGTTTAGATTAGAATTAATCCGCTCAATTAATTCTAATTCCATAATTATTTCCAACTTTAGTTGGGTGGCGACTCCAAATAAATAATGAAATTCTTAGTTCAAGTCGAGGATTTATATTGGATGAGTATAGGATCTAATATGAATTGAATTAGGGAGACAATATAAAATTTTAAAATCAGACTCTACAATACACAACTATTTTGCTTACAACCTTATAGAAAGATGAACTCGAGCATATGATGGGAGGTTTAGATATGGATTTATAACCACTAACCTTTGTGAAAGCTACAACATCATATTGAAGGATACAAGGTGTTTACCTATGTTGGCTTTAGTTATAGAAGTCTTTTATAATTGTGTTGGGTATTAGGAACAACAGTGTGATAAAACTAATGAAGGATTTGCTAAGGGGAAATGTTTACATCGTGAACCATTCAGAAAATTAAAAAATGAGGGCAAGTTGCCAATCGTCATAGGGTCATTAACTTTGATAGAATGAATAAAGTTTTTGAAGTTATCAAAGGTATAAGAAGAATTGGATATGGGATTACAGGCAGCAATAATCACACAATGAACCTAATGAGAGATAAATGCACTTATAACAAAGGACAAACATACAAAATTCCTTATTCACGTGCTTTTACGGCTATGACATATGTTTGTGTAGATGGTATGTAGCGTATGGCCAAGTGATATTATTAAATGCATCAAACTCTTATCTATCATGCTAGCTTCAATTCTCTTGGGGATAATAATAGGTGGCTAAACATGCACTCTTTTCGTTCATCTAAATGTTAATCTTACTTAACGTAAGGGCAAACCTCAATCCAAGTGGTACAATAATGAAATGGATCTTAAGAAGCCACCATATAAGAATACGTGTGGTTTTTGTCAAAAAGAGAGGCACGATAGAAGAAGCTACCCCAAACGAAGGGGAGACATGGTTTATATTTGTTAATCATTGTAATATTTAATAATTCATACATAACTTACGTTTGGTAATTGAAAAGATAAAGGAATAATTGTTTTATAACTTTGAATATTGTCGAGTCTAATTTTTTATTTTCTATTCCTAATCCGATCTATACTAGACCATATGCTCATCTAATGTAGACCCTCGACTTGAGTTAGGAATTTCATTTTACTTTGGAGTCGCCACCTAACTGTGGTTGAGAAAGATTGAATTAGGACTAATTGAGCGGATTAATCTTAATTTGGACCACTAGTCAGCGGGATTTCCTCTTTTCGTCTTTTATGAAAGAGAAAATGGAAAACCAGAGTTTCTGAGTTTGGAGACTAACCTATTAAAACCTTAAAGTTATCACCCTATTTTCCTGAAATCTAAATCTTATCCTAATGTCTTTTTATTTTATTTTTTGTTATCTTTTTTATTATGTTTTTGAATAACTTATTCTAAGAAAATGGTTTTTCATTCTTTTTAGAGTTGCCCCAAACGAGTGCCTATGTACTTGCTACTCAGGATCAAATGGGCCGTAGTTCGCTTTTTCTAAAAAACTTTAATGTGTTTGTAAATTTTAATTATGAAATTACTTTTGGTTTACATTTTTATCATTTTAGTATTTTTTTTTCTGAAAAAATCTAAGCCTAAGCTTTATTATTTGATTTTTTTGAAAAATAATGATTTTAAGGAAAAAACCAATTTTGGATTCATTATTATAAAAAACATTTTTCTAAGTGATAAAATTTATTTCCCTATTTTTTTTAACTTACCTTTAACATTATTATTAATTATTATTAATTTTTTATTATTATATTTTTTAATTTTATTTTTTATTAATTAATTAAAAATTTTCTCTTATATTATTTATCTACCCTAAACTAAAAATCTAAAATTTACCATTTTTTTCTAATATATCTTTATCCTTTTATTATTATTTTATTATTTTTTAATTTTAATTTTAATTTTTTTATTTTTTTATTTCACTATCATTTTCTATTATTTGCTCTAAACTAAATCCTAAAAAAACTAATCTAAATTCTAATATCTTTTTCTGTTTTTTTAATTATAAATAACAAGTAAATAAATAAATAAATTCGAAAAAATAAATAAAAAAAATAAAAATACAAAAAAAAATCGAAAAATCTGACTTACCTAGATCCGGATCCGGTTGAAGCGGGTCAGGTCTGGTCGACGGTCACAGCGGCTGGAGGTGTTCGTTGATGGCGTTTCGGTGGCCTTTCGAGGAGGTTGAGGAGTCGTTTCCTAGGTTTTTGGGGGTGGGAAACTCAACCGTGGTAGTAGATTTCTCTAAAAAGCATCCTGGTGGCGGTTCGAGGCTTGATCGGCGGTTGCGACATGGGGAACTCTAGCGAAGCTTCGATTTCTCTCTTTTTCTCACTTCTGATCCATGTTTATGCTTGCTGCCTTTGCCCTATATTTATAGAAATCGGAAGACTCCCCTGGATAAGCTTAAATCTTTGATTCAAAGAAATCTGAATTTTTTCGTTTTTTGGATTCGATTTTATCCAACAGATTTGACGCCGATTTGTTGTAATATTGTGATTTATCTGGATAATTCGGTTTTAGATTGATTGAAATCCAAAAAGATTTGAAGAAATCCAGCATTTTCGGCATCGTCTGACTTCTGCCGGATTTTTCTTCGGCTGGGCTCGAGGAAGAAGACGATCACGTGCGAGGCACGTGTCTTCTCTCGGCCAATCGCATGCTGCCACATGGCAGCTCTAGGGGAAAAGAAAGAAAAATTTTGCTGAGCGCACGCGGGGGGATTCGAACTCTTGACCTCAGTCCTCTCTCACACATTCCAGGCGCACACACGAGCCAGCTGAGCTGGCCCAAATCTTGGTTTTATTCATTACGCAAATTGTATATATGTCTTGTCTTTTTTATTATTTTGAAATTCTAAAAAATTTGTAAAAATTATTTAACTCCTTTTCTTATTATTTCTACAATTATTTTCCAAATTTGATGTATTTTTCCTATTTATTTTATTTTTTGAATATTTTTCCTATTTTTGCTAAATTAGAAGAAAAATTGTAAAAATGGAAAAAAAATTGAAAATTGATTATTATTGATCATTAGGGGCAAAAATGAAGTATTTACAGCTATCCCTCTTTGTAGTAAAGTTTGAAAAACTTAACTACAAAGACAAAAAAGATGCTATTTTTGGCCTCTTGACTGAATGGATAACGCTATGGTTTGGCTGGTTATCTGGAATTTGGTCTCTAGTAGGAAAATGCTCCATGAGTTAATAATCCCACGAGTATTTTGTGATGAATGGTACTATTTAGGAAATGGTCTTAAATAATCCTAGCAATTTAAAGTAATGTATCCTCCCGAAAAGTGCTCTATGGGCTGACTAATCGTCGATGAGAAACATCTCAAGGATTGTGTAGGAATGTGTTATTGTGAGCGGAATAGCTGATGATAGGAAGCGTCTTATCGGACTAGTAACCTTAAAGGGGAGATTGTCTCAAGAAGCGCTCTTATGAGCTGGCAACCTGTCAACAGAAGCGTCTAGCTAGACTAGCAATTGTTTGGGGAGAAATGCCGTCGAAGAGTGCTCTTATGAGCTGACTAATCGGTTATCAACAAATTTGAAAAGTGCTCCCATGAGCTGAATAATCAACAGATTCGAAAAGTGCTCCTATGAGCTGACTGATTGATATATTCGAAAAGGTGCTCCTCTCAACTAACCAATCGATAGATTCGAAAAGTGCTCTTTTGAGCTAGCTAATCGATAGATTCAAAAAGTGCTTCTCCGAGCTAACTAATTGATAGATTCGAAAAGTGCTCTTATGAGCTAACCTCGAGAAAGGGTGTCTAGGAGAGTGCCCCTTTGCGGGCTAACTAACCTACAATGAGAAGACATGCCTCAGAAGATGCCCCTATGGGCTGACCTTGAGAAGAGATGTTTAGGAAAGTGCCCCATTGTAGGCTGACTAACCTATGGTGGGAAGTGTCTTATTAGACTCGCGACCCTGGGGAAGAAATGTCTCGAAAGGTGCCCCTGCGGGCTGACCTTGAGAAGAGATATTTAGGAAAGTGTCAAATTGTGGGCTGACTAACCTATGGTAGGGAGAAACGTCTCAAAAAGGTGCCCTTACGGGCTGACCCTAAGAGAGGATGTTTAGGAAAGTGCCCCCTTGTGGGCTGACTAACCAATTCTTCTAACGAATGAGTTAAATGATTTGATAAGAGATGTTTTATGATATGTGAATGATGGTTATTTATTCTAAGATGCTTACCAATTTATTGCGGATAGCAACCAAACAACCGAACCTTCGTGCTGGTTTGCTTCTCCTTTGCTTACTCTTACTTTAAAACAGGGATGAGGGTCTTGATGTGCTTCCTTTCTTATGCGCATGATGCTTATGATTGTAGTATTATCCTACTAATGTACCAGGTTCAATGCTCAAAAGTAGGTAAAATTATATCACAAAATTTATTGAGATTCATTATTGTAAACACCCCATTTTTGCCTTAATAATCACTAATAATCAATTTTCAATTTTTTTCATTTTTTTCTAATTTAGCAAAAATAGGAAAAATATTCAAAAAATAAAATAAATAGGAAAAATACATCAATTTTGGAAAATAATTGCAGAAATGGAAATAAAAAGGATTAAATAATTTTTGCAAATTTTTGAAATTTCAAAAAAATACAAAAAATAAAAAAATCGCATTGCATATATGCAAATTGCGACAATAAAAAAATCAAGTAAGTGGGCTAGCCCAACTGGTCCGAACCATGGTTTAAGGTGGAGGGAAAGGGGCTCGGTCATGGGTTCGAAATGCGGGGGAGGTAGAATCCGTGTTTTGCAATTTTTTTCATCGCCTAGGACACGTGTCAGCAGCTGATTGGCTGGAGCGAGCGCATGCGCCGGGCGCGTGATCGTCTTCAACCTTCGTCCGAAATCATCGCCGGCGAGGAAAAATCGAATTTCGGCCGTTTTGATTCGATTTTTTGTACAAATCCAGCAGATCTTCAACAGAAATAGGATAAACATCATCCAATTAGAATCAAGTCGCAACAAATTAATGGATTTGCACAAATCGGAGGAAGGTTTTAACCGCAAATCCGATTTGCTTCAATCGGAGGAAATCCGAGCTTATCCAGCTTGATTCCTTACGCTTATAAATAGAGGAGGAAGGGAGGAAGCAGGATCACAGATCAAAAGTGAGGAAAAGAGAGAGAATCGAAGCCTCGCCGAAGTTTCCAAGCCACGACCACCGATCAAGCACCGAGTTGCCACTAGGAGGTGTTTCTGGAGAAATCCACCGCTACGGTTGAGTTCCCCACCCCTGAAAACCTAGGAAACGATACCTCAATCGCTTCGAAAGGCTGCCGGAACGTCGTCAATGAGCACTCCCAGCCGTCGTGACCGATTGACCCGACCCGATCCGATCCGACCGACTCGACCCGCGCATCGACCCGAATCCAGGTAAGTCGGATTTTTCAATTTTTTATTTATTTCTTATTTTTTATTTAGTTATTTTATTTATTTTTTTGAATTTCTTTATTTATTTACTTGTCATTTATAATTCAAAAATAAAAAAATATTAGAATTTAGATTAGTTTTTTTTAGGGTTTAATTTAGGATGAGTAATAATAAAAATAAAATAATAATTATAATAATCAATAATAAAAATATAAAAATATATATAAAGAAAATGATAAAAATATATATTAGAAAAAATAATAAAAATTTAGATTTTATTTTAGGATAGATAAATAATATAGGAGAAAATTTTTCAATAAAAATTAATAAAGATTATAAAAAATTAACAAAAATTAAGAAAAATCAATAAAAATCAATAAAAATTTGTAATAGTAGAAATGAGTTGAAAAATAGAGAAATGAAATTTTTATCACTTAGAAAAATCATTTTCTTAAATAAATCCAAAATTGGTTTTTCCTTAAAACTATTATTTTTTTTCAAAAAAATCAAATTATCAAGCTTAGGCTTAAATTTTTCAGAAAAATAATAAAATGATAAAAACATAAATAAAAAGAAATTTTATAATTATAAATCACCAACACATTAAATTTTTCTCAAGAAAAGCGAACTACACCCGTTTAATCCTGAATAGCAGGTACGTAGCCACCCATTTGGGACAACTCTAAAAAGAACAAAAAAATCATTTTCTTAGAATAACTTATTCAAAAACACAATAAAAGGATAACAAAAAATAAAAGACATTTGGATAAGGTTTGGATTTTAGGAGATCAGGGTGGTAACCTTAGGGTTTTAATAGGTTAGCCTCCGAATCCAGAAACTCTGGTTTTCCCTTTCCTCTTTTCACAAAAATGAAAAAGGAAATCACGACGACTAGTGGTCTAAATTAGGATTAATCTGCTCAATTAGTCCTAATTTAATTTTTCCTAACCACAGTTGGGTGGCGACTCCAAAATAAAAGGAAATTCCTAACTCAAGTCAAGGGTCTACATTAGATGAGCATAGGGTCTAGTATAGATCGGATTAGGAATGGAAAATAAAAAATTAGACTCGACAATTATCATTTCAATGTTCATCATTCATTGGTGAAGTGATGGGTAATGTATTTAGGAATGTTTGTTTTAATGAGAATTGGTTGGAATTATCGATCATTTAAAGACATTAACTTTTCTTGTAAAAAATGAAAACTGGACTCAACGAAACTTGTATTGAATATTAGCATTCATAAACATTGGAAAAATTTCAATTCCCTTGCCTAAGGATAGTACATTTTAACAGCATCTGCATTAATGGGATCTCTCAATTCTGGACCATCCATTTGAGCTAATATCAGAGCACCTCCTGATAATACCTTCTTTACAACATATGGACCCTCATAGTTTGGGGTAAACTTCCCTCTGGAATCTTGAGCATTCGAGAGAACTTTCCTTAACACCAAATCCCCTTCTTTGAAGCATCGAGGCCTCATTTTCTTGTTAAATGCTCGGGCCATCCTTTGTTGGTAACACTAGTCGTGACATAATGTAGTGAGTCTTTTTTTGTCAATCAAATTCAACTAATCAAGTCTATTCTTCACTTAATCTGATTCATTTAACTGCGCTTCTGATAGAATTCTGAAGGATGGTATTTCCACCTCAACTGGTAAGACTGCCTCGGTGCCATATACCAGTGAATATGGGGTAACTCCAGTAGATGTTCTAATTGAGGTTCTGTAAGCCATGAGGGCGAATGGTAGCATCTCGTGCCAATCTTTATAAGTGATTGTTATCTTTTCGATGATTCTTTTGATATTCTTGTTAGCTGCTTCCACTGCCCCATTCATTTGAGGTCGGTAGAGAGTTGAATTTCTATGGTTTATGTGGAATTGTTGACATAAATATTTCATCGACTTGTTGTTGAGATTGGTACCGTTGTTGGTGATGATTGACTCAGAAACTCCATATCGGGCTATTATGTCCCTCTTCAAGAATCGAACTATTACCCCTTTTGTGACATTGGCATATGATGATACTTTTACCCACTTGGTGAAATAATCAATAGTTACCAATATAAACCTGTGGCCATTGGATGCTGTTGGAGTGATTGGGCCGATGATGTCAATTCCCCACATGGAGAAAGGCCACGATGCAGACAAGGAATGCAACTCGTTAGGCGGAGCATTTATTCAGTTCGCATAAACTTGACATAAATGACAATGCTTGACATATTTGATGCAATCTGATTCCATGGTTAGCCAATAGTAGCCTAATCTCATGATTTTTTGGGCCAACATGTAGCCATTCATGTGAGGCCCACATACTCCCTCATGCACTTCTCTCATCAGTTCACATACCTCATTTCTATCCACACATCTTAGCAAGGTGGTATCAGGCGATCTTTTGTAAAGCACGAGCCCATTTAATAAGAAATGACTTACTAAATTTCTGAGTGTTCTTTGGTCACTTTTGCTAGCCATTTCAGGGTATTTGCTTTCTTGGAGAAAAGTTTTGATGTCGTGATACCAGGGCTTATCATCTTGTGCTTTTTCAATTATCAAACAGTAGGCGAGCCGATTTTCGATTTCTATTTTCAATGGTTGGACTTCGACTCCCCTTGTTATCTGAATTATAGATGCTAGCGTGGCAAGTGCATCTGCAAACTGATTCCGAGTTCTCGAGATATATGTGAAGGTGATTGCCTCAAATTCATCGATTAGCTCTGTCAAATGCTGATGGTATGGTACCAATTTGGGGTCTTTAGTTTTGTACTCCCCTCTTGTCTGTCATATGATGAGTGAAGAACCTCCGTACACTTCTAATTCATGGATTTCCATGTGGTAAGCCATTTTTGGGCCGGGGATGCATGCCTCATATTCCACGATATTATTAGTATATGGAAAAGTGAGTCTTGTTGCTGAAGGGAACGTTCCTTCTGGTGATATCAACACTGCCTTGATCCCACAACCGAATACATTGGCAGCTCTATCAAAGAACATCTTCCACTTAGGGTTCTGGTTTATCCCACAGTCTTCTACTGGTGCACCTTTCACTGTTAATATATTTTCATTAGGGAATTAGGCTTGTGGTTCTTGGGAATCTCTCTCAATTGGGTGTTCCACCAACTGGTCGGCTAAAGATTGCCCTTTTATCGAATTTTGATTTATGTATGTGATATCAAATTCTGATAAGAGCATTTGCCATTTGGATATTCTCCCTAGCAAAACAGGCTTCTTTGCCAAGTACTTCAAAGGATCATGTCTTGTTAGTAACTCGATGGGGGTAGTAAAGGGTGTATTGCCTCAATCGGTGCATGACTTAAATCAGAGCACAACAAGTTCTCTCTACTTTTGAATACCTCTATTCCCCATCTGTGAATTTCTTGCTTAGATAATATATGAAACGCTTCCTTCCCTCTTCATCTTTCTGCCCCAACACGCACCTCATGGATTCAGGGAGTATCGTAAGGTATAAGAATAAGGGTTTTCCTTGCTTCGGAACTATCAAGACTGGAGGTTTTATGAGATAGTCTTTGATTGTCTTGAATGCTTCTTCACATTTATCCTCCCATTCTACTGCAGCATTCTTTTTTAACAGACGGAAGAGTGGACGACATTTGTTTGTGAGTTGTGAGATAAAACGAGTTATGTAATTCAATCTTCCCAGCAAACCTCTTACCTCTTTGATAGTACGTGGAGAAGGCAGCTCTAGTATGGCCTTTACTTTGTCAGGGTCGATCTTAATGCCTTCTCGGCTTATGACAAACCCTAACAGCTTGCCTGTCGTGACCCAAAAAGTGCACTTATTTGGATTTAGCTTGAGCTGAAATTTTCTCAACCGCTTGAACAACTTCCTCAGAATAATTGCATGGCTTTCTTCTTCTTTAGACTTGGCTATCATATCGTCGACGTATACTTTGACTTCTCGATGCATCGTGTCATGAAGTATTGCGACCATGTCTCTCTGATACGTTGCCCTGACGTTTTTCAAACCAAAGGGCATGACTTTGTAATAGAAAGTTTCCCATGCTGTGATGAAAGTCGTCTTAGTTTTATCCTCTTCAGCCATTTTTATTTGATTATATCCTGAGAAACCGTCCATAAATGAGAAAAGATGGTTTCCTACAGTGTTGTCTACCAGAACATCGATGCGAGGTAGGGGGAAGTTATCTTTTGGCGTGGCTTGGTTTAAGTCTCGGAAGTCTACGCATATGCGTACTTTTCCATTCTTTTTTAGAATGGAGACTGTGTTCGCTACCCATTCCAGATAGTCAGATACTTCAATGAACCCTACTTCTAGTAGTTTCTTGACTTCCTCTTTAATTTTTAGTAAGATGTCAGGCCTAAATCTTCTCAATTTCTGTTTTTTAGGTTTGACATCTTCCCTTGTGGGAAGCCTGTGAACTACTATTGATTGGTCTAATCCTGGCATGTCGCCATATGACCAGGCAAACACATCTGCATACTCAGTTAATAGCTTGATTATCTCGCGTTTTTGCTCGGCACTTAAACTGGTTCCGATCTTGAGGTTTTTAGGTTGCTCAACGCTTCCTTGATTTACTGTATCCACCAGCTCGTCAATTGAAATTCCACTTTGTTCATGTTTTTGCCAATTTTCTTGTATTATTTTGTGGTTAAGGACATTGCCTCCAATGGCTGACCCAACAATGTTGGAAACGATATTAGTGTTTTCATTTCTTACCTGTGCGAAATGTCCCTGACGTTCGACGGTAGGGAATCTGGGTGAAGTGAAACAAGAGTATGTATATAAGCAAAAAACAAACGAATGAATTGCAATTCATTGAAAACAAACCATAATAAAATTTTGTTTAATAATTGTTTCCTATCCTCGAGCTGACCTAGTGCTATTAATAGGGTAACAGAACCAATTATTGAGAGTTGGATGCTGCTCGGACGTGCGAGGGGTCGGGCTCCCATTGCTGACGTCAGCTTCGCTTATCCTTGGCTCTTGAATGGTAGTTGCTTGTATGAATGATTGTTGGAGGGGTGGAAAACGCATCTGAGTATCTCTTGGGTTCTCTTTTCTCCCGCCTTTGACACCTTTGGCTTGCGCCTTTTCCTGGGCTGTAAGAACGTACCCTAGTCCAAACGTCCCTTGCTGCCCCTCCTTGAACTGATGGCCCTCCTTGCTGGTTACCACACTCACCTCATTGAATATTTGGAGGCCAAAGTCTTCAGAACCGTCCTCCTTAATGTAGGGTATGGCGGTTTCTTTATAGATGGCGTAGTCTTGCTCTCCCAACATGGTGATGATTTGTCCGTTTGCAATGAACTTGACTTTCTGATGGAGGCTTGAAGGTATGGCTCCAGCGGTATGTATCCATGGCCTCCCCAAAAGCAGATTAAAAGACCTCGGAATGTCAAGGACCTGGAAGGAGATGTGGAATATCTACGGGCCAATCTCTACTGGTAAGCTTATTTCCCCTACTATGTCTCTCTTCGACCCCGTCGAAAGCCTTGACTACCATTGAGTTTGGTTTGATGTTGCTTGGATCGACCCCTAGTAGGTCTAGGGTAGCCAATGGACATACGTTGAGAGAAGATCCATTGTCAATGAGTACTCGGGAGACGATTGTGTCGTTGCATTTTACCACTATGAACAGCGGTTTTGTATGTTGGTCTCCGTCTTCTCCTAGCTCTTCGAGAGAGAAAGATATCTGGTCTATGGTGAAGATCGAATCTACCACATGGCTCAATTTGTTTGTTACGATGCCCTCTGGTACCTTGATCTGTTTGAGCACTTTGAAGAGTGCTTCCCTGTGAGGCTCAGAGGTTGTAAGGAGGCCCATAAGTGATATCTGGGCTGGAACCATGTTCAATTGTTCCATGATCTTATATTCGCTTACCTTGACCATCTTTGTAAATGCGGAGAGCCCATCTTCTTCTTCTTTTTTTCCTACCTCTGTGTTGGGCTCTTCAGTTGAGACCTTGTATTTCGGGTTTTAAATTCTCCCAGAACGGGTGATTCCTCTTACGATAGGGGGTTTTTCTTGATCAAGAGCCCAATAGTCAAATGGTGCCACCTTATACCTCTCTAAGGGTGTTGGGACATTGAATACATACCTCTTCTTTGGAATTTGCACGTCAATCGATTGTTCCTCATAGCACTTTACGACTATCGACTTTTGGTCTGATTTTATCATGTTCACGGACTTCTCCCCCTCTTTTGGTGCGTTATCTTCTTTCTCGAATTTGGGCCCCCATCCGCTAGGTGGCCTATACTCGGTTGGAGTGAAAGAGTAATTTACCAGATACTCAAACTTCCCATGTGATTCGCTTAGGGTACCGACTGATGGGTCTCTAGCTAACCATCTCTTTTTGATATGTGACTTAGGGGTTCCCTCTGGAGTCTGACGTAGGTGACTTTTTTGTTGCACTGTTGCCTTTTGCTGTTTTGGGGACTCTTTGGGATCCGACTCTTCAGATGTGATCATATTGACAGTGGGCTTATGGTTGGGTAGCGGATTAGTGTTGACATTGGGTGTTGGTGTGTTAACAAAGTCCAACTGCATAATCTTGGTGTCAATCAGATCTTGGATTTTGTTTTGAAGCCTCTAGCATCACATCTGAGGCTTGAGTCAAAATTTCTAGGCTTGTACCGGTCGTTCGGGATCTTGAAATTGATCAAATTATCCGCTTGCAACCGAGCGAAGACCTGGCTGAGCGAGATTGGGATTGGAGTGAACTATCTTAAGACTCTAGTGGCTTGGGTGTGGTTTTTCGGGGACTACTGGATTGGGGAACTTGTAGTCTGGAATGTCACGTGGGTCCCAGCCTTGTCTGCTTTGCCGGAATTAACTGTGCCGATGGTAGACTCTTTGGCTTTGTTACCTCCTAAGGGCCTTTGTGATGATGTGACCTTGGGAGGATCTATTGTTTGGAGTCTGCTTGATGTGATGGCATTCTCAATCCGGCACCCTACTGCCACTACCTCTGCAAAGCTGGATGACGTCTGGCCTACCAGATGTGAGAAGTAGGTCTTATCGAGAGTGTTGACAAAGATGAATGTCAGCTCTTTTTCAGAAATCGGGGTTGCTACCCTGGTAGCCTGAGCTCTCCAGTGTTGAGCATACTCCTTGAAAGACTCAGTGTGTCTCTTCCGAAGACTTCCCAAGTCGATTACTGAGGGGGCAACTTCAATGTTGAACTTGTATTGGTTATAGAATGCCTAAGAAAGTCTTTCCCAGGTATTGACTTGGTTGAAGTCTAGGTGTGCATACCAGACGAGGGTAGGGCCTGTAAGGCTGTCTTGGAAGGTCTAGGTCATAAGTTGGTCATATTGGGCATACTTGCTCATTTTCCGTACGTACAGCCTTGTATGCATCTTAGGGCATCCAGTACCATCATATTTTTCAAATTCTAGGGTCTTAAACTTTTCTAGGTATACCTCTTCCGCATATGCTGGCAAGCTAGTGATCCCTGCCTATTCAAAACTGTCAGGCCCCTCTATTGTCTTCATCTTATCAGCCAGCTGCAGAAAAAGTCTCTTTTCCATCTCCTTTTGTCTATCCTTCATTTCCCTCTTTATGTCATCAGAGGTCGGACCTAGGTTGGCCCTCGGTTCGTACTCAAAAGCCGGGTTGAGGTGGGAATTGATTTCTTCGTATTCTGCAGGCTGACCCTCCACTGCTTTCCCTTTTCTCACCCCTAAGTGTTCTTCTTGGGTTGGTTGGGTGGTGCAAAGGAGGCCAATGCTCTCAGTTAAGAGGTGGACTTGTGCAGCCAATTACTGGACTGTTTGTTCCAAGGATATGATCCTAGGATCTGAGGTGGCGTCAGCACTTGTGTTGTTGCGGTTGTCGCTGTTGTTGCCACTGTTTGCCATTCTGGTTCTTGAATGGGTCCGGATTGGGCTTTTGGGAAAATTTGGTTGTTTGGGAGCTATCTTTGATACTTGGCATGCATTTTTCTTAGTATGATGCAGGTATGTAGATGTGATGCATGTGTCACACGGATGCTAAAATAAAGGGGGCCAACAATCGATTAATAATATAATACTGAAACTTTATTTTTATTAATATTGGAAACTTGGAGTTTGATACTTGAAAAAAATAAAAATAAAAAGTACAATAGTAATCTATTTCCTAGTTCTCTTGGTCTTCTACTTCGCAGGCGCCAGTTTCCCGTTGATGATAGCTTCCAACTCTCTGACTCTAGCTTGGGTCTTTTCCAGTTGAGCTTCTAATGCCTTGTTCCTTTGATCAGATTCTTTGAATTGGCCCTTCCAGATATCCTTTTCGTAGTCTGCAGCCTCGAAATATACTTCCATTCGAGCCTTGACTTGCTCCAGATAGGTTTCCAGCTCTAGGTCTACCTTGTCTGGCTTAGGTTGGGTGATATCTGGGACCCGGTATGCCCTTTCCCCTATTTGATATAGCTGGTGGATTACGAAATCCTTGGTAGCTCGGTGCTTGCCCACTTCGCCATCCAGCTCTCCAAGGTCTACATTAGGACTCTTGATTCGGGCTTCACATAGTGCTTTGACCTCTGCCAGCTTGGCAAACTTCTCGGCTACTAGTAAATTTGGGTCTTGATACTCGAATGTGATTGCTTCTAGTGAAGGCCGATAAACTATGTCTTGAATAGTACCGAACTGGCGGACCACCGAGTTGGGATGATAACCTATACATCCGTTGATACTGATTAAAGTTACGGCCTGAAAGTTGCTGTAGGTTAGGATGACTTTGTTGCACCAACTCCATCTAGCTATCTACAAGATGTCGTCAGCACTGAAACCCTTAAGCACTTCTACCCAACTGTGGCTAGTAAGGTCATCGGGCAGTTTTATCTTCTCTATGCATGAGTCCATGAGGTCTACTAGTTGGGCCAAAGTTTTCCGGACCAGGTTCAGCCCGAAACATTTGAGGTGGCTCACAAATCGGATCAGGATGAGGTTGATGTTTGAGCGGAGGATCCTGTGGCCCTTTTTCTTGATAAAGTTTAAGTTTCGGATCTGTTTAGCCAGTAGAGCCGGGATGTAAGATTTTCCTTCAAAGAATTGGGCCACCAGTTCTGCAACTCTGTAATGGACATAAAAAGTTCCGGTGGGGAAGAGTATGGTGGCAAAGGCTGTCAGGATGAAAGCACTCACCCTCCTCTGTTTATAGCTTTTGGGGTCCCCACATAATATGGCTTTCCTATCCCCATTATCTTCTTGGGCTATGAACCAGGCTTCTAACTCATCCATCCGTATGCAATATCCATTATAGTTCGCTAAGGCTTTATTGATTGCTGTCTTGTGGATACCTAGAAGTTTGCTGAAGATACCGACTGGTCCGGCCTCAAGATCTGGCATATACACTTTGTTGGTTAGTGTTGGAGCCTATATAAGTTGGGTGTACTCTTCCAGAGTGGGAGTGATCTCGTGTGGCCCAATGAAGAAAGTTGCGGGCTCTACTTCCCATAGATAAGGGTAAGTTCATTTCCATCTTCATTAGTGAGAGGATGGGCCCTATCTTCTACTGAATAAAGCTTGCTCTTCCAGGTTGTACAGAGTAAACCAGTGGTCCAGCACCAATTTTGGGTCCAGAGGTTTGCAAACCCGGATATCTTTGCAGAGAAGGTGGTCGATTGTGGAACTAGCCATCTATTACAACAGAAATTTCTAATTACAAAAACTATATGATTGTCGAGTCTAATTTTTTATGTTCCATTTCTAATCCGATCTATACTAGACCTTATGCTCATCTAATGTAGACCCTCGACTTGAGTTAGGAATTTCATTTTATTTTGGAGTCGCCACCCAACTGTGGTTAGAAAATATCGAATTAGGACTAATTGAGCGGGTTAATTCTAATTTAGACCATTAGTTAGCGTGATTTCCTCGTTTCGTTTTTTGTGAAAGAAGAAGTGGAAAACCAGAGTTTCTGGGCTTGGAGGCTAACTTATTAAAACCTTAAAGTTACCACTCTATTCTCCTGAAATCTAAACTTTTTCCTAATGTCTTTTATTTCATTTTTGTTGTCTTTTTTATTATGTTTTTGAGTAACTTATTCTAAGAAAATGATTTTTCATTATTTTTAGAGTTGCCCCAAATGGGTGCTTACGTACCTGCTATTCAAGATCAAACGGGCCTTAGTTCGCTTTTCCTGAAAATTTTAATGTGTTTGTGAATTTTAATTATGAAATTACTTTTGGTTTACGTTTTTATCATTTCAGTATTTTTTCTGAAAAAATCAAAGCTTAAGCCTGATTATTTGATTTTTTGAAAAATAATGATTCTAAGGAAAAAACCAGTTTTGGATTTATTATCATAAATTTTTTTTTCTAAGTGATAAAATTTATTTCTCTATTTTTTACCTACCTCTTATATTATTATTTGTTTTTTATTAATTTTTATTAAAAAAATTTTCTATTATTTACCTACCCTAAACTAAAAATTTTACCATTTTTTTCTAGTATATCTTTATTATTTTATTATTTTATAATTATTTTATTTTTTATTATTATTTTCTATTATTCACTCTAAATTAAATCCTAAAAAAAAAAACTAATCTAAATTCTAATTTTTTTCTATTTTTTCAATAAATAACAAACAAATAAATAATAAAAAATACAAAAAAATCGAAAAATCCAATTTACCTGGATCGGGTCGGTGCGCGGGTCGGGTCGAATCGGGTCGATCGGTCGTGGTGGTTGAGGGTGCTCGTTGACGGCATTTCGGTGGCCTTTCGAGGATGTTAAGGTGTTGTTTCCTAGGTTTTCGGGGGTTAGGAACTCAACCGTGGCGGTGGATTTCTCTAAAAACGCCTCCTGGTGGTGGTTCGAGGCTTGATCAGCGGTCGCGGCTTGGGAAAATCCGGCGAAGCTTCGATTTCTCTCCTTTTCTCTCTTTTTCTCACTTCTGATCCATGCTCCTGCTTCCTCCCTTCCTCCTCTATTTATAGCCGTAAGGAAACGAGTTGGATAAGCTCGGATTTCCTCCAATTAAGACGAATCGGATTTGCAGTTAAAACCCTCCTCCGATTTGTGCAAATCCACCAATTTGTTGCGATTTGATTCCAATTAAATGATGTTTATCCTATTTTAGTTAAAGATCTGTTGGATTTGTGCAAAAAATTGAATCAAAATGGCCAAAATTTGATTTTTCCTCGCCGGCGACGATCTTGGACGAAGGAAGAAGAAGATCACGCGCCCGCCGCATTTGTTCGTGTCGGCCAATCAGCTGCTGACATGTGTCCCAGGCGAGGAAAAAAAAATGCAAAACGCGGAATCTGCCTCCCCCGTGTTTCGAACCTATGACCGAGCCCTCCCCCTGCGCGCATGAGGCCGTGGTCCGGACCAGCTATGCTAGCCCACTTACTCGTTTTTTTTTTTTTTTTTTTTGCAATTTGCATATATGCAATGTGATTTTTTATTATTTTTGTATTTTTTGAAATTCAAAAAATTTGTAAAACTTATTTAATCCCTTTTATTACTATCTTTACAATTATTTTCCAAAATTGATGTATTTTTTGAATATTTTTCCTATTTTTGCTAAATTAGAAAAAAATGTAAAAAATGGAAAAAATTAAAAAATTGGTTATTATTGATCATTAGGGCAAAAATGGGGTGTTTACAATGATAGTATTAAGGAAAATGTATCTGAACTCCATGAACAAAATAAAAGTATTATATCATTAATCGATTGTTAGCCCATGACTTCGTGTATACAGATAGGTAGGTTCTAACAGGCCCCCAAGCTCTATGGCCTCCCGCATTATTGAAGAAATAGATCTCAGTCCATATCGAAGCATTGGGTGGGGTAGCCTAATCAGCCCCGAACGGTGATCATATCACTTCGCTCGAAACCTACACAATGGCCCCCTGTCTTAGGGTCCTAAGATGGTCCGGGTTTGACGGTATCTACTCACATAGTTTACCTGTATGCAGACTCAACAATAAAAGTAAATAATCGAACCCTAAATCTAATTAAAGCCCTAAAGGTTAGCAACAGTATAATAAGCCAAAAAGACATTTCTTGAAAAAGTGATTTGAGGAGATTTATGTGGCTAGCCTACTGGAGAGCAATTACCCAGTGGAGCTGCCATCTTGTCAGGTCTAATTTTTGATTTTCTATTCTTAATACGATCTATACTAGACCCTATGCTCATTTAATGTAGACCCTTGACTTGAGTTAGGAATTTCATTTTATTTTGGAGTCGCCACTCAACTGTGGTTGGGAAAGATTGAATTAGGATTAATTGAGCAGATTAATCCTAATTTGGACCACTAGTCAGCGGGATTTCCTCTTTTCGTTTTTTGTGAAAGAGGAAATGGAAAACCAGAGTTTCTGGGTTCGGAGGCTAACTTATTAAAACCTTAAAGTTATCACCCTATTCTCCTGAAATCTAAACCTTATCCTAATGTCTTTTTATTTTATTTTATTTTTTATCTTTTTTATTGTTTTTTTGAATAACTTATTCTAAGAAAATGATTTTTCATTCTTTTTAAAATTGTCCCAAACGGGTGCCTACGTACTTGCTACTCAGGATCAAACGGGTCGTAGTTCGCTTTTCCTGAAAAACTTTAATGTGTTTGTGAATTTTAATTGTGAAATTACTCTTGGTTTATGTTTTTATCATTTTAGTATTTTTTTGGGGGAAAAATCTAAGCTTAAGCTTTATTATTTGATTTTTTTTGAAAAATAATGATTTTAAGGAAAAAACCAATTTTGGATTCATTATTATAAATTTTTTTTTCTAAGTGATAAAATTTATTTCCCCTTTTTTTTAACTTACCTCTAACATTATTATTAATTTTTTTATTTTTTTATTTTTTATTATTTTTTATTAATTAATTAAAAATTTTCTCTTATATTATTTATCTACCCTAAACTAAAAATCTAAAATTTACCATTTTTTTTTCTAATATGTCTTTATCCTTTTATTATTATTTTATTATTTTTTTGTTTATTTCACTATCATTTTCTATTATTTGCTCTAAACTAAATCCTAAAAAAATAATAATCTAAATTCTAATATCTTTTTCTGTTTTTTTAATTATAAATAACAAGTAAATAAATAAATAAATTAAAAAAAAATACAAAAAAAAATCGGAAAAGCCGACTTACCTATATTCAGGTCGGGTCGAAGCGGCCGGTTGGGTCGACGGTCACGGCGACTGGAGGTGTTCGTTGACGGTGTTCCGGCGGCCTTTCAAGGAGGTTGAGGAGTCGTTTCCTAGGTTTTCGAGGGTGGAGAACTCAACCGTAGTGGTGGATTTCTCAAAAAAATGCCTCCTAGTAGCAGTTCGAGGCTTGATCGATGGTTGTGGCTTGGGGAACTCCGGTAAAGCTTCGATTTCTCTCTTTTTCTCACTTCTAATCCGTGTTTATGTTTGCTGCCTTTGCCCTCTATTTATAGAAGTCGGAAGACTCCCCTGGATAAGCTTAAATCTTTGATTCGAAGAAATCCGAATTTTTTCGTTTTTTGGATTCGATTTTATCCAACAAATTTGATGCCAATTTGTTGTAATCTTGTGATTTATCTGGATAATTCGGTTTTAAATTGATTGAAATCCAAAAAGATTTGAAGAAATCCAGCATTTTTGACCTCGTCGGACTTCTGCCGGATTTTTCTCCGGCTGGGCTCGAGGAAGAAGATGATCACGTGCGAGGCACGTGTCTTCTCTCGGCCAATCGCATGCTGCCACGTGGCAGCTCTAGGGGAAAAGAAAGAAAAATTTTGCCGAGCGCACACGGGGGGATTCGAACTCTTGACCTCAGTCCTCTCTCACACGTTCCAGGCATACACATGAGCCAGCTGAGCTGGCCCAAATCTCGGTTTTATTCATTACGCAAATTGTATATATGTCTTGTATTTTTTATTATTTTGAAATTCTAAAAATTTATAAAAATTGTTTAACTCCTTTTCTTATTATTTCTACAATTATTTTCCAAAATTGATGTATTTTTCCTATTTACTTTATTTTTTTGAATATTTTTCCTATTTTTTTTAAATTAGAAGAAAAATTGTAAAAATGGAAAAAATTGAAAATTGATTATTATTGATCATCAGGGGCAAAAATAGGGTATTTACAAATATGATTTAACTTTTTATTCTCTTATGTAGATGGATTCGAACTTAATAGATAGATTGCTCCTTACATTGTAGCATTCCCATTGCTTAAAGGCTGTCTAAAAAGGACAAGTTCTTGTAGCTCATTTGTCGAGTCTAATTTTTGAATTCCCATTCCTAATCCGATCTAGACTAGACCCTATGCTCATCTAATATAGATCCTCGACTTGAGTTAGGAATTTCGTTTGATTTTTGGAGTCGCCACCCAACTGTTGTTGGGAAATATTGAATTAAGACTAAAGGAGCGGATTAGTCTTAATTTGGACCACTAGTCGACGTTATTTCTTCTTTTCGTTTTTTGTGAAAAGAGGAAAAGGGAAAACCAGAGTTTCTAAGTCCGAAGGCTAACCTATTAAAACCTTTACGGTTACCACCTAATCTCCTGAAATTGTTCCTCTTTAGAAATGTGTCTTTATTGTGTTTCTGTTACTTTTTATTATGTTTTTTGAATTATTTCAAGAAAATGATTTTTTTCATTAATTTTTATGGGTTGACCCGAATAGGTGCCTACGTACCTGCTACTTAGGATCAAACAAGTCGTAGTTTGCTTTTCTGAAAACTTTAAGTTTGTTTGTGGATTTTAATTTGAAAATCTCTTTCGATTTATGTTTTTAACATTTTTGGGATTTTTTCAAAAAATCTAAACCTAAGCTTTTATCTGATTTTTGAAAATGATTTTTAAGGAAAACATCAGTTTTGGATTTATTTGAGAAAAATGTTTTTTTTTTTCTAAGTGTTAAAACTCATTCATTTTTCTTTTTGAATTTTTATTAATTTTTATGATTTTTATGATTTTCTATGATTTTTTATAATTTTTATGATTTTTTATGATTTTTATGATTCTTCTACTATTTTTTTATATTTTTTCTAAGTTTTCATGATTTTCATAGTTTTTTATTATTTTTATGATTTTTGTTGATTTTTTATAATTTTTGAATTTTTGTTAAAAATTTTATCCTAAACTATTATTTATCCCATTTTGAAATCTAAAATTTTATTATTACTTCTTCTAATATTTTTATTATTTATCTACATTTTTTTGAATTATTATTATTATTTTTATTTTTCTACATTATTAAATCCTAAAAAATCTAATTTCTAACATTTTCCTATTTATAGAAAATATAAATAAAACATAAATAAATAAACAAATAAATAACAAATTAATAAATAAACAAAAAATAATAAATAAAATCGGAATAAAAATAAATAAATAAATAAATCCGGAAAATCCGACTTACCTGGATCCGGGTTGATGCGCGGGTCGGATCGGTCGGGTCGAATCGAGTTGGGTCGGATTGGTTGGACACGGTGGGGGGGAAGGCTCGTTCACGGTGTTCCGGTGGCCTTTTGCAGCGGGTGAGGTGTTGAATCCTAGCTTCTCGAGGTTGCTGAATCCAATGGTGGCGGTGGTTTGCTCCCGATCGCCTCCTGGTGGTGGTTCAACTCCGGCCGGTGCTTCGCGGTTTTGGGTCTCCTCCGATGCTCTCCGATTTGCACTCTTTCCTCACTTTCTCTCAATTCTGATTCGTGCTTTTGCTTCCTCCCCTCCTCCTCTATTTATAGGCACTTGAAACCGAGTTGGATAAGCTCGGATTTCCTCCGATTGAAGCTGATCGGATTTTCGGTTAAAAAAACCAACTCCGATTTGTGTCAATCCCTCGATTTGTTGCTATTTGATTCCAATTAGATAATGTTTATCTTATTTATGTTGAAGATCTGTTGGATTTGTGCAAAAAATTGAATCGAAACGGCAAAAATACGAATTTTTCCTTCCGCCGGCGATCTCGGGCTCGAGGTAGGAGACGATCACGCGCCCGGCGCGTGCGCTTCCTCCAGCCAATCAGATGCTGCCACGTGTCTGGGTAAATGAAAAATTCGCAAAACGCGGAAACTGCTTCCCCCGGGTTTCGAACCTGCGACCTCGCACCCGCACCGCGCGCCTTAGCCCATGGTCCGGACCATCTGAGCTAGCCCACTTTCCTGATTTTTCTAATTTCGCAAATTGCATATATGCAATGCGATTTTTCTATTTTTTTGTATTTTTTGAAAATTCCAAATTTTGTAAAAATTGTTTATTATTTATTATTGCTATTTCTGAAATCATTTTTCAAAATTGATGTGTTTTCCTATTTATTTTTATTTTTTTAGATATTTTTATTATTTATGCTAAATTAGGAAAAATTGGAAAAAAATTGAAAATTGATTATTATTGATTCCTAGGGCAAAAATGAGGTGTTTACAGCTGCCCCTCTTTGTGATAAAGTTTGAAAAACTTAACTACAAAGATAAACAAAAGACACCATTTTTGGCCTCATGAATTAGGTTTTGGTAGGAAAATGCTCCAAGAGCTAATAATCCTACGATTGAAGATGTTCCTAACAATTCAAGGTAATGTTCCTTCCTAAAAAGTGCTTTATGGGCTGACTAATTGGCGATGGGACATGTTTCCATCATTGTGTAGGAATATATGAGAAATGATGATAGGAAGCGTCTTATCAGACTTGCAACCTTGAAAAGAAAATTTACTTAGGAAGCGCCCTTATGAGCTGGCTACCTGTCAACAGAAGCGTCTTGTTAGACTTGCAACTGTTTGGGAGAACATTTCCGAAAAGTGCCCCGAGAGCTGACTAATTGGGAGAATTTAGGAAAGTGCCCCTCATGGGCTGACTAACCTTTGAATTGAATGCCTCAAAAAGTGCCCCCTATGGGCTGACCATGAGGACAAAGATTTTTTTTAGGAAAGTGCCCCCTATGGGCTGACTAACCTTTGATGGGATTGTCTCAAAAAGTGCCCCCTATGGGCTAACCATGAGAACAGATTTTTAGGAAAGTGCCCCCTATGGGCTGACTAACCTTTGAATTGAATTTTGCCTCAAAAAGTGCCCCCTATGGGCTGACTATGAGAACAAAGTTTTTTTTTTTTTTTAGGAAAGTGCCCCCTATGGGCTGACTAACCTGGAATTGAATTTGCCTCAAAAGTGCCCCCTATGGGCTGACCATGAGGACAAAGTTTTAGGAAAGTGCCCCCTATGGGCTGACCATGAGAACAAAGTTTAGGAAAGTGCCCCCTATGGGCTAACTAACCTGGAGTTGAATTTGCCTCAAAAAGTGCCCCCTATGGGCTGACCATGAGGACAAAGTTTTAGGAAAGTGCCTCCTATGGGCTGACTAACCTAATATAAAAATGATATCTAGGAAGGCGTCTTTATAGACCGACCTTGGAAGAGATCTAGGGAAGTGCCCCTTTTTGGGCTGACTACCCTATGATGAAAATGATGGCTCAAAAGGTGCCCCATGTGGGCTAACCTTAAGAGATATAGGGAAGTGCCCCTTTTTGGGCTGACCACCCTATTAAAGGGCATGTTCAGACAAGTGCCCTACTACGGGCTGACTCATCTTGTACTTTTGAATATGCTTTCTACGGCCCGACCTAAATGACATGATGCCTTTCATGACAGTTATTATTTTTTTAATGTGCTTGCCAGTTTTATCGTGGATAGCAACCAAACAACCGAACCTTTGGGCTGGTTTGCTTCTGCTTCATTTCTTCTTATCTTGACACACGGTCGATAATTTTGATGTGCTCCCTTTCTTTATACACAACGCTCTTTTGACGGTAATGTTATCCTAATAACACGCTCAGTTTTAATGCTAAAAAATAGATAGGATTATATCACAAACTATATTAAGATTCATTATCATTTTAGTGTTTATCTTTCATTGGTGAAATGGTGGGTAATGTGTTTAAGAATATTTGTTATGGTGCGAATTGATTTAGATTATTGACCATTCAGGGATATTAACTTTGCTTGTAAAAAATAAAAACTCGACTCAACGAAATTTGTATCGAACATTGGCTTTCATAAACATTGGCAAAATTTCAATTCCCTTGCCTAAGGATAGTATATCTTTACAGCATCTGTGTTAATGGGGTCTCTCAATTCTGGACCATCCATCTGAGTTAATATCAAAGCACCTCCTGACAGAACCTTTTTCACCACATAGGGGCCTTCATAGTTTGGGGTGAATTTTCCTCTGGAGTCTTGGGCATTCGGGAGAACCTTCCTTAGCACCAGATCCCCCTCTTTGAAGTATCGGGGCCTCATTTTCTTGTTAAATGCTCGGGCCATCCTTTGTTGGTAACACTGGCCATGACATAGTGCGATAAGTCTTCTTTCATCAATCAGATTTAGCTGGTCAAGCCTCTTCTTTACCCAGTCTGATTCAGTTAACTGAGTTTCTGCTAGGATTCTGAATGATGGTATCTCAACTTCAACTGGTAGCACTGCTTCTGTACCATATACCAATGAGTAAGGGCTGGCTCCTGTGGACGTTCTTATTGAAGTCCTGTAAGCCATGAGAGCAAACGGTAACATTTCATGCCAATCTTTGTAAGTTGTTGTCATTTTCTCGATGATCTTTTTGATATTTTTATTAGCTGCTTCTACTGCCCCGTTCATTTGAGGTCGGTAGGGAGTTGAATTTCGGTGGTTTATGTGGAATTGTTGACATAAACCTGTCATCGATTTGTTGTTGAGATTGGTACCGTTGTCGGTGATGATGGACTCAGGAACTCCATATCGGGCTATTATGTCCCTTTTTAAGAAGCGGACTATTACCCCTTTTGTGACATTGGTGTATGATGAAGCTTCTACCCATTTAGTGAAGTAATCGATCGCTACCAGTATAAATCTATGGTCGTTGGATGCTGTTGGAGTGATAGGGCCAATTATGTCGATTCCCCACATGGAGAATGGCCATAGTGCAGATAACAAGTGTAGCTCGTTGGGCGGAGCATTTATCCGGTTTGCGTAGACTTGACACAGATGACAGTGCTTGACATATTTTATGCAATCTGATTCCATGGTCAACCAATAATATCCTAACCTCATGATTTTTCGGGCCAACATGTAGCCATTCATATGAGGTCCACATATTCCTTCATGTACTTCCTTCGTCAGTTCGCATGCTTCATCTTTATCCACACATCTTAACAAGGTGGTATCAGCTGATCTTTTGTAAAGTATAGACCTACTTAATAGGAAATGGCTTGCTAACCTTCTGAGTGTTTTTTGGTCATTCTTGCTGGCCATTTCGGGGTATTTACCTTCTTGGAGAAAGGTCTTGATGTCGTGATACCAGGGCTTATCATCTTGTATCTTTTCAATGGTTAAACAGTAGGCGGGCCGACTTTCGATGTCTATTTTCATCGGTTGAACTTCGGCTCCCCCTGTTATCTGGATCATAGATGCTAGTGTGGCTAGTGCATCTGCGAACTGATTCTGAGTTCTCGGGATGTATGTGAAAGTGATTGCCTTGAATTCCTCAATTAGCTCTGTCAAGTGTTGATGATATGGTACCAGCTTGGGGTCTTTAGTCTTGTATTCCCCTCTTGTTTGTAGTATGATGAGCGATGAATCTCCGTATACCTCTAATTCGCGGATTCCCATTTGGCAGGCCATTTTGAGGCCAAGTATACATGCTTCATATTCTGCGATATTATTGGTATAGGGAAATGTAAGTCTCGTCGCTGCAGGGAATTACGTGCCATTCAGGGATATCAATACCGCCCCAACCCCACAACCGAATACATTAGCGGCTCCATCGAAAAACAGTTTCCATGTAGCATTCTGCTCTACCCCAAAGTCTTCTTCCGGCATATCCTCTATTGTCAATATATTCTCATCTGGAAACTGGGCCTGTAGTTCTTGGGAATCTGTTTCAACAGGGTGTTCCGCCAATTGGTCGGCTAAGGCTTGCCCTTTCATTAAGTTCTGATTCATGTATGTGATGTCGAACTCAGATAGGAGCATTTGCCACTTAGAGATTCTCCCTATCAAAGCTGGTTTCTCTGCCAAGTATTTCAAGGGATCATGTCTTGTCAGTAGCTCAATATGGTAATAAAGGGTATACTGCCTTAGCCGGTGCATAACCCAAATTAACACACAACATGTCTTCTCCACCTCCGAGTACCTCTGTTCCCCGTCTGTGAACTTCTTGCTCAGATAGTATATGGAATGCTCTCTTCCTTCATCATCTTTCTGCCCCAGCACACATCCCATGGATTCAGGGAGTATAGTGAGGTATAAGAATAAGGGCTTTCCTTGTTTCGGGACTATCAAGACTGGAGGTTTTATAAGGTAGTCTTTGATTGTCCTGAATGCCTCTTCGCATTCGTTGTCCCATTCTATTGCGGCGTTCTTCTTCAACAAATGGAATAGTGGCCGGCATTTGTTGGTGAGCTGTGAGATAAATCGAGCTATGTAATTTAATCTTCCCAGTAAGCTTCTTACTTCTTTAACAGAGCGTGGGGAAGGTAACTCTAATATAGATTTCACCTTATCAGGGTCGATTCTAATGCCCTCCTGGCTTATGACAAACCCTAACAATTTCCCCGTTGTGACCCTAAAAGTACATTTTTCTGGGTTTAACTTAAGTTGGAACTTTCTCAGTCGTTTGAACAATTTCCTCAGGATACCTATATGGCTTTCTCCTTCTTTGGATTTGGCTATCATGTCGTCGACATATACTTCAACCTCACGATGCATCATGTCGTGAAGTATGGCGACCATGGCTCTTTGATACGTTGCCCCAGCGTTTTTTAAACCGAAGGGCATGACTTTGTAACAGAAAGTCCCACATGTTGTGATGAAAGTCGTTTTGGTTTTATCTTCCTCAGCCATTTTTATTTGATTATATCCCGAGAAACCGTCTATGAATGAGAAGAGATGGTTTCCCGTAGTGTTGTCTACTAAAACGTCAATATGAGGTAAGGGGAAGTTATCCTTTGGCGTGGCTTGGTTTAAGTCCCGAAAGTCTACGCATACGCGTACTTTTCCGTTCTTTTTCATGACACGGACTATATTTGCTACCCACTCTGGGTAGTCGGATACTTCAATGAACCCTACTTCTAGCAGTTTCTTGACTTCTTCTTTGATTTTCAGTAAGATGTCAGGCTTAAATCTTCTCAGTTTTTGTTTTTTAGGTTTGACATCTTCCCTTGTGGGAAGCCTGTGAACTACTATTGATTGGTCTAGCCCTGGCATGTCACCATACGACCAGGCAAACACATCTGCATATTCCGTTAATAGCTCGGTTATCTCATGTTTTTGCTCGGCACTCAAATTGGTCCCGATTTTGAGGTTCTTAGGGTTTTCCATGCTTCCTAGATTTACTGTCTCCACAGGCTTGTCGATCGAGATTCCGCTTTGTTCATGTTTTAGCCAATTTTCTTGTATTATTTCGTGGTCTAAAATATTGCCTTCAACAACTGACCCAGCAGCGTTGGAAACGATATCAGCGTTTTTACTTTCCACCTGCACGAAATATCCCTGATGTTCGATGATAGGAGATCTGAGTAAAAAACGAAATCATATATATGTAAGAAGAAAAAAAAAAACAAATTGCAATGGAATTCGATAAATAGTCTCAATAAAATTTGTTTAATAATATTTCTCCACTCTTGAGCTAACCTAGCGCTACTGATAGGATAATAAAACCAATTGTTGAGAGCCGGATGCTGGTTAGACGTGCGGGGAGTTGATTTCCCCTTGCTGTCGTCCTCCTCATTTATCTAGAGCTCTTGACTGACATTTGCCTTTCGGAAAGATTGTTGGAGAGGTAGGATGCACATCTGGGTGTCGATCAGCTTCCCCTTCATTCTGCCTCTGACACCTTTTGCTAGTGCTTCTTCCGCGGCCGTAGGAATGTACCCCAGTCCAAACGTCCCGTGCTGCCCCTCTTTAAACTGATGGCCCTCCTTGCTGGTCACCATGTTTACTTCATTGAAAATCTGTAACCCTAGGTCTTCTGAACCTTCTTCCCCAATATAAGGTATGGCAGTCTCTTTGTATATGGCGTAATCCTGCTCGCCCAGTACGGTGACTATCTGCCCGTTTGCGATGAATTTGACCCTTTGGTGGAGACTAGAGGGGATGGCTCCAGCAGCATGTATCCAAGGTCGTCCCAAGAGCAAATTAAAAGATCTTGGGATATCGAGGACTTGGAGGGAGATGTGGAATATTTGTGGACCGATTTCCACCGGTAGGCTCACCTCCCCTACTATGTCTCTTTTGGACCCGTCAAAAGCTCTGATCATTGTGGAGCTGGGTTTTATATTGCTTGGATCGACCCCCAATAAGTCGAGTGTTGCCAATGGGCAAACGTTGAGAGATGATCCGTTATCGATAAGTACCCGGGAGACAATGGTGTCATTGCACCTGACCACTATGAACAGTGGTTTGGTATGTTGGTCTCCCTCTTCCCCTAGCTCTTCCGGCGAGAAGGATATTTGGTCCATTGCGAAGATGGAGTCCGCCACGTGACCCAATTTGTCTGTAGCGATACCTTCCGGGACCTGAATCTTTTTCAGCACTTTAAAGAGTGCTTCCCTATGAGGTTCGGATGTTGTGAGAAGGCCCATGAGCGATATCTACGCTGGAACTTTATTTAATTGTTTCATGATCTTGTATTCACTGGCCTTAACCATCTTCGTGAATGCAGCAAGTCCTTCTTCCTCTTTTTCCCCTTTTTCCACGGTGGGCTCTTCAGTCGGGCCTTTATACTTTGGATCGTATAATCTCCCAGAGCGCGTGATGCCTCCCATTATAGGAGGTCGCTCTTGTTCGGGGGCCCGATAGTCGAACGGTGCAGCCTTGTAATCCCCTGCCGGTATGGGAACGTTGAATACATATCTTTTTCTTGGGATTTGTACCATAGCTGCCTGTCCCTCATAGCATTGTATAACCCTGGGCTTCTGATGAGAGTTGATCGTGTTGACAGTCTTCCCCTCTTCCTCTGCCGGGTTGTCTTCCTTCTCAAATTCTGGTCCCCATCCGCTAGGTGGCCCTTATTCAGTCGGGGTATAAGAATAGTTTACCAAGTACTGAAATCTCCCGTGTGATTCTCCCAACGTGCCAACCGTTGGGTCTCCTGCTAACCATCTCTTCTTAATGTGTGTTTTTGGAGTCTCTTCTGGAGCTTGGCGGGATTGCTTCTTCTATGGCTCGGTCTTCAGGGCTTCTTTAGGAAATGACTCCTTAGATGTAATCATATTAATGGCGGGCCTGTGGTTGGGCAGGGGGTTGGTGTTGACATTGGGTGCTGGGGCGTTCACGAAATCCAATTGTATGATTCTTGCATCAATTAAATCTTGGATTTTGTGTCGGAGCCTCCAGCACCTATCTGTGGAATGCCCCTCCTGACCCATGTGGTAGTTACACTTGAGATTTGAGTCAAAGTTCTTGGGCTTGTACCGATCGTTGGGGATTTCGAAACTAATCAAGTTGTCTGCCCTCAGCCGAGCGAAGACTTGACTGAGCGGTATAGGGATTGGAGTGAACTACCTTGGGATCCTGGCGGCCTGAGTTTGACCCGTAGAGGGTTGTTGGACTGGGGTACTCGTGGTTTGGAATGTCACACGAGTCCCGGCTTTTTCTGTCTTACCGGAATTTACCGTGTTGACTGTGAACTCCTTAGCTCTGTTTCCTCCTAAAGGCCTTTGTGTTGGTGCGACCCTAGGAGGATCCATTGTTTGGAGTCTACCGGTGGTGATGACATTCTCAATCCTACAGCCCGCGGCCACTACCTCTGCAAAACTGGAGGAGGTTTGGCCTACTAGATGTGAAAAGTAAGTCTTGTCCAGGGTATTGACAAATATGGATGTCAATTCTTTTTCAGATATCGGGGTTGCTACCCTGGCGGCCTAAGCTCTCCAGCGCTGAGCATACTCCTTGAACGGCTCAGCATGTCTTTTTCGGAGACTCCCCAAGTCGATTATAGATGGGGCGACTTCCATATTGAACTTATATTGATCATAAAACGCCCGGGCTAGCTTCTCCCAAGTGTTGACGATGTTGAAATCTAGGTGGGCATACCAGACCAATGCAGGGCCTGTGAGGCTGTCCTGGAATGTCTGGAGCATAAGCTGGTCGTATTGAGCATACTTGCTCATTTTCCGGGCATATAGCCTGGTATGCATTTTGGGGCAGCCGGTCCCATCATACTTTTCGAAATCTGGGGTCTTGAACTTCTCGGGGTATGCCTCTTCTCTGTATGCTAGTAGGTTCGTGATTCTGGCCTGTTCAAAACCGTCAGGGCCCTCAATGGTTCTCATCTTGTCATGGAGCTGCTGGAAGAGTCGTTTCTCCATCTCTTTTTGCCTCTCTTCCATTTCCCTCTTTAGGTCGTCAGAGGTCGGCCCCTGGTTGACTTTTGGCTCATATTCAAAAGCCGGGTTAAGGTAGGAATTGATCTCCTCATATTCTGGAGGCTGTCCCTCCACTGCTTTTCCCTTTCTGGCCCTTGAATACTCTTCCTAGGTTGGCTGAGTGTTGCGTAGGAGGCCGATGCTTTCAGTTAAGAGGTGAACCTGGGCAGCCAGTTGTTGGACTGTTTGTTCTAGGGACATGATCCTAGAGTCCGAGGCAGCTTCAGCATTGGTGTTGTTGCGGTTGTCACTGCTGTTGGCCATTTGAGCGCGTGAGAACTGGGCTTCTAGGAGGGTTCGATTGTTTGGAAGCTATTTTGATACCTGGATTCGCATTTTGTTTTACTTTTAGTGTAATGAATGCACGAATGATATGCATGTGTCACGCGGATGCTAAAAGTAAAAGGGTTGACAACTGATTGACAATGTAATATTGAAACTTTACTTTTATTAACATTGAGAATTCTGGAGTTCAAAATGAAATATTACAAATAAAGATCTACTTCTTAGTTCTTTTAGTCTTCTGTTGTGGAGGCTCAGACTTCCTATTGATGACGGCTTCCAATTCCTTGACTTTGGATTGGCATTTCTCCAATTGTGCTTCTAAGGCCTTGTTCCTTTGGTCGGATTCTTTGAAACGTCCCTTCCAGATGTCTTTCTTATGATCCGCAGCTTCAAAGTATACCTCCATTCGGGCCCTAACCTACTCTAGGTATACTTCTGTCTCTGGAATGATCTTGTCTGGTCTTGGTTGGGTGACGTCTAGAACCCGATATGCTCTTTCCCCTGTCTGGTATAGCTGGTGGATTACAAACTCTCTGGTGGCTCGGTGCTTTCCCACTTCGCCATCTAATTCCCCGAGGTCCACATTCGGGCTTTCAATTCTGGCTTCCCAAAGTGCTTTGACCTCTGCCAGCTTCACAAACTTCTCAGCTACTAACAGGTTCGAATCTTGATACTCAAAGGTAACTGCTTGTACCGAGGGCCGATAAACTATGTCTTGGATAGTGTCGAACTGGCGGACCACTGAGTTTGGGTGATATCCGATACATCCGCTGATTCCGATTAAAGGCACTGCTTGGAAGTTTCTGCAGGTCAAGATGATTTTGTTACAGCAACTCCACCTGGCTGTCCATAGAATATCTTCGGCACTAAAGCTCCTAAGCAGCTCTACCCAACTGTGGCTGGTAAGGTCGTTGGGTAGCTTTACCTTTTCTATACATGAGTTTACGAGATCTACCTGCTGAGCTAAGGTTTTTCGGACCATGTTCAACCCGAAGCACTTAAGGTGGCTTACAAACCATATCAGCAGAAGGTTGAGGCTTGAGCGAAGGATCCTATGGCCTTTTTTCTTGAGGAAGTTTAAATTCCGGATCTGTTCAGCCAGTAGAGCCGGGATGTAGGATCTTCCCTCCAAGAATTGGGTCACCAGCTCTGCAACCTTGTAGTGAATATAGAAGGTCCCGGTGGGGAACAGTATGGTGGCGAAGGCTGTCAAGATGAAAGCGTTCACCCTTCTCTGTTTGTAAGTCTTGGGGTCCCCACACAGGATGTCCTTTCTATCCCCATTGTCCTCTCGGGCGATAAACCAGGCTTCTAAATCATCCATTCGTATGCAATATCCATTACAGTCTGCTAGGGCTTTGTTGACTGCTGTTTTACGGATGCCTAATAATCTGCTGAAGGTACCGGCTGGCCCGGCCTCAAGGTCTGGCGTATAGATTTGATCAGTCAGTGCTGGAGCCTATAGCAACTGGGTGTACTCTTCCAGGGTAGGGGTGATCTCATGCGGCCCGATAAAGAAAGCAGCGGGCTCGATTTCCCATAATTGGAGCATGGCCCGGACTAAAGGCAAATTCGCCTCTATCCTTGTCAGTGAGAGAACGGGGCCGATCTTTTGCTGGATGAAGGCCTACTCCTCTAGGTTGTACAAGGTGAACCAATGGTCTAGTACCAATTTTGGGTCCAAAGGTTTGTACACCCGAATTTCTTTACGGAGGAGACAGTCGACTGCACTGTTAGCCATCTATTATAATAAGAAACAACCTAATTACAAACAGAACTATGAAAATGTTACAGGGAAATAGTCCTGAACTCCAAGGACAAAATAACAAACCATTACATTTTCATCCAATTGTCAACCCCTTATGATGTTATGTATGCAAGTAGGTTGGTTCTAACTGGTTCCCGAGCTCTATGGCTTCCCGCATTCTCGGAGAAATGGATCTTAGGCCATATCGAAGCATAGGGTGGGGTAGCCTAATCGGTCCCGAACGGTGAATCAACTCACTTCGCCCGAAACCTACACAATGGCTCCTCGTCTCAGGTTTCTAGGACAGCCTGGGTTCGACCGCATCTACTCATACACACATATGCATGCAAACCCCCATAGTAAAGAAAAACTGAAAATCTAACTAGTCCCTGAAAGGTTAGTAACAAAATAATAATTGAAGCACATTTAAGGAGAACAATTCGAAGCTTCGGGTGGCTTAGCCTTCTGGCATGGGTCCCCAGCGGAGTCGCCATCCTGTCGAGTCTATTTTTTGAATTCCCATTCCTAATCTGATCTAGACTATACCCTATGCTCATCTAATATAGATCCTCAACTTGAGTTAGGAATTTCGTTTGATTTTTGGAGTCGCCACCCAACTGTTGTTGGGAAATATTGAATTAAGACTAAAGGAGCAGATTAGTCTTAATTTGGACAACTAGTCGACGTTATTTCTTCTTTTCGTTTTTGTGAAAAGAGGAAAAGGAAAAACCAGAGTTTCTAAGTTCGGAGGCTAACCTATTAAAACCTTTACGGTTACCACCTAATCTCCTGAAATTGTTCCTCTTTAGAAATGTGTCTTTATTGTGTTTCTATTACTTTTTATTATGTTTTTTGAATTATTTCAAGAAAATGATTTTTTTTTCATTAATTTTTATGGGTTGACCCGAATGGGTGCCTACGTACCTGCTACTTAGGATCAAACAAGCCGTAGTTCGCTTTTCTGAAAACTTTAAGTTTGTTTGTGGATTTTAATTTGAAAATCTCTTTCGATTTATGTTTTTAACATTTTTTGGATTTTTTCAAAAAATCTAAACCTAAGCTTTTATCTGATTTTTGAAAATGATTTTTAAGGAAAACATCAGTTTTGGATTTATTTGAGAAAAATGGTTTTTTTTTTCAAGTGTTAAAACTCATTCATTTTTCTTTTTGAATTTTTATTAATTTTTATGATTTTCTATGATTTTTTATAATTTTTATGATTTTTATAAAATTTTATGATTTTTTATGATTTTTATGATTCTTCTACTATTTTTTTATAATTTTTCTAAGTTTTCATGATTTTCATAGTTTTTTATTATTTTTATGATTTTTGTTGATTTTTTATAATTTTTGAATTTTTGTTAAAATTTTTATCCTAAACTATTATTTATCCCATTTTGAAATATAAAATTTTATTATTACTTCTTCTAATATTTTTATTATTTATCTAAATTTTTTTTGAATTTTTATTATTTTTTTTATTTTTCTATTATTTTTCTACATTATTAAATCCTAAAAAAATCTAATTTCTAACATTTTTCTATTTATAGAAAATATAAATAAAACATAAATAAATAAACAAAAAATAATAAATAAAATCGGAATAAAAATAAATAAATAAATAAATCCGGAAAATCCGACTTACCTGGATCCGGGTTGATGCGCGGGTCGAATCGGGTCGGGTCGAATCGGTTGGACACGGCGGCGGGGAAGGCTCGTTCACGGTGTTCCGGTGGCCTTTTGCAGCGGGTGAGGTGTCGAATCCTAACTTCTCGAGGTTGCCGAATCCAATGGTGGCGGTGGTTTGCTCCCGATCGCCTCCTGGTGGTGGTTCAACTCCGACCGGTGCTTCGCGGTTTTGGGTCTCCTCCGATGCTCTTCGATTTGCACTCTTTCCTCACTTTCTCTCAATTCTGATTCGTGCTTTTGCTTCCTCCCCTCCTCCTCTATTTATAGGCACTTGAAACCGAGTTGGATAAGCTCGGATTTCCTCCGATTGAAGCTGATCGGATTTTCGGTTAGAAAAACCAACTCCGATTTGTGTCAATCCCTCGATTTGTTGCTATTTGATTCTAATTAGATAATGTTTATCTTATTTATGTTGAAGATCTGTTGGATTTGTGCAAAAAATCGAATCGAAACGGCCAAAATACGAATTTTTCCTTCCGCCGGCGATCTCGGGCTCGAGGTAGGAGACGATCACGCACCTGGTGCGTGCGCTTCCTCCAGCCAATCAGATGCTGCCACGTGTCTTGGGTAAATGAAAAATTCGCAAAACGCGGAAACTGCTTCCCCCGCGTTTCGAACCTGCGACCTCGCACCCACACCGCACGCCTTAGCCCATGGTCCAGACCAGCTGAGCTAGCCCACTTTCCTGATTTTTCTAATTTCGCAAATTGCATATATGCAATGCAATTTTTCTATTTTTTTGTATTTTTTGAAAATTCCAAATTTTGTAAAAATTGTTTATTATTTATTATTGCTATTTCTGAAATCATTTTTCAAAATTGATGTGTTTTCCTATTTATTTTTATTTTTTAGATATTTTTATTATTTATGCTAAATTAGGAAAAATTGGAAAAAAATTGAAAATTGATTATTATTGATTCCTAGGGCAAAAATGGGGTGTTTACATCATTCATTCCTTTTTATTTTTCAAGTGATGATAATGATCTTTATGGTGATGACTTTGGCAGTGAGTTTTGGGTTAATAAGAGTGATGAGTAGTTCCATCATATTTTTTGCTACTGTCATTGTCGAGTCTAATTTTTTATTTTTCCCATTCCTAATCCGATCTAGACTAGACCCTATGCTCATCTAATATAGATCCTCGACTTGAGTTAGGAATTTCATTTAATTTTGGAGTCGCCACCCAATTGTTGTTGGGAAAGATTGAATTAAGACTAATGGAGCGGATTAGTCTTAATTTGGACCACTAATCATCGTGATTTCCTCTTCTCATTTTTGCGAAAAGAGGAAAAGGGAAAACTAGAGTTTCTAAGTTCGGAGGCTAACCTATTAAAACCCTAAGGTTACCACCTAATCTCCTAAAATTATCCCCATTTAGAAATTTCTTTTATTTTATTTTTGTTGCCTTTTATTGTGTTTTGAATTATTCTAAGAAAATGATTTTTTTATTCTTTTTAAGGTTGCCCCAAATGGGTGCATACGTACTTGCTATTCAGGATCAAACAAGCCGTAGTTCGCTTTTCCTGAAAACCTTAAGTGTGTTTGTGAATTTTAATTGTGAAATCTCTTCTGATTTATGTTTTTACTATTTTGGGATTTTTTCTAAAAAAAATCTAAGCCTAAGCTTTAATTTGATTTTTGAAAATAATAATTTTAAGGGAAAACATCAATTTTGGATTTATTTGAGAAAATAATTTTTTTCTAGGTGATAAAACTCATTTTTCTTCTATTTTTCGACTTATTTCTACTATTATAAATTTTTATTATTTTTTATAATTTTTATTAGTTTTTATTAATTTTTCATAATTTTTATAATTTTTATTTTATTTAAAAATTTTCCTCCTAGATTCTTATCTATCCTATTTTAACACCTAAAGTTTTATTATCATTTTTTTCTAATATTTTTATTATTTTCTATATTTTTTGTTTTTTTATTATTATAATTGTATTTTTATTTTTATATCATTAAATCCTAAAGATTTAATTTCTAACATTTTTTCTACTTATTGAAATATAAATAACACATAGGTAAATAAATAACCAATAAGTAAATAAATAACAAATAATTAATTCGAAATAAATAAATCAAATAAATAATAAATTAAAGAAAATCGGAAAAATCCGACTTACCTGGATCCGGGTCGGGTCGAAGCGGTCGGACACGGCGGCGGGGAGTGCTCGTTGACGGCGTTCCGGTGGCCTTTTGCAGCAGTTGAGGTGTTGAATCCTAGGTTATCGAGGGTGAGGAATCCAATGGTGGCGATGGTTTGCTCCAGAAACGCCTCCTGGTGGTTGCCCAACTCTTGATCGGCGGTCGCGGGTTCGAACTCCTCCGGCGGACTTTGATTCTCTCTTTTCTCTCACTTTCTCTCGCTTTTGATCTGTGATTTGGCTTTCTCACTTCATCCTCTATTTATAGGCTTTCGAAATCGAGCTGGATAAGCTCGGATTTCCACCGATCGAGGCAAATCGAATTTGCGGTTAAACGAACCAACTCCGATTCATGTAAATCCGTCGATTTGTTGAGATTTGATTCCGATTGGATGATGTTTATCTCCATTCTGTTGAAGATCTGTTGGATTCGTGCAAAAAATCGAATCAAAACGGCCGAAATTCGACTTTTTCCCTCGCCGGCAATCTTAGATCGACGTTGAAGACGATCACGCGCCCGGCACGTGCGTTTGCTCCAGCCAATCAGATGCTGCTACGTGTCCTAGGCGATGAAGAAAAATTGCAAAACGCGGAATCTGCTTCCCCCGCGTTTCGAACCCGGGACCTCGCACCTGCGCACGCCTGCCTGACCGTGGCTCGGACCAGCTGAGCTAGCCCATTTTCCTGATTTTCTTTATTTCGCAAATTGCATATATGCAATGCGATTTTTTTATTTTTTTTGTATTTTTTGAAATTTCAAAAAAATTTAAAAATTATTTATTCCTTATTATTGCCATTTCTGAAATTATTTTTCAAAATTGATGTGTTTTCCTATTTATTTTTTATTTTTTGAATATTTTTATTATTTTTGCTAAATTAGAGAAAAATATGGAAAAATTGGAAATTGATTATTATTGATTCTTAGGGCAAAAATGGGATGTTTACAGTCATTTTATTGTTTTTTGATTCTGAGGGTTGTGAGGAGATTTATATTCTACTGTTTGGTTGTTGAATTTTACATACTATGTTTATAGACTTTGATTTTGGACTTGTTTACAAATTGTATGATGGACTTTGACTTTGTTTTTAGGCCATGTAGTCCTGAAGGACTTTGATGATGGCTTTAGTATCTTCCAATATTATGTTCCGCTGCTAAATGACTATTTTCAGCAAATGGTTTTCAAAGTTAACAATTATGTTTTTACAAATTAAAATTTGATTAAAAACCCACATAGTAAGTAGTCGAAGCCATAGTATATTTCTATTTAATTAGGATACGTAGCAGATTGATACACTTAGACGTTTAGGGGTGTGACACTGTGGATTATGCATCATTTGGGCATTTGGTATAGCAATTTTCAAAGGAGGGCAAGGTAATGAAGATATTGCTAGTTTAGGTTGGGAAGAATGCCATGGGCTTTTTCCTTAAGCCTACCCTACTCACTTGTAATTATATATAGAGATCTATTAAGTGTAAAGCCCACGATCATAGTTCAGTCCAGTTCTAAGAATGTTATGGAAGAGTCTAGATACCTCGATAGGTGAGTATAGTTAAATAGGACTATATAATAGCTATTAGATCATGGTTGTCCATTAACGGAGGCCTATTGTATATAAGGGGGATGTTCTTCTCATTTGTAAACCATATGGAAATATAAAAATTTCTTACTTTTGAATGTCTTCTCTCTTTCTAGACTAACTAGCTAGTAAATGTATTCTTATGTATTCTAGATAAGAAGATTGACTCAACTTTTCTATAGAGTTGTAGGGTCTAAGTGCGGTTTTACTTAGAAGTACTAGTTCAAAGGTTAAAAAGAAACATTTTATCTTTTTAATTTTAATTTCATACTTCATATAACAGAAAATACATTTAAGAGTGAAAATATTTATTCTTTTAAATTTTAATAAATACTCTAGATGTATGTCAAATATTGTATACTCGATATCCAACATGACTCAGCTTTTATTTGGGTGGAGAGAGAAGCGCATGTTAATGATGTATTTTAGTTGGTTCAATGGAATGGGATTGAAATAAAATAACAAGTCCACTCAATATAATCGAGGCTTATAATTTTGATATCTTAATCAAAATTTATTAAAAGGAATCCAAGTTAAGGGTTTCTTTTTTTTTTTTTTTGGTTTTTGCAAGTTTTATCTTATATCTCTCCTATTAATCTAAAATAATTATATTGTTGAATCAACTTGCAAAGTGGAAAATTACCAATGTGAACCAATTGGACAAGGAGAGGATCCTCTAATTAAATAATTAGATATAATATGCAATTCTTAGGTTACGAATTTTGATTTTGACCAGGACTTTTATGTTATATAAAAGACAGAAGCTTGCGTAATACGGGAACTTAAATAAGATTGCTTTGCTAATTGCAACGTAGCATTGGCATTAGGGTTAAGGACTATACACTTTAACTTAGAAGTCATAATTATTTTTTTTTATCGCAATTTATGCACTGAAACTTCGTGAATTCCGTTATCTATTCCATTGCTTACAAGTATTTAATTAATGTCCAAGGTAATGACACGAGGTTTTAATAATATCATTACTCATATCAGCTTTTGATTTCCCTTTCAAACTTGATCAGACGATAAATAATAGCTAAATTGTGTTACGTAAATAAATATTATGAAACGTATTTGGAACCTTACTATATATATTTTTAATTATTATTACAACTCTTGAAAGGGAGAAATGAATCCGATCCATTTAGAAGACTGGTATATCGTCTTAATCATTAAGGATAAAATCATGATAATAATAGGCCAAAACATCTATTTGTCTCCAACTATAGATAATAATAATAATAAGTCAAGCATAAAGGTAAAAAATTGTGGTTACAACGATTTTACTTGACTTTAAGGGCGAACACAGAATATTGGGTATACAATATTAAAATTAATATTAGAATTATTCATAAAAAAATATTTATTTATTATTATAATTATAATACATCTTATATATATATATATATAAATAAATGTATCATCAAATCTATATATCTTGAAATGGTCTTCATCACCTTCTTATATACTCGTATCTTGCAATAACTAGAAGATAACAGTTGAACCTATGTAAAACATGTATAGAATTCATCCGAATATGGTAATAATTCAATGGAGATTCCTTTCAAAAATTATTTATTCATATTTTAATTTATCAACATAATTTTTATACAACTTTTTGATAAAAATTCAGTCACAATTTAAAAAATTGTTTATCTAAATTAAACGCCATTGATATGATAATAAATCTTCTAAGTTATAAAACAATCTTTTAAGGAATCACGCATATAATAAAGCGGCATCCCAAATTATTGTAAAGATACAGTATGATGCGAGTAATCCTCATGAATTACCCTTAAAATTCTACTGTACATGTTTAATGATGTATACTTTCGAAAAATAGTTGCAAAGTAGCAAAACTTGTACTAGAATTTGTCTAACTTTTATAAGTGACAAGTCCTTTACAAATTGGGACATGAAATAATCCCCTGTGACTATTTCAGACTAACTTTATGAGCAGGCTCTTCAAAATAATTTCACTTGTGAACAAAAAGACAATAAAAGAACTAAAAGCTTTTTTAATTTGGACAAGGTGGATTTTTCTCCTTTGAAACAATATAAGAATTTGTTCGGCTTTTTGATATTCTTTATTTTTCTTCTCCTTTTTCTCCTTTGAACATTATATTAAAAATTTTGGAGTTTATGTCTTGAATTGTAGTAAAAAAATAAGTAAAAGGATGAAGAGAAGGCATGAAAAAAGTGTAGGCAGTCGAGTGCCGCATGGAGCTGATAACGATCAGCAACAGCAACAGTAACAACGACAACACCATCCGCAGCAACAGTAACAACATCAAAGTATACACAACAACAACAACACGTGATCAAGATAATCACGGATCACTAGCAAAGATTATAACAACTAATTTAATTCCTACTCTTATGTAATTCTAATAACTACAAACAACAAAACACTCATGTAGAAAATGTATTTATGTACTTCAACAATTAACAAATAAGTTGAGTAAGCTTTTAACAATCAAACACTTGCAACTCTATTATGGTATCAAAGCTTCTAATCTAACTTAAACCCAACAATCACACAAGCTGCTCCTTGACAACATGTCATCGGAAGACACATCAACAATCATCCAAAACAAACTAGAGCCTACCCAACCTCTCATCATGATAACCATTCATTACACAATCAAACTCAACACATCCAATTATCTCTCACGGAAAACTCAGATTGAAGCTATCCTTATAGGATATGATCTTTCCAAATTCATTGATGGTTCCCATTCGCTTCCACCAACTACCATTACCGTGGATGACACCATCTCCCCTAACCCAGCCTATCATACTTGGCACAGGCAGGATAAGTTGCTGTTTGGAGCTCTTGTTGGTACCCTCTCCTCCAACATTATCCCTCTTGTCACATAAGCAACCACCTCCCACCAAGCATGGCAGATTCTTGCCAACACTTATGCCAAACTCACTGTGGCCACATCAAGCAACTCAAAGACAACCTGAAACACATCACCAAAGGCTCCAATTCCATCACTGACTATACACAATCCATCAAGCTTCATGCTGTTGAACTTGTAGCACTTGGTAAACCGCTTGATCCAGAAGACCTCATTGAGAAAATCCTCGATGGACTAGATGACACTTACCAATCTATCATCGATGCTGTCAATAGTCATGATTCCCCTATCTCCTTTGATGAGCTCCATGAGAAACTCATTAACAAGGAACTCTCCCTTCAACACACCTCCCTGCCTACCTCCGCACACCTCTCCCAAGCACGATCCAATCGCTAGCCTCATTGCAATCGTGCGCCTAAACCAACCATCACCTCACCTTTGATTGCTCTTGCCACGACATTTTCTTCCAGACCATCCCTTACCATTGCCTCTCACCTACCTCGACCCTTCTTTGGCAAATGTCAGTGGTGTCGTGAATAAGGGCATGTTGTCTCTCAATGTCCTCTCTTCCGTCTACAATATCCTCAAGTGAGACCACCTGCATCGAACCCCCTGTACACTCCATCCTCCCGACTTCACCTTTGGCAAACACAGGCCTATGCTGCCCTCACAACCTCAACAAACAACTCCTAGTTGCTAGACAGTGGTGCGTCCCATCATGTCACCACCGATCTCAACAATCTCACCATCTACAACTCCTATGATGGCATAGATGAAATCTTGATTGGTGATGGCTCGGGGCTCTCCATCACACACACCGATTCCCACCTCTCTTCCCACTCCATCTCGCTCCTTTACTCTCTCCAATGTTCTATGTGTTCCATCTATGCAATGCAAACTTATTTCCATATCTCAATTTTGCATCACTAACAATACATCAATTGAATTCTTTCCATCCTCATTTCATGTGAAGGATCTTCGCACAAGGGCAATTTTCCGTCGAGGTCAAGCTAAGGATGGCATCTACATCTGGCCCTCCACTACACCACCACTTCTTGCCTTCTCAAGTGCTGTCACGTCTCTCCCTACCTGGCACCATCGCCTTGGCTATCCTTCGCTGCCCGTCCTCAAGCATTTACTCTCCTCCAACAACTTAGCAGTTTCTAGTTTATTAGATTCATCTCTTCCTTGTAATTCTTGTCATTGCAATAAAAGTCACAAGTTACCATTTTCTTCCTCCACGCTCTCTTCTTCCTCGCCACTTGAACTAGTATTTACTGATGTATGAACTTCCCCAATTACGTCTGTTAATAACTTTAAGTATTATGTAATCTTTGTCGATGACTTTACCAAATACATTTGGCTTTTCCCTCTAAAACGTAAATCAGATGTTCTTCTTGTCTACATGCACTTCAAGACTCTTGTGGAACACCACTTTAATTGCATTATCAAAACCTTCTACTTTGACAATGGCAATGAATACCAGGCCTTATCCACCTACTTAGCCACTCATGGTATCTCTCATCTCATAACCTCACCACACACACCCGAGCACAATGGCTACTCTAAACACCGCCACCGCCATATTGTTGAAACTGGTCTTGCCCTACTCTTGCATGCATCCATGCCCCTTACCTACTAGAACTATGCCTTCCTCACTGTTACTTACCTCATCAACAGACTTCCCACACCAACACTTAGCAACGTGTCTCCATTTGCTAAACTCTTTGGCATTACTCTTCACTATGACAAAATTTGGAGCTTTGGCTACTTATGCTATCTTTGGCTAAGACCGTACACAAAGCATAAACTTGAACCTCGATCGTCCCCTTGTGTGTTGGTTGGCTACTCATCCACTTAAAGTGCCTACCTCTGTCTTCACATTCCATCTAACCGGGTCTATGTCTCTCACTATGTTCGCTTTGTCGAGTTCGTTTTTCCCTTCAGTTAAACTTATCTCACTCACTCCCAACTCTCCTCTACCTCCTCTTCTAAATGGTGTTCCCTCTAAATTCCTCCCCTCTCGCTTTCCACTCAGCTCCTCATCTGTGCCATCTTCCCTTACTAGACCTCCTTCCCCCCTTACTGATCTTCCACTCACCTCTCCCTCCTCACTACCTCCATAAGCTTCCTCACCACGTGTAATCATGACTCGTTCCAAACAAAATATACACAAACCTATCCCAAAACTCAACCTTTTAGTAGCTCTTCCACCCCCTACTCATGCACCTCGCACCACCACTTAAGCCCTGAAAGATCCTAAGTGATGCACTGCCATGTCTGAAGAGTTCAATGCTCTCATCCACAATGGCACTTGGGAACTCACGACCCCACATCCCAATCAAAACATAATTGGTTACAAGTGGATCTTTCGCACTAAATTTTTACCTAATGGTTCTTTTGACAGGTACAAAGCTTGTTTGGTTGCCAAGGCTTCCATTAACGTCCTGGTGTAGATTACATTAAAACCTTTAGCCCTGTCATCAAATCGGTCACCGTTCGTCTCATAGTCAGCATTACTGTAAGTCATGGATGGTCGCTTAGGCAACTCGATGTCAACAATGCGTTCCTTCAAGGACAACTTACAGAAGAAGTATACATGTCTCAACCTCCAGGCTTCACTGACCCTGATTATCCTTATCACGTTTGCAAACTTTGGAAAGCCATCTACGGTCTCAAACAAGCTCCCCGTACTTGGTACCATGAGCTTCACCAGCATTTACTCATATATGGCATCCACAACTCAGTGGCTGACTCCTCCCTATTCATCCTACACTCCCATGGCATCCTAATTTATCTCCTTGTCTATCTTAATGATATAATTGTTACAGGTAATGATGCATCCTCAGTTAACAAGTGCATACAACACGTCGCGTGTCGCTTCTCCATAAAGGATATGGGATTACTTCACTACTTTCTTGGTGTTAAAGTCCTTCCTTGTGCTGACGGCCTCTTCCTCAACCAACGGAAATACATTACTAATCTTCTTCATCGGTCCAACATGGCTATTGCCAAACCTGTCACCACATCACTCACGATCACACCATCTCTTGTCCTTCATGATGGCTCGTCCCTAACAGATCCCACAAAGTATTGCCATGTTGTTGGCAGCCTCTAATATCTCTCCCTCACTTGTCCGAACATCGCGTACGCTGTCAACAAGCTCTCTCAATTCATGCACCGCCTCACAACAACGCATTGGCAAGCAATCAAAAGACTTCTCAGGTATCTTTATGGCACATCAGATCATGGGATTACACTACGCAATTCCTCTATTCTTGACTTATATGCCTTCTCTGATGCTGACTAGGCTGGCAACAAAGATGACTACTCCTCCACCAGTGCTTACATCATTTATCTTGGACGTAATCCTATCTCATGGAGCTCCAAGAAACAATGCACAGTAGCAAGATCTTCCACTGAAGTAGAGTACCGCATTGTTGCCACCACAACTACTAAACTCCGGTGGATTTGCTCTTTATTGACAAAACTATGCATTCTAATTCCTTGCTAACCGGTCATCTATTGTGATAATGTTGGCGCCATGAATCTATGCTTCAATATATTTTTTCACACTCGTATGAAACATGTAGTGCGTGACTACCACTTCCTCTGTGAATAAGTACAAAATGGTCTACTTCGAGTATTAGACATCTCCTCCTTGGATCAACTAGCTGATGCCCTCACCAAATCTGTTCCTCGCTCTTGATTTTAGCACCTTAAGAACAAGATTGGACTCACTAGACCACCGTCCATCTTGCGGGGGTGCGATAACGATCGGCAACAGTAACAACAACGCCATCCGTAGCAACATCAACAACATGTGATCAAGATAATCACGGATCACTAGCAAAGATTACAACAACTAATTTAATTCCTACTCTTATGTAATTCTGATAACTACAAACAACAAAACACTTATATAGAAAATGTATTTATGTACTTCAACAATTAACAAAAGAAGTTGAGTAAGCTTTTAACAATCAAACACTTGCAACTCTATTAGGAGCAACTAACTGCTTGCATGGACAGTTAAGTAAAGGTATCCTAAAGTTATTTGCTTTTATACTTACAGTTTCTTGTTTAGTGTTCCCTTTAGTGATTTGCAACTAAGATCCAAATCTTTCCCAACAAGTATATATTGAAGTGAGGTTAAGAGATAAGGTATTTTGAAAGTTTATGATCTACTTATTGAAGAGATGGTCACTAAACATAATATAGAGAAGTTCAACAATTATATAAACTTTGTGTTGTAGTAAGTGCGAAAGGGGCGGGGAGAGGGGGTGGTGTTGGTGGTGTGGTGTGGGGTGGGAGGTGTTGGCTAGTGCAATTAAGCTCAAAGAAATCTTGGATTGGTAATTGAAGTTCGGATGTAGGTAAAACTCAAAGAAAAGACCCTGATGGTGATGTAGCTAATTTTGACAAATGGTGTTTTGTAGGATGTACAGGTGATGAAGATGGCTGATAGGATTGTGAAAGAAATTAAAAGAGTTGCACATGATTAAGTTTCTTGTCAATTGTGTGGTATTGAAGCAAATATCATATTTGCTCTAAATGAGTGGTGGATTATTAACAAAGCAACATTTTTTAGATTTTGTACCTCTTATTAATGATTTGAAAAAACAAACGATGTTAAGGTTGGAAGTATTATATATGATGTACGGTAAAGACAACTTATTAATAGCATAGGCAAAAAGCAATTAGTTGAGTGAAGCTTAGTTTGTCCACATGAAAGGGCCTATGGGCAATGAGATGATGGTAAAGGCAACTTATTAATAGCACAATGAGTTGAGTGAAAACTAGTTTGTCCACATGAAAGGGCCCACAAGCAATGAAGTGACAAACATTCTAATTACTAGAGATCAATGCCCAATGGCAGCAACAATTCTAGAGGAAGATCTAGAGGACAAAATATTATTTGTTATCACTCCAAACATAAAACCACATAAGTGTAGAGTACCTTGAGAGGCAAAATTAAGGCTAAATACAAAATGATGGAGGTAAAGTAGTTGTTGATGTGGCAACTATGGAATCAAAGGATGTTGACCTATTACTTAGTCCCATTGTGAGGGATAGTGATTACTAATGGTTTTCTTAAGGAGTCAATTCTAAGGTAAAAGATCTTGGTACTTGCACTATGGATATGATAAGGATCATGTGTATTGATTATGCAAAAAATGTCACTCGTAAAGGATTATAGTCATGACAACTTATCATAAATGCTTTACACTCTATAAAAAGCTTATGAAGTGTCTACCATAACTATAAATAAAAGTAATAAATAGATAAAAAATTATTATATATAAGGAAACAAAAATATAAAGTTCTACTGAACAAGAGAGGTGCTAACTTGTAAAGAATACTTACGTAAATTCAAACTAAAATAAAAGGGGTATACACGTGTCTAACAATAGGATCACCATTAAAAGAGATTATTACCTAGGTGGCTCCATATCTTAGTTATTGTTGCATCAACTTGCAAAGTAGAAAATTATCGATGTGATTTGTGAACTAATTGGACGAGGAGGATCTCATGATTAAATAATTAGATATAAGATGTAATTCTTTGGTTATGAATTTCAATTTTGACTAAGATTTTATACGTTTTATAAGATACAGAAGCTTGCGTATAATATGGGAACTTAACAAAGATTGCTTTGCTAATTGCATCTCTAGCATTGGGGCTAAGGAATATCGACATTAACTTAAAAAATCAGATTATTTTTTAATTGCAATTTAAGCACCGAAACTTCGTGAAGTCTGTTGTCCCGTTGCTTACGAGTATTTAATTAATGTCCAAAGTAATGACACGAGGTTTTAATAATATCATTACTCATAACAGCTTTTAATCCCCCTTTCAGACTTTGATTAGACTACAAATAATAGGTACGTGGTGTTACGTCAGTAAATATTATGAAAATACCTGAAACCTTATCATTTTTCGTCTTGGTCAACTCTTGGATGGTAACTAACTATTATAATTGTTGAAGAAGGGAGAGTTGAACATCTATCAAGTTGAGAAATCAATATATTCTCTCGCTCATTTAGGGTAATATCATGACAATAATAGGCCAAAACATCTATTTATGTCCAATAATAATAATAATAATTTATCTTGCGCATAAATGAAGTAGCAGAACTTATAATAAAATTTGTCAGACTTTTATGAGTAACAAGTTTTTTATAATATTGGGACATGAAATGATCCTTATGATTATTTCTAACCGACTTTATGATATGATCCGGCTGTTCAAATTAATTTCACTGGTGAAAATTAATGCCAAATGCTTAGAAAACATCATTATTAATAAAAGAAGACTTTATCGTAATAATATTTGTTACAGTAATTTCCATTGAAACTTGTCATTTAGATCTAGCTACTAAGGAGGCGATCTCATTGATTAAGTTCCTGTATTTATTCATTCTTTTCCTCCGACCCAAAAGACAATAAAAGAACCAAAAGATTTTTAAATTTGGATGATGGAATGGGAAAGAAATTGGAAGTGCTGTGTATGATTAAGTTTCTTGCAAACTGGGTGGTCTTCTTGAAGTAAATATCATATTCGCTCCAAATGAGTGGTAGATCGTTGATAAGGTAATCTATTTCAAATTTCATGTCTCTTATTAATAATTTGAAAAAAAAAAATTGAGGTTGAGGTTGTGCCGTGCTCTATACTATCTTCATCCATAAATTCAAGGAGACTATGATATATAATAAGGACAGCTCTTCAATAGAAGAGGTATAAAACAATCAATTAAGTGAGGAATGGTTTGCCAACAAGAAGGGGTCCACAAGCAATGAGCTAATAGACAGTCTAATTACCAGAGATCAACGTCTAATGGCAGCGACCATTCTAGAGAAAGATCTAGAGGACAACATATTATCTATCATCACAACAAACATAAAGCTACATAAGAAAAAAGTGTTTTAAGAGGTAAAACTAGGACTGGACGTGGAATGATAGAGGTAAAGTAGTATTGATGTGATCACCGTTGAGTCAAAGATGGAGACTTGCTACAAACATACAAAAGTCAAAGAAAATCTATAGATTGGTTTTAAACTTTAAGAGTGCTTCCCTAGAGAAAACCTATACAAGGTAATTATGTATAAAGGTGTGTCGAGTCTAATTTAAAATTTTATATTATCTTTCTAATTCGATTCATATTAGATTATATGCTCATCCAATGTAAATTTTTGATTTGATGTAAGAATTTTATTATTTATTTGGAGTCGCCACCCAATTAGAGTTGGAAAAAATTACTGAATTAGAATTAATTAAATGGATTAACTCTAATCTAAATAATTAGTCGACGAAATCTCTCTTTTTTTTTTAGAAAAAAAAAAAGAAAACTAGATATTCTTGACTTGGGCAGTCCTATTAAAACCCTAAAGTTATCATCTTATTTTTCTAAAATCTAAATTACGTATTTATGTTATGATACCTTTTTTTAGCATAAGAAGAAAATACTAGAAAAAATCATATAATAATTATACTAATAATGATTTGAATATATATATATATATATATTTAGAGTTGCCCCATAAGGGTGCCTACATACCCGCTATTCAGGATCAAATAAGCCGTAGTTCGCTTTTCATAAAATTTTAGTGAATTAGTTAATTTTAATTATGAAAAATATGTTAAGTTTATGTTTATTATCATTTAAATTTATTTAAAAAAAATCTAAGCATATTGATTTATTAAAACCTTTAATTTTTGAAATCACTAATTATCATTCATTTATTATTTTTATTAAAAAAATTTCTAGGTGATAAAATATTTATCTATTTATTTATTGATTATTTATCCCCCTTTTTAATTTTTTAATTAATTTTTTATTTTAAATTATTATTTTATTTTTTTTCTTAGAAAATTCTAAACCTAGTTTTGTTAATAATAAAACATATTCCTAAAACATATATCTTTATTATTTAATTATGTTTTATTATTTGTATTTATATTTTTTTCTTTACTATTTATTATTATTTTATTTTTAATTAAAAAATAATAATAATATAATAAAAAATGATGAAATTCAACTAACTTGGACATGGGTTGCGGTTTGGGTCGAGTCAGACTGGGTCGCGGCACGATAGTTGGAGCTCCTCGTCAGCGACGTTCCGGCGGTTATCAGTAGTGGCTGTAGGTAGTTTCCTAGGTTTTCACGAGTGAGAAACTGATTGGTGATATTGGTTTTTGTCGAAAACTACCCTAAATGGTGGTTCGGGCAGCTACCAACTGTAGGGATCTAGAGAGAGAGAACTCCGATGGCGTGCGATTTTTTTTTTTCCATGTTTGCCTCCATTTTTTTTCTTCTTCTCCTTCTGATTTTTTTTTCCATTCACGAGATCGAGCTTTATTTATAGACTCACAAAACCGAGCTTGATAAGCTTAAATCTCCCTTGTCGTTGAGACCCATCTCTATCTCTTTTCAAATTTGAGTTAATCCATTTTTTTTTAGTTAAGATTTGTACTGATTTGATGATATTTATCCTCTCTTAGCTAAAGATTGTTGGATTTATATTAAAAAATGGACTTGAAGCTGCTAGATTCCGACTTTCTCTCTCTCCCGACGTTCTCGGCTGGAGGTTGAAGATGAGCACGCACCTTGCACTTGCTCACGTCGTCCAGTCAAATGCTGCCACGTGGTAGTTGGGAGAAAAAAAAAAAAAAACATCACAAAGTGCCCTTCCCAGGATTCGAACTCTCGATCAAAGGCTTCCCTATGCACACTAAGCGACCATGCAGACCAGCTGAGCTGACCCATTTCTCATTTTTTTTATTACACACACATTATATATTAACTTATCAGTTTTGCTAATTTTTTGTTATTTTAAAATTTATAAATTTAATTTAGAAATCCAAATATCTTTTATTATTATTGCTATCCTTATTATTATTTTCTATTATTTGTTTATTATTTTTATTTATTTTATTTTTTTATTTTTTATATCTATATATATATGTATAAAATAAAAAAAGGGATAAAAATGGATTGTTTACAAGGTGTAATGGCTAGAGAGCCAATTTAGGTATAGTCTAGGTCAAATTGCACAAGAAGCGAGTGTAGAATCGTATTGATGCTTAGATTTATTTTATTTTATATTTTTACTTGCTTGCATTCCAACCTAGGCAAATCAGCCAGGGCATGAGTGGGCTATCCTCGCCCAAGTCATGTTAGGTCCTTTTATTCTAAAACTATTAATTAAAAAAGAAATGAATATTGTCCTATGTTTCAAGGGTTTAACATTTTAAGTCTAACTTTTTTTAAAGACACCTTAACATTATAGCCACTGGGAATATGTTTTTAGAAATCTTTTTAGTAATTAAATAGGTTAAATCTTAAATGTAATTGTGTATTTATGCAATTAGTTATCTAAAGTTTAAAAATGTTAATCTACTATTTATAATTTTTTGGGAGTCATTTATAATATTTAGATTAATTTTTGTTTTGATAGTTAAATATAAAAATAAACAAAGTTTAAATAATTTATTATAAAAATGGATAAAACTTAAATATCAAATGTGATATTTATCGGATCTATTAATAATTTTTTTTCCCTTCCTAACTGCCTACGTCGGATCAAGAAAAGGCAAAACAAAAATGATTGATAGGTCAAACTAGTGTTCTTTGATTTGGTATTCACTGGAACATAAACATAAAGACGCTCATTCGGAAGAGTATCAATTCATTCTTTCCTCTTAACTTCTTTACTAAGCATGCGTATCTTCTAAACTTTGTTTTATTACAAATATGCAGAAAACCCATTTTCTTAAGTGGCTTCGATAGTACAGACGATCAAGACAAACATAAGAAATTCAAATAAGGCCCTTCTTGAGACAACTGAATTACATCGGTTGCAAGGAATAGGCCGACGTAAGGAGTGGGGGGTTTGGGTTTGAAAACTAGAGTCTAATGTTTTGACAATTTCCAATAAGATACAATAACACAAATGTGAACATAAAGTCATTGTAAACAAAACTATAACGCAAAGAGAAAGTTCAAATTAAATTGCATGACATATTCATACACGTACCTTGAATTCTAACCTTAAACACTTCCTGGTTTTGGATGTCAGCTAACTTGAAATCTGTTCAATCAACAAATACTTCTTAGTACTTAATCTAAGATCAATATTATCTCTTAACTCTTTTAGTCCTATTTACTTAATTCTTAACTTTCTTAATCCTATTCCTTTAATCTCTCTAAGGCCTTACTAGTTATCTAAGTTATGTAGAAATTAGTTTAATTTCAAGTTAAATGAATATATAATTATGTTATACTTTATTTAACACGGTCATGTTGGGGACCATGTTGCTCAACACAGGGTGAAGCATGACCGTGTTAAGGGTCGTGTATCTCTCGGTGAAAAACTTAGTTTCAACACGGTCTAAACACGACCATGTTGTGAAGTCGTGTTACCCTTACTTAACATGGTCAAAACATGACCATGTTGGGTGGCCGTATATCCCTTAGTGCACATTTCCATTTCAACACGGTCAAAACACGACTGTGTTGGGAAGTCGTGTTACCCTTAACTTAACACGGTCAAAACATGACTGTGTTGGAAGGTCGTGTATCTCTTGATACGTCTTTCAATTTCAATACGGTCGAAACACAACCGTGTTAGTAGGTCGTGCTACCTTCAACAAATCTCTAAGAACCCTATTTCTTCTACTCCAATTTCTCCTATACTTGATTCCCTTTATTCTTAAGTTTAACTAAGTCTCTAAAATACGTAATTGTATTTAATTTACAAAGAATTTCATACTTACCTTAAATTCCACAAATCGAAAAATCTCAAGTCATCGATTTTTTGTTCTCATACGTCCCTTCACGCACCTCATTTTCTGTATGAACAAATGATGATCATAGTTACAATTCCATAAATCCTCAATTGAAATTTGTATAACGATCCTTACCTCGAGTTCTTGGAATTGGTTCACTCCTCTTTCCTATCGCCGTCCTAGGTTTCTCGTATGGAGCGTCTGTTCTCTACGGCTCTATTTCACTGCTTAAAATGACAAAAAGGAGGCCTCTAGGTTAACTTGGAGTATTTATATGCTCCATGTGAAATGACCAAATTGCCCCTCAAAATTTTACAAAATTTCATCCTCGTCCTTGGCTTTTTATGATAATACCTATATTACATAATTAAATAAATAATTAAAAAATTCATGTATTACATTCTCTCCCCTTATAAAAACTTTTGTCCTCAAAAGTACATGATTTTGGAAGAGTTTTGAAAGCTTTCTCTTCATTTCTTTCTCTAACTCCCATGTCACTTCCCTTTCTATGAGGTTTGTCCATTGCACTTTGACATAAGAGATTATTTTCCATCTTAGCACCCGTTCTTTAGTGTTAAGAATCCTGATTGGCCTTTCTAAAGACGTTAGGTTTGGCTACACATTTAGTGGTTCTAAGGCCACTATCCGATCTAGGTCAGGTACATACTTCCTCAACATGGATATGTGGAATACATCATGTACCTGGGCTAAATTTAGTGGAAGAGCTAACCTGTAAGCCACCGTGCCTATTTTCTCCAAGATCTCAAACGGGCCTATATACCTTAGGTTTAGCTTTCTCCTCAACTCAAATCTGATCACTCCCTTTGTTGGAGAAATCTTCAATAGTACCTTATCTTCCACTTGGAATTCCAAAGGACACCTTCTCTTGTCTACATAGCTCTTTTGTTGAGAATGGGTCGTCTGTATTCTCTGCCCGATTAGTTTCACCTTGTCAATCGCTTCTTGCACTAACTCCGGCCCCATCATCTATTTTTCTCCCACTTCATCCCATTGTAGTGGGGATTTGCACCTTCTTTCATAAAGAGCTTCATATGGTGCCATCTGGATGGTTGCCTGGTAATTGTTATTATAGGCAAACTCCACCAAAGGTATATGCTCATTCCAACTCCCTCCAAAGTTTAATGTATATGCCATGAGCAAATCTTCCAGTATTTGTATAGTCCTTTCAGACTGACCATTTGTCTATGAGTGGAATGTTATACTGAACTACAGTTTGGTGCCCAATGCCTTGTCTAGGTTGCTTTAGAATCTACTCACAAACCTTGTGTCTCTATCAGAAGTGATTGTCACTGGCACTCCATGTAGTCTCACTATCTCCTGTATGTATATCTGAGCTAGTTTCTCTAATTTATATCCTACTTTGATAAGTATGAAATAAGCAGACTTGGTCAATCTGTCTACTATGACCCAAACTGCATCCTGCTTCTCTTTGGTATTCGGGAGGGCTATAACAAAATCCATTGTCATATGTTCCCATTTCCACTCTGGTACTAGAAGAGGTTGTAATTCTCTAGGTGGTCTCTGGTGTTCTATTTTGATCTATTGACATGTGAGGCATTTGGCTACATATTCTGCTATTTCTCTCTTCACGTTTCTCCACTAATAACAGTTCTTCATGTTCTTGTACATTTTGGTACTTCTAGGATGTATTGTGTAGGCGGAGTGATGTGCCTCTTTCATTATCTATCTCTTCAATTCTGCATCCCTTGGCACATATAGTCTCGTTTTATACCTCAAGGTTCCTTTTGTATCTAAGTTGAATTATGGTGTCTTGTCTTGTTCCATTTTGTTCTTAATCTCTTGAATATCCTTATCTTCCATCTGACCTGATTTAATTCTATCAATTATGATTGGCTGAATCCTTAAGGTAACCATTTTTGCTCCCACTTCTTGTGTTAAAACTTCTAGTTCTAATTTACGCATGTCCTCCAGTAGCTCATTCTGTGAAGTGATCAAAGTGGTTATGTTGCTCTATTTCTTTCTACTAGGGGCATTTGCTACTACATTGGCTTTTCCTGCATGGTATTGTATTTCTAGGTCGTAATCTTTTATTAACTCCAAGCATCTCCTCTATTTCATATTCAACTCTTTCTGTGTAAATATGTACTTCACACTTTTGTAGTCAGTGAAGATTTTTCACCTTTCTCTATATAAGTAGTGTCTCCATAGTTTCAAAACTAGCACTACAACTGCCAATTCTAAGTCATGAGTTGAGTAGTTCTTTTCATACGACTTTAATTATCGAGATGCATATGCTATTACTTGACCACCTTACATTAATACATACCCCAACTCTTGAAATGAGGCATTACTATACACTGTAAACTCTTCTCCGATCTTGGGCAAAGTCAAAACTGGTGCCGACACCAGTTTCTCTTTAAGTGTCTGAAAGCTGACTTCACATCTATCATCCCATTTGAATTTCGCATTCTTCTTTGTCAGTCTAGTGAGAGGAGTTGCTATTTTGGGAAACCCTTCTACAAATCTCCTATAATAGCCTGCTAGACCTAGGAAGCTTCTTACCTTTGTAACTGTCTTCAATCTGTGCCAGTCTACTATTGCTTTCACCCTTTCTAGGTCCACAGATATACCATCCCTATCAACCACATGACCCAAGAATACTACTTATTCTAGTCAGAATTCACATTTACTGAATTTAGCATACAACTTCTCATCTTGTAGCCTGCCCAATACTAGTTTCAAGTGCTTTTCATGCTCCTCAATACTTTTAAAGTATATCAGGATATCGTCTATAAAGACGATTACAAACTTATCTAGGAAATCCCGGAATACTCTGTTCATTAAATCCATAAATGCAGCTGGTGCATTCATTAGTCTAAAGTACATCACCAGAAATTCGTAGTGCTCATATCTAGTCTTAAATGCTGTTTTCTGGATGTCCTCTTCTTTGATTCTGAGTTGATGATAACTTGATCTCAGGTCTACTTTGGAGAACACCTGAGCCCTTTGCAACTGATCAAATAGGTCATCTATCCTGGGAAGAGGATATTTATTCTTTATAGTGACCTTGTTTAATTCCTGGTAGTCTATATAGAGTCTCATGCTTCCATCTTCCTTCTTCACAAATAGGACTGGTACACCCTAAGGAGAGACACTGGGTTTTATAAAACCATTATCTTGTAGCTCCAGTATTTGTTTTCTTAATTCTTCCAATTCCACTGGTGCCATCATTTAGACTAGTTTTGATATGGGTACTGTACCTTGTACCAAGTCAATGTTGAATTCTATTTCCTTAACTAGAGGTAAACCAAGAAGATTTTCTAAGAACACATCAAGAAATTCCCTCACTATTTGTACTTCTTCCTTCTTAACTTCTTCACTGGCTTCAACAGATATGATTGCCAATACACTTTTTCCCTACATCTTATAGGTAGGCAATCTAGTGGGTCTCTGCACTTCTAGCTTGTATTCAAGATATCTATTTTCGAGTATATTAAATTGTACCACCATATTGTAGTAGTCAATTGTGGCATGATATTTTGATAGCCAATTGACACCCAAAATAATGTCAAACTCTATCATTTCTAATACTGGAAGGTTTACTAGCATCACCCTACCGTATATTTCTATTCTCACTCCTTTGCGTATCCTACTTATTCTTCCTCCTACTCTTAAAGGAGTACCAACAACCAAGGCGTCATTCATATTTTCAATATCTAAAGCACATGCATAGATAAAATTTTCAGACACACAGGACACAGACGCACCGGTATCGAATAATACATATGCATGGCATGAGTGTACTAGAAGCATACCTGCAATGTTGTCCACATCTAAGATATCTTGGTGTTGCTGCTAATGAATGGCAAACACCCTAGTAGGAACTCTTTGTCTAGGATCTCCTACCTGTAGTCTACCTCTCTATTCTCTCACTAGAGGTTTAGTTGCCTGTTAAACTAGTGTTGCTTGATTTTTTATTTGTCCTTGAGGATAGCTGACTGCTTTGTGTCCCCTCTGGTTGCACACATGACAGAAGATTAGAAGAACTGACCTTTCAGTGCAATGTCTGCTAATGTGCCCAGTCTTCCCACAAGAGAAACATGCCCCATCTGGTTATCTGCACTCTCTTAACTCATGAGGTCTGTAACATCTAGGACATTTAGCATTTGTGTTTGTTGTAGTGAGTGCCAAAGGCACTTGCTTGATCTGGAAAGGGGGGGCTATAGCTCTAAGTGTTCTGCTTTGCAGCAAGTGATGTCTTTTACCCCTATCTTACCCCATTCCACTAGAGGCAGGTTTTTTTCCCAGAGCTATTGCTGCTCTGCAGCTCTTTTGTTCTTCTATGATCTTCTTATTCTGTTTGAGACACTTCACTTTATCTACCATTTTAGCATATGTATTTAGCTGAAAGGCCCCTACTGCAAGTTGTAGGTCCAATTCCAATCCTCTCAAGAACCTTCTGGCTTAAGACCTATCATCATTGCGTACATTTTCGGCAAGGAATTGAATGAGGTGATTCAGCTCTATCTCATACTCTTTAGCAGTTTGGTTCCCCTATCCACAGTTGTAGTAATTGTTCTCCATTCTATATCTGGAGCTATTGGGGAAATATCTCTGATAAAATAACTCCTTAAATATCACCTAATTCATGCACTCCCCTGCAAGTCCAGGGACTGAAGCCCACCATTTTGTTGTAGTTCCCTTTAGCATGAATGCAACATAATTCACCTTCCTATCTTCTAGTATCTAGAAGGCAGCAAAGGTCTTCTTAATCTCCTGTACCCAATCCTCAGCCACAATTGGATCATCCACTATGAAGTTAAATTCCTTAGTCACTCTTATGAACCTATCAGAGCTAATGGGTTCATTGGCATTTCTATGCTGTAGGACATTGGGTGCTTAGTGTTGTTGTGCCAATAGTCCCACCAGGTGGCTCACAGTATGCAGTAGCTGCACTATTTCTTCAACCATTTGATCTCTTTCCCCTTATTGCTGTAGGTATTGAGCTTCCTCCTCATTAGGGTTGTTACATCTAACACCCCTTCCATCTCTCGATCCAATAATTCTTCTTGGAGGCATTCTATTTAAGAAAAGACAATCGAATCTACTTATGTTAGTATCGGTCAAGGTCAGTTTCATAGTGTGTAAGTATATTATACCACTACATAAGGGGTTTATTCACATATAAAGCTTAACGGTTAGAAGAATACAAGTAAAATAATAATACAAGAAAATAATTATATAATTAAGTAAACGTCCCATATCTTACCCACTCTCTTTATGTCTAACTATCTTACATATCCAGTGCTTAATCCTTTTAAAGATCATATCTTAGACTCTATTGTTTAAAACTTATGGCTATTGATCTTCACTTAGTTCTAAAGATCATTACCTAAACTCTTTAGGATCAATAACCTATGCTCTATAGATCAAAACTTAGGTCATAAGGATCATGAACCTATTCTCTATAGATTCAAACTTAAGTCTCTAAAAATCATAAAACCTAGAGCTCTGATACCACTTAAGCTGTAACGCCTCGAAACCCAAGTCACGCTATTGGCCACCATGTGTCCTTATCTCACAAGAACACATTAAGGCTTTGAAAAAACTCCAATACTTTTTGACCTGTAACTCCTATATAAAAACATTTCATACATCCTCAAGGTTCCAATGATAACTTAAACTATATCAATTATCTAAAGTAGTGGAAGTCTTTAAAAATAAAAAATAACATTTTCAAAAGACAATGTCTATCACAATCTAATAACAATAATTCTCCCAAAACCTAATCACCATAATAGTGATGGTAATCTTCATCTTCCTCTTTCTGTGGTTCACCCGAACACAAGTTATCTTTTGGGTTCTCATCTCCCTTGACACCTACATCTAAAAATGATTCCCTGAAGGGTGAGCTAATGCCCGATACGTATAACACAAACACATACGCATGAACAAACATAAACAAGTATTACATACATCATGCAAAACTTAAGCAAAAACAACCATTTCATAATATAACTTATGTCTACAAGTAAACAACAAAGTACTCATGATCCCCTTAATAAACTTAACACATTTGAGCATGACTTGGTGATGGGAACTGCCACTACGAGCCCCAACCCATGATCCCTTAATCTTTAAACTTGGTGATGGGAACTGCCACTATGGGCCCCACACCTATGTATAATAAAACCTTAAACTTGGTGATGGAAATTGCCACTACGGGCCCCACACCCATGTACACTTAACCACTTAATCAACATTCAACCTAGATTATTTCCAAGCACGACTCCACTAGGGACAATGTCATACAAGAATCATTGAGGTACTCCTTAGGGATCTGCTACTACGAGCCCCTAGGCCGAGCCAAGCACATACAACATACCACTTAAACACTTAAGCTAAATCATTCAACTTAATCAATTTTAACACATATACTAACTTAAACAAACACAGAACAGTACACAAGTTACACGTGCCCTGAATCCTAGCCTTAAACACTTCCTAGTCTTAGATGTAAGCTAAGTTGAAATATGTTCAATCAACAAGTACTTTTTAGTACTTAATCTAAGATCGATATCATCTCTTAATTCTCTTAATCCTATTTACTAGATTCTTAACTTTCTTAATCCTATTCCTTTAATCTCTCTAAGGCCTTACCGGTTATCTAGGTTGTGTGGAAATTAGTGTAAACACCCCATTTTTTCCCTTTAATAACAAATAATGTTTAGTTTTTAATTTTTTTTCATTTTTCTTCTATTTAGCAAAAACAAAGGAAAAATATTGAAAAAATAAAATAAATAGGAATAATATACCAATTTTGGAAAATGATAATAGAAATAATAATAAAAGATATCAAATAATATTTATAAATTTTTAGAATTTCAAAATAATATAAAAATAATAAAAATTACCACGCTTAAATACAATTTGCGTGCAATATAAAAACTGAGATTTGGGCTAGCTCAGCTGGCTTGTATGCACGCTTGGGACGCGTATGGTGGAAGCGAGGTCACGGGTTCGAATTCGCAAAGGCACTCCATGCCATTTTTTTCTTTCTTTTTCCCAAGCTGCCACGTGGCAGCATCAGGTTGGCCGGTATGAGCACGCGCTAGGTGAGTGCTCATCTTCTTCCTCCCTTCGACCGGTGAAAAAAAAAAACGAGGAGAAAATGGAGCAAATCCGGGCAAGTCTGAACTGATTTTTTTTAAATCTTTTTGGATTTATCACAAAAACAAACTTGATAAAGCCCAAAAACAACCCTAATATAAGGGATATGCATAACATTTTGAAGATAAAAACGAATCTTCCATCATGGTTGAGATCTGTGTTCATCTACCTCCGACCTTCAACATCTATAAATAGAGGTCGGAGGGGGAGGCCAAGGGAGGAAAAAAAAGAGGGAATCGGAAGTAAGAAAAGAGGAAATGAAACACACGAAAAAAGAAAGAAAGAAAGAAACCCACCAAAGCTCTCTCTCTCTCTCAAACCCTCGCCGTAGCCACGAACCATCGCCTTAAGGTGGTTTTTGAAGAGAAACACCACCATCATTAGGTTTCTTGTTCCAGTAAAGCCCAGGCTGGCGCTTTCCCATGCTTCCACGGCCATCAGAGACAGTCGTAGGCAACGATCCCAGCCGCTACACACGTTCACACCCATGATCGGACCCGCGAATCCAACTCGACCAACGCAACTGACCTGAACCGCGATCCGTATCCAAGTCAGCTGAATTTTTTAATTTTTTTTATTTATCTATTTATTATTAGAATAAATAAAAAAATGAAAAAAGTATATTTATGTAAAAAAAATAATTTTTTTTATTAATTATGTTTATAGTTTTTTTAATAAATAAATATGTAATGAGACATATAATAAAAGAATAATAAAAATAAATAATAAATAAAAATAATATAATAAAAATAATAATGAATTTTGTCTTGTTTTTTTTTATCACTTAAAAAATTTCTTTTCAAAACAAAAAATATATTTAATTGATTTCTTTTAAAATTAGAAGTTTTAGTTTTTCGAAAATAGAATAATAAAAAAATAAAGTTTAGGTTTAGAATTTTTAAGAAATCTTCAAAATGATAACAAACGTAAACCCGACATGTTTTCATAATTAAAACTAGAACAATCCACTAAAGTTTTATGAAAAGCGAACTACGGCTTGTTTGATTCCAAATAGCACGTATGTAGGCATTGTTATGGGCAACTCTAAAAAGAATAAAAAAAAATCATTTTCCAAATCGTCATTAGTGTAAATTTTAACATCTTCTTTTTTATAAGAAAAAAAAATTAAAAAAAAAAAGATATCATAACATAACTCAGATTTTAGAAGGGTAAGATGGTAACTTTAGATTTTTAATAAGATAGCCCCCCGAGTCAAGAATCTCTGGTTTTTTCTTTTTCATTTATAAAAATAAAAGAGGTGATTTTGTCGACTAGTTGTCTAAATTAAAATTAATCCGTTTAGTTAGTTTTAATTTAATAATTTTTCCTAACTTCAATTGGGTGGCGACACCAAATAAATAATAAAATTCCTAGTTCAAGTCGATGATTTATATTGGATGAGCATAGGATCTAATATGAATCGAATCAGGAAGACAATATAAAAAATTTTAAATTAAACTCGACAGGATGGCGATTAGGACCTCTAGTAAGCTAACCACCTGGACCTTCTAGAATAACCATTTCCAAATATCTTTTAACTTTTACACTGTGAAATATTACTGGTACTAACCTTTTCTTTTAGGGATTTAATGAAATTTAATTTTTCTTTCTATCTTTTATTATGTCCTCATGCATGTAATCGTGTGATTAGATACGGTCAGACCCTAAGACGAGGGGCCATTATGTAGGTTCCAGGCAAAGTGATATGATCACTGTTCGAGGCCGATTAGGCTACCCCACCCATGCTTTGATATGGCTTGAAATCCATTTCTTCGAGAATGTGGGAGGCCATAGAGCTTGGGGACCTTTTAGAACCCACTTGTCTTGCATACATGAAGTTGTGGGTTGGCAAATGATTAATGGTATAATTCCTTTGTTCCTTTTCTTTTTCTGGAGTTCAGATACATTTACCTATAACAAAATTAGTGATGCTTTGTAAAAGATTTCATTTGTAATTAGAAATTTCTATTGTAATCCTGATAGATGGCCAGTGCCACAATCGATCGTCTCTTCCGCAAGGAAATCCGAGTCTGCAAACCTTTGGATCCAAAACTAGTACTGGACCATTGGTTCACTTTGTACGGCCCTAAGGAACAGGCCTTCATCTAAGGAAAGATAGGGCCCATTCTATCATTGATGAAGATGGAAATCAACCTACCTCTGATTTGGGCTATCTTACACCTATGGGAAATTGAGCTCGCGGCTTTCTTTATTGGGCTACATGAGATTACACCAACCTTGGAAGAATATACCCAACTTTTGCAAGCCCCATCACTTACCAACGGAGTATATTTGCCAGATCTCGAAGCTGAGCCAGTTGGTATTTTCAGTAAACTTTGGGCATTCACAAGACAACGATCAACCGGGCATTGGGAAACAGCAATGGATATTGCCTCCGAATGGACGAACTGGAAGCCTGGTTCATAGCTAGGTATGATGATGGAAGCAGGAGGGACATCCAGTGCAGGAATCCCAAAAGTTACAAGTAGAGACGAGTTTATGCTTTCATCCTAACAACATTTGCAACCATACTCTTCCCTACTGGGATCTTTCATATCCACTATAGAGTTGTAGAGCTGGTGGCTCAATTCTTGGAAGGGAAGTCTTATATCCCGGCTCTACTGGCTGAACAGATCCGAAACCTGAATTTCGTCAAGAAGAAGGGCCATGGAATCCTCCGCTCAAACATTAACCTCATTCTGATCTGGTTTATGAGCCATCTCAAATATTTCGGGTTAAACATGGTCCGGAAATCTCTAGCCTAGTTGGTAGACCTTGTAGATTCCTGCATAGAGAGGATGAAGCTGCCCGATGATCTTACCAGCCATAGTTGGGTAGAAGTACTTAAAGGTTTCAGTGCCAACGACATCCTTTAGACTGCTAGGTGGAGCTGCTGCAATAAGGTCATCTTAACATGCAGGAACTTTTAGGTTGTTCCGTTGATCGGTATCAGTAGGTGCATAGGTCAGAGCTTGGATGGAAGTCCACTTTGAAGTTGCAGACAATAAGAAAGATGTCTGGAAAAGCAGGTTCAAAGAGTCTGACCAAAGGAATAAAGCAATGGAAGCTCAGTTGGAGAAGACCCAAGCAAGAATAAGAGAATAGGAAGCCATCATTGGTGGAGAACCGGTACCTATGCAACCGAAGAAGAAGAAGACTAGGAACTAGGAAATAGAGCAATATTGTATCTTTCCTTTTACATGTTTTTAAAGTATCGAACTTCAAGTTTACAATATTAATAAAAATAAAGTTTCAGTATTATATCATTAATCAATTGTTAGCCCCTCTTTTCTCTCAAGCATTTGTTTGATACATGCATCATATTTACATACGTACATCAACTAAAAAAAATGCGAATCTAGGTGTCAAAGATAGCTCCTAAATAACCAAACCCTCCAAGGAGTCCAATCCACACCCGCTCTAAAACTAAAATGGTAAGCGATGACAACAACAACAACAATCGTAACAACACCAACATAGATGCCGCCTCAGACTTAAGGATCATATCCCTAGAACAAACAGTCCAACAACTGGTTGCACAAGTCCACTTCCTGACTAAAAGCATTGGCCTCCTTTGCACCTCCTAACCTACTCATGAAGAACATTTAGGAGCTAGAAAGGGAAAGGCAGTAGAGAATTAGCCTCCTAAATATGAGGAGATCAACTCCCACCTTAACCTTGCATTCGAGTATGAACCGAAAGTCCACCTCGGTCCAACCTCAAATGACATAAAAAAAAGGAAATAGATGATAGGTAAAAGAGATAGAGAAGAAGCTTTTCCAGCAACTGGCAGACAAAATGAAGACCTTAGAAGGACTTAACAGCTTTGAGCAGACCGGTATCACCGGTTTACCACTATGTGGGGAAGAAACTTATCCAGAGAAATTCAAAGTCCCAGAGTTTGAAAAGTATGACGACACTGGATGTCTTAAGATGCATATAAGGTCGTATGCTTGGAAGATGAGCAAATATGCCCAATATGACCAACTCATGGTCCAAACCTTCCAGGACAGCCTCACCGGTCCTACTCTCATCTGGTATGCACATTTAGATTTCAACCAAATCAACACTTAGGAAAGACTCGCTCGGGCATTCTACGAGCAATACAAATTCAATATTGAAGTTGCCTTTTCAGTAATGGATTTAGGGAGTCTTCGAAAGAGGCATAGCGAATCCTTTAAAGAGTACACCCAGCGCTGGAGGGCCCAAGCTGCCAGGGTGACAACTTCAATTTCAGAAAAGGAGTTGACATTCATATTTGTCAACACTTTGGAAAAAACTTACTTCACACATCTAGTGGGACAGACATCATCTAGTTTCGCAGAGGTAGTGGCAGCAAGATGCCAAATAGAGAATGCCATTACGTTAGGGAAACTTCAGATAATCGACCATCCCAGAGTTGCATCGTCCCTAAGGCTCATAGGAGGTAACAAAACCAAGGAATCTAACGTCAACATGATTAATTCTAATAGGGTTGACAGAGTTGGGGCTCGTGTGACATTCCAGGCCACGAATGCCCTGATCCAGCAATCACCAATGAATCAAACCCAGGCTACTCGGGTCGCAAGATAATTCACTCCAATATTAATCCCGCTTAGCTAGGTCTTTGCTCGATTACAAGCAGACAATCTGATCAACTTTGAGATCCCCAATGATTGGTACATGCTAAGACACTTTGATTCGAACCTCAAATGTGAGCATTATATGGGACAAGAGGAGCATTCCACAGACAAATGTTAGAGGCTCCAAAACAAAATCCAAGATTTGATTGATGCCGAGATAGTACAGTTAGATTTTGTCAACGTACAGACACCCAATGTCAACACTAACCTACTACCTAACCACAAGCTTATAGTCAACACGATTACATTTGAAGAGCCAGATTCTAAATCAAAGGAGTCCCCAAAGAAGGTAAAGACAACAACACAGTGAGCAAAATGCCTATGCCAAGCCTTAAATAAAGCCCCTAGATCATAGATTAAGAAGAGGTGGCTAGCCGGTGATCCAAAGGTCGGTACCCTAGGCGGCCCATACTAGGTCGAGTACCTAGTGAATTACTCCTTCACCCCAACCAAGTATGGGCCGCCTAGTGGGTGGGGACTTGAATTTGAAAAAGAAGATAACCCACCAAGGGAGAGAGATGAGTCCGTGCATATGATCAAATCGAACCCGAAGCCGATAGTCATAAGGTGCTATAAGGGACAAACGACTAAGGTGAAAATCTCAAAGAAGAAGTATGTATTCAATGTCCCAATACCCTTAGAGAAGTATAAGACGACACCGTTTGACTATCAAGCCCTTAATCAGGAAAAGTCTCCTATTATAGGAGGAATCACCCATTCGGGAAGGATTTATGACCCCAAGTACAGGGCTTCAGTTGAAGAACCTAGCACCGAAGTAGAAAAGGAAGAAGAAGAAAGGCTCCCTACATTCACAAAAATGATCAAGGCAAGCGAATACAAAATCATGGAACAACTCAATAAAGTTCCAACCTAAATATCACTTATCGGCTTCCTCTCAACATCCGAGCCTCACCGAGAAGCACTTTTCAGAGTGCTCAAACAAGTTAGGGTACCAGAGGGCATCACAATAGAAAAGCTGAGCCATGTGGTAGATTCGATATTCACTGTGGATCAAATATCATTCTCCCCTGAAGAACTTGGAGAGGATGGAGACCAACATACTAAACCACTGTTTATAGTGGTAAAATGTAATGACACAATAGTCTCTAGAGTCCTCATAGAAAATGGGTCTTCCCTCAATGTGTGCCCTTTGGCCACCCTTGATCTACTGGGAGTTAATATGAGTAATATCGAGCCGAGCTTGACAGTAGTTAGGGCCTTCGATGGATTCAAGAGGGAGATAGTAGGGGAAATCAGCTTACCGGTAGAGATTAGCTCATAGATTTTCAACATCTCATTCTAAGTCCTCGACATTCCAAGGTCTTTCAATCTACTACTAAGAAGGCCATTGATACACACTGCCGGAGCCATACCCTCGAGTCTCCACCAAAAGGTCAAGTTCGTAGCAAATGGATAGATCATCGCTGTATTAGGAGAACAGGACTTTGTTATCTACAAAGAAACCGCTATATCCTACATCGGGGAAGACGATCCTAAAGATCTGGGGCTCCAATTGTTCAATGAAGTGAGCATGGTCATGAGTAAGGAAGGGCATCGGTTCAAGGAGGGACAGCAAGGGACATTTGGACTAGGGTACATTCCTACATCCCAAGAAGAGGCATAAGCAAGAGGTATCAGAAGTAGAAGGAAAGAGAAGCTGAATGATACTTAGATGCACTTTATATCCCTTCAACAATCTTTCTTACGGGCAGCTACCATCCAAGAGCCAGGGATGAGCCAAACAGACATCAGTAATGAGGGCTTAACCTCTCATACGTCCAATCAGCACTCAGCTCTTAACAATTGGTTCTGTTATCCTGTTGATAACGCTAGGTCAGCTTAAGGATAAGGAACAGTTATTAAACAAATTTCCATTGTGATTACTATTCTTCAAATAAAATACCAATAAATTGCAGTTTATTTATTTTACTTATATATATGTTCTGGCTTCACTTTTCCCACAGATTCCCTACTATAGAACGACGGGGACATTTTGCGCAGATAAATAATGAAAGCATTGATATAGTTTTCGACACTATTGGGTTAGCCATTGGAAGCAATGTCCTTAACCACAAAGTAATACAAGAAAATTGGCAAAAACATGAACAAAGTAAAATCTCAATTGACAAGCCAATGGAGACAGTTAATCTAGGAAGCACAGAAGAGCCCAAAAACCTCAAAATTAGGGCTAATTTAAGTAGCGAGCAAAAGCACGAGATAACCGAGCTATTGACTTAATATGCAGATGTATTTGCCTGGTCGTATGGCGACATGCCAAGACTCGATTAGTCAATAGTAGTTCACAAGCTTCCCATGAGAGAAGATGTCAAACCTAAAAAAAAAAAAATTGAGAAGATTTAGGCTTGACATCTTATTAAAGATTAAAGAGGAAGTCAAGAAACTGCTAGAAGTGGAATTTATTGAAGTATCAGACTACCTAGAATGGGTAGCAAATATAGTCCCCATTCTAAAGAAGAATGGAAAAGTACGAGTGTGCGTAAATTTCCAAGACTTAAATCAAGTTACGCCTAAAGACAATTTCCCTTTACCTCATATTAACATCCTGGTAGATAATACCACAATGAATCATCTCTTCTCATTTATGGATGGTTTCTCAGGATATAATTAGATAAAAATGATGGAAGAAGATAAGACCAAGACAACCTTTATCACCAGATGGGGAATTTTTTGTTACAAAGTTATGTCCTTTGGTTTAAAGAACGTTGGGGCGACATATCAGAGAGCCATGGTCGCAATACTTCATGACATGATGCATCGAGAAGTTAAAGTATACATTGACGATATGATAGCCAAATCTAAAGGAGAAGAAAGCCATGTGGTTATCTTAAGGAAATTGTTCAAGTGATTGAGAAAGTTTCAGCTGAAATTGAATCCTAAAAAATGCACTTTTAGGGTCACAACAGGTATACTTTTAGGATTTATCATAAGTCGAGAAGGTATTAAAATTGACCCTGACAAAATAAAGGCTATATTGGAACTACCCTCTCCGTGTACTATCGAGGAAGTGAGAGGTCTATTGGGAATGTTGAATTACATAGCCCGTTTTATCTCACAACTCACGAATAAATGTCATCCACTATTCCGTTTTCTAAAAAAGAACGCCATGGTAGAATGGGACGATGAATGCGAAAAAGCGTTTAAAACGATCAAGGACTATCTCACAAAACAAGGAAAACCCTTATTCTTGTACCTCACGATACTACCTGAATCATAGAGTGCGTACTAAGGCAAAAAGATGAAGAGGGGAAGGAATGTTCCATATACTATTTGAGTAAGAAGTTCACAGACGAGGAATAGAGGAATTCTAAAATAGAAAGGACTTGTTGTGCTTTGATTTAGGTCATGCACCGGTTGAGGCAGTACATCATTTACTACCCTATTGAGTTGCTAACAAGACATTATCTCTTGAAATACTTGGTAGAGAAGCCCGTTTTGTTAGGGAGAATCTCCAAATAGCAAATGCTCCTATCAAAATTTGATATCACATACATAAATCAAAATTCAATAAAAGGGCAGTCGCTAGCAAATCAATTGGCAGAACATCCAATTGAGGGAGATCTCCAAGAATCACAAGCCCAGTTCTCGGATGAAAACTTATTAACAGTGGAAGGTGAACTGGTAGAAGAATATAGGACAGAGCAAAGCCCTAAATGGAAGATGTTTTTTTATGGAGCTGCCAATGTATTCGGTTGTGGGATCGGGGCAGTGCTAATATCACCAGAAGGAACACAATTCCCTTCAGTAACGAGACTCACATTTCTTTATACTAATAACATTGCAGAATATGAGGTGTGCATTCTTGGCCTCAAAATGGCTTGCCACATGGAAATCCATGAATTGGATGTATACAGAGATTCTTCACTTATCATGCTACAAACACGAGAGGAATACAAAACTAAGGACCCCAAATTGGTGCCATACCATCAACATTTGACAGAGCTGATCGATGAATTCGAGGCAGTCACCTTCACATACATCCCAAGGACTCAAAATCAGTTTACAAATGCCCTCGCTACACTAGCATCTATGATTCAGATAATAGGGGGAGCCGAAGTCTAACAACTGAAAATAGAAGTTGAAAATAGGCCCGCCTACTATCTGATAGTCGAAAAAGCACAAGATGATAAGCCCTGGTATTACGATATCAAAACTTTCTTCCAAGAAGGCAAATACCCTGAAATTGCTAGCAAAAATGACCAAAGAACACTTAGAAGGTTAGCAAGCCATTTCTTATTAAATGAGCCTATGCTTTATAGAAGATCACCTAACACCACATTGCTAAGATGTGTGGACAAAAAAGAGGCATGTGAACTGATGAAAGAAGTGCATGAAAGAGTATGTAGGCATCACATGAATGAATACATGCTTACCCGAAAAATCATGAGGATGGGTTACTATTGGTTGACAATGGAATCAAACTGCATCAAATATGTCAAACACTGTCACTTGTGTTAAGTCTATGCAAACCGAATAAATGCCCAACCTAAAAAACTTCATTCGTTATCTACACCATGGCTGTTCTCCATGTAAGGAATTGACATCATCGAGCCAATTACTCTAAAGGCATCCAATGGTTACAGATTCATACTAGTAGCCATTGAATATTTCATCAAGTGGGTAGAACCTTCATCATATGCCAACGTCACCAAAGGGGTAATAGTTCGATTCATGAAGAGAGACATAATAGCTCGATACGGAGTTCCTGAATCAATTATCACTGACAACGGCAGCAACCTCAACAACAAGTTGATGACAGATTTATGCCAACAATTTCAAATAAACCACAAAATTTAACCCCTTACCGACCTCAGATGAATGGAGCGGTGGAAGCGGCTAATAAGAACATTAAAAGAATTATTGAAAAGATGACCATCACATATAAAGATTGGCACGAGATGCTACCATTTGCCCTCATGGCTTACAGGACCTCGATTCGAACATCTACTGGAGTTACCCCGTATTCTCTGGTATATGGTACTGAGGCAATTTTGCCAATTGAAGTCAAATACCATCCTTCAGGATCTTATCAGAAGTGCAGTTAGATGAATCAGAGTGGGTAAAGAAGAGGTTTGATCAGTTGAACTTAATTGATGAAAAAAGACTCGCTGCATTATGTAACGGCCAATGCTACCAACAAAGAATAGCTCGAGTATTCAACAAGAAAATGAGACCTTGATGTTTCAAAGAAGGAGATCCGGTGTTAAAGAAAGTTCTCTCAAATTCTCAAGATTCAAGAGGCAAGTTTACCCCAAACTATGAGGGCCCATATATTGTAAAAAAGGTGTTATTAGGAGGGACCTTAATATTAACCCAAATAGATGGTTCAGAATTGAGAGACCCCATTAATATAGATGCTATTAAGATGTATTATCCTTAGGTAAGAAAATTGAAATTTTGCCAAGGTTTATGAATGCCAATAATCAGTATAAATTTCTTCGAGTTTAGTTTTCATTCCTTCTACAAACAAAGTTAATGTCTCTAAATGATCGATTATCTTGACCAATTATCATTAAACAAACTTTCACATACACACACTACCCATTGCCTCATAATGAATAATGAACAATAAAATGATGATAAATCTCAATGGATTTTTTTATATAATTCCACCTATTTTGAACAGTAGACTTGGTGTATCACCAGGATAGCATCACAATCATAAGAGTCATGCTCACAAGAAAGAAAATCCATTAAGGCCCTCAGTTATGTTTGAAGCAAGAGTTAGTTGCTATCTACGATAAACGGGTAAACATTTAGGGTAAATAATCATCATTCATCATGAGTCACATGTTCTGAGAAACATTGTTGGAAATGCTGGGTTAATAAGATATACCCAGACATCGCTATCGGTTAATCAGCCCGTAATGGGACACTTTCCTAGATACAACAGCTTGAAGTGAGTCCACAATGGGACACTTTCTCATATGCAATAGCTTAAAGTCAGCCCATAATGGGGCACTTTCTTAGATATACTTTTTTAGAGTTAGCCCATAATAGGGCACTTTCCTAAACTTTCTTCTCAAGGTTACAAGTCCAAAGAGATATTTCCCACTATTAATTAGTTAGCCCACAATGAGGCACTTTCCTAAATATCCTCTCTCAAGGTTGTTAGTCCCATGAGACACTTCCTACTATCGATTAATCAGCTCGTAAGAGCACTTTTCTAGAAATTTCCTTCTTTAGGGTTGTTAGTCCCATGAGACACTTTTTACTAGTCAGCTCGTAAGAGCACTTCTCTAGAAATTTCCTTCTTTAAAGTTGTTAGTCCCATAAGACACTTCCTATTATCGATTAGTCAGCTCATAAGAGCACTCTTCTAGAACATCTCTTCTTCGACAATCGCTAGTCTAGCAAGACGCTTCCTATTATCAGTTAGCCAGCTCATAAGAGCGCTCCCATAAACAATCTCTCATTTACAGTCGCTAGTCCTATAGGACGCTTTCTATTATCAGCCAGTTCACTCACAATAACACATTCCTAAACAATCTCTGAGATATTTCCTATCATCGATTAGTTAGCCTATAGAGCACTTTTCTAGATGGTATCTTACTCTAGGTTGCTAGTTTGTTAGATGTTCCTTGTTTAAGATCACTCCCCAAGTAGTATTAATAATCATAAAGTGATCATTTTTGTAAACACCCCATTTTTGCCCTAGGAATCAATAATTTTCAATAATAATCAATTTTCAATTTTTCCTAATTTTTCCAAATTTTTCCTTAATTTAGCATAAATAATAAAAATATTCAAAAAATGAAAATAAATAGGAAAATACTTCAATTTTGAAAAATGATTTTAGAAATAGCAATAATGAATAATAAATAATTTTTACAAATTTTTGAAATTTCAAAAAATACAAAAAAATAAAAAAATTGCATCGCATATGTACAATTTGCGATGTAAATAAAATCGGGAAATTGGGCCAGCTCAGCTGGCTCGTGTGTGCGCATGGGAACCGTGTGAAGGCTGAAGGTCGCGAGTTCGAATCCCCCCGCAGGCGCTCGGCAAAAATTTTTCGTTCTTTTCCCTGGAGCTGCCACGTGGCAGCATGTGATTGGCCGAGGGAAGTCACGCACGTCGCGCATGATCGTCTTCTTCGTGAGCCTAGCCGGAGGAAAAAATCCGACAGAAGTCCGACGAAGGCGAAATCAGCCGTTTTCTTTTTAATCTTCTAGATTAAAGTCAAGATAAGGCCAGATTCATCAGATAAACCAAAGGAACACAAGAGATTAACATCAAATCGTCGGGATAAAATCGAATCTAAGAAACGGAAAAATATGGGTTTATCTAAATCGGCCGATTCGAGCTTATCCAAGAGGAGTTCGAGGTGCCTATAAATAGAGGAGAACAGGAGGAAGCCACGGCACGAAAAAAAAGAGAGAGAAAGAGAGAGGAAGGAGCAAATCGGAGTACGCCGAAGAAGCTTGGAGCCGCGACCATCGATCGGAGTTGAGCCGCCGCAAGGAGACGTTCTGGGAGTAAGCCGCCACCACCATCGGATTCAGCACCCTCAAGAAGCTAGGATTCGACACTTCACCCGCCGCAAACGACCGCCGGAACGCCGTGAACGAGCCAACCCCGCTGCCGTGACCGATTCGATCCGATCCGACCCGACCCGACCCGATTCGACCCGCGCACCGACCCGGATCCAGGTAAGTCGGATCTTTTCGGATTTTTTATTTTATTTAATTAATTAATTTGGTTTATTTATTTATTTCGAATTTGTTATTTATTATTTATTATTTGTTTAGTCATTTATTTATTTGTTTTTGTTTTATTTTCAATAAATAGGAAAAATGTAGAAATTAGATTTTTCTAGAATTAAGAAAAATGTAAAAAAAATAATAAAATAAATAAAATGTAAAAAATAATAAAAGAATAAAAAAAATAAAAAAATAGAATAAAATAATAAAAAGATTAGGAAAAATAATAATAAAACTTTAGATTTCAAAATAGGATAGATAATAACTTAGGATAAAATGTTCTAGCATAAAAATTACAAAAATTTATAAAAATCACAAAAACTTATAAAAAATCACAAAAATCATAAAAATCATGAAAATTAATAAAAATTCAAAAATTATGAAAATAGAAGAAAAACTGAGTTTTAGCACCTAGAAAAATCTTTTTCTTCAAATAAATCCAAAATTGATGTTTTCCCAAAAAAAAAAAAATCATTTTCAAAATAAAATCAAAGCTTAGGCTTAGAAATTTTTAAAAAATTCCAAAAAATGTTAAGAACATAAATCATAAGAAATTTCAAAATTAAAATTCACCAACAAATCTAAAGTTTTTTCAGAAAAGCGAACTACGGCTTGTTTGATCCTGAATAGCAGGTACGTAGGCACCCATTCGGGTCAACCCCTAAAATAAAGAAAAATCATTTTCTCAAAATAATTCTCAAACATAATAAAAAGTAACAGAAACACAAATGAAACACATTTCTAAAGATAAACAATTTTGGGAGATTATGTGGTAACCATAAAGGTTTTAATAGGTTAGCCCCCGAACTTAGAAACTCTGGTTTTCCCTTTTTCTCTTCTCACAAAAACGAGAAGAGAAAATAACGACGACTAGTAGTCCAAATTAAGACTAATCCGCTCCTTTAGTCTTAATTCAATTTTCCCAACAAACAGTTGGGTGGCGACTCCAAAAATTAAACGAAATTCCTAACTCAAGTCGAGGATCTAGATTAGATGAGCATAGGGTCTAGTTTAGATCGGATTAGGAATGGGAATTCAAAAATTAGACTCGACAATTTTTTTACAACGTGGGATCATTAGCTCATGGAGCATCTTCCCTACTCAAACAAGTAATCAAACAACTCCTTAGTAGAACCAGGTTCAGATAGTCAGCCAATTATGGCATTATCCACTCGGTCTATCAGCAAAAAATGGCGTCCTTGTTATTTTTGTAGTTAAGTTTTTCAAACTTTACTACAAAGAGGAGTAGTTGTAAACACCCAATTTTTTCCCTTTAATCACAAATAATGTTTAGTTTTTAATTTTTTTTTAATTTTTCTTCTATTTAGCAAAAATATTGAAAAAATAAAATAAATAGGAATAATATACCAATTTTGGAAAATGATGATAGAAATAATAATAAAAGATGTCAAATAATATTTATAAATTTTTAAAATTTCAAAATAATATAAAAATAATAAAAATTACCACGCTTAAATATAATTTGCGTGTATATAAAAACTGAGATTTGGGCTAGCTCAACTAGCTCGATTGCATGCTTGGGATGCATGCGGGGGAAGTGAGGTCATGGGTTCGAATCCACAAAGGCACTTTGTGCCATTTTTTTCTTTCTTTTTCTTGAGTTGTCACATGGCACCATTAGATTGGTCGACATGGGCACGCGTCAGCCACGTGCTTATCTTTTTCCTCCCTTCGACCGTTGAAAAAAAAAAGACGAGGAGAAAACGGAGTAAATCCGGGCAAGTCTAAACTGAATTTTCTTTAATCTTTTTGGATTTATCACAAAAAAAAAACTAGATAAATCCCCAAAACAACCCTAATATAAAGGGATATACATCACATTTTGAAGATAAAAACGAATCCCCCATCATGGTTGAGATCCGTGTTCATCCACCTTCAACCTTCAACATCTATAAATAGAGGTCAGAGGGGAGGCCAAGGGAGGAAAAAAAGAGGGAATCGGAAGTAAGAAAAGGAGAAGTGAAACACACGAAAAAAGAAGAAGAAAGAAACCCACTAGAGCTCTCTCTCTCTCTCAAACCCTCACCGTAGCCACAAACCATCGCCTTAAGGTGGTTTTTGAAGAGAAACACTACCACCATTAGGTTTCTCGTTCTAGCAAAGCCCAGGTCGGTGCTTTCTCATGCTTCCACAGCCATTGGAGATAGCCGCCAGCGACAATCCTAGCCGCTGCACAAGTTCACGCCCATGATCGGACCCGCGAATCCAACTCGACCCACGCGACCGACCCGAATCGCAATTCGTATCCAAGTCAGCCGAATTTTTTATTTTATTTTATTTATTTATTTATCTATTTATTATTAAAATAAAAAAATGAAAAAAGTATATTATGCAAAAAAATTAATTTTTTTATTAATTATGTTTATAGTTTTTTTAATAAATAAATATATAATGAGACATATAATAAAAGAATAATAAAAATAAATAATAAATAAATAAATAAAAATAATAATGAATTTTTTCTTGTTTTTTTTATCACTTGGAAAATTTCTTTTCAAAACAAAAAGTATATTTAATTGATTTCTTTTAAAATTAGAAGTTTTAGTTTTTCGAAAATAAAATAATAAAAAAATAAAGTTTAGGCTTAGAATTTTTAAGAAATCTACAAACGTAAACCTGACATGTTTTCATAATTAAAACTAGAACAATCCACTAAAGTTTTATGAAAAGCGAACTACGGCTTATTTGATCCCGAATAGCGGGTATGTAAGCACCCTTATGGGGCAACTCTAAAAAGAATAAAAAAAAATCATTTTCCAAATCGTCATTAGTGTAATTTTTAACATTTTTTTTTATATAAGAAAAAAAAATATCAGAACATGACTCAGATTTTAGAAGGGGAAAGTGGTAACTTTAGAATTTTAATAGGATAGCCTTTAAGTCGAGAATCTCTTATTTTTTTCTTTTTCATTTATAAAAATAAAAGAGGAGATTTCGTCGACTAGTTGTCTAAATTATAATTAATCTGCTCAATTAGTTCTAATTCAATAATTTTTCCCAACTTTAGTTAGGTGACGACTCCAAATAAATAATAAAATTCCTAATTCAAGTCAAAGATTTATATTGGATGAGCATATGATCTAATATGAATTGAATTAAGAAGACAATATAAAAAAATTTAAATTAGACTCGACAATTAGTTTAATTTAAAGTTAAATGAATATATAATTATATTATACTTTATTCAATACAGTCATATTGAGGATCGTGTTGCTCAACATGAGATGAAGCACGACCGTGTTAGGGGTCGTGTATCTCTTGGTGAAACACTTCAACATGGTCTAAACACGACTGTGTTGCGAGGTCGTGTTACCCTTGCTTAACATAGTAGAAACACGACCGTATTAGGTGGCTATGTATCTCTCGGTGGACCTTTTCATTTCAATACGGTTGAAACACAACCGTGTTGAGAGGCCGTGTTGCCCTTAACTTAACACGATCGAAACACGACCATGTTAGTAGGCCATGCTACTCTCGACAAATCTCCACGAACCCTATTTCCTCTACTCCAATTCCTCCTACACTTGATTCCCTTTATTTTTAAGTTTAACTAAGTCTCTAAAATACATAATTGTATTTAATTTATAAAGAATTTCATACTTACTTCAAATTCCACAAGTCGAAAAATCTCAGGTCGTCGATTTTCCGTTCTCATACATCCCTTCATGCACCTTGTTTTCTGTATGAACAAATGACAATCGTAGTTACAAATTCCATAAATCCTTAATTGAAATTTGTATAACGATCCTTACCTTAAGTTCTTGGAATTGGTTTGCTCTTCTTTCCTATCGTCATCCTAGGTTTCTCATATGGAGCATTTGTTCTCTACGACTTTGTTTCACTACTCAGAATGACAAAAATGAGGTTTTCTAGATTAACTTGGAGTATTTATATGCTCTTGTGAAATGATCAAATTACCCCTCGAAATTTTACAAAAAACCATTCACATCTTTAGCTCTTTATGATAATACCTATATTACATAGTTAAATAAATAATTAAAAATTTCATATATTATAATATTTATGATACAATTATAATACATAAATAGATAAACTACATGTATTTAATATGAAATAAGATATGAAAAAAAAGGAGGATGCCTCAATTGGCTCGTGTAGCATGATTTCAGCTAAACTCCAATGACGAAACCTATCTCAATTATTATGACAAACTGGAGTGAGAGTTAAGGAACTTGGCATTCTAGAAAGCCCGACCTCACAAGCCAAAATAATTTATTGCTTAGGGGTGTTCAATACGGTGGAAGTTCCGCGTTGTAGACGCGTGGTTGTGGATAAAACGATATGCCCTCTCTCTTCATAGTTAAGAATGGGTCAATGCTTTGCCCTCCAAATATAGCTTCAAGGATGGTAAAAGGGGCAATCGCGTTCGAATAGAATCTTCGTAAATTTTTGTTATGTTTTTTTCCTTCACTTTTGCTTATTTATTTTTCTCCTTTCACTTATATATATTTGTCAATTTTATTTCCTGTTCATAAATATTCAGTTAGAGCATGCATAGCAATAACACCACTTTATTAGCAATTATATCCAAATTTATTATTACAAATTATAGAGTACACAAACAATTAAAAAAAAAAAAGAAAGTTGGAAAAAAGAGAATTTAAGACACGGATGTAACATGGATATATCCTTAAAAAAAACGAAGTGAAAAATCATGGGCAAGACTACAAATAGATATGCTATTATTATAGCATAGATATAATGGTTTTCTTATTACAGTCGTCTCCAAGCAATACTTCTATAAACTAGTTTTCTAGTATTTATATGGCTCTCTCACATATTCATCAACATAGAGATACAGGAAGTCCCAAATTTCTAACTTTAGGCATTAAAAATAATTATTAAGAAACAAAAATCTTGGTAAAATTAATGTATGAAAGAATAGATTACTTAAAACTCCTAAAAATAACAAGTTATGATAATGCAACAAGTAAAAGCCATAACCAAAGTAATTCTTTTTAAACAAAACAAAGTGAATCATCTATTTGTTATGCCACATCATTACATGAAATTGAGCCATAGCCTAATTGAATTCTAGTGTCCACATTTGAATTCACCATTGAGCCATTACCTAATTGAATTCTAGTGCCCATATTTGAATTCACCATTCTTTGCTAGCTCTCCAAGAGGGATTGCCAAAGAAGCTATAGAAAAACTTTGTTAAAAGGATTAATGAAAATAGTTCATTATCCTCTTTATCTTTCTATAATATTTTTTCATATCTTATTTATTTATTTATTTATTTATTTTTCCTAAAAGAGAATCTTTAGTAATAGTAGACCATAGAATTTTCCTATATCATCAACATCTAACTAGTGTATTAAAGGATATAAAGATCTAAAAGGCACATATAAATCCATCCGCATACTAAGCAAAAGAATATATAAATTTGTTAAAAGAAGTATGTATAATATTGTTGTACTAGAATTTCTTGGATAGTTAAATCGCTTGCAAAAAAGAAAAAAATTAGGCTATGGGAGGTGTAAGAGGTTGCTTTGACGTGACTACTCTAATACTTAAGTCAACATAAGTTTTTGGAAGATAGTAATATAAAATAGTGAGGATATCAAAAAAGTTTTTTACTCGATAACTCTCAATTCTTATTTATAAAGATTGGGGGCAATCTTGATATAGCAAATACATTAATACTCGATCCTTTCTAGATTTGGTGAAGGGTATATCTTTGACTAGTTTATTTATTTATCTATCTTAAGTTTTTCGTATTTATCCATTTTAATGATATGTGCCTCTGAGCTGAGCTGAAGGTCAAGGCACATAGGTTAAGTATTGACAATTCTATAGAGTATTAGTTTGTAGGAGGTTGGCTTGAACACATAAAGCTCATACGAGATCCTAGGTAGGTTGAATTGGGCATTAGCGATCCTACCCAAAAAGCTTTATCAACAAATATTATAAGAAAGATAAGAAAAATTCTAATGTGGATATTAAAGACATAAAATATCTCAAAGTAGAATTCAATATTATATCAAAAGAGATTGTAGATAAAACTCACAACATAGAAAAATTGAGCATTACGTAAGACATGACCATGGGATTCTATTGATAAAGTGGATATCCTATCACAAGCAAAGTTACCAATAAGACCTTAAATTCTCCCTTTGAAATGTTATTTCTTGAAGTATAAAATTAAAATAGAAATACAGGATAAGACACCTAATTATCATTTACATAAGATTTTTATTAAAGTTAGGTTAGAACTTGGCTAAAAATTTAAGAAATAATATTTAAAATCATATTCTCAAACAGGTTGATAGATTTGTAAATAGATTTGATTGCAGAATTTGAACCCAATGATTATGAATGGGTTCATATAAATATAAATTTTTATTAATTATGTTAGATTTTCATATACCTATTTATTTTCATATCGTATCTAAGTTTATGAATCGTATCCCAATTTGCGTACCGTAAGCAAACCTTCGTTGACGATATGGACACTCTCTTGATCAACCACAACCATAAGCGGGTTGATGACCACGACGATATCCTGTCCACAACACCTAGTGATCATCTTAATATTTGGAGAATATTATTCTTAGACTAGGATAAAACATATTGGGATCCATTCCATGCTGCTAATCATCTTAATCCACAAATTTAAATACATTATCTTATTTCACATGAAAGTAAGACTTATAATTTATATGATGTCGAAGGACAAAAGAGCCGTGTGTTTGTGTTTGCCCCTTCGAATAATCAAAGCCAAAATGCATCATCCGTGATGTTTGACCACAAAAACGGGCTCCATCTACGTAGGGCATGCCATGTGCGTTTTTCCAGAGAAAGATCTTCTCGAAGGAAGAAAGCCCATGCCATACGTTTTTTCAATTCTTGTTTAGTCAGGTGAAAAATGAATCCTCTTCACGGGGAAAGAAAAGAATACATATATATATAAATGATGTGTTTGGGTCGGCCGCACAAGTAAGTTAAAAAAGAAAAAAAAATAATAATGTAATATTTTATTATGTTTCACCTGTTAATTAAAGCTACATCTAGTAGATGATTCTATTAAAATTAATACTCCACTCTCTTTTTTTTCGTCACTTAATTATAAGTAAAAAAGAGAATATATAGAACAACGTAGGAAAGTATGAGTCACATCTCAACATGTTGCACCTCTTATAACTTTTATATCTATTAGGAAAATACTAGTGGATTTACGCATTGTACTCGTGTTATGGGTGTTTATATAAATCATCTATACAATTGTTTGAAAAAAATGCAACTAATTATATAAATGGTCGTAATTTTTAAATAGCTGACATCAAATGTTCTCATTTTCTTTATTAATATAAATTTTGGATGTATTATTAGTGATACTTGTTTAAGGTTAAAATCGAAATTTCCACACATTTATGTATACTTGCATTTTAGTGAATTATATAATCATTCTTAATAATAATAATAAAACTTTCTTTATTCATTTGAAGTTGACTTATTGCCTGGTTTGACCTGGACGTATATATTGACTAATGAAATGTTAACTATATATATATATATATATATAAAGCTTTTGAATTAAATGATGAATTGTCTAAAACATAATCACAACTATGTATTTATGTAAAAGTTTGATCTGGTGTTGTATTAAAGGAGAAATTTCATGTGACAGTATTTTCAAATGATATAAATATAATGTTTTTGAAATATAGATTTTTTCCCTTATAATTTCAATAATTTTTTAGGTATATCGTTATAATCTACCCTTAATTAGTACCTTCACTTTCCAATTATTCAGCTTACCTTTTTGCACATTAGTGGGCATGGTAAATTAATTATCCAAACATATTTGGCATTTTTAGTAATAATTTTAAATGATCCAATGTGGGAAGGGATTACCCATAAGACTCGAATTAATGATAGAGAGACATTTGTATCCTTAAAAAATGTGAGCATATAGTTTCCAAAAATATTGATAATTGATGATAATAAAGCTATAAACAAGTCAAAATAGCAGATGATACGCTTAAACCCTAGCTTGATTAAGAATTTTAGAGTTAGAGGTTGACTAGAGCCTAACTAACCTTAAAACTTTGAGCTTGAGTTGAAATGTTATTTCACAATGTCTAATTTAGCTCAACTAATCTCGTTTAAGCTTAATTTGTCTAAAGAAAAATCTTCTAAATATTGAAAAAGTATTGACATTTATACTCAATTTGAATTTGATTAACTATAAAACCAATTTGAGTGGAATCACACTAGTAAGCTAAATAAACTATATATCATAGAATGCAAGTTGAGCCTCGGCTAAACCTGTAAATTTTGATCGTTTACACCCATTGATGATAGCACCCATAGCATAGTGGTCTTTTCACTAATTCACTTTGTTAGGGAAATGTTAATTGCATTCAACAGATCTTGAAGGTCAGTCACTATTATGATATTAGGCATATGTAAAGCCACATGTAAAGCGAACCGAAACCAAACATCTAAGTGGAAGGTTGAAAGATCACTAGACATTTGGTCCAACTGAGAAAATGGAAAAATGGATAAGATTTGTTCATGTCATATAGCCAAATCTCGAAAGCAACAAGTGATTGAAAAGACTAGTTGGGGCATGCCCTCTGCGCGCCTAAATTGTAAGTTTTTTTTCGATTTTTGGTTGTCTGCCGCGGTTGGCACACGGGTTTGGTGGCAGCAATTGATGCGAAGTGCAACTTGTGCCACTTTACAGATCTTTGTCCAAATTATTATGACCTACAAATATGTAATGTCATTTCTCTACCTAACTTTGCATTATAAAAACAAAACAAAAAATCTTAACTAAATTAACCAACCTCGGTTTATTTAGGTTGGCCAAAAGAAAAATCGGATAATTTAAGAATTGGGAAGAATGTGAATGGAGTTATTCAAGATGAAGGTGAATTATGGATACAGGTGTTATTCACATTTCTATATGAATAGAAATTTGATTTTATTTTTAATTATTTGATGTCATTTAAATGAGTATGGTATGAATGATAGTTACAATATATATGTCCTTATCTAAGAAATGAAATATTTAAATGATTGGTATTATTTTTTAAGATTCTTATAACTTAATGATATAAATAATGATCTCTTAGCATGATGGAGTGGCTCATTGGTTAGTAAAAAAATTATTGATAAATATATTTTTTTTTTCTTAGAGAACTTTCATAATTTTTCATATGCATTTTTTTGTAAAAAACATTATGTTTGAAATTTTGAATAGTTGTGCAACGATGGGAACAATTGACATCAAACATGATATCATAAGTTCGTAACATTTCATTGATATTTCGAGGAATTTAAAGTCAATGATGTTTTTCTTTTTCCCTAATTGTTTACCCTTTCATCTGGTCATGTGCTGTTATTTAAAATAATAACAATTGAATTCCACGAAGCATCGTCCTTAAAATCCATTAATCATTTTGCTTGTTGACCAAAAAATTTGAAGGCTGCTTTAGAACCATGTTAATCTCCCCGGTCCATAATGTTTGACTTCAAGACTCTGCCCGGGGCGGCTCCGAAAACCGAGATTCATGTGAAGTGAACCTGAATACTTTTCTTTCACTGTTCTGGTCAATGTTCTCAACGAAAATGACTGCGGAAGAAACTCATGCCCAAATAATCTTTTATAACAATTGTTTAATTAGTTTGGTAAGATATGGCAAACCCTTCTAGATGCACTTTGAGAATCTCATTCCTTGTTTTTGGTTTCGTGAGTAGATGCTAAACGAATTATGGGCAGCAGTTTCATCCGTTGATCTTAATTTTTCGTTCATCATTTTACAAAGATTGAATTTGAATCGTTTAAATGAAATAAACAAATATTTCAAACATTAAATATTTCCACACGATCAATTCTAAGTATCTAATATTGATGGCAAGTTATATATTCCATTTATATATATATAAAGTCAATTATCAACGTCACATTTCACAGTGTCTAAAGAATTTTAAAGGGGTTCAAATATTACGTTTCATGGTGGGGTTTTGACTTGCTAACCCTTTTCTATCATATTTAGGTTTTGATGTCAAAAGCAATTACGTAAGGCTTCGTTTCTAATTTCCTCTGTAAAGTCAATTGCATATTTCTCTAATTTCAGTTTAAAAAATATGAATGTAAATATGCATATTTTTATAAATAACAATGAATAATAATGGCTACTGCCAAATAAAAAAAGAAGTAAGTAAGAAATAATAATTTTATAAACTATATTAAACCAAAAAAAAAATAGCTAAACTGAAAAACTAAGATGGATGCTAAATAATATTAATAATAAAAATATCTAAAAGCTGTTAATAATAAGATGTGATATATATGAAACCCATCCTAAATGCTATAAATTTCGGCTACAAAATATATATATTGCCTTAGTGTCTCTTCCACAATTCACAATAGTGGGAAACCATTCGCTTTGATAGAAGGGAGAACTATAACATGTAAAATTTAAACTCTAATTTGATTTCGATAATCAAACTTAGACATTTGCATGGTAAACAACAAAATCAAATCATAAAATTAGACCTAAGGAAAAACTAAAATCAAAATAAAAAAAATAAAAAAAAAACCCTAAGGCCTAACTCTATCAATGTCATAGTCTAAAAATAGGAAAAATCTAAAATTTTCTAATTTTGGGAAAGATGACCGATTTGCAATATCTTAGTAAAAAGAGTAGATTTCTTTTGTTAAAAGTAGGATTTCATCAAGATTAAAATTTAGCCTTTGATTCCCTTAAATCTAAAACCCTAGATAATAATTAAACCTTAGGTAATATAATAATGAGATAGTTAGTTGTAGACACAAAATTGATAAAAATATAAAAATAATTTAGATTCACCTAAGCTAAAATAGGCTAATGAGACTTTGTGCTCTATCCAACCCTTTCATAAAATCGATCGACCACTTTTAAATTTGAAAATGGCTTCCTACACCATTTGGATGACCATTTTTTCTATTTCATCAACTTAACTCTCCTTTAACCCCAAATTAATTAGAAAATTCCTCTAAACGTTATATTTAACCTAAAAATCAAACTAACATTAAAATAAATCTAAAATTGATTCATCAAATTTAATTAAATTATTGTCAAATCATAGGATATATTAGAGGAACATTAAGAAACTATTAAAGTTATAGACGAATAAGTACAAGTAAGTAACTGTTATGCCTAGTTGTTTGTTTGTGCTAGGTATAATCAATGGATTCAAAATATATTTGCCTTCAATAATTTGATGTCATGTGTTCTTTGTGTGGCTTTAATCAATTAGATAGGCAAGCATGGATTGGTGGTTTGACTTATTGCGAGTTGGACATTCAAAATGCTGTGGCTAGTAGATTAATCATCACATGTAGGTAGATAGGTTGTCAACATAGCTAATTACTCTAATATGAACCAAACCTTCGAGAGAGACATTATAGTCAGGTCATTCTAGTGGTGCAACATTAACTAGTGATTGATATGAGAGTGATGAACCTAATATGAAATGTTTGGCTTTTAAATTCTAAGGATCTATGAATTCGAGCTCGGGATGCTAAGTTTACTTGTTCTTAGTGTCCTCGCGTTAAATAACGCTTGAACCAACACACTATGGTAGTTGTATGTATTGTTTATTGCATCTAGTAATATATTAAGTTTTATACAATTTGGTATGTTTGTATTTGCTACAAAAGAGTTGTTTGTTGGATATATCTATTCAATCATTTATTAGGTACTTCTTTTTAAATAATTACAAGAAATTGAACGAAAATATTAGAAAGTATAAGACACAAGCCTTGTGTGTCCTTATCAAGTGTAAAGAATACGTGGTGAACTTATCACGTTCTTTGGGTTAGAGACATGACATTGATGGTGGCATTTTTTTTGTATAAATTGTGTGTGAGAGACCTTCCTTGAAACCCAAGTGGTGCACTGCAACTAAGTGGATTGTCGCCAGCTCATTTGACTTCATAGCGATCCTAAGAAATCGTTTCGAGGGCGTGCACAAGATGAGAGAGGCTCTCGCAAGTGCCAATCCTCTCCCTCGCTGCTTGAAGAGGTTGCATGATGATCACCCCCACACCCCAAAGGAAACAGCACTGGCACATTGTATGTTTGAAAAGGGGAATGGGATAGACATGCTTTCTTTAGCAATGAAAACGCTTGTAACCTCTCTCCGCCATTTAGTTACATGTCGCCTTCAAATCCCCCTTCATTTATGTACTCCAACGCACCAAAACTTTCGTCTTAGTCTGCCCTTTTTCCGGGTTTAGTCAAAGGCGATTCATCATAAAATTAGTGTTTATAATGTGTTTTGGTTCGATGAAGTTCATAATATAAGTATTTACTAAAGAGTGCTCCAATTTTTTATGGATTGTTAATAAAGAACATTTCAAACTCTTTAAGATTTGTTTTTGAGATGGTAACTCTACTTGTTTATTATTTGTGGTGAAGTCAATTATTCATACATAATTATCATATTAATCGATCATTTACCTTTAATAAAACTTTAATTAAGCATCATATTACATTACAGGTTCATGATTGCACTCATAGATTTTTCTACCGGTACTTCTACATTTTCACAAATTGCAATTGATCCACAAGTAGAACGGTTAAACATCCATAATAAATTTATTAACGTAAAAACATATCTATCAAAAAACGAAAGAGACTTATTCTGGACTATCATCCCCTTTTTTCTTTTTCCTGAATATTTAGCATCAAAACTATGTTATATTTACATGCTCTATTTTCTCGTGGTAGTTCAAGGCACTCTATAATAGTTAATAATCATATTTCGTAGGGATGCTATCTTTACTGAATGTTGGGGAAGGAGGATGGCAAACATAGTAATAATAGTCCTTGACTCCAGTGGAAGTCCTCGACCGATATTTGTCAGTCCAAATGGTTGGTGATCTATCTTTTACCCATAGGGTTATGAGAAACAACATTACTTATATATTTTCTAAAATAAACAAATATAAAAAAATTATTTATTTAATATCTTAACAAATACACCTTATTTGTTAATATTTTCTAACTATAAAATGATTCCATTTTTTAACATGGGAATCCCTTTTGTTTATAGAAGGTCCATTAGAAAGATTTCTTTTCTTGACCTTGTTGGAGAGCACGCTTCTCTCGGGAATCAATCTATATAGTAGTTGATCTGGCATGGCGCTTTTGATTCCAAAGGCTAACAACCTTAGAATCTGAACGGAAATATACCTACCCATATTTAGAGTCTATTTGGATAATATACTTTTTATTTTTATCTTATCTATATTTAATTACATTCAATTTGTATTTATTTGAAAATTAGATTTTAAATAAATTTTATAATTTGTATTCGATTTGTTTATATTTAATATATTTTAAAATAAAATTTAGGGATTTGATTTTTTTTTTTATAATAAAGGTACATATATAATTATATTTTTATCTTTTTTTTATGTAAATTCTATTTAATTTCAACCAAATATTTATATTTAAGTAGATATAAAATTGATATTAAATAAATAAAAATAAGATAAACTAAACAAACCCTTAATGAGTATGATAATCCCATAAAAATAGAAACCAAACTCCTAATAAAGAATTAGGTTCCAACCAAATTGTCCATGTGATCACATGATCAGTAGGTCGGTTCCACCATCCTCGGTTTATGATTGATGGGCGGTAATTTCAATAATTGATTTTAAGGATCTTATAACTTATGTGATACCCTTCTTTAATTATCAAATGGGCAGATAACTGGGTTGTATTTGCTTTAAAGTATAGTAGAGGGAATATAATCCATCAATACGTGACAAAATGTACTATATAATCGAATTTAATTATAGTAACACTAATAGTACCAACAAAGAAAGATTCAATAATTATGTTACTAAAAATTTTGTCATATATTTGTTATAAAACAAAATCATTTATATTTATTTTTTATCATGTAGTTTACATATCTGCATACTCCTCATTAAAGATATAATTGAACCAAACCTATTTGTAAGAAAATCGATAAGCTTTGGGATTAGATAGAAATATTATTTTAATTAAAGAAAAATATTTTTTTTTCAAATAATAGGAGCTTAAACGCCTAGTTTAAGTTAAATATAATATTTTTTTTATTTGACCATTTTATATTTTAGGTGAGTAGATATATGAAGAGGAAGCCAAAATTTCTATTCTATATACAACTGCATTTTGTTTGGTTAAAATACCATTTTAAATTGTATTTTAATCATGTTAAAAATAATGTAGACAATCTAAGCATTAATAGCATAGGTCAAGCATTATTTTATGGGATTGGTAGACTCATGAATTGGAACGCATCTTGGACCTTAACATCGAGATTGGAGAAACAGTAACATGCAACTATTAAACACATTTGGGGTTTGAGGACCAAAAGGTCCTTAACCTCCCTTAATTTTTGTTTACATTAAAAAATTATGAAAAAAAAAACTGTAATATTAAAATACAAGGGGTTGATTTCGATGTTACATGTTTCAATCAATTTCTTACCAATAAACTTATATTCATTTCGATTAACCTCTTTTTTTTTTAATGTAGGTGTTTAGTTTATTTTAATCTCCTCACTCAAAATGTTTTAGATTGATCAAACACTTTGGTTTCCTTCAAATTAAAAGTATACCATTTATCACATGATTAATTGAAGATTAGTTCAGTGAATTAGTTAATTTATTTACTTTATTAATTTTTTTTATGCACCATATTATTCTTTAAATAAAGAGACTGAATTCTAGCAAATAGAAACATGAGAATGGAAAAGTTTTTAATTTATGGTAATTTCTATTTTTAATATATATTATATTTGATCATTTTTATTTTAAATACATGCATTGCAAATATTTATTAATCTAGCAGTAACAAATACTAAAAGGAGCTACCAAAGTTTGATGAAATGGTTTTATAAATATTTTACATGTATCTCGATAAACTTATCATGTTTTCTTAGTACAAAATATAGTTTTTGAACACTACACATATTTTACACTTACAAGTATAAACTATAACATGTGTATCTAATGGGTTATTTTTTCAATGGTTATTTTTAACTTTACGAGGGACTTTATAATATTGGGTCCATCACTTTTTATATTTTTAGCAAATAAAATATCTTGTATATGAATATATTCATGAAATATTTCATAGATATAAAGCAGTCTTGTGCAACATTCTTTAAAATCGCTTTTATGCTGAAGGTCATTTCGTTATAATTAGAGACATTTAATCTTTAATTTTCATGTAACCATCCTGTGCTCTTTTGTCTTTTTTTCTTTACATATATATATATATATATAAGAATTAAAATGTTTCGTACAATATGCCATGATTGTAAGAACAAACCTTTTTTTTTTATAATCCCAAAATAGAAATAATAAAGGTTTAGTTTCGCCCCTATAATATTATGGTCCTGGCTTGCATCCGTCATTGATTCGCGGGGAAAATTTCGACTCTCATCATTGTTTTTGCAAGTTTTGTTACCAAGGTAGTACAAGGCAATGATAATCGGATAATATAACACAAGAAAGTCATTTTAAGAGTTTTTCTTTTTTCTTTTTTCCTTTTTTTTTTAAATAGAAAACATCCCCTTTACCAATAATGAGATTTTTATATCATCTTTTAGTGCCAAGTGTGTACAAAATTATAAAATTTATTTATTTATTGTCTCCTAGCTTATTCATTTCGTAATCTAAACATAATATTAATGAAAAAGAGAGAGAGAGAGAGAATTTTAATGAACAAACTTTAATAGTTGATAATTATTTCGGAAAATTGCAAATTCCTTAGAGAATTCCCAAATTTCCAAGCAGAGAAAAAAAAAAACGAAAGAAAAACCCTACGTTTTCCTACATTTCATAAAGACAACATTCCCAAGTGAATATTGTCCTTAGTTGTCCCCCTAAAACACATCTAGTTATTGCCGTTAACACGTATATAAACCAACCCTAGACACCCTTCGGCGTGCTTCGTGTTTGTGTTGTGTGGCTTGTCATCCGAAGATTCAAATCAAATCAAATACTCTTCGATACAAATACAAGTATCGTCAAAACAAGACGTCGCACCTAAGCCACCCTTTCCTTCCTTCCTTCCTTCTTCTTCCTTTAGTTCCCTTCCTTCCTTAAAACCTCCCATCTTTCCCCTTAGAAAAACACAATTCTCCTCCATTACCCGATACACCCAATAACGCAAAAGTCCCAAACTTTACCTCTTTTTCCCTTCGATTTCATCATAACAATCATGGGTTTCTTCTCTAAAGAAGAGAAATCAAGAAAGCTTCTAAGGGGACTTAAGACAGTGTTTTTTCTCATTTCTATGTTGATATCTTTATTGATTTTCTCTGCTCCTATCATGCTTGTAATTGCTGATACACTTGTACCTTCCGCTCTTCTGTCGGCTTCTCTCTCTTCCTCTTCTTCTTCTTCATCTTCTTCTTCTTCTCAATTGTCACTTCAGCAGAGCCTTTCGAATCGCTTCGCTGACTACGATTTTCGGTACTCGCTTATTGATATTCCCCTCATTTCGATTGTCAGATCGGTTATTATTATATGTAAGTGGTTAAATTCATGTTATTGGATTCAGTTTATTATTATTATAATATTTTCTAATGCTTGTTGGGTCTTTTGGGTATAACCTGTTTGATGTTTTGTCTATGAGGAAAATTTTTCTTTTTTTCTATTTTCTCCCGAAAAATCATTCTATTCTATTTTGGGTAGTTATAAATCGATTGCACTACGAGTTGTTTGTAATTAATATAGCTGCCTAGCTTGTGAACTGTGTGATCAATGTTTTGGATATCGTAAATTTTCTTATTAAGCATGCTAAACTATTGCAGGGCACTCGTTAAGAAAACCGGTTGTGAATACATATTTTGGTCTGGATGTGTGTTAAAAATCAAGACTTGAAATTCACTTGTTGATGAAAATCATTACTTTGGTTTTTAAAAAGTGAAAGCGAAAACAAAGCTCTCAACTTTTCTCTTTTTCAAGTGAAAGTCTATTTGGCAGATAACTTTTTGACCAAAAAAATTACCAAAATCGGTATAGCAGAAAAGGAGGATTTTCATGGTACTAGAATGATCATTATTTTCTATAGAAATCAAATTAGAACAGAACAATGTTTTATTTTTCATTCGCAATTGGTGATTATACGACAAGATAACACGATTCAATCCTAACTCGATTCATTTTTTAATGTTTTTCTATATACTTTTTCCAATATAAGCTACCTGTTTGTTTTCAATTAACAGTGTCTTTTTTTTTAAAAAAATAATAATTGTAGGTGTTTACAGCTTATGTGATGGACCAAGACTTTCACGGGGGCCATATTTGGCAATAACAACAATGTGTTCAGTGTCATCACTGGTTTTTGTTACCTTGAAAGCTTTCTATGTATTCAGTATTCCAAACATGGACACAGGAGGATATAGTAGGGCCATGGAGATGGCTCTGTTTATTTGCTCCTTGCTTTTGGCAGTTGCTCATATCCTTGTAGCTTATAAGATTAGCTGCAGAGAGAGAAGAAAGCTCTTGGTTTACAGGATTGACATTGAAGCTGTAAGTCTTTTTTTTCTGCTCTCTCTCTCTCTCTTTTTAATTATTTTATTTATTTTTCCTTTTCTTTTCTTTTTATTTTCCAGATTTATATTTTTAATACTAATTGATAGTTATTTAGTAGGTAAAATAGGAAAATACGATAAGGGTCCATTGGTATGAAGTCACTTGTTAAAAACCTTCGACGCGGTTTGACAAAATTCAAGGCTATAATTTGAACAACAAATGAAAAGGGAGTAGGACCAAATATTTTTTACTTAGTCTTCTCTTCAATTGATGTGTGTTTTTAACAATAATAATTAATGAAAGAATTAATTTCGTTGAATATGGCTCAAGAGTTGATTTGCTAATTGGTTTGGGGATGTTGGGCTTGTGTGCAAATTGTAATATGAAAATCTATTGGAATCAACGATTTGTTATTGGTGTTTTGCCACATTGACATCGTAAAAAACTGACGGAAAGTTCAATGGTCAACCTCTATGTTCATTGGGAATTTAAAAAATTAAAAAAAATGAAAAAACAAAGAAAATGAAATTACCATGCAACCCCTTCCAGTTTATGAGAAAGACTTCGATGTGAATGCGACTGGTATATCATGATTGATTAGTATCAATAAAATTATAATATCCAAAAACATAAATGATAGTTTTTTTAAAAATATATACCATCATTAATATGTATTTAAAAATCAATTAATAGTTTGTATGTTATTTATTTAAACATGTGTTATATTAATATAATGAATTATTTTTTATCATTAGGGTGATTCGTTCATATTAGACATACATGTCTAAGGAATGTGATTCGTTCCATACGAGGGAAAAGGAAAAGAAAAGAGTCAAATATTTTGTTTGTTTAAGCTTTTTCACATTGAGTGCTAATATAATTTATATTAATCATTATTAAATTAAGCAATACATCTTACGGTGCTTATTACTTGTATTTTGACTATTTTTCTAGAGGGGCATTTTGATGAGTATGTTGATTGAGGGAATATTATCCCAATGGACCAACGAAATAAAAATAATAGGAAAAAACATTGTAGCGTCCGGTACATGATTTCATCGAATAGTTTCTTCTGTAAATCTAACTTTATATAGTTTTGAGCGATGATTTCTGAAGCCATGTTTTTTCAATTCTCATTCTATCGAGAAATTAATTTAATGAGGTAAAATGGTCAATGGTCAATGGCCAAAGCTTGATTGCTTTCTGGAGTTTTGTTTTGTTTTGTTTTTGACTGCGTCCAATTTGATTGATGTTTTGAGCCAAATGGGCTTTGACCAAGTTTTATTGTCCTTCTTCTGCTTGAGTTAACGCATTACTAGAAATATAAATTACGGAGAAATACATTGCTGACGATTTAATTAACATACTGTAGTTACCCCAAAAAACACATGGGTTTTTTTCTTTACATCAAAGTTGGGTGTGGAATATTAAATACAACGGTATATTTTAACGGATAGTCAACCAACGTCTTCACCAAGTACACCCCACTTTTTGACCACATCATTCATATGCACATGAACTTCTTGTCCAGCAGAATAAGTGTTTGTCCCCTTTTTTTAACGGAATCTTACGAGAATCAGGGTCCTCCCTCTTTATCAACGTTGTCCCCTTCTTTAATTTTAGACAGCGTGGATCCGTCACCAATCTTTGTTCCTTTTCCAACTGGACGAATACCAACCAACTCAATGATAATGAGCATGTGAATAGCAGAGAGATACAGATGAAACTTTGTTTCTTGAAGGAATGAACTGTCATGTTTGTGTTAAACAGTCCAGTCTTTTTCTCATTTTGTAAGTAGAAAATTGAATACATCTTTAGGTATAATATCCTATATTTCAAATGAAGTTTTCCAATCTCCAAATAATGTCCTTATCTGCATCTGTATTAGATGCTGCCATACACGAATCAAAAGCAAAATTAGAAATACGTATTAAAGATTCTTTATATATGGCAGCTTATGATTGAAGGGAACATAAACGTGCCACCATTTACTATAGAGAAACTCAATTTCCTATCTTTCCATCAAATTGTAAAGGGAATTTCAAGTTGTCGCTGGACCCATGACTCACTTGTAATCTGGGTCTCTGCCAACTGGTTGCACCAGAAAAAGTGCCGGCCACACAACGGCTTATTTATGGCATTCTTCCTGCGAATCATAGCTGGACATTGTCTATTCTAATTATTTCACAAAGGAATAGTTGTAATGTGCTGGTGCTCTACATTATTTCCCTTGACTAAAAAAAGACAATGAGTTATGTTAAGATTATTGTAATTTTAAATTTTGAAAGGGCCCATTAACGGTCTTCCCAAAGCACTTGCTTAGGTTTTGAAGAACAAACCTTTTTCCCTCCCTGATTTATCAACGTTAATTTCATACTTTATGGAAAAACAATGGTATAAAATTGATGTTTTTTTTTTTTTTTTGGTTTAAAATTTTAACAAATAAGTTGACAGTTTCCATTTTTCGAAGCAAAATTCAAGCAAGTTAATTTAATTTGGTATGTCATGCTTGCAGGTTTCAGCTTGCAAAATTGGATTCCCCAGATATCAAAAGATTCTCCAAGAAGAAAGAGAGAAGTGAGCAGACGCACCAATGAAAATTTTTTCCACTGACAAATACTAATTATTTTCAACTAACTAATCATCCATGCCCTTCAGAATCTGGCTTCAGGTAATTTAATTTTTCCCAAAAAACTTGAATTTTTCTCTTTTTTTTTTAATCATTTCCATATTGTCTGCTTGACAATATTTTTTATCCTAACCCATGTGCTTTAGTAGACGGGTCAGACATGACTTGCCATAAATAATTTATGGCTATTTTCATGTTGCTCACGTATCAACTAGATATATTATAATATACTATTATATTTTTATATTTATTTGACAAATAACCAAAATATTAGATCTTACCTTGTGCAGATGGATCCAAAGGAGAAAGTCTGGACCAGAGACCGAACGAGTCAAACTTAACAGGCGGCTAATTTGGACAATCGCCATATGTTAAGTTTATAATATTTGTGAGCTTGCCGCCAAAAGCCAGCAATCAAAAAAAAAAAAAAATCTAGATATTTAGGATACACCTACCATTCTTCTTCTTCTTCTTCTTCTTTTGATATTCCTATTACGTGTACATTGTACAGCTTGTATCATCATCTAATTGAACAGTGAAGAGAAATCAATGAAAGATGGCCTAAGCCCTCTATTTAAATGTAAAATCTTCTTGTCATTGAGAAATTGATTTCCTGGTATGTGGTTTTACTTTTACCTAATTTTGCCCCTGGACTAGCCATGGAGATTCTATATGGCACTTCCAAAGGGTTGCTAGGGCTCCCAACAGTGGGGCTTTCCGGCATTACTCACAAGTTAAATATGATTTGGGTGGGAAACTAGAGCCATATATGGAAACCGCAGATTCATATTACCCTCCATAATATCTGCTTACTCAACTGTTGGAGAGAATCATGAGATATGGATCTACTTTCCTTCCTTCTCACCTATAGGTACCATGCCAAGGCTTTAAGATAAAGATTGAAACCCAAAGATTTAAACTGTTATTCTGCTGCTACTGCGCCTCCCTTTATACTTTATACTCTACTAACTTGAGTATATATTGAAAACGCTTCTAATGCTTTCATTAGTTCACATGTATTTATCTCGTAGATGTCGTACGTGCTATTGAAAAGTTACGAAAAGGAGAAAGGAATTCGTAGTTCCCACCCATATAAGAAAGTATATAAGGAAAGTATGCATCCCTCCCATTCTATGAAGGATGAACATTAGCAGATATTTTGACAACGAATATTGAGGCATCAAATCAAGAAATAACCAAGGTTTATAATTTGCAATTGCAATTTTAACATTTTTCCTAGAACGTGCAATTGTGTGCCTTTTGATTCTATTGACTGTAATATATTAATGATTTCTCATAGTCAAGTTCAATCATGATAAGACTTCCCTGGATCCTCGTGAAAAAAAAAATAGAGAAAGGTTAATAAGGAAAAGTGTAAAGACGTTCCAAGTATGAGTGTATAAATTTAAAGTTCTTTAAATTTATCAAATTAATTAGAAGAGAATAGTCTTCAACATTTCAAACGATTTCAAGATTTTATAATATAGTTGTTCTTTTCTCTCCTTTTAAAAATCTATTAATACTTACTAAACACAATCTTCTCGTATCTTGCATAGCTACCCTTCTCCAAATTAAGTTGAGCCTTTTAAATTTAAAGCTTTGGTTTGGAGTAGAAGATAAATGCAATCGGATGTACCTAAAATTAAATGCATATTATATTTAGTTTCTAGTATATGGGATAATAGGGATGACACTAAAAAAAAAAAAAAGTACATCTCGTTTTCATCTTTATAAAAATATAATAAAAAATGAGTCAATTTCTGAATATAATTACTTTTGTGTACTTATTCTCATCTTAGATGGATGGTAAGTATTCTTATTCTACTCTCTCAATCTAACCAATCACAAGAAGAACACTTGACAATTGCAGTAGTAAATATATATGTCAATTTTTGTAATTGGTTGAGACACCACTAGAACAGTAAAATTAAAACCACATCTCAAATCACATAGTAATCCAAATCTATAAAGTTCAAAGATGTTTCCATCCTTTCTTGGACTTCTAACTCGATACAAATAGACTTAATCCTTGCGGGACCTTGACAGCATCGTAAAGATGGATGGGGCACGGTTTTTTTCCCATTTCCCGTTCACGGTTCAAAGTCGCCCTCGGGGTTGACAATATTGATTCAAAGCCCAGTTTTTGAATATAGATTATTAAAGGCTATCCCACATTTGCGAGTCAAAGATGGCAAGCCTATACATAAGAAGGATAATTTTTCTTTTTTTTTTATATATAAGTTTCAATAAGATTTGAATCTAAATGTTTTAACATTTCAAGTTAAGATCTTAACCATTAAGATACATTTTAATAGGTAAATTGTTTAATTTTTTTGTTTTAAGTGCTTAGATAGTGATTATGTTATCTCATGATTTCAAGGGGCTTCATCTTTTATTTAATCCCATAAATGGCTTCCGTAAACTCAACTCATCTTGCCCATTATGACGCAAATATTACTCTCTTCAAATTTAAATTACGGTTAGGTTATAATGATTGTATAAGAAGCCGAGATACAACACGACAAGTTTAAGTATGGGATTAGAAACGACAAAAGGTTTTATTAAGATTGATTAATATTAATATGGTGATAAAAGAGTAGCTACGATGAGATGAGCACAGCTTGTCGATACAACATGCTCAGAGATTGTAAATAAAACACGAATACAATGCAGAATGTTGAAGTAAATGGTTGAAGTCAAATTTATTGGTGTTAAAATTTGGTCAATCCTGAAACGAAGTAGCTGAGCAAAACTACTGCTTCCAATCGATTGAAATCGGTTGATTCTGACCTAAAGTCTTATTCAGCTTGCTCTTTTGTATTTAACCTTTAAATTCGCTTCAACTGGCTCATTACTAATATTGGAATGTATAAATATTTGCTTGAGGAATTAGATCATTATTCATTAATGGTATCCCCGAACACTTTAAAAGTACCTATAGCTTCATTCAATTTTTTTTTTTTAAGTTAAATAAATAGTTTATCTAGGTTGTAGACACCTCATTTTTACCTTCTATCTAATTTTTTTTTAATATAATAAAATAATAATAACTAAAGCCTAGTTTACAAGATAATAAAAATTAAATGAAAAACAATAAGATAGAAATTATAATAACAAAAATAAAAAATAACAAAAGATGAATATTTTCAATAAAATTAAGGAGATATGGGCCTCTAAATTAAGATCGAAAACTTCAAATCAATAAAAACTAATTAAGATCATTAACTTATATATAAATTAATTACATAAAATAAACAAGAAAATGGCTAGTTTAACTGGTCTATGCTCGTGCCTAAGTAAGTAAGGAAAGCCAAGGAGGTCATGGGTTCAATCCACACATAGTCAGGGAAACGTGCCATGCACGTGACCATCTTCTCCAATAAGCTTGGTCAGAAACAAGACAAGTAGAGTAAAAGAGCTAGTGAGGGTGTGGGATTTTTTTTTTTTTGGCACTTTCAATAGGATTTGATATGAAATTATCCAAAAGAACCTTCAAAATTCGTCTAAATCCTAAAGATTGACTAACAACGAACTAAAGATTTGATAAAATCAAATATTCGATAGTCCTTATCCATCTTGCTAGCCAAACGTGATTCAACCCTATCCTGAGCTCCAAATAAGATTCGATTTACACCATTATAAATAAGAAAGTTTTGGAAACATGGAGAGGGGAGAAAAAACTAAAAAAAAAAAACACAAACAAGAGCTCGTGGAAGCTTTATTCTCTCTATGGCATCCATACCCACACTCCACCTTCTCTCTAGATTTCTTCCGCACTTATGCAACCACAAGCTTCAATCTAGGTAGCAATGGATTCCTTAGGTGACATAGATTTAAAAAAATGCCAATATATGGTTTCTTATGGAAACTCTCTAGAGAGAGCATTAGAAGAATCTAAGTCTAATGACAAAAATAATGATAATGAGGTAACACAAATGCCTCAGCATCATCCTCTAAGTCAATTCCTCTATGATGTCTTTATGGGACTAGAAAGGATTGAACTAAACCTTGAAGAGCCAAAAGTCAAACAAGTTAAATTTCATCCTACTCCTAAACCACTCAGGGCAAACATGATGAAAAGGTGAAATCTAATGCTTAAGGTACCAACAAAGAAGAAGGGAGAAGCTTCCTCATCAAAAGCCTCTAAGCTAAGCTCTTCTAAAAAAGCTCAACTAGCATCCAAGATGCTGAAGATTGGACATCCACAAGCTCATCTTTAGAAGAAGAAAGAATAACTGAAAAAGTCCAATAGAATATCTTTGAATCTCTAGAAAAAGAAAGACTAGGAACTCCACTTGAAAAAATCTATATGATTTGAAAAGATCAGAAAAGGGAAGAATTTCCTCCTATGGAGGAATATGAACATAATGATTACAGACATGTTCCTAAAGTAAAGAATCCAGTTGGAAGAGATTCCCAAGGCATCAAAAAAAAAAACAGTAGCATTGCGAAAGCTGTTCTCAACTTGCAAGTTAATAATGCTCTAGTATAAAACCAAATACTTAAAAGGATTAGAAGCAACGTTGAGAATATCTACTCCAAACTATCCTCTGTAGAAAAAACAATAGATGAGACATCCAAAAGGATATCCATTCTATAACGACAAATAGAAGAAGCCAAAAACTCAATGCCTACTCTTTGTATTTCTCTTTCTGAGTTTATTCAACAAAAGGAGTTAGAAAGTAGAAAGCTATGAGAACAAATTCACATACTAGAAGCAAAAGAAAGAGGTATACCCTCTACGTTTGATATATCCACTCCTAGATCAGTAATAAATATTGACACCAACCTAAAGCTTCCAAACCTTCACTTTTCATGCTAAACCATCAACAAATTCTAAAAAAAAAAAAAAAGACTATAGTGGAATTAAGGGATGCGATAAGAAGAAAAAGAAGGAATCAGAAAAGAGAACTGGAGAGGAATCCTCCTCTAAACACAAAAGAAAAATTAGTTCTCCAACTCCTTAAGATCTATACCAAACACAAGATCTGAGCGTCAACAGCAATGAGTTTAGACCAAAATTAAAACAATCATATGTCTTTATGGTTATGATGTGCCCAAAACCAAGTTTAAGCACAATGAAATGACTAAAAAAAAAACAATCCTCAAGTCTCAATCAAACCGGTCCAATTTAGCTAGGAAATTGCGTGACCCTAATAGAAATTTGATGGAATCCAATGGTTCAAAGATGCAATCAACTTCCACTAATGATCAATTTCACTAAACAACAATAAGACCAAGTGAAATTCACGTGAAATGGATGAATAAGAAAAACACAAAAACCGTGATCTCGAACCCTTTCAACAATTCCAATTCACGCCAATCACTAAATGATATATATAATTTAAGTACTAAAAGAACAATCAATCTTAATAAGACAATTGTTCATGAATTACACTCACAATAGTTCCAAGAAAGATTCAAATCCACCCAGATATGACTCACTAGAGAAGAAATGAAAAAACAGCAAAGATGAAATCGATATGACTCACAATTCCCCTTTATCGCACTCACCACAATTCCAATTCTTGGGTTGAAATTGATAAGAGATTTTGAACTAAGGATGAACCCTAATTCCATACGTGAAGTGCTAGGTTTTAATCTGCAAAATATGGCCTCCTCAAACCCTACTATAAGCAAGTATTTATACTTGCTACTCCTAGGGTTAGAAAATGGTCAAAATTACAAGTTTGTCACTTTTAAGGTGGCTAGTCCTAAATGAAAATTACAATCAAAATAAAAGTGTTCCAAAATGATTACAACATAAATAGTCCGTGCAAATGAAAAATATATAAAAGAAATTGGTCTTCAAGATGCCAGTCTTCTATAGGATTCATCGGCGCAGCTCATCGCTGGTTCAGGTCGGTCCACGGATAACCCACAAGCTGAGTCTGAGGGAGTTTGTCCATTACCCTATAAAATATGATAAGTGTGCCTGTTGGAAAACACAATACAAGAATAATAGAAAAGAGGTTAATTTATAAATAATTCCGGGGTCGATCTACTCAAAATGGGCCCTCATCGCCAAAATTCGAATTCCTTTAGTTCTTGCCCTAATGATAAGTCTTGTCGGATTTTGATTCCTATCAGGTTAAAACTCATGAAACACTAAATCCCCTTGAGGTGTTCAAACAAGATTGACCCAAGACTACTTCCAAGGTAATAGAAGTCGAATCTAAAATCGATAATCCAACAAATACAGTTAAGGAGTCAACTAATGAAAGATATTCTTAAGAATCCAACACAAGTGATGGATAAAGATACACCAATTCAGAACAAAAGGAAGAATCGAATGATCAAGATCCTGAAGATCTTATGGATTCTTGAGACACAACAAATGACACTCCTATCTTTAAGATGAGGGGTAAAGAAAAAGAAATAAGATCAGAAACATCTTATCCTAAACTAGAAACAACCACTAGGAAATCATTCAACACAAATATAACACTTACTGTTGACAATATTCCATTCTCTAAGTGGCCAGAAAGGCTATAAGAATTCTATGCCTGGTTGATCACAAGATCCTTGGTAAAGAACAACCATTGTGAGATACTATATGAGTTCATTGCAAGATTTACTAAGATAGTAAAAGCTTAGTGGAATTTTGTACATCCCACTAACCAACATGTATTTCTAGATCAGACAAATTTCAATCATGTGATTAGAATCCTACGCACATTCCTTATTGGAAATCCTAAGGATTCTAAGGAAGCAAAACAAAAGAAATTCTTTGAGAGGAGATGTTGCTCGTTCAAAAAATAAGATTTACACTTGCACTATAAGAAGATGGTGCAACTCTTCTACCAGCTTGGAGTATACTTAACTCTCAAGCCAGTGTTCCTTTCTTCTATTCTTAAATCACTTTCAAGAGGAATGAAGAATCATGGACATTTCTATTAGAGAAATTCAACAAGTTGTGCACTTGGTCATTGATGATATGCGTGAAAAAAAAAGGACAGTTATTCAAGGATTATCTCAAATGAGGACAAATCCTTAATAAAATGTGCAAAAAAAAAAAAAGAAAAAAAGATTTGCATATCAAGTGCAAACATTCAAACAAGGAATGTAATTGCTCTGCTAAAAAAAAAAAAGAAGAAGAAGAAGAAGCATTATAAAAGAATTCCAATCACAAAATCCTTTAAACCAAGAAGGAGGAGAAAAATAAAGTGAAAAACTTTAGGAGAAAAACCTGAAAAGGGAAGAAATCTCCTCAATGCTTTATCTACAGTAAAATGGAACACTATACCAAACAATGTCCATCAAAAGGATCACAAAAGATGATCCAATTAGTATACAATCAGACTGAAATTCAAATAGATGAAGAAGAAAACCTAGAATCACTCTTCCCGTAGAAAGAGGAGTTAACGAGAAGCACCCTCTTCTCCTTCAAGGTCTATTCACCATCATCCAGTTCAAAATATTCAAACTCTGGAGATAAGTCATACTCAATACAACCAGCTAAGAAAAGAATACTAAAAATCAAAAGTATTCTCCAAACTCCACATGTACCTATTCAAGTCATTACCAGCAAATATGACTGACTTATCCAAGTGATAGGATTCATTAACACTAAAGCAGTAGAAAGTATTCTTAATCCCAACATTCTTTCTGAAAAATTTTGGAAGTCATACAACAAAACTTTCATCACATTCTTAAATAAAGAATTAAGGATATACCTAAGAAGTTTACCAATTTAGGTACAATTCTTCCCAAGATATTCAATCATCACTCCAATTCTTGGATCACCATTCCCAAGCAAAGATATTGTAATCGAATGGGATATACTTTAGCTGTCACCTAAGCTCAAGATCCATGCTAAGGGAATAAGGTTTAACAAATACTTTAAACCTTACATAGAAGTGGCACAACTTTACTCAATACAAGGAGCCACTATCTAAGAAATCAGTGAAAGATTAAAGGTAGAAGCTTGTGTTGAAAGCCACATTGAATTCCTTGCAAAATGTAATCATCCTTGGTTGCAAAATGAGGAATTCTTTCTAAGAATTCCCTTCAAGAAAAGTGAAGATATCAACCCAACTAAAGCTAACCATTCAAGAATGAATCCTGAACACTCCAAGCTAGCTGAGTAAGAATGTAAAGAATTACTCTAGCATGGGTTGATTGAACCATCAAATTCACAATGGGTGTGTGAAGCATTCTATGTAAATAAAAGAGCAGAACAAACCAAAGGCAAGCTAAGATTAGTCACCAATTTCCAACCTCTAAACCATTTTGTCCATGATGATAAATTTCCTATTCCAAATAGGAATACATTTTTCCAGAATATTGCCAAGGCCAAAATATATTCCAAGTTTGATCTCAAAGCAGATTTTTGCCAACTTGGAATTCATCCTAAAGAAACATTCAAAATAGGGTTCTGTATCTCAAATTACCACTATCAGTGGCAAGTACTACCCTTTGGACTCAAAATTGCACCTTCACTTTTCCAGAAGGCCATCATCAAAATATTTGAACCAATTATTAATCATGATGACATTCTCTTATGCAGTCTAAATGAGGAGATACATACTGAATTACTCCACAAATTCTATAAAATAATTACATCAAAAGGAGTAATGTTAGCAAAAACAAAAATGAAGATAGCCTAGATGGAAATATAATTCTTGGGAATGAAAATCAAATATAGTTGCTACCAACCTAGACCATCAATTGCTCAGGAATTACTCAAATTTCCTAATTCAAATTTCACCACCAAGTAAATACAACAGTTTCTACGTATCATGGATTATTTGAGAGATTTTGTTCCAAAAATCTCCAAACTCACTAGTCCACTCTTAAAGATGCCAAAAAAGCACCATCTAGAATGGGGAAAGCATCGGACAAAAGCTGCCCAGCTACTAAAGGAAAAGTTGCAGAAATTGCCATCACTAAAGATTTCTGCAAAAGGAAACTTAATCCTCCAAACTAATGCTAGTAACAAACATTGGGGAGCAGTTCTCGTAGAAGAAGATAACGGAAAAGGATGCATATGTGGCTATCTAAGTGGATGATTCAAAGATTGTGAACTCTATTATCACTCCAACTTCAAAGAGATCCTTGCTATGAAAAATGTTATTCATAAATTTGAATACCATTTAATGGGATCTCACTTCAAGATAGAGATGGATATGAGCTCTTTTCCAAAGATTCTCAAATTTAAGCAAAAAATGGTACCACATGCACAACTTTTAAGGTTACAAGAATGGTTTTCAAAATACTCATATGAAGTCAGACACATCCTAAGAGAAAAGAACTTCATTGCAGACTTTCACTTCAGACCTCAACAAAATCATCAAGTCTTACTGAGTCCATAAGTTCTAATAGAAAAGACAGAAGAATCCACAAGTTCTAATAAAACATTAATTAATCCATCAAACTAGCCTTGGCCCTAGGATTCACCTTTAGGTGATATTCATGCATTAACACGATCAAAAGATATCTTGGCCAAAAGCCAAGCAAGTCGAATGATAGCCATATACAAGGCTCTTTGGAATTCTAAGGATTTCTCATCTGCAAGAAAATCCTCCCATAGAAGACTGTTACCACTATGAGGACCAGAGGCCACATCATCAAATGCCACATCTGGACCCTCCATGGCAAGCTCTTCATCTCCAACAACATCTTCACCAACTACCACTGGGTTCAAACCAATGTATCCATGGTAGATGACACCTCAAGAAATGGCAAGACTCATAACAAGAGAAGAATTTCATAAGGCCACCAAAGCAAAAATTTTGGAATATCAATTCCTAATTTTCAAATGATATGGGGGATTAAATCTCAAACTAATGGGATTACATCCAGAATACCCATTCATCCATCCCCATATTATCCTTTTTTAATATTCATTCCCAAAAGAATTAAGGTGGCTATACTGGTATTTACTGCACAATTATACCATAACCATTTAGATTCCAATTGCTAAAGTATTAAGGCTCCTATCAAATACGATCATCACAAGTAAAGGAACAAGCTCACATTTAGGAGAATTATTTATATGGTTCCAACCATTACATGTGTAGGAAATATTAATCTATGAATGGATTAATAATACTAAAAAGAACATCCAGGATTCAACAAAAAGGACCTCAAATTAATTATTCAATTACGTCATGAATGGGTTAAGATTAATCGGTTCTCATATCGTCCTCTCCCAAGCCATATAACATTAAATGGATTCCTCTTTGATATCAGAGACAGTGATCTCCATTACTAGGAACTTCAAAGGAAACTTTGTACAGCAAATCTAACAATTTCAAAAAAAAAAAAAAAATCTAGCCAAGAGCTTGCAAAAACAAAGTTCCATGGGATTACAGATAAGACTATGAAAAAAGCAGAGCAAATAGTGAACTCACACTAAAACAATTCTATTCCCAAAGCCAGATCTAATCAGTGGAAGAAAATGATCCATAAGAACAAGATAAGCATGAACAATCTCATCTGAATACTATTCTTGATCCTTTTCAAAATAGTCAAGAACCATATGAAAACTATCCAGAAACTGATAGCCAAGATCTTTGCAAGATTTTCCATAAATATCTGAAAAAAGAAGATTCAAACTTCAAAGCATACCTACATGGCTAGATCCAAAATACAATAGTGATGACTAGGAATTCTCACCTGAAAGTAATTTATCTCTATCTCACTAGATTTAGCATTTCGAGGACAGACTTGACAAATTTTTCAAACTTCAAACATCACTAACAACTTTGCACTGTTTAGCTTTTGAATTTTTAGCTGGCACTATTTTAACTGTACACTGTTTTCAACTTTTTGAATATTGACTTTAGTCTAATAACTATTTTTGTATTTATTCTTGTAGTCTACAAAGTTAGTAATAGAAGGAACTGTTTTCACTTGCTTTAGCTTTTTTTTTTTTTTTTTTTTTACTTTTCCACAATAGGCGGAACATTGTCTATTATGTACAGACAAATATCCTCTTACTATAAATAGGGGATTTCATATAAGTAGAAGGTGGACTTAGCCTTATGAAAAATAATAGAAGTGTGTTGTCCAAAACCATGAGTCTCTAAATCTCTCTCTCTCTCTCTCTTTTATTCCTATAAGAAACCATATATTGGAGATTTTCTAAATCTATGTCACCTAAGGAATCCATTGCTACCTAGATTGAAGCTTGTGGTTGCATAAGTGCGGAAGAAATCTAGAGAGAAGGTGGAGTGTGGGTATGGATGCCATAGAGAGAATAAAGCTTCCACGAGCTCTTGTTTGCGTTTTTTTTTTTAGTTTTTTCTCCCCTCTCCATGTTTCCAAAACTTTCTTATTTATAATGTGAAACGTGCCATGCACGTGACCATCTTCTCCAATAAGCTTGGTCAGAAACAAGACAAGTAGAGTAAAAGAGCTAGTGAGGGTGTGGGATTTTTTTTTTTTTTTTTTGGCACTTTCAATAGGATTTGATACGAAATTATCCAAAAGAACCTTCAAAATTCGTCTAAATCCTAAAGATTGACTAACAACGAACTAAAGATTTGATAAAATCAAATATTCGATAGTCCTTATCCATCTTGCTAGCCAAACGTGATTCAACCCTATCCTGAGCTCCAAATAAGATTCGATTTACACCATTATAAATAAGAAAGTTTTGGAAACATGGAGAGGGGAGAAAAAACTAAAAAGAAAAACGCAAACAAGAGCTCGTGGAAGCTTTATTCTCTCTATGGCATCCATACCCACACTCCACCTTCTCTCTAGATTTCTTCCGCACTTATGCAACCACAAGCTTCAATCTAGGTAGCAATGGATTCCTTAGGTGACATAGATTTAGAAAATCTCCATCTTTACTTTTAACGAGTTGGAGGTTGCTTGGATCAGAGACGGAAGACTCAACCGCCATTATATGTCTTGAATCGCTGCTACCATGCAATTTTGACCAAGAACCACCATCACTAATGTGACGAGCAAACTTGGGTTAACTTAGTCGACGACTTCTCAAACTTCAACAACCATCGGAGCTAGCCAAAAAAACCATTCGTTGCCACCGATGTGTGCGAGAGCTTGGTTTGAAACTAACCTGATCCAAGTCTGACCTAGAGCCAACTCGAACCAATCGCGCACTAGACCGTATCTAACTTGCAATTTGGTAAGTTTTTTTTCAAATGAATTAAGTTTTTTTTTAGTAATTAATGCTTAATTGATTATTAAAATAAAAATTAAATAATAAAATAGGTTTAGCTAAATAAGTATGATTTTCTAGTTAATATTTTTTTAATTTTTTTTTAAATTATAGACCAGTAGTTAGTTAAGGTTAATTCACCTAATTAACCTTAATTTATCTTATTTTTCAACTTAGGTTAGTAGCGACTCTAATTTTTCTAAAAATAATTAAAAATATAGTTTTTTTTCTTAATTTTACTGTCAAGTAACTTATATTAAGTGGATTGAACTTAATATAAGTTAATTAATAAAAAATGCAAAATCAAGCTTGACATAGGGATTTTTATATATAAATTTCTTTTGGGTTATTTATTTAAACATTGTAATTTTTGAAAAAAATTACGTAAATATTGTATCTGTAATAATTATTACCAAAATAGGTTTCGAAGATGCAAATCACGTTTGTGACTTTAAGGATACAAAAAAATTGTACGTTGAAGGCATAGATCCTACGCATATAAAGCTTATAACACTATAAACCTATAAATAAACTGTAAACTTATAAAAATGATACAGTAAATTCACACAGTATCATAACATGTGATTTGTAATATATAAGAAAATTTTGCATCGACAATTTCTAATATAAATACAAATCTTCAGTTCATATGTTCACATTTCCATCTTTCAATTTCTTCAGCAAATTTCACTTTATATCATTATTTGCAAATTTTTGTTTCAATAATTTATGTTTTACATAGGTTTTATTTTATTGAAATATGTGTATGGAAATATCTTCATCAAAATCTTCATGTTTTCTTTAAAAAAAATATTTTTGTTACTGTTATACTACTTCATATAAACGCAAAAAAAAAAAAAAAAATACATGTAATTATATACTGTACAAATTTTATTGAAATAGTAGTTATTGTTAATTAACTATTAATTAGAAATTAATTAATTGTTAATATATGATTAATTAACATTAGTAAATGAATTATATTTATATGTTATTATAATGTATTTCTGTGAATATAGTCGTTAAATTAAGTTATTGTTAATTAATTGTTAATTAGCGGTGATTAGTCGTTAATTAATTGTTATAAAATTAATTAATGAAAAATATTTGTATTGGTTGCAAATGTAAAATATTTGTATGGTTTTGTAGAATTAGTCATAAAAGTAAGTAGTTGTTAATTATCCTTAATTAAAGGAGATTAGTCATTAATATATTGTTAATTAATTGTTATAAAATTAATTAGTGAAAAATTTTGTATTCGTTGCAAATGAAAAATATTTGTATGGTTTTTTAGAATTAATCATAAAATTAAGTAGTTGTTAATTTTTATTAATTAAATGTAATTAGTCAATAATATGTTGTTAATTAATTGTTATAAAATTAATTAGTAAAAAATTTTGTATTTGTTGCAAATGTAAAATATTTGTATGGTTTTGTAAAATTAGTTATAAAAGTAAGCAGTTGATAATTATCCGTTAATTAAATGTATTTAGTCGTTAATATATCGTTAATTAATTGTTATAAAATTAATTAGTGAAAAATTTTGTATTTGTTGCAAATTTAAAATATTTGTATGGTTTTGTAGAATCAATTATAAAATTAAGTAGTTATTTATTATCTGTTAATTAAAGGTGATTAGTTGTTAATATGTCGTTAATTAATTGTTATAAAATTAATTAGTGAAAAATTTTGTATTTGTTTCAAATGTAAATTATTTGTATGGTTTTGTGGAATAAATTATAAAATTAAGTAGTTATTTATTATCTGTTAATTAAAGGTGATTAGTCATTAATATATCGTTAATTAATTGTTATAAAATTAATTAGTGAAAGATTTTGTATTTGTTTCAAATGTAAATTATTTGTATGGTTTTGCACAATAGATGGAGCCTAGACCTTTCAATTTCAGTCTTGATATAATAGGGGAGTCATCTATCACTAGTTGTTTGGGACGGAAAGGTAACCGACCTTTCACTTATCAATTATTTTTTGTTGCATTAAGAATAAGAAAACATTTCATGTGTTGTTGGCATAGGATCAAGCAACCTTTGTTGTTTGACGACGTAAGTTGTCACTCCATCATGATGAACGTACCATCCCATTCGATGCTTAAATGGAGCCATACTTGTAGTTGGCTAGATTCGAGGGTGTGAGTTGCCTGTCGTACATACCTCTTGATTGACACATAATTACAACATTGGTAAAGCAATGGGGTCTAGAGATGTACACATTGCACGTGCCGATAGAGGGACTTTACAATTACACTACAAGATATAGAGATTCAGCTAAGACTCCTCGTATATGGTCAAACAGTTACAGGGAGTAGTTGACTAGATTGGGAAGCGATATGTGAAGAACTTTTGGGGGCGAGACTGGGGTCTAGCGATAGGGGTGAGCACATTAGTATGACATGGTTCCGTGATATATTCTAGTTGATCCTATCGAACGCCGATGTTGAGCAAATACGTCGAGCTACTCATGCATACATATTGCAGCTCTTAGGGGGATTTATCTTTACTGATAAATCCAGTGCCCTCATCTACGTGATGTGATTACCTTTAATGGAATATTTCGACATTGTCGGGATATATAGTTGGGGGTCCGCATGTCTGGCGTGGTTATATCGCCAACTTTGTATTGTGTTATCACCGTCGGCACATGAGATTAGAGGGGCTACCATTTTACTATAGGTGTAGGCTTAGGATAAATTTCCCCACATCACACCTGTTAGTCAACACGGATAGATAGTATCACCCCACCTACATAGTCAATGCATATCAGGATGTGTTAGATAGGCAAAACATGTTGTAGGTACTTCAGTAACCAAATTTTTTACCTTACAATTAATCATATTTATCATTTGAAGTCAGTATAATTTCCTATTTTCTAGTTAAATGGGAGTCATACGATTTTAATTAATCTCTTGTCATATTTATGCAAAACTGGCATGCACATTTGGATGGCTCAAGTGCTACTTATTTGTTTCTACATTGTTGAGTGGCATTTCCAGATTGAGTGGTGAGGAAATTTAGTGGGTTCAAATATATCCCGTAGCTGACGAACACGTAGCCCGAGCTCCATGAAATCAACCTACGTGGCCAGATTGATGTTGATTGGACAGTCCAACATGCAGTGCATTTGAACATGTGGGAACAACGGGTCGATCAAGTCGTTTATATAGATGGCCTTCGTGGTGTGCATGATAGTTACCTGTAATGGTATAGATCGATCAGTAGGTGATACATTGGATGTGCAAGAGTTGTTCTTAGATTTCTAGTAAGTATGATTTACATAAACACTCAGTAATGTTTAAATAATTACATGATCCTGTTAACCTTACTTTACATTTTGTTCAAACTTATAGGGTGATACCTTATGACAAATTTGCTTATTGCTAGATATAGATATGGCTATGAGAGTAGTTGATCAGGGTTTTCAGTTCATGCTTTACCATAAGGGGGTAACGTTGTACCTGTAACTGTAATAGTAGAACACCTACGAGGAAGCAGAATCAATTCCTGTGCGACTACAAACAATGTGATGACGATAACCCCAAAACTAAGGTGAGCCATAGGAAAATCTAATGCAAGACGAACATATGCATATTGGTTTTAATGTGATGCATGCTAGCTTATGGCCGATGTTTAGCCAATACGAGACGTCGTATCGGCATTCTATAAGTGGTTTTGTCCTAACACCACTCGCTCCATAGAAGAAACGCCCTGGAAAACAACCTATGTACTAGGGTGAATCATCTAGTCAGCCAATAGAGTGGAGTCCCATGCTTCCGCAAGCATTTGACAGTACTTCTCACCAGCACCCAACACAAGAGTCTGAAGCTCCTCCAGCTCCACGTGAAAGGCTAACTAGCGCCTTCACTTGGCTAGCTAGGCAATTCACTAGGGGTAGGAGAGGAGGGGATAGGGATAGGAATCAATGATTTTTTTAATTCTTTTTATATGTATATGGTCCATTGTAATGATTAAGTTGATGTATTTTTATAATTTGTAATAAATTAGTACGCATTTCATCTATCAACACTATTATCCCTTGCCCTTTTCACATGCACTGTGTACATATACGATTTTACAACTTCGAATATTTCATAACATTTAACAAATGTCTAAACAATTTGACATTTAAAACAACTTCTCAATAAATGACGAAATTGCAAGTATATATACAGAATATCAAGCATCTCTTTTCTACCGTGCCTTTAAACAAATTGGATGAAGTAGTCTAGGATTCACTTAAGCTGCAAAAGAGAAAAAGCTAAAGTTATCCTCACAAATGCAATGTCGAATGTGATGAAATATGTGTTGGTATCCATCAGTTACCATTATTGCATCAATGTAGTCATTTTCTTTTATTATGCCCTCCCCCAGCTCCGCAAAGTCCACATGTGATTTGATCTGGATACTCCCTAATGTCGATCTCCATGTGGTATCTTTTTCGTCTCGGCTTTCCCTTCTTCCATGTGAGGTTTCCCCTTAGGTAGAGTGACAGGAAGTGCACTGGCTCCCAATCCAACTTATCCTCTATAGCTATGAAGTGCATCTTATATGTTTACTCTTGATGTGTCCATTTGTACCAATTGGGTATAAAATGCATCATATCAAGCCTAATTGAGGTAGCCACTACATATGTGTAGGAGCATGGAATTCCAAATATTTGCCACTTCTAGCAACTGCATGTGCTATGAGCAAAGTCAACAACATGTGTTCGGCCCCCTCGCTGGCGACGCGATGACTACTGGTGAGGATTTCAAAAACTTTGTCATGCCCTGCTATAGTTGATGACCTTATGGTTGCTAGCTCGTGAACTCCATCGGTTGATTTTTTTTTGTTATACATTTGGTGAAAATTCTACCATTCGCCATATTCTTTAATGCCTTCACATGTTTCTAGATGAAGTACTCAACAAAGTTGTAAAATGTTTTCTTCACCAAAGCAGTCACAAGTAACCCCTAAGCCCCCTTTAACACAGAATTATAGCTTTCAACAACGTTGGAGGTCATATGCGCAAACCGATAGCAACTGTTACGAGTTAGCGTCCATATATCTAATGGCATATTGTCAAACTAGTCTAACGCGTCCAACTCAATCATCCCCACTTGCTCTATCACATAATTCAACTTGTGAGATTGTGCTTGCAACTCAGCATATGTCACCAACTTCTTACATTAGGTATTTTTGTGTTGAGTTGAAGTTGCTGGCAATGTGTTGGAGACAAAACCACTACACTGCAAATAGAGGCCACCATCCACTTCTTGGACTGCTGACCTGATGTTTGTGTGTCTATCTAATATGAGGCAAATGGTTTTATGACCTTCACGGTCGCTAACAACATATTCCTTTAGTTTTCTAAAAAATGAACCCCATGTCTCATCTATCTCTTGATCAACTAGAGCGAATGCCAGCAGAAATATATAGTTGTTGCCATTAATGCTATAAGCAACTAGCAACTTGTGGGTGTACTTTCCATACAAAAAAATAGCATCAATGGTAACAATAGGTCTAAGAAATCTCTACGCTACAATATGTGGCCTAAATGCCTAGAATACCCACTTCAAAGTAGACACACCGGGGGTACTCATTCTACTCCACCCCCAATCTATTCATGTTTCTGGATTTGTTTTTTCTATTGCATTAAGAAGTTTTGGAAATTCATCATAAGACTTCTCCTAGTTCTCATACACATGCTAGATAGCCTTTTTTTTCCCTCTAAACCCATCTCTTGTCGATTCTATAGCCAAATTCCTATTCGACAACAAAATTTAGCTCGACCACCTTCATATAAGGATTGTCACTAAGAAAATTTACAAATCGGTTGGCAAAGAGATTGCAATCTAGTTATGGGTGATCTTGACTAATCAGCAAGTTATTGCATGTGTGTGGACCCTTAAATGTCGCCACCACAAACATGCCATCTAACTTCTTATTTAGGGCCTAAAGCCTCCATTTACAACCGCCATCCCTTCTCAAACAATAAACAGACCATAGCTATCATATACTTTGATGTAGCACCTATTGGATGAATAAATTCTTTTTTTTTTTTAAGAAAAGAAAGAAAAATTTTGTCTACAGTGCATGACAAATACAAATATTGGATTAACATTGTCCTACTCGATACTAAGACCAATAAAAGCACATACAGAATGTTTCATATTATGTATTCATATGACATGTAAAAGTTCTTTAGTTAGGGCTTACTAGAATATTTTGTTTTTATTCATATCTTAATTTTGTTTATTATTATATGTTATTGTTTATCATGGGTATTTTTATATATTTTATTAATACAATACACGCATTCTACGTATCTTGTCAAAATCACAAAATCCATGTAGAACTCTATTTGAGTAAGATAGTAATCATATAAATAACATCCTTGTAAAACCTCATAAATAAAAGAATATTAATGGATTTTAAATGTAATTGCAATCCAAGACTTTAAGTTGGATGCTAAGAGTAATAATGGTATTCTAAATATGAGAACTACTCTTTTTCTCTCTTTCTTTTCTTTCTCTTCCCTACATTTCCTCTTATGTTAGTTTCTCTCTAATGATTTCTTTCCTTTTGCTTTCTTAAACAAACACTGATTCGCAACATAAGTGCATCAATTGAACTGTTTTCTCATGTGTTATTTTGTATATATCATAGTAACATGTTTTTTGGGGGGGATCTATAAATTTGAAAAACACATAAATCCTTTAGAAGTAGTGGTGTAAAGAGTTTTGGAGAAAAAACTTGGTTTTCACTTGAAAAAGATAACGAGGGGGTACATGGGGCCAACATAGTTGTTTTTAATGCCGTGTTGTTGATAAACACACCTTAGGTGAAGGACATGGTCATACTATTTTATAAGTAATGTTTTCCTTCATTATCTGAGAGTTACATAGGGAGAAACACAATTGTGTTTCCCCCGATGTACATGCCCTTAAACACATTCACTTGCTTTTCCAAAGAGATATGTAAGAACAACACGCCCATGTTCTTACCTATATACTCTATATCTCTTCTAAAAATGTTGTTTTTCAATATCTTTTGATTTCTAATGCTTTTTTATCACTTAAGTGAATTAAAAATAGTTTAAGTTAGCATAGTTAAGGTTTCTAGATGAGTTGGTAATACTATATTTTATTAAGATTGGCATTAAGAAGAATTAGGAACTATAAAGTTATTGTGATGTCAGGCACATGTTTACCATTTTGGTGATTGTATGTGTTAAAGATAGTAATTAAATGAATGTAATGACTATATGATTAATAGCTTATTTATTGTTTGTGCATGGCTTAATCGAGGAGCTGGAGGTGGTAGACTTTTAAGGAGCGCCCGTTGATCTGTATGTGGCACTATCCTATGTAAAGTTGCATATTGATAAAATTCGAGTAGATTTTAAGGGTATTAGTGCCGGAGGTAGCAACTCCCAACATAGGTTAATATATATATATATATATATATATACACTAAAAGATGTGATCGGGGTCATAATAACCCTTGTGTTAATTGAAGGACTAAATTAAAGATAATTATATTAATTGTTTACATTACTTATTACATTAAAGGTATATTGGTTGAAATTTGTTTGGCATGGTATATGTATGCCGTATTTATATACTAGTTTTAGGCTTACTATTTTATTTTCTCACTGCTGTAGGGACAGATGATGAGTATACTAAGTATGATGAGTCAAGAGATGTCTATTACTATTGCTAGAATGGGAAGAGTGACAATTCCTATTACTATTATGATGATGATTAATATTAATGATTTAGCGTTAACTAATGATCTTGTTGACAATTAGTTGTAGAGGTTATAAATTTAATTCTATGTTCATATTGTTATTGAAATAACTCGGTTTTTCTTGTTGACAATTAGTTGTAGAGGTTATAAATTTAATTCTATGTTCATATTTTTATTGAAATAACTCGGTTTTTCAAAATTTATGAAGAAGGGATTTACAAAGTTTAGGTTCAAATTTTTCCAAAATAACTTTTTTACTCTTAAACTTGATTATATATATATATATATATATATATATATATATATATAAAGCTCTGAAATAGCCTTGTGACCCTAAATAAAGTTCTAAAACCCTAATTAGGTGAATAAAATCATCCATGAGTTATTTGGAGTCAGTAAAAAAAGAAAAATTGGAGTTTAGAGATCAAATTTGTAAAATGACCAAAATGGCCCTAAGCTTGGTTTTACTAGGGGATGACTAAAATCTTGAGATAAGTAAAATAAATAGGTGACTTAGGATGAAATAAGCTTAGAAAAATTAAGGCGGAAATGAAATGAGTAGAAAAATGCACAAATGCTAAAAAAAAAAAAAAAAAAAGAGAGGGCACTTGGCAAATCTTAGTAAATTGGCATAAAACCTTATGGTTTGCCCATTGTCTGTTAAACCCTTGAGGTTTTAGAACCCATATAAAACCCTCACTTGGTTGAAAAGCTAGTAGCCCCTACCCTCTCTTCATTCTCAAATTCATAAGGTAAGAAAATTAAAACCTCACTAAAACCCTAAACCCTTAAACTTTACTTTAATCCTACCTTAATTAGAAAACTAATCTAGCATGTTTCTTGAGTGAAGTAGGTGCTAATCAAAACAAAAACATCAAGGGTGTCTCTAGCTAACTAGGATGTTTGCTCCATCAAGTAAGTAAGTAGATTTTATTAAGCTTAAGTACAATTAAATGCCTTAATCTTTATTCTAGGTACTAAATAACACATTGATCAAAGGAACTTAATAAAGTTGTAAAGTGAGCTCTTCTTGGAGCCAAACAAGGGGTGGGACACTAGTGTTGGAAGGAGTTAAGCAATATCAAAAGGTAAGACACCCATCTCTACTTGAAAGTGTGTACTTGATAGAGGTTTAAAGTGATTAGGGCTCTTAATTAAATGTTTAGTGAAGTTGAGCTTAATTGATGCAAGAACCCATGTGAATTGCTACCTTCATTGCTCTTATTAGATGATTTTTTATGTTTCTAGATGATGATTGTCGAGTTTAATTTTTTATTTCTCATTCCTAATCTGATCTATACTAGATCCTATGCTCATCTAATGTAGATTCTCGACTTGAGTTAGGAATTTCGTTTTGTTTTGGAGTCGCCACCCAACTGTGGTTGGGAAAGATTGAATTAGGACTAATTAAGCAGATTAATCCTAATTTGGACCACTAGTCGTCGTGATTTCCTCTTCTCGTTTTTTGTGAAAAGAGGAAAGGGGAAAACCAGAGTTTTTGAGTTCGAAAGCTAACCTATTAAAACCTTAAGGTTATCACCCTAATCTCCTAAAATCTAAACCTTATCCGAAATGTCTTTTATTTATTTTTTGTTATCTTTTTGTTGTGTTTTTGAATGACCTATTCTAAAAAATGATTTTTGTTCTTTTTTAGGGTTGCCCAAAATAGGTGCCTATGTACCTACTATTCAGGATCAAACAAGTCGTAGTTCGCCTTTTCTGAAAAAACTTTAGTGTGTTTGTGAATTTTAATTATGAAATTTCTTTTTATTTATGTTTTTATCATTTTAGGATTTTTCTAAAAAAATCTAAGCCTAAACTTGATAATTTGATTTTTTTGAAAATAATAATTATTTTAAGGAAAAACCAATTTTGGATTTATTAAGAAAATGATTTTTCTAAGTGATAAAAATTTCATTTTTCTATTTTTTAACTCATTTCTACTATTATAAATTTTTTATAATTTTTATTAACTTTTATTAATTTTCATAATTTTTTATTAATTTTTATTAAATTTTTATTGAAAAATTTTCTCCTAGATTTTTTATCTATTCTATTCTAAAATCTAAATTATTATTATTATTTTTTCTAACATTTTTATTATTTTCTTTATAAATTTTCACATTTTTATTATTTATTATTATAGTTATTTTTTTATTTTATTATTCATCCTAAATTAAATCCTAAAGAAAATTCTAAATTCCAACATTTTTTTCTATTTTTGAATTATAAATAAAAAATAAGTAAATAAATAAATTCGAAATAAATAAAATAGATAAATAAATAAAAATCTGAAAATTCGACTTACTTGGATCCGGGTAGGTGTGCGGGTCGGGTCGGTCAGGTCAAATCGAGTCGATTGGACACAGCGGCTAGGAGTGTTTGTCGACGGCGTTTCGGCGGCCCTTTTGTCGAATGAGGGGTGTTTCTGAAGCTTCCGAGAATCAGGAACCTAAAACTGGTGGTGGTTGTAGTTGAAAACCTCCCCAGACGGCGTTTCAAGGCGATGTTGATCGGTGATTGTGCTCGAAAACTCCGGCGAAGCTCCAATCTCATTTATTTTCTCTCTTTTCTCACTTTTGATCCGTACTTTTGCCTCCCCCCTTCATCCTCTAGTTATAGGTGCAAGAAATTGAGCTGGATAAGCTCGAATTTCCACCTATTAAAGCAAATCGGATTTGCGGTTAAAAACCCATCTCCGATTTGTGCAAATCCATTGATTTGTTGCGATTTAATTCCAATTGGATGATGTTTATCCTATTTCAGTTGAAGATTTGTGCAAAAAATCGAATCAAAACGGCCGAAATTCGATTTTTTCTCCTCGCCGGCGATCTTGGACGAAGGTTGAAGATGATCATGCGCCCGGTGCGTGCGTCCGCTCCAGCCAATCAGCTGCTGACATGTGTCCTAGGTAAAGAAAAAATTTGCAAAACGCGAAATCTGCCTCCCCCGCGTTTCGAACCCCTGACCGAGCCCACTCTCGCGCACACCAGACCAAGGTTCGGACCAGTTGGGCTAGCCCACTTACTCGATTTTTTTATTTTCTCAATTTGCATATATGCAATGCGATTTTTTTTTTGTATTTTTTGAAATTTTAGAAATTTCTAAAAATTATTTAGTCCTTTTTATTGCCATTTCTGCAATTATTTTCCAAAATTGATATATTTTCCTATTTATTTTATTTTTTGAATGTTTTTCCTATTTTTGATAAATTAGAGAAAAAAATGGAAAATTTTGAAAATTGCTTATTGTTGATTATTATTTATTATTAGGGCAAAAATGGGGTGTTTACAATGATTAATGATTTAGCATGGCAATTGTGATGTTAGACGCAAGTTAGGATGAATGAAAATGAGTTTGAAACATAAAGTTGAAAGATGGATATATATGTGTGTGTGCCGCCACCTATAAGAGCTAATTGGGGTTGATTTTTTGTATTAAGTTCTAATTTGGGTGTGGAAGTATGATAAATTGATGATGTTCATGATGATTTGTGAGTTAGGGAGTAAAATAGGTTTTGATTATTATGTGATGGCTTGTATGTTGAATTTGATGAAATTGATGAGTTGATGAGTGAACAAGCAATGTGAGAATATAATCTAGAATTTTCAGCAAGATTAATGTAAGTTTAAAGTGGAAATTAAGGTTAATATGGAGTTTAGTTCATAAAATAAGGCCTAGACAAAGCTTAGTAGGTTAAATGATGATTTAGGATGGAAATTTGCATGTTGAATCTTGATTTATTGCAACTGCTGCATCCATTGTAATTTTTGTGGATTATTTGAGTAAATTGTGTTTGAATTTGATGAAATTGAGTTAATAAGAACTACATGTTAAACTAATTATTTGGTGTTGATTAGATATTAAATGGTGCTTAGCAATTAAATTGGAGTTGAGTTAATTACATGTTGGATGTGATTTGATATATGGACATTCTAAGTTGTTTTGGGCATATTGTATGTTTATTTTTCTTAAAATTTTGTTTTAAGTGATAATTTAAGAAGTAAAAAATGGTTAAAAACAAAATGGTTTCCGTTTGGATTAATTTAAAGTTGAAATAACCAAGTTATATCCTTTTGAGGGAAAAATTTGTAATCGAGCTGTTTTGATTTTATTTGGAGGACTAAAATGACTAAAATAAGGATTCTTTTTTATAGATTAGAAAGAGGAAGTGATTAGAAGTAGTTTGTTTTTTTGTTTGATTTAATTTAGGGTTAAAATGAGAAAATTATGGAAAATTTAAGTTAGAAAGGCCTTTAAAAGAATTAGCTTGGATAAATTAGTATAGTAATTTAACAATTTAAGAACTTTAGGCCAAAGTTGGCTCAATCCCAAACTAGCTTATTCAAATGGGTCCATGAACCAACCTAATAACCTTTCCCCATGGGTGGTTTACAAGACAATTCATAATTATAATAATTGGGCCTAATTAGCTAAATTAATTAAATTAGATTAAATTGGAAATTAAGTAAATAAATGAATTCTAATTAGGTTTAATTGAACTCACATAAGCCCAATGAACCAAAAACCTGAATTTTTTTTGCTCATTTCTTTTTTAAAACCCAATTCTTAAATGGGCATTATCATGACCAAATAAACTAAAATGAGCCTCATGCATAATAACATTCAAAGTCAATTAAAGCTCTAAAATGAGTTAGACCTAAGTATGATAAATTAAATAGACCTAAAATTAATAAGTATAGCTCACTAAATTATAATGAGCCTAATTTGAATATAATGTCATATAATGGGTTAGAAGAGGTTAATTGGGCTTAAATAATTAATTGGATATAAAATGAACATGAGACTAATAATTTGGGTCTAAGTAAATTCATTGGATATAGACTAATCAAATTGGGCTTAGACACATAAATTAGGACCTTATACACCTAATTGGATAAAATAATTAAAATGAGAGTAATTAGGTCTCTATTGAATAAAATTACATTATTTAAAAGGTTAATTAAATTAATTAGAATTAGTAGGCCTACTTTAAAAGATAATTAGATCCACTTCTCTTTAGGGCCCAAAATCCTAATGGGGTCTTAGTAGAAAATATATAATAATGGACTTAGTCAATAATAACAACTTAATAGGCCTAAGTTCTATAGACTTAACCTTAAGAAATTAATAAAGTTAAGCCCAATTAACTTATTATACTAATAACTAATAATTATAATAACCTAAATTTGACTTAATCAATAAACACTAAGCAATATAAACCAAATTAGTCAAAAAGCTAAATGGATCTTCTTACTCCCTTTTTGGACTTATAACTAGTATGAACCTCAACTAGACTAAATCATAGTCTAGTGCCAAGTTAATTAAAATAACTTATTGACTTTAATTTTCTCTTAAGGCATAAAAATCAGATAATCTTGTTTAGTTGGACTTGACATTCAACTTGGGAATCTTTAACCTTTCAAGTACATAGTAACATGTGTATTGCTTGTTAAGATAGAAAACCTTACTCGGACTAAAATCAAACTTCACTAAGTAATTGGGTGCTAGTTTTGTGTGGTTATTTTGAGTCAATGAGCAATGCCTTGGTCTTAGATTAGGGTTGCAATCTTAATTTAGTAACCTTAGTAATTAAATGTTTAGACTATTGAGGAATGATTTGGTGAATAGCTAATAGATAGAATCTAGTCATATAACGAGCATTGTAAATAGAGAGAATGTATATTGAGAACTATTTAAGTTTATGAGTCTTAGTGAGCAATACAATATAGTTGGATTGTGACCAATGAGGACCCCATGACAGTGATGATTCTTAGATGAGACTGCTTAGATTTGGTTCATAGCATAAAGTCTAATTGCTCCTATCAATCCCCAATTACCATTGCAATGGTATTAAACCCTAGGTCCTCTGTCATGTTGTCTAGAGTGATAAGTTCTTCTATATTGTTTGCTTAAATTAATAAAGTTAATTATAAACTAAGTGATTGTTTGTTACATTAAAATGTAGATGTGCTCGGCATTTGCTTGTACTCATGTTACTATTGTATTAGGCTTGTGTAGCTCACTCATTCTTTTTCAAGTGGACAATTCCTCTTTGCGGACTCTTTACATGACATTGTGGGACACAACGATGAGGAGGAGCGTTGGGCTTATGTGAGCAGGGTAGTGGATGATGGACAATGATTATTAGTTTGGATTAACTTTAGATTATGGCTTTCAAACTTATATAAATTGGATGCTGCTTATGGTTTTATAGACTATTTAAATTTGGTTGTAGACTTTTATATGGACCCAATAGGTCCTAGAAGTTAGGCTTATGTGAAACCTAGTTTTAAATTTTAACATTTACTAGCAATTATTCAAAGCAAGTAAACTACCAAATGTTTTTATTAACTTAATTAAAGGATTTTAGGGTTCTAAAACTGAATTAAAAACCCACTTACTTAATTGTAAACCTTGTGAAACACGTAACAAAACACTTGACAAACTGTCTCACCTTTTAGGTTTTAGGGCATGATGATTATAGTTCATTATGTTATGAGGATAGATTTCAATGAACCTTATTAGGTTTCCTTTTAGTAATGCAACAATTGCGATTAGAATGATTCATCTGTGAATCATTTATATTGTTCTATATAGATCTAGATATTGCATTTATAATTGTAGTTGAAATAGGTGCTATAGAGATCGTAGATGTATAGTTGAGCCTTTATGTGTTAATAGCTAATAGTGATACATAGTAGATCGTAACATTTCATGTTCCAAAATATTACAATAGTTAGCTCGAGTATCTTTGTTATTATGCACATTGTTTCTTGCTGATTTCTCTCATAGTTTGATACGAACTCCATAGTTATATAGGTATGAAATAAGTTCGAGTCCTCCTCCTTTTTTGCATCCCTTATAACATATAATTAAAAAAAAAAATGGAAGGATTGTTACTTCTCATTCATCCTGTTTAAAAATGAGGTATCATCCCTTGTAATCTTATAAAAGATTGTAACAATATTATTACTGCATATTTACAAATGTAAACTGTCTCCCAAACTATAGCAATTGCTACATCGATCAATATCACGCCCCTGATAATCCCTATAAAATCATGCGCAACTTATTCATTTCATTACAACCAAAACTTTGATTTGATTACAGCTTTTCTTATACGTCTAATGACTTATTTGATACTTGCTCGAGCTCCGTTATGTCAGTTTTTCAACATTTTTCAGTGAAGCCCCGTCGTCGCAAATTAATTGGATATCGCTTCTGCGTCCGGGTTGTCGGGAAGAAAACCAGCCTGTCTTCTTCGGCCGGCGTCCAACTGTTGAACATGTGTTTTCATAATCAAAATTAGTACGTACATTAACAATGCAATTCCTCTGAAGTTTATGTAAGGTCAGCCAAATGCACATTATTTTAGCATAGTCTAGAGCATACATACAAATCACAATGATGGCGATCTAGGATTTTATCCGATGATGGCGCACTGCTGATAGAAGGGTTAAAACTATAAAATGCACATAAATATAAAAAATTTTCCCTAAATTTTGAGGGTCATTTCTTAGAAAATTTTGAAATTTAGGAGGAGATTGTAAGGACAAGCTCCGCTTTTCGGTCCGTCCCTACCTACATAAGTTCGCAAGATCGAGAGGTAGTATACTTGTGACAATTGCAATGAAAGATACTATACCTGAAACGAGTGACCAGATGGTGGAGGAAGACGCATAGTTCTACTCTAGCTAGCTCATATCCGGGGCAAAGTCGCGGTCCGCCTCCGAATGGGGTGAAGACGTTGCTGGGGCTTGTTGAAACTGTGTTATCCTAGACAACAACAAACAAAGTACTCCCTCAAAACTGGGAACATTAATTTAGTATACATATTAATCTGGACAATTCGTTTACTTTAATGGAATGTTTTGTAGACAAATGTCAATCAATGCTGGAACTTTTAAGTCTTTTCTTAAATTGTTAAATGACATAGTCGATGGAGCTCTTATTCCATAATGTCTACGGTTGAAGTTTGATGTCAAATATCATACTTAATTGAGTTTTTACTGTATCAAATTTAATATCTTGTTTGCTTTAAAAAGATGTCGTGATAAAAGTTCATTAACTTAAGAGTGAAGAAGATAATAGAAATAATACTTATGACGAACAAAAGACAAAATCCAGAATATTAAACTTTATGAAAAAAAAAAAAAAACTAAAAGCTTATATAAATATATATATATATTTTTATACTATCCCATGTTTTAGAAAACCCCTGTATCTCGATCATCTTGATTTGAGGCAATATACCAAGTTCAAGAAACAGCCTTGCTTTGAGGCAGCATACAGATTTCAAGAAACAACGGCATTTTACCCTAAAACTGTATATGTGATACACAAGATGGTGATTCAAAGGTCCTGGAAATTTCCGTATGATGTGATTAGATGATGAAGATTAGCTCCATTACTAGTGGATTTAGGGGCAAATTTGAACCAAACTTACTTGTGAAACAATTCAAGTTTGGTTTGATATTTACACGTGTGTGATTTAACAACAACTGAGTAAAGTCTGTGCTACTCTATACTTGAGATATTCAAGCCCAGACATAGTCAAACGTAAAAGGGAGTAAGAGTTCGAGAAAAAAGAGTACCTGCCATCTCCATGGATTAAATGTGCGAGCTTGTTTAAAGTGTTCTTGATCTAAATGTACCGCACGGAATGAGGCAAAAACCTTCCAACCCTTTGGAATTGTATAGTCTGCACCAAACCAACTAAAGCACAATGAACCACCTAATTTTTCTTGGCATGCGACACTCCATACTTCTTATGACGCGACATAGAACAGCAAGGACATTACATAATTGACGATTTATCGGTGGTTTTACAATTTACTTTATAAAAAGCTATTTTATTATACTTGTCTTTAAAATACATCTTCTCAAAACGGACAAAAATAAAAGATTCGGAACAATTATGAAAATATAACTCTTATTTTCATGACTTTTCAATAAAACTTATTAGATTTGATACTACATATGAAAATATAGATTAAATTTAAATCATACAATTTCGTGTAATTTTGTCTTCCTCCTCTTGAAAGATAAAAATATAAAAGTTTTCCAAATATTATCATGGATGAACATTATTATTCTCTCTAACATTACCTTTTATTCGAACATCTGTCGTAGTTCGTCTAAATATACCACTAATTATGTTGGCGACTCTTAAAGTCTCGTTAATAACCTGTATAAAGAGATTAAAATTAAAAAAAAAAAAAAACCTTCAAAACGGATAATTATATATAATTTGAATTTTACTTACACATTGAGTGAACGGCATAGACTTATAATCATTCCATTCTAAACCATCTGATGGTTTTTTCCTTGACCTGATTTTCTCATGCTCCTCCTGCCAAAGATGGGGGAGAAAAACAAAAGAATTATATGTTAATGTAAGAATGACTACTATCTCATCATTCCATGAAATAAAGAGACTTTTGTTGTTCATTAGTTGTGTTTTTGTGGGCATTAAGTTACAACAAAGTCTCAATTGATCAACACATGATTGCGGGTGCACGGATAGGCTGTCGCTTGTGAGAATTCAAGCATATTACATTGTTCTTATCGTCCTTGATCGTGTGAGTTGCTTAGAAGCCGTGTAGATGGACATGAGTACAATTGTACAAGATCAATGTATGTATTGACCTTACGTCATTCTTGCTCACTCGATGAACTCAAGCCTAGAAAGCTATGGTATATACGGAAGCCTTAGTTTTGTGGGTGAATGGACATGACCTGTTTTTAAGAGAACACTGCATTAGCATCATAAGTCATTTCCTGACAGGACGGAGTGTGATTGATCTTTAGACCTCAGGTGGTCATCATGCTCTGATGCTGCCAAATGTGGCCTTTCCACGAGCAAGAAAGGGCAGTGAGGAGCTGGGATGAAATCTATTCTACTTTTAATCAGATGAGATCACAAAGACTTTTTTTTAAGTATCCACGAGCAAGAAAGGGCAGTGAGGAGCTGTGATGAAATCTATTCTACTTTTAATCAGATGAGATCACTGAGACTTTTTTTTAAGTATACTTTTTACAGCTGTGACAATCAAGTAATATCAAAAGTGAGAAAAGTAACCCACCAATTCTGATTTCAATTTTCCTAAGTTAAATCTCCTTAAAATATCTTTAATTAAATTAATTTTCTAAATTTTAACATTAACTTATTAAATTGATTTATAATATTAAATTAGATTATAAATAACCTTCTACATAAGATGACATCATTTTTCCATCCTTATCAATAATCTCTATGAATATTAATTAACATTATTGATCAGTCCAGTGGCCTCCATATTTACCTCTTATAATTATCGTTTATAACTAAAAACCATTGCTAACTATAACCTCTCTAAGTTATTATAATTTTCATAATTTTAAGATTTAATTATAACAAATAACGGAAGATATGAAAAACATACCTCCTTTTTGAAAACTAAGACATGGTTAGGATTTCAGGTAGTCGACAAATAACTATTAGGAGGGATATAAATGTCAATGCGTGTTTGGTTTAGCAGATTACATGTGCAATGTGAGCCAACACCACATATTATTTAAATAATTTTATCATCATATTAATCTCTACATTTTAGGCTTGGATTGGGTTGAAGTTAGGTGGATAGAGGAGTGTGGGGTGTCCCATCAATCCTGGTTTCGTCACGTTGTGAATTAATTAATATTATAAATTAAAAAAATAGTTTTAAAAAAATTATTATAATTAATACATATTTAAAATTTATTAATTTTATATTATTCATCAAATATATAATATTAATTTATTTTTTTTTTCCGTAGAAAGCTCCTTGGAATTCAAGTGGCCAATAGAAAGGAGGGTGGTGCGGTTTGAAAGCATCATTGTATGTCGGCTTTGATGAATGTTCTATTCTTTTGACTTTCGTGGCTCGTACTTTTAATAAAACAGTGCTGCCACTGCTCTGATGCACTTCACATGTATTCAACTGTGCATCATGCATCACGAAGTGACACTAGAGTCAATTTTCCATAAAAAGCTAACCAACTTCTTCCTTTCTCTTTTGTATCCTTGAAGAGACGCTCGACTCAACATCTAGCCGATTAAATTTTTATCATATTAATTTCTATAATTATTTTAATAATTCAATTATGGACCTAACAGTCTCGTTAATCTGGATCATAAAAGTCCATAACTTCTTAAAAGGTCTTTTTTTTTTTTACCAAATCTTAAATCGTCCATGAACACAAGTGTGGAACACTAACTATAGGTGAATTAGATGTGTACAAAAATTTATGGTAATTATGCAAACAAGGTGTGTTTGTTTTAGTTTAAAAAATTTATAATCACTAAATATTATCTTGGTAATTTCAAAATATTATTATCACTAGTAAATTTTAATAAGAGACGATGATCGTGGAAGTCGATAACTAGTGGTTCAATTAACTATTATTGAAAAGTTAATGAAAAATAATTCAAAAAAATTATTACTATTTTTCTAAAGAAAGAAATCATTTTTCTCATTTTTTTTTATCAATAATTTCAATGATTGCTAGTTACAATCCTAGTGGTCAATCATTATCTATGTCTTCCAACACTAAAAACCACTAATATTCTCAAGAGATTATTTGATTGATTTACTTAGGTGATATCCAATAACTATCCTTTTCTTATATTTAATTGATAAATAGCTAGGTATAAAATGAGAAATAAAAAAAAAAGGGAGTTATGCTTCCTAACACAGGACACACAAAATAGACCCATTTAGATCAGATTAGTAGAAATGTTCTAACATAGAATAGAATCGAACATTAAAGAGATTAGTTGATAGATTTAAAAAAGATGGGCACCTAATTCCAATACGATAGGGATTTATGAGTAGGTAAATGGGTTAGATGCACCTCTTGCCTAGTAGGAGGTAATGAGGCTAGTCTCCAAACCAAACCCCCAACCCCCAATAAAGAAGTAGAGGAGGCCTTTCTGCATATGCATTTTTATTTAAATTCTTTCTATTTTTTCTATTTTTTAATCAATGGAGAATCTTAAAAAAAAAAATCTCTAGCAAAACTCAATTCGTCAATTTCAATCCAAGGTGCACCTTTATTGCTTTATTTTTTTAATATATTTCTAAATTTACCCATTGGACCCTTAATCAACTATTAAGCCATGAATTGATGTAAGGTATATTGATACATTTCAATATATTTATAATTTATTATTGATGTCATTTTAAGTGTAATTAAGTCAAGTAATAATTATTATTATTTTTATTTTATTTCTTAATAACTATAATTTTATTCCTATCTTATTACGCTTTACAAACTCAAACTTGTGATATTTTCAGCAATTACAAAACTTTAATTATAACAAATATTTGTTAAAAGTTAGAAAATGTTTTTTGGCAAACAAATTGTACCCTTAACTGTAATATTTTTGTTACTAGCATAACTATTGTCATCGAAAAAGTTTACAAGTTTATATCTACATACACACACATCTTTTTTTCCAAATTGTTGTTAAAAAATAGCAAAACATGGTTCTTCTTTCGAAAGACATCATTATCATGATTCGATCAAATGAACATGAATAGAACGCGTGTGACAATGTATGTGTAATAATTTCGACAAGGTGTGCAATCTTATGGTCTTTATTTTTCCACTTTATGTTGTACCACCTCGTGTGGACGGTTGAGAATTTAGATAAGGAAATTGAGGTTTCTAAAGAGGCCAGCACCATTATTAGGGTTTTTCGGGTCCCCCAAAAAATGTCACCTTCAGCAACAAAAGGGTGGACAAAATAATTACTAAGAAAAATATGATAGTAACTTTGCCACTTGGGGTTATTCTTTAATTTTTAACTCCAATTTTAGTTTTCTATTGAAAGAAGAAAAAAAAAAAAAACCCATATATCCTAAGTTCCAAAAACATAATATTGCATCCAACTATGATCGATTGATCGTGAGTTAAAATAACTCAAGAATAATAAGTGTTTAAGTTATAAATTGAAAACAAAATAAAGATAAAAGTAAGTCCGCAAAATAAAAAAAAAAAAGAAGAAAAAAATTACTTTTTTTTTTAATTATGTATAGAAAAAGCAATGTGTGTAGAGCCCCCTTTTCTCAACTTTTCACCTTCCGTGCTCAAACCTGTAGTCTCTGGTACTGGACTAAAAAAACAATTTACTATTTCTTTTCTGTCTATAAATTGTATTTATTTTTTAAAAATATTTTCTAGATACGATTCTCTATGATTCACTTTAATTATTTAATTAAGTAATTGAACCATAAAATCATGAAAGGATCACAAATAATAATGTTTTGGTTGAAGGAGAGAGAGAAAAACCTTTAGTTGTGCCAAAGCCAGAGGTGTTTCCGTGAGGAACTTCACGGCAAGAGTCATGATGGTGGGGGTTGTTTCATAGCCGGCGACGAGCAGCGCCACCAGGAAATCAACTATTTCGTCGTCGGAAAAGCCGGTCTCTCCGGCCAACAGGGCTGCCAAGATATCGTTTCTCATCACACTTCGCTCACTTTCTTGCCTTCTCTGCCTCACTATGGCGCTCAAGGCTTCTGCTACCTTTGTCCTAGCCTTCAAAATCAAATGACACGAAAACCTTAGTCGATTGATTAATCAATTAACAATATGATCTGTCGTTTGGTTAACATCAAATCAAAAGTGAAAAACGACAATTGAGTTAATTAGTTGATTTATTGTAAGATGGCATCTTCACATTTGAGAGGAATCCAATAGCTAAATAGTTGGAAACCCCGTTACATAATTGCTCTCCAATATCCTTTTCAGGACAAAGTGTCACTACCATATCACACGTGCATTTGTTATACATAAAGATCAGATTAGATATTGTACCAACTACCAAGAAATTATCAGACAAGTATTTAAGAATTTTCTAGGATTACTTAAGAATTAGGAGTGCACACAATTCAGTTTACCCCGATTTGTGATCTTGATCAAGCTAATCATAACCTTAATCTTGAACCAAACCAACTGCGTGGAATACAAACGATTTCTTTTTTTGGCATGATTTTATACCCCTTTTTATAAAAAGGGTTTGGTTTGATTTGAGTCAATTTCCAAATTGAACTATAGTGAACTATAAACCATATATCTAATTTTATACTGCAAAAAATCCTGAAGAACTTTTAGTGATTTGGTTTGCTTATACCAATTCCTATTTGGTAATTGTGGATTGATGATATCTATAACAATTTAACCATTTAATGACCATCAAGGATTTTTACAATCATATAGGTGGAGCCATCCAGCTCATTTAAATTGTTATAAGATTTAATACAGTTGTTTAAATGATGGATCCAACGCTCCTCCAACATTGTCCTCTATATATAATGCACGTAAGAGATGATAAGAAAACAATTAAACAAATGAAGAGTTACTCGGATGGCACGACGGTAGGTGGCGGAGAAGAGCGGGAAAGGAACGGTGAAGAAGCCTTCAATGACGAGGACATACTCTTTCCTTAGGTTCTCTGTCCATTCATTTGGATCAAAACTCATTAGTTGCTTCACCGTCAATTCGAATGTAATCTGCATCCCCCAAAAATTTGTGATAAAATCATGATTATATTCATTCATCGTCTTAATTACAAGAAGAAAGAAAATCCAATTTAATATGCTATTTAACTTTATTATGAAATAATTATAAATAATAATAATAATATTGTTAAATCTATCATATAACTGTTAAAATGGCTATAAAAACTATTATAATAAAGATTTTAATAATTAAAAGACGATAAATTAAATGATTCGTTATGATAATTCATTAGCATCCTAAAGCAACCTAAAATTTGTCCATTTTGATAATTCATAATTCGGTGGGACCTAATCAAAACAATGATGTATTTGTAATCAAATTTCAGCTTTTCAAAATGTTTATTTCGAAATGGAGAAAAAAAGGGTCTGAAACAGCATGAGATTGAATGATTCTGTAGCCGTACGTACACCTTTTCCTTCAAAGAGTTCAAGTCCTACGCAAGAAATTAAGAGCAAAATCGGACAGTGATTTCTAGATATCATGGAGATATTTACAATGTTTATTTTTTTATAAAAAAATTAATTACGTATTTTATGAATAAAATAAATGTATCATAATTCTAAAATTTATAAAAATATAAGATATAGAAAGAAATAATGTTCAAACTTAAACATGGGCGTATTCAGCTTCGTACTTGTAACGTAGAAGAATAGTTTTAACAGAATTCGAAAAATTTAAGAAACTCCGATAGAACATAATTATTAGATTAAATATGTTTGCATGTGTTTATTGTAATAGGATCAACTTACCATAAAAACTGAAAATAATATTACCACTAAATTAAAATTGATATATTCGACATAACAAAAACATGAAAAAGAATAAGCAAATAGTGCAATATTTATGCAAGGAAAATTATCGTCCGTACCTTTTTTGATTCCTCCATTAGAAGAACCCGGTCCGACCAAGAATCCATGTTGAGCCGAACCAACCGGTCTATATCAACCAACAGATGATCCCTTATAATTGAGGAATTCGCAAAACTCATGGTCAAAGAATGCATTTTCTTGTGAAGATTTCCCTTCATCACCAACAACGAATGTTTCCCCAACAAATTGCAGATCGAGCCAGGGTAACTCGATTCGAACAGCTTCCCTTCGTTTTGCAATATGAACCGGTTCGTTTCTGGATCGGCCGAAAATACGGTCGGTTCACCGAATACATGGGTGGTGAACACCGGACCGAACCGCCTCACTCGTTCATCGATGAACGGTTCGGGGTTTTCGGTCTTGTAGGCAGAAATGAGCTGGAGGGTCTCGCCGAGAACCGGGAGGCCGAGGCATCCCGGTGGCAGCCGTAAGCGGCGGCGGGCGGTGGACCGAATTAGGAGGAAGAGGAGGGTAGAGATTAGCAATGTCAACGGGACTGTGAGTAGGAATAACGAAGCCATGGATATGAATGATAGTTTTAATTTCTAGGAGGACATTAGCGTTTATGTATGGAGGTAACGTGTGTGCAATGTGTTCGATTTGGAATAGGTAGCACACGAGGGGTAATAAATACGATGTGTAAGGAGAAGGGTGGAGGGGGGTTTTGCTTTAGGAAAGGTCATAAGATTGTCGGAAAGCGAATAAAGCTTCTCCCAAACATACACTTTGCTTTCATAATTTCACTCGTATGTCATTGAGGATAAGACCACGTAAAAAGAGAGAACGATTGATGGAAGGGTAGGAGGAATGGTTTAGGGACATTTGTCTAATTAGATTATCCTTTTAAGTATATATATATATATATATATATATATTGATGGAAGGGTAGGAGGAATGGTTTAGGGACATTTGTCTAATTAGATTATCCTTTTAAGTATATATATAGACCGAAGGAGGCAGAAAGGGGTTGTGGGCCTCCGGTATATAAAAAAATATTTAATTAATTTTAAAAAACTAAAAATATATATTATATTTATATTATTAAGTATAAATTTTATTATAAAATTTAATATGGCCTAACGGTTAAATGATTTTTTTTACATATTCAAGATTATGAATTTCATTTCCGTTATAATCATATTCCTTTTCGAGTTCCATTTATTATTTGTCTTTCAATAAATAATATTCATTCTTTTTTTTTGCTATAATTAATAAAATTTAATTTTATTAATTAAAAAAATGATAATTAAATAAATAAATTCTTAATAGATACTATTTATTTATTAGTATTTTTATGATGAATAATAATTATATTTAATATTATAAGTATTTCAATCATATTATATAATACATGAATAAATAATAGCAATTTATATTACTTAAACTACTAATATTTTCTTGTATTATTAATATTATGAAAGAAAATAAGTATTATTGAATAATCAATCGTCAAATCACTTATATTGAAGAAAGTATATTCATATATATATTTTATGATACTACTAATAACATAATCTTACAAAATCAATATAAAAAAATTATAAAATGCTATATTATTTATTTTATGTTGTTATTTTCATTCTACTTGTAATTTCTTGTTTAAATACTTATGATTTATTTTTGTTAACAATAAAACTTATACAAGTTTTATATTTTGATTTTGTTTTTTTATAAATTAATAGTAATATTTTGACTAATATATATGTTCAATGAAATGCTAAAAAGTTTATTCATTTAATTTTTTATAAAGTATATCAAATATCTATAATTAATACCTAAATTAAGTTTAATTTTACTTTTCCATTCAATATTAGATTGTGTTAAAGATACTTTTATCTATATATACATAATATACATTATAATTGTAAGGATAAGTGAATGTTTTTTAATGAGTAATTCTAATATTGATTTTAATATTGTAAATTCGGCCCCTCAATAGTACGATTTTGCGTCTATTCCTGCATACATGCACACATTAGAGACTGCTTATTCATATTAGAAATGCTTTTTTAGAGGGAAAAAAAATTGACAGCACTCAATTTATTAGTTAGAATATTGGAAAAGGAGATTTGATTAATTTCTATAAATAAAATATAATTGATATTTCTTATCTATATAGCTATTAATGAGTTTTTTTTTTTAATATTGCTAGAATATTATTAAATTTGATTAATGAGATAACTATTCTATAAAATTCCTATTATTATCAAATAAAGAACTATCAATTCCTTTTCATGATTAAGAGAATATATATTTCTTAATCTTTTCTTGTATATTTTCATATATTACACATAGAAAAACTAGCCAACAACAAAATCGCATACTAGATTAAGAATATAATTGGTATTATTAGATGTATTTCTAAAAAATTTCTAATGTTACCCTTACTACAACCAAACAAAGTAAAAATGACTATTACTTCTCTAGTTTATTCAATGAAAAATTTGTAATTCTATTCACACGTTATTTTATCTTACCAACCAAACAATGCAATAAGGGTTAAGTAGAATTCATTCTTATTCTTTTCCAAAGAAAAGCATGAGACGATGATAATACAAATTTATATAAGCTTTTCAAGAGGAGTAGGCATGAAAACACCTAACCCAGTGCTGCTCTATTTGGGCCTACATCCACTTAATGGAACTTATATTAACTAACGAGAACATATTAACTTAAATCTTCTAGAATGGACTGACTCCCACACAATTTCTTATGATAGATGGCTACTATGACTATTGGGTGAATTCCACTTTGTATTCATGTTTTTTTGCTATATACATCATTTTGTATATATGCACTTTTGTTTTTGGCACTTCATATATCTATCTTTTATTTCTATCAATCAATATTAACTAAAAGATATAGAAAAATAATAAACAAGGAAATCAAGATTTGGGTCAAATTTAAATAGAGGGTTGAGCTTTCAAATGGTTAAAATAGAATATTAATGTTATATTAAGTGATTCAAATAGAGAATCAATTTTTTAAGTGGTTAAAATAGAATATTAATGTTATACTAAGTGATTTAAATAGATGATCTTTTATTGTTTTGTAAACATACTAAGTGGTTTAAATAGAAAATCTATTACTATCTGTAAATGTGCCATAATGGGATCTCTTGTTCAAACTATTTAGCATAACATTGATTTTTTATTTTAATAACTTAAAATTTTAATTTTCTATTTAAACTTGATTTCAAACGTTGATCTCCTTGCTTGTAATTTTCTCTAAAAGATACATACCATTTTATGAGTGGTCTACAATAATGAATTTAATAAAATATTATTATTAAATATACTTAATTGAATAATATAATAAAATAGTTAAAAATAGAAAAAGAATTTAAAAAGAAAAAAAGAAAAAAGAAAACTATAATATATTAATAAAAAAAAAAGAAGCTCGGCAACCACCCTAAGGATAGGATCAAACCCCTCATATGATGGCTAGTGTCCATTGCCCTTGAGAGGGCTAGCTAAGTCTATGTTTATGTGGTTGGTAACTATTCATTATCATAGTTGGGTCATGATCAACACAAATGTGATTTGGACTAGCCATGTCATGAGTTGGGGCAGCCAACCAGTTTTTTTTTTTTTTTCCTGGTGGTTTGACTGACTTTTTTTAATTGATTTTATATTACTTAGTTAGATATATTGAATAATATTATTGGAAGCTAACATGTATCATCTATTTAACATTTAACAGAATATAGATGAAACACATGTATATATAAGTGTCAAAAATAAAAACATAAGCGTGTAAAGTAGTAAATGGTGTTAATACAGATATAAAAAGTGTAATATACCTGGATTATCTTAACTCTAGAATGGGAAATTATGGGGTAAAATTCCTTAGGTACGGAGAAATTTATTTAGCTTTATATGATATTCGTAACTCAGCCATTGTCTCGTCTTAGGTACGGAGAAAGGGTTATATATATATCACGATTCCTCTGAAATCAGATGGCTACACCTTATGCTCGTCTCATTATTCATGCTCAACCAATCAGGCTATTAGATAGGGACTTGTCGTTTTTAGTTTTATTTATTATAAGAAAGCGTTAATAAGTTTTCGGGAATTTCCTAAAAAGTATTTTTTTTTAATATTTGTTTTCTTTGAATATATAATTAATGTTAAATTATATGATTTGTTGTTATCAAGGCTCGAAGATCGATAGCTTCTTGAATAAAGTAGTAGTTTGGACATGATAATTTAAAGATGGCGTCGTATGGGACGCTTCTCCAGCTCTATAAGATTGTAAACTTAATTATTGACGCTACAAGCACCACACCAAGGACCGTATGACAGTCTGCTAGCTAGTCATCTATGCTGAAATCTAATTTTATTTTCTGCCCTTTCTAAAGCATACGTGACTTGTTTCTCATTATGGCCCAAGAAGATTCCATGGAAATTAATGGTATACGTGTCTCTTTTTCAACCATATTATGACTTTTATTTTTTATTTTTTTCCTCTTTCCTTCAAAGCCATTAACTAAAGAGAGCACTCGAATATACCGGTACAAATGTATCTAATCTTATTAAATTCAAAGTTAAGCTATATTTCATTAAAACAATATTGGGATGAATAACCCCTTGTAAAATCTTTGAGTGAACGCTTTTTTTAAAGGTGTATGAATCAACATGCTTGCCCTAAGCCATCCTCAAATTCACCAAAACATCATGCTTTATTATTGCAAAAAAGCCACCTTGAACCGATGACCTTGAATCCTACGAGTTCCTACCATAAAGGATAACTCTTTCTCGGGGTCAATCATTAAATTTGGAGACGACAAACATTATAGCAAGCCAATAGAGACTTATTATGAAGACTCCATATTGTTAAACATTTCTTATGCCTAGAAGGTGTTTGAACTAATCATTCAAGCCTCAAAGTCTTTGAAATTTTCAAATGGATTCTCAATAATCGCAATCGAAGCAAGAATTTATATCATACTTTTTAAGGATGAACAAGATTATTTAGAGTTGTTGAAGATGATCCTCGGTTTGTTAATGTAAAATTTCTTATAATATGTAGATGAAAACCTAATTTCAAGACCTCCTTAGCTAACTTTTGCTGGCTCTATAGATTCACAATTAGAAGTTCCTCTTGGAGTATTATGCTCTCTTTGCCTTCAAAAGAATAGCTGAAACTATTGGGCTCGTTGTGATACCTATACTCTCAATATATAAAGAGGATGCTTTACAAGATTGTGTGTCAAGGTAATGCATATATCATGGGAGGCGAGGTTCTTCACTCCCAAAGTGTCTATACGATGATCAATCATCTTTAGATTTCCACTTTTACTTTAATTTAGAATGACAAGCTAAAGTTCTCATCCTTGTCTTCCTAGGTCCATTTCCAACCCATTATTCAGAAACCCTGTATGTTTCAGAGAACTAACTATTTCTAATGGTTTCAGCCTATCATGGCTTCATCAAGTCCCATCATGAGAGCGACATCAATTTGCTCAAGGGAGATTAGACTCACCTTTAGAGTAGACCCACTCCTAAAATGAACTACCCCACTAATACTACTCATTTTACTACAAGCTTAAGTTGATCCCTCTATGTTAGCTCTAAGGTCATAGATCATGATATTCTCCCCTACCTAAATTCATGATGCTTTTATCATGAGGCCAATTTATTGCCATTACCTCCCTAAAGATTGCTAACCTTTCTCAATTTCTTGTAAGCTCTATCCAAGATCATCTTTGCCAACCACAAGCTTTGGCTAGCCCTCAACCATTCTTCCAACCTCTAAGATTGCTTATTATTGAGTTTCTTACTGATAGAGTAGCCCAATAAAGCACGTTTACAAAGATTTTGGGCAAAATCTCGTTATAGTCTGTCATGCGACACAACTACTTCTCTAGCAATGAAATCCTTCCTCTAATAGTTGCTTTTCATCAAGCTTAACCCACAGAAGTTCATTTGCCAACAAGAATTACCCATCATTAAACACACCGTGTAACATTTAGGCATTTTGATGCAGCTAAAATATTAGTATTGATACCACTTGTCATATGATTCAAGGTTCTACCCTCCTAAAGTGCTTATGCAATGCTTAGTCATCCTTGAATTTCCACTTTTACTCATATTTAGGATGGTGAACTAATCTTCTTAGCCTTGTCTTCTTAAGTCTAAATGAGCCTATCCTTCTCATTAGGAGAGCTTTCTTAACATTCTTGCAGTCTCTTACATGTTTAAGAGGACCAATGATCCCACTGGTTTCAATGTTTCATGGCCTTATCTAGAAAATGGTATCAGCTTCCGACCAATTTGCTTTAACCTTCAAAATATACCCAATCCCACAAATTTCTCTACCGATGCCTCTTGCTTTGCTATAAGTGTGAGGATCTAAACTTAAGCAATAATGTTAAAATTAAAATAATATATATATATATATATATGTGTGTGTGTGTGTGTGTGTGTGTGTGTGTGTGTGTGTGTAAGGTAAAATCAATGTATATATATATGTATATATATGTTATAAGTTAAAAATAAAATAAAATAAATATATATAAAAATAATAATAATAATAATAATAATATGAATTATATGGGCATATATATATATATATATGGAATATATATATATGTAAAAAAAATGTACATATTATATTATATTATATTATAGCTAAAAAGAAAATAAATAAAAGAGGAAGGAAAAAAAAATATGGAACAGCACCCTCTTTCAATGTCAGCAAAATTAAGTAATATTATATATATATATATATATATATATATATATATATATATATATAGACATTAGAATAGAGAGAGAAAAAAAAAACAAATCATCAAAAATTAGATAAAAAAGAAACCAAAACTCTCTCCATTTCATCCGAATTTTCTGGGCAAAGTGAAATTGAAATTTCCAACATGCAATCATCAGGATAGGAAGAAGAACAAGATTGAAGTAGGATGCAACAAGAATTTGAAGAAATTGAAGAAAAAAAAATCAAATTAAGTAGGGAGGATTTTTTCTGTTCGTTCGAAGGGGGTAGGGTAAATCTGCTGCTAGGCCAAGCCAGGGTTAAGGTTTTGGGTGGGAGAGGATTCCGGCCAACATAGTGGCTGCCGGCTTTAGTGGCCAGAGGCCGGTGAACAGAGCAGCCCTCGGTAACGCCTGAAACTTCCTATTTTTGTTAAAAATATTAAATGTTGATGAAAAATTATGATTTTTGGTATTCTGGCATAATTTTGTATGCATATTAATGTGATAATTTTATTTTTTTTGAAATTTGATTCACAAATATGTGGTCCTTAACAAATGCTCTGTTCTGGTCGTAAATTAAATTGGAAACTAAATAGGTCAAATGATGTATTTTTTATGTAAATTGGAAACTAAATAAGTCAAATATAAGATCCTTATATGATTTATTAGATCACCAAATCAATAATTGTTCAGATTGGAGTTGTTTTCTATTTTTAGTGAATTTTTCAAGCTAATTACCCTGTTCTGGCCAAATTAAATCCTTAACAAAATTAGAGAATTTGATTTGATTAGTTGAATTTGATGTTCAGATGAGGTTCATTGAAGCATAATATGATTTTAAGAAGCTTGGGTTAGTTACGAAACAAAAACGGGAGTGTTCGGTGCAAAATCATGATAATTTAGAACCATACGATATAATATAGAATCAGATCGAAATTTAATTACATTAATATATAATAGAGCGTAGTATACCCACATGTATATGAATGATAAATTGTAGAAAAATGGTGGATTATACGAGGTTATGATGGAATTTAGGGGTTTGGAATACTGAATTAGCAATGTAGGGTTCAATAGAGTGAATGAGGTAACATTGATTGGTATACTGATGATTCAGGTGTTTCTATTGAGTAAGGAGGACAAAGGAATTTAGCCGGTGCGACTATTTGGATTGGTATACATTGTTTCAGGTGAGTACCCCCTTAACTCCTCTCTTGGGTACAAGTGGTTGATAATGTAGACTACTTGTTATTGGCTGAAATTACCTTATACGATCACTTACTGTGATCAATGCAGGAGGATTGTTGAATTACATTGGTTTGCTGATGGTTGGTTGTGTGTCATGATATGATTGGATTATGAGGAAAAAAAGGGGGGGGGGGGACATTCTAGAATATCCTAGAATAAGAGTTGGGTGCGGGATTTGATTATACTATTCCTGATTGTATGTGATGTAATGAACTTAAATTATTGAATGCTTCATGATTGTGATGTAATGATGGGTTATTTTTAGCTTATTAGATGGAGTTTATATGACTGGTTAAGTTCATACTATTGTTGTCGTGGTAATGATGAAATGTTTAAATGGATAATAAAACGGGGTTTAGGCTATAAGTACCTACTAACCCAAAACACTTAATGTAAGAAAAGTCCTGTTCCCTGCCTAGTAAGTTTGTGGTAGGACCTTTGAGTCGACCCGGATGGGTTTGAGGCATGGTCGACGGACCGGCCCAGTTCAGTGACCTATGGGGATCTGGTCACCCCTTTTGTTCGAGGCAGGTGAAAGGCGAGCTGAATGTTTCTAACTAAAAAGAGTATATAAGGATGTCTTAATTGGTTGAGAAAACATTAAGTTTTGAAAAGTACATGAGGGTAGTTTATCTACCAGTTGACAGGCTTTGCCTGGATTAATTGAAAAATATTTGTGACATGTGAGTAAACAAGAGTGATTGAAATGGTCTCTAATGAAAAGGTTATGAGTTTAGCAAAATGGAATTACAGGGAAAATATCACTAAGTAAGATCATTGTGATGTTAAAATGTAATAAATTGAATTGGGTTTCTTGCGAGTATAACTTGAGTTGAAAACTTGCTTGCTTGAGTAATCACTTCAAGGTATTTGATAATATTGTTGATTACTATTATGTGATTTTGTTGTTTGTTTTTACTGGGTTGCTTGATTTTATACTCACTTTGCTTCTTAAGAAGCTGAAGGGTTAATGTTTTTGCTAACCTCAGGTACAGATACTGAAGAATAAGTTATTGGAGACTCGGGTTTTTGGAGAGCGTCAATAGAGGCAAAGAAGCCCTTAGTTTCATTTTGGAACCTTTGTTATTTGTAATAAGATCTATAGGTGTTAATCTTCAAATTGTAATGTAAATATTTGTGTGTATAAGGTTGGATTTGTAATCTTTTTAGCCACTTAAGGCTACAGGATTAATCATGGGCTATGCCTACTTACCGGGAATGCAGATCCCGATGGTATATATATATGATGTATGATGTGACAAGAGATTTTAAGTACATGTGTTTATATATGATTTGGATATGAAATGATAGCGCTGTTAGCGCCATTTTATAGGACGTTTATAAAATTTCATACAGGTTGGAGTTACAGGTTCAATATTAGCAGAATTTGCCTTATCTCTAATTCAGAGATGGCATAGCAACCCACCTACAGGTACCAAGGATAATCACAGGAATTTGGGAACAGGTTCAAGAATCAGACCTAGTAGGTGGGTTGCTACAATAAGCCCAAGTTGATCCTTTCATGTTGGCTCCAAGGTTATAGACCATCATGTTTATTCTGAGCCCTTCCTTCTCATTAGGACAACTCTTTTGGCATCGTCAAAATCCTTTGTATGTTTGAAAGGACTAACTATTTCTACTAGTCTTGGCCTGCCTTAACCTTATCGGGAGAGCAACATCAACTTTTGATTAGTTTGCTCACGGAAAGCTAGACCTGCCTTTAAAGTACCCTGAAGACAAACTACTCTACTAATACTACTTACTTCACTATAAGTATGCATTGACTCCTCTATATTGGCTCTAATGTCATAAATTGTAACACATGCATGTACATGGAAAACTAAGAGACCAATCAACGAGAGACTAAAATAAGAATCGACCAATTCAACATAATACCAACCTTTTGGTCAAAACCTATGGACTTCCTTGGTATGTTACTATTTTTGGTTTTCTACATTAATTCTTTTATGTTATTTAGCTTTGTTAGTTTTCCTTTTTCATTTATTTCTAATGTTATTTCCTTTCAATTAGTTTCCATTTTCATATATTTCGTAGTTATTGGGCTATATTTCCTTTCACAAAAGTTAATTTTTTATTATTATTTTTTTTTATTTTTAGCAGCAAGGTTTTGATGAACAAGTTATTTAAATTCTATGTGCCATACCAATATTTATTTAATACCATAGGTCATTTTATCAATCATTTATCATAACAACCATTGATTTAATATATTCCTCCACTCAGTTTCAATACTTATGCATGATATTGAATAATGATTTTGTCCATATCTTTTTATTTTTGTTCATAAGTATACTAGAAAACCATAAAAGTACCTTCTTTGCTATTTTATTAGTATTGAAAACCTTAGATCTAAGATCCTATATTATTTTGTATCAAAATTTTGAAGGGCATGCTTTTACATTAAAGAAAATTTGTGGTGTCATTTCTCTTTTCATCAAGTGGAGATTTAGAGATAGGATTGAGCTTTATATTTAAAAAAAAAAAAAAAGTTGGGGGCGGGGTACATTTTATTATATGGTTCAAGTAGAGGATGACATGACAAATTTGTTCTAACTTCATTACTTATAGCTAACATGGCACATTAAAATAATGAAAAACAAAATAACAGAAGAAGAAAGAAGGGGGATATACATGCAAGGGATGGTTACTATGGTGCTTGGCCTCTATAGATGCGTCAAACAACTTAGTGAGGTGGTGGTGGTACTAATGAATTGTCATAACAAATTAAGAGCTTAGCTTGCAAGTCTTGCATTGATTTGATATCAATAAATTGGAATTAGAGTGAAGTTGGCATGTAGGATTAGGATTTTCTAGATGAATCAAATCTAAATGAGTTTGATCAAATTAAGCTTAAGTTTGTTAATTGCTACTGTTAAATGATATATGTATACTAGTCCAACATCTCTTAGTTAATAGAATATCAAGCTTATATACGTATATAAATACTTATACAGTATAGTATTTGAAAATAATAAGAATTTAAGGTTTGTCCTCTCTCTCTATTTTTTCCTTTCCTCTTAACATGGTATTATAGCTAAGGAATGAGAAATCCTAAATTTGCCTAAACACTTAAAAATAAAAAATCTTAATTTCGGCACGTGAGGTACTATTCACCTTACCCTAATTTCGGCAGGGAGGTACTTTCCAGTGTCTGATTTGAAATCCGATCACATCACCTTATTCCTCTCTTCTTCGTTGTCATATCCTAGAAACCTTATCGGCGGAAGCTCCTCCACATGCCACCATGCACCGTCGCTATCCTCTATATCTAATTATTCGAGGGTTCACAGTAATTGTTTTGCTTTATTGAGGCATAGAACAACAACACTGTCCTCTTCTGTACTATTCACCGTCGACCGCCACCGCCTGTCGCCAACCACCACTGTGTGTTTGTTCTTTTCACCTTTTTTCATTCCTTTTTAAGGTGTTCTCTTAATCCAATATGGCTTATGATAGTTCCTCATCAACAATTAGTCATTTTTTGAGGTTATTATCTCCTTCTCCTGCTATTGCAAACCGAGAAACTAATGGGCAGTTCAAATTATTTATCTTGGTCTACAGCAGTCGAGTTATGGTGTATGGGTCAAGGTGTACAGGATCACTTGACCACTTGAGTAGAAAATGTGGAGAAAGAAAATAAAAATAATTAGCTACGAGCTGATGCTTTACTATTGAGTCTTCTATGGCAATCCATTGATTATTCCCTTCGTCCAATTTACAATCATTATCGCACATGCTATAATGTATGGATTCAAGAAAAGAATCTTTATACTAATGACATACAACGTTTGTATTCAGTAATTTCTAACCTACTTAATTTGAGACAATTGGGAATGTCTATTACTGATTTTCTTGAGAGATGGGCATCTATTAAGGCTAAGTATAACTCTCTCCTTCCTTCCGGTTAGTCACTCAACGATGATTTGGTTAAGAGGGAAAAATTCTTTATGGCCTGCATTCTTGCTACGCTCAGTCCTAATCTTGCTCCAATTCGTGATCAAATACTGGCTAGTCCTATTATACCATCTATGGATGAAGTTTTCTCCTGCCTTCTTCATATCTCATCCATCCTTAATGCACCTTTATCTGGTTTTCCTCCTGTGGACAATTTAGCTTTTGCTTCTCATGTGGCTCCTAAAGCTGGAATAAATTCAAGAGAAGCACAAAGTGGAGATCGTGGAGGTAATAGGGGAGATCGTCCTAGATGTACTTATTGTCATCGATAGGGACATACTGAAGATAAATGCCACAAGTTACATAGACGTCCTCCGCGTGCTAACATTATTTAGAATACTAATTCTGAATCATTGGAAGAATAGCATCAGGACTCTCTTCTACTCACAGGAGCTAATATAGAAAATTACCTTCAATATCAAGCTTCAAAGTAGTCATCATCTTCTACTACTTCCTTTGCTTATACTGGTAAATCTGTTGTGTGTCTCACTCAATCTTCTTCTTTAGGCGCATAGGTGGTTGATTCTGGTGCTTTTGAACATATTTCTAGTAATTCTCAATTGTTTTCTCATTTTGTTGAATCTACCTCGTTACCATCAGTCACTGTAGCAAATGGTTCACATATAGTTGCCAAAGCGATGGATAGGGCTCAACCTTTATCATCTCTACCATTAGAACATGTTCTTTATATTCCTCATTGTCCTTTTAATCTTGTCTCTATTAGTAAAATCACCCGTGCACTAAACTGTTCTATTAAATTTGACCCTCATTCTGTTATTTTTCAGGACCTCAGTACAGGACAGATGATTGGCATAAGATGTGAGTCACAAGGGCTTTACTACATCAATAAGTCACCAGCTTCTTCTATTACATGTTCTGCTACAATCTCTCTAACTCTTCTTCATAATCGGTTGGGCCATCCTAATTTTTCCAAACTTCAGAAGATGGTTCCTCACTTATCGCATTTATCTACTTTAGAATGTGAGTTGTGTCAACTTGGAAAACAGTCTAGGATTTCATTTCCCAAAAGAGTCAATAATCGGGCTACATCTCCTTTTTCTATAGTTCATTGAGATATTTGGGGCCCTAATCGTGTCATCTCTATTTTAGGTTTTCAATATTTTGTAACCTTTATTGATGACCATTCTTGATGTACTTAGTTATATTTGATGAAAAATCATTATAAACTATTTTCCATTTTTTAGTCTTTTTGTGCTGAAATCAAAACTCAATTTAATACATCTATACAAGTCTTGCATAGTGATAATGCTCCTGAGTATTTTTCTATTCAATTTATGTCATCCCATGGAATTTTACATCAATCTTCTTGTACTTACACACCTTAACAAAATGGTGTTGCCGAACGTAAAAATTGATATCTAATTGAGACTGCTCATACACTTCTTTTACACCACCATGTTCCTACACGTTTTTGGGCTGATGTTGTGCTTACTACATGTTATCTCATTAACAGAATACCTTCCTCTATCCTTTAGTACAAAATTCCTCACACTATCTTATTTCCTTATCAATCATTGTATAGTCTTCCCCTTCATGTCTTTGGTTGAACATGCTTTTTTCATGATATGTCTCCTAGTTAGGATAAACTCTCAGCTCAATCTATTAGGTTTGTTTTTCTTGGTTATTCAAAACTTTAAAAAAGGTTACAAATGCTATTCTCCTATTACTCGTTGTTACTATTTGTCTCCTGATGTCACTTTCTTTGAATCTTCTCCTTTCTATTCCTCATCTTCGTCTGATAGTCCTATGTTTAAGGTTTTACCTATTCCATCTCAATTAGCTCTTCCTGAGTTTATCCCTACTATTCCTGAGTCTATTCCTCTTATCTATAACTCTAGTTCTTCCCCTTCACCATAGCAGGTATACCATCGACGCTCTCAAAACCTACCCTCCTTAGCATCTCTACCTCCTTCAGATGCTCCTATCGACTCACATTCTGATCCAATGCCTCCACCGACTGAGGACCTCCTTGAAACAAACCTTCCAATCACTCTCCGAAAAGGTATTCATTCTACTCATAATCTCCACTCTATGTATAATTTTCTCAGTTACCATCGATTGTCCCCATCTTATTACAATGTTGTTTCATCTTTATCTTCTATTACTGTTCCTAAAAATGTAAGTGAGGCACTTTCATATCTAGGATGGACACAAGCAATGGTAGAAGAGATGACCACCTTACATGCTAATGATACTTGGAAGTTGGTCCCTTTACCTCATAGAAAGTCTCTAGTTGGGTGTCGATGGGTTTATGCTGTAAAAGTTGGTGTTGATGGTCATGTTAATCGGCTTAAGGCTTGATTGGTTGCCAAGGGTTATACTCAGGTGTATGGTTTGGACTATGTTGATACTTTTTCTCTTGTTGCTAAGATGTCATCTATTTGCTTGTTTCTATCCATTGCAACTATGAAACACTGGCCTTTATACCAGTTGGACATAAAAAATGCCTTTCTTCATGGTGAACTTCAGGAGGAAATTTATATAGAGCAACTGCCTGGCTTTGTTGCTCAAGGGGAGTCTAATCTGGTATGTAAACTTTGTCACTCACTTTATGAGTTGAAACAGTCTCCTCATGCTTGGTTTAGCCGGTTCAATACGGTGGTTATAGAGTTTGGTATAACTCGTAGTTCATCTTATCATTCAGTGTTTTATAAGCACACATCTAAAGGGAAATGTATTTACTTAATTGTCTATGTAGATGATATTGTCATAACCGGTAACGATCGGGATGGTATTACTGACTTGAAAGCACATCTTTTCAAGTATTTTCATACTAAAGATCTTGGCTTATTAAGGTACTTCCTTGGTATTGAAGAGGGAGGCTCAATCCAGTTCCAGTATTGTTGTTTCCCAAAGAAAATATGCTTTAGATCTTCTGGAAGAAATTAAGATGCTTAATTATAAAACTATAGATTCTCCAATGGATCCTAATGCGAAATTATTACCAGGACAGGGAGAGTTATTTGCAGATCCTAGTAGATACCGTCGGTTAATTGGTAGACTTAGTTATCTTACTATCACTCAAACTGATATATCATTTGCTGTTAATGTTGTTAGCCAGTTTCTCCAGTCACCCTATAACAGTCATTGGAATGCAGTTGTTAGGATTTTTAAATATATTAAGAATGCTCCAAGTAAAGGCTTACTGATAGAGCCATTTTATACTCAATCTTTATAGTATAAATTGTGTTAAATTATTATTGATTTTATAGAAATCATAAGGAAATGGTACTTAATTCTAATCATGGTGATAAATCAGGTAAAATGGAGTCAAGGATGTTAATTCAAGTAAATTAGAGAAGTCATCTACAACTTGGATCAAGACAAGGAATTACACCTCTAGAATGAGACACGGTTGGAGATTTGGCCATGTTGTAAACCGTGCTACACACTGCATGAAGAGAAGGAGTGACACGGCCTAGGGCACGACCGTGGTGTAAGCCGTGGACCAAACCCTGCTTGAAGCCGTGGTGGAAGCAAGACGTGCCAATGAGAAGAACTTGTGGAACTTTTGCAGAGTATAGCTCGGCTTGAAGTCTAGCCGTGTGGGTGACATGCTGGGCTTGGATGAAGACTTGTAGATTATTCACAGAGGAAGGCACGATTGGAAATCTAGCCGTGGTATAGGGCGTGGTATACACTGGATAAGGAAGATGATACGAGAATTATGCACAGAGGAAGGCACGGTTTGACCCACGCCGTGTGGTAGGGCGTGCCAAGCGGACGAATCTTCACTTCTCGAAATCTACTTGGAAAAGGAAAGATATCTTCGTATCTTGCTAACAAAAGATCACATGCCATCCCTCAAACATTATAAATAGAACCAACCCTAGAGGGTTAAGACAATCTTTAATCTTTCTTTCAAACATTTTACCTTTGATCTGGGAAACAAGAAGGAAGGCCGGAGGCAGAGCAAGCTATCCGGGTTCATTATGTCTTTACTTTTTATTTCGTTTTTCTTATGAACATGAGTGGCTAAGCTACTTTTCTAGCCAAAGGGTCATAGATGTTTAATTCTACATGAATTGTGAGGTCTAATTGACTTGTATTTATTCTATTCTTTGTCTTTGGGTATTCATATATCTTCTGATTGTTTTGTCATTATTATTTTGTTGATTGGTATGTACTTAATTAGCAAGATAATATATTGTCAACTAGCACGTCAAATCCGTAATTGTTTGATTGTTCTAGTCTTAGTGACACGATAACATGTTCGGTTATAAGAATAGATGATCGAATTCATGTTATGGAGGTGTATGATCATGTTTAAATAGGTTATCTTATAATCTACTGGCATGAATTGGTGGTCTCTCTAGATTTTAATGCTATTGGTAGATTAAATCCTAAGCGCTTGTCTGGGGTTGTCTAATCAATAAGGGAAATAATTCGAAGCGCTTGTTGGAGGTTATCGAGAAAGTAAGGAGAGATAGGTTGTTAGAGCTTGTTAATAACCATAACCAATTTATCTAGAACTAAGAATAGGTGATATTTGCATCGATGATCAATTCTTTGAATTAAACTATCTTGATTCCTTTGGCTAGGCTTTTTATCAATATTTGATTTTCTTACCTTGCTTTACTTTATTTGATTCACAAACAAACCCCCCCCCCCCCCCCCATTTTTCTTTTCCTTATTGTTGTATTTGAATAGAAATATCTTTACCAATCTCTGTGGATTCGACCCTACTCACCACTATATGCAAATCATATAATTGTCTAAGAGTAGGTTTTATTTTTGTTGGACTCGACACCCATCAAATTTTGGCGCCGTTGCCGAGGATTGGTGTCAAATTTATTTCTATTCTTGTATGACTCGTTCTTCTCAGATAGGTGAACTAACGTATAATCCGGAGATTGAGAAGACTCTAAAAAAGTTACGACAAGAAGCTAGATCATCCTCTAGACAGAACTTTGCATCGGATTTATCTGATTCATCCCTTGATTCATCAGAAGAAGACGAAATGGCTAATCCCGAGAGAACATTGCGAGAACTGGCTGCACCGGATGTGAATCAACAACCACTTTGCATACATTATCCCGAATTAGCCGTTGAATTCGAATTGAAATCTGGATTGATACATCTGCTACCCACCTTTCATGGTCTTGAAAATGAAGATCCTCATAAGCATTTAAAAGAGTTCCATATAGTGTGTTCTAGCATGAGGCCGCATGGAATAACCGACGATCAAATCAAGTTACGTGCTTTTCCATTTTCTCTAAGTACTAAAGCTAAAGATTGGTTGTTTTATTTGCCTCCAGGTTCTATAACCACGTGGACGGACATGATCAGACTCTTCTTGGACAAATTCTTTCCCGCATCCAGAGCCGCTGGTATAAGAAGAGAAATTTGTAGTATCAAACAAAGGGACATCGAGACTCTTCATGAGTATTGGGAGAGATTCAAGCAATTGTGCGCCAGCTGCCCACAACATGGAATATCTGAGCAACTTCTCATCCAATACTTCTATGAAGGCTTGCTTCCGATGGAAAGGAAGATGATGGATGCTGCAAGTGGAGGCGCCATAGTAAACAAAACCCCCGGTCAAGCTAGGGAATTGATCTCCATCATGGCTGCCAATTCACAACAATTTGGGTATAGGCATGATATATCTTCAAGGAAGGTAAATGAGGTAAATGTGTCTAACCTTGAACATCAAATTTCTAATCTTACCTCTCTTGTGCAGCAGTTGGCTCTTGGAAAAACGCAGCAGGTAAAGGCTTGTGGAATTTGCGCTGCTCCTAATCATCCGACCGACATGTGCCCCACATTGCAAGATGACAACTACGAACATGCTAATGCTGTAGGCGGATTCCCAGGACAGCCACAAAGGAAGTATGATCCCTATTCAAATACTTACAATCCCGGATGGAGGGATCATCCTAACTTCAGATATGGCAACAACCCTCAACATGTCCAACAATTCCAGCCTACGCCATCACACCAAGTGCCCCAAGCTCCTTCCACTTCAGGTATGCCTCTTGAGGATATTGTTAAGTCTCTAGCTATTAATACCAAACAATTTCAGGAGGAAACAAAGCAGAGCATTCAGAACTTGGAGAATCAGGTAAGCCAACTTGCTTCTGCTATCAATAGGCTAGAAACTCAAGGTAAGTTGCCTTCTCAAACTAACACAAATCTAAAGCAAAGCGTTAATGCAATTACCTTGAGAAGTGGAACAGAATTGCAGGGGTCAGATGAAAAAGGACACCTATCTGATCCTGAGGAAGAGACTGAGAAAGAGACTCCAACTCCGAGCCAGCAGGACAACCAGATTAGAAGGTCCCTAGTCGAGCCATCAAAGGTCACATCGATACCACCTCCTTTCCCCTCCAGATTGGCGAAATCCAAAAACGAAGCGGAAGAAAAAGAGAGTCTGGAAACGTTTCGCAAAGTCAAGGTAAATATTCCTTTACTTGATGCAATTAAGCAAATACCGCGCTATGCTAGATTCCTCAAGGACTTGTGCACTAACAAAAGGAAGCTGAAAGGCAATGAAAAGATTAGTGTGAGTGAAAATGTTTCAGCTATTATACAGAAGAAGCTTCCTCCTAAATGTAAGGATCCGGGTATGTTCACCATTCCTTGCAAAATAGGTAGTCTTGAAATCGCTAAAGCCATGTGTGATCTAGGAGCTTCTATTAATGTCATGCCTTTGTCGGTTTATCAACGTTTAAATATTGGTCCTTTGAAGGAAACAGGTATTATTGTTCAACTTGCTGATAGGTCCAATGTTTATCCTAAGGGAGTTTTAGAGGATGTTTTAGTTCAAGTCAATGGGTTGGTTTTTCCTGCCGATTTTTATGTGCTTGACATGGACGATAGTGATTCAAATCCTTCATCGCTGATATTATTAGGGCGACCATTCCTTAAGACTTCTAAAACAAAAATTGATGTAAATGATGGCACCCTCACTATGGAATTTGATGGTGAAGTGATTAAATTTAACATTTATGATGCCATGAAACATCCTAGCAATACCTCTCATGTTTTTGTTGCGGATGTTATTAACCCATTACCACAGGCACCCAAGCTGGAATCAAGGTCCTCATCCGAACATCTGGCCTGGAATGTCTAGCCAAAGACGTTAAAGAAAGGCGCTTCATGGGAGGCAACCCATGTCAAAAAAAAAAAAAAAAAGTGTTTTAGTTTTGTTTTGCTTTAATTTTGGTTTGTTTTAGTTTTGTTTTGATTTTAGTGTAGTTTTGAAATCTTCGGATCAGCTGCAGCAAAGATACATGTACGTAGATGCCACTTTCCAGAGCTTAAGGGGAGAACTCCAATACCAGGGAAGTACCAGTATTTCCTTTCTCTTATTCTCTAATGTGCCTTGTGTTGTTAATTCCTCTTCAATTGTGTTGAATTAGAAACAGTGAGGACACTGTTTAAGCTAAGTGTGGGGGAGAGGATAATAAACTATAGAGAGTAGAGAATTACTCCATACTTTGTTTGTTTGTCCTTAAGCAATTTTAAGCCAAATTTTTTCAAAATTATCATGAAATCTGGAGATTGTACTAAATGTTGTAATAAGCATCTACAAAAATGGGAAATTGACTTGTTCAAATGCTTTGCTCACCCACTTATGTGATTAGAATACTTGGTTAAAATTAAGTAGTGAAATCTTTAAGAAACAAATTTACTTTGTATTTAGCTTTAGAATTGGAAGTCTAAGAGTAAGTTGAGTCCCTAAGTGAAAAATAAACAAGTTTACTTCTAGGTTATATTAGCTACTGTATAGTCTTTAAAGTTGCTTGTTATAACACTTAGTGAAAAAAAAAAAAAATCAAGCATAGCCATTACTCCAATGATTCAACTAATTGAGTTAAGAGTATTCAAACTTGAATGTTAGAGTGAGGAAGAGTCCGTAGGGGTATCTCAAAACCCGGTCACTTGAGTGATGAGCTCGGGATGTGCCGACTCAATGAACTCACTATAACGATAAGGGAGAAAAGGCGAAAGTTCATGAAAAGAAGCGGGCAAAAACCCGTCAAAATAGATGCTTGAATAAATCAAAAGAACATGAATGCAAACATTCATTGAATAAAACAAGACTTATAATAGAAAAGGGAGAAAATCTAAGCAAAGTGCTTATACAATATGCTTTTACTTTATGTTGCAAGGATTATATGTCTGCTAATGTCCAATGAAGTTTAATTGGGTGTTTTTCCTTAATGGATTAAGTATTTACTTTTGGAATAAAAAATTCTTTTGCTAAACATGAGGATTAAAGTTTGTTTTGTTTAAGATTAGCTATTAAATTTTGACCATGGTAATTTGATCACAAGAAACCAGTTTGGTTGAAGTAGTAGATATTAAAGTTTCAAGTCATGAACTACAAATGAATAGATGCTTGGAATGATGAAAAGAAAGTTTGTATATCTATGATAGATTTCTCAATTGATCTGATGCAATTGCTTGAGGACAAGCAAGAGTTTAAGTGTGGGGGAATTTGATAGAGCCATTTTATACTCAATCTTTATAGTATAAATTGTGTTAAATTATTATTGATTTTATAGAAATCATAAGGAAATGGTACTTAATTCTAATCATGGTGATAAATCAGGTAAAATGGAGTCAAGGATGTTAATTCAAGTAAATTAGAGAAGTCATCTACAACTTGGATCAAGACAAGGAATTACACCTCTAGAATGAGACACGGTTGGAGATTTGGCCATGTTGTAAACCGTGCTACACACTGCATGAAGAGAAGGAGTGACACGGCCTAGGGCACGACCGTGGTGTAAGCCGTGGACCAAACCCTGCTTGAAGCCGTGGTGGAAGCAAGACGTGCCAATGAGAAGAACTTGTGGAACTTTTGCAGAGTATAGCTCGGCTTGAAGTCTAGCCGTGGTACATGCTGGGCTTGGATGAAGACTTGTAGATTATTCACAGAGGAAGGCACGGTTGGAAATCTAGCCGTGGTATAGGGCGTGGTATACACTGGATAAGGAAGATGATACGAGAATTATGCACAGAGGAAGGCACGGTTTGACCCACGACCGTGTGGTAGGGCGTGCCAAGCGGACGAATCTTCACTTCTCGAAATCTACTTGGAAAAGGAAAGATATCTTCGTATCTTGCTAACAAAAGATCACATGCCATCCCTCAAACATTATAAATAGAACCAACCCTAGAGGGTTAAGACAATCTTTAATCTTTCTTTCAAACATTTTACCTTTGATCTGGGAAACAAGAAGGAAGGCCGGAGGCAGAGCAAGCTATCCGGGTTCATTATGTCTTTACTTTTTATTTTCGTTTTTCTTATGAACATGAGTGGCTAAGCTACTTTTCTAGCCAAAGGGTCATAGATGTTTAATTCTACATGAATTGTGAGGTCTAATTGACTTGTATTTATTCTATTCTTTGTCTTTGGGTATTCATATATCTTCTGATTGTTTTGTCATTATTATTTTGTTGATTGGTATGTACTTAATTAGCAAGATAATATATTGTCAACTAGCACGTCAAATCCGTAATTGTTTGATTGTTCTAGTCTTAGTGACACGATAACATGTTCGGTTATAAGAATAGATGATCGAATTCATGTTATGGAGGTGTATGATCATGTTTAAATAGGTTATCTTATAATCTACTGGCATGAATTGGTGGTCTCTCTAGATTTTAATGCTATTGGTAGATTAAATCCTAAGCGCTTGTCTGGGGTTGTCTAATCAATAAGGGAAATAATTCGAAGCGCTTGTTGGAGGTTATCGAGAAAGTAAGGAGAGATAGGTTGTTAGAGCTTGTTAATAACCATAACCAATTTATCTAGAACTAAGAATAGGTGATATTTGCATCGATGATCAATTCTTTGAATTAAACTATCTTGATTCCTTTGGCTAGGCTTTTTATCAATATTTGATTTTCTTACCTTGCTTTACTTTATTTGATTCACAAACAAAACCCCCCCATTTTTCTTTTCCTTATTGTTGTATTTGAATAGAAATATCTTTACCAATCTCTGTGGATTCGACCCTACTTACCACTATATGCAAATCATATAATTGTCTAAGAGTAGGTTTTATTTTTGTTGGACTCGACACCCATCACTTGCTATATGAAGATCGAGCTCATTCCCAAGTAATTAGATATTATGATGTTGATTGGGTAGGTTCTCCATCTGATAAAAGATTTACCTTGGGTTATTGTGTGTTGATTGGAGGTAACCTAATGTCATGGAAAAGTAAAAAATAAGATGTTATGGCAAGATCCAGTGTAGAAGCAGAATACCGTGCCATGACCTTAACAACTTGTGAGTTGATTTAGTTGAAATAGTTACTTTAGGAATTAAAATTTTGTGAAATATCACAAATGCAACTAATTTGTGATAATCAAGTTGCATTACATATATCCTCCAACCCAGTCTTTCAGGAGAGAACTAAACATATAGAGATTGATTGTCACTTCATTCGAGAGAAAATCATCCCTAGCTGTATTATCACTAGTCATGTGAACTCAAATGATCAATTGGCTGATATTTTGACTAAATCTTTTAAGGGTTCTCGTATTATGTATATTTGTAACAAGCTTGGTGCATATGATTTATATGCTCCAGCTTGAGGGGGTGTTAAATGATATATGTACACTAGTCCCACATCTCTTAGTTAATAGAACACCAAGCTTGTATACATATATAAATACTTATACAGTATAATATTTGAAAATAATAAGAATTTAAGGTTTCTCTTCTCTCTCTATTTTTTTCTTTCCTCTTAACAGCTACTATGAGTTGAGTTTGAACTCAAAATTCTAACCTTAATTGAGTTTAAGCCAAGCTTGAATTTGAAAATTTCTAATTGGGTATGAGTTCAAGCTCAAGCTCAAGCTCAAGCTCAAGACTATAGTATCTCAACTCAACTCCTTTATGAACTTAGTTGCAGATAAGGGGGAAATAAAATTGCTCACACACTATAATTTTATAATACTCTTGAACTGAGAACGCTACAACTCGCCATGTGTCACTATTAGTCAGTGACATGCTAAGGCTTAACTAAGCATCTACATTATCTAAAGACACATGCCATAATTACATCTATAAATATAATTTAAACATCTCCATGGAACAATGTAAATGAGTTACAGATGAGTCATCCAAATCATAAACATAATTTAGACATAAACTTGGAATCTATCTCCAAAATAAACTAAGGAGGTGACTACAAATATAATTTCAAATCTATACCAACTACACTATCTAAGAACATGTCTATCAGAGGATCACAAACCTACTACCTAAGATCATCATCATAATAATAATACGTGTCACTGCTTTCCCCATCCTGATAATAGTAATATACATCTCCACATTCATCATAATTAGCATATTCATTTAAGTATTTGTAGCTACAAAAAGATTAAGGAGTGAGTCCAAATCCAATATGTGAGTACTATATAAACATGCACATACCACACAATCTCAATTCACACACATGATGCAACAAATAATTACGAAATAATCAATTTACTTATCATTAATTTAGTCCTGCAAGCAATACAAGGATACTCATGAAATTGACACACTATATAATACATATATACATATGTCAAGTCTAATTGTTATTTTTCCTAATTTGATTTGCATTAAACTCTATACCCATTTAATGCAAACCCTTAAATCAAGAAAGACCTGGTTCTTCTCATTTATTTTGAAATTGAAGTCGCCACCTAACCGAAGTTAGGAAAAAATGTTAAGTTAGGATTAATTGAGCAAATTAATCTTAACTTAGCCAATAGTCTATGAAAAAAAAAATTCCTTAAAAAATTTTGAAAAATCAAAGATTTCAGATTCATGAACTAACCTATTAAAACCATATAGTTGCCATTTTAACCTTTTGAATTTTGATTATATTTTTTATTATACCTTTTTTAGTATATAAAAATTTTATATATTTACACAAGAAGAAAAGAGGTAAAAAATAAAAATAAAATTTTTCATTTTTTAGAGTTGCCCCACAAGAGTGCCTACATACCCACTATTTGGAATTAAACAAGCCTTAGTTTGCTTTTTATAAAACCTTAGTGTGTTTGTTGATTTTATGAAAAGAAGGTTTCACTTTAGATAATTACCAAATTATTATATTTAAAAAAAAACTATTTGTTTATCCTTTTCTTTTGAAAATCCCTAAAATACTACTTTTGAGGAAAAAAAAAACAATTGAGATTTAAAAAAAAAATCCTTAGTGATAAAACAATTCATCATGACGAAAAAGGGGAAACTTTTTATTTTTTTATTATTTTTTTTAAATCGAGTAACACCAAAGAAACAAATAACCTAAAGAGTTATTAGTAACGTGAATTAAAGCGTAAAGACAATATAAGCATACTAAAAGGATTTTTTTTTTTTGGATTTTTTAATTTTTATGATTTTTTATGCACCAAATAGCACTAAATTGCAAACTTTAATGATTAAAAGAAAATTAAAAGCCATTATTATAAAAACATGATACTCATAAAATTGACAAGGAAAAATAAAATTTAGTATTTTATTTTTATTTATTTTTAATTTTTTATTAAATGATGACATAAATAATGTAACAACAAAAATAACACCAATATGCTAGAATATATCACAAGCATACATATATATTATTTATTTATTATTATTAAAAAAAATCAAAAAATAAAATAAAATAAAAAAGTAAAGAAAGAACACTTACCTTACCTGTAAACCAGAGTTAAGGGTGGTTCAAGTGGCGATAATAGTGGTTGATAGCGGGAGCTAGGTTAGACTGACTCTAAAGGAGGTTGTGGATCAAAGTCCCCTAAGTTGATTTCATAATTAGAGTTATACAGGATGTCCAATTTTGCTTGAATTAGTGGAAGAATAATACAAAACCCAAACTTCTAATTTGAACAAATTCAAGGAAAGTCATGCATTGTCGACTATAATTAAGGGTTGGGCTTGAATCTTCAGAGTATGGGGATTCAATTGGTAGCCTTGTTTCACTTTGAGATTCTCTCTAATGAGAGAAATCAAAGAGAGAGTGTGGTATTACGGCTTCACGATTTAGAGAGAGAAAGAGTAAATTTATAGTGATTTTCGTGTTTTTTGAATTGCAAAGCTTTTACTAACTGTTTTTAAAGACCCCTATTTAAAGTATTATGGTTTAATTTAGCTCCAAGAAACCCTAAATTCATTAAAGATTGGATCTCTTTTGAAAATAGATATTTAAGGATTATTAATCTTTAAGTCCAAAATTAAGAACGTGTTCCTTGTGATATACTTGCCTTAGAAATGCTTTTCTTTCGTGATTACCAAGCAAGAATTGTATAAAATTTGTTTTAAAAGACCAAGGTTTACTTATCTTGTTCATATATTTTCCTAGCTTTTAGTGTGATTTTGAAGCAATTTCCTGATCAATTTGAAACAAATTTAGACTTATTTAGCTTGTACCTAATGCCTATTGTAAACACCCCATTTTTTCCCTAGGAATGAGTAATAATCAATAATAATCAATTTTCAATTTTTTCCAATTTTTCCCAATTTTTCTAATTTAGCAAAAATAATGAAAAATATTAAAAAAAATAAATAAATAGGAAAACACATCAATTTTGAAAAATGATTTCAGAAATAGTAATAATAAGGGATGAATAATTTTTATAAATTTTTGAAATTTCAAAAAATACAAAAAATGAAAAAAATCGCATTGCATATATGCAATTTGCGATATAAAGAAAATCGAGAAATTGGGCCAGCTCAGCTGGCTCGTGTGTGCGTATAGGGAACGTGTGAAGGCTGGAGGTCGCGAGTTCGAATCCCCCCGCGTGCGCTCGGCAAAAAATTTTCTTTCCTTTCGCTTGGAGCTGCTACGTGGCAGCGTGTGATTGGCCGAAGAAAATCACGCGTGTTGCGCATGATCGTCTTCCTCACCCGGACAGACGCGAGGAGAAGCCGGAGCAAGTCCGACGAAGGTGGAATCGATCATTTTTTTTGAAATCTTCTAGATTATTATCAAGATAAAGCCGAATCCATAAGATAAATCAAAGAAAAACAAGAGATCAACATCAAATCGCCAGGATAAAATCAAATCTAAAAACGGAAGAAATTCGGATTTATCCAAATCGGCCGATTTGAGCTTATCCAAGAGGGTTTCCGGACGCCTATAAATAGAGGAGGAGTAGAGGAAGCCAAAACACGAATCACAATTGAGAGAAAGTGAGGAAAGAGTGCAAATCGGAGAGCATCGGAGAAGGATCCAAAACCGCGAGCACCAACCGGAGCTAAACCACCACCAGGAGGCGATCTGGGAGTGAACCACCACCACCATTGGATTCAGCACCCTCGAGAAGCTAGGATTCGACACCTCACTCGCTGCAAAAGGCCGCTGGAACGCCATGAACGAGCCTCCTCCACCGCCGTGTCCGACCGATTCAACCCGACCCGATTTCGACCCAACCGACCCGACCCGCGTATCGACCAGGATCCAGGTAAGTCGGATTTTCTGGATTTTTATTATTTTATTTTATTAATTTTGTTTATTTATTTATTCCGAATTAATTTATTTATTTATTATTTGTTATTTAGTTAGTTAGTTATTTATTTATTTGTTTATGTTTTATTTTTAATAAATAGGAAAATATAGAAATTAGATTTTTCTAGAATTTAATAATGTAGAAAAATAATAAATAAGAAAAATAATAATAAATAGATAGATAAAAAAATAATAAAATAATAATAATAATAATAAAATGTAGAAAAATAATAAAAAATATTAGGAAAAATAACAATAAAATTTTAGATTTAAAAATAGGATAGATATTAACTTAAGATAAATTTTTTCACAAAAATCATAAAAAAAATCACAAAAATTATAAAAGAATCATAAAAAATGAGTTTTAGCACTTAGAAAAATCCTTTTCTTCAAATAAATCCAAAATTGATGTTTTTTCCTAAAAATCATTTTCAAAATCAGATTAAAGCTTAGGCTTAGAATTTTTTAGAAAAATCCCAAAAATGGTAAGAACATAAAGCAAAAGAGATTTCAAAATTAAAATTCACAAACAAACTTAAAGTTTTCATAAAAGCGAACTACGGCTTATTTGATCCTGAATAGCAGGTACGTAGGCACCCATTCGGGTCAACCCATAAAAATGAATGAAAAATCATTTTCTTGAAATAATTCAAAAACATAAGTAACAGAAACAAAATAAAAACACATTTCTAAAGAGGAACAACTTTAGGAGATTAGGTGGTAACCGTAAAGGTTTTAATAGGTTAGCCTCCGGACTTAGAAACTCTGGTTTTTCCTTTTCCTCTTTTCACAAAAACGAGAAAATGAAATAACAACGACTAGTGATCCAAATTAAGACTAATCCGCTCCTTTAGTCTTAATTCAATTTTTCCCAACAACAGTTGGGTGGCGACTCCAAAAATCAAACGAAATTCCTAACTCAAGTCGAGGATCTATATTAGATGAGCATAGGGTCTAGTCTAGATCGGATTAGGAATGGGAATGCAAAAATTAGACTCGACAGGATGGCGACTCCATTGGGGACCCATGCCAATAGGCTAAGCCACCCGAATCTTCGAATTGTTCTCCTTAAATGTGCTTAAATTATTATTATGTTACTAACCTTTCAAGGACTAGTTAGATTTTCAGTTTTTCTTTACTGTGGGGGTTTGCATGCATATGTGTGTGTGAGTAGATGTGGTCGAACCCGGGCCGTCCTAGAAACCTGAGACGGGGAGCCATTGTGTAGATTTCGGGTGAAGTGAGTTGATTCACCGTTCGGGACCGATTAGGCTACCCCACCCTATGCTTCGATATGGCCTGAGATCCATTTCTCCGAGAATGCGGGAGGCTATAGAGCTCGGGAACCAGTTAGAACCAACCTACTTGCATACATAACATCATAAGGGGTTGACAATTGGATGACAATGTAATGGTTTGTTATTTTGTCCTTGGAGTTCAGGACTATTTCCCTGTAACATTTTCATAGTTCTGTTTGTAATTAGGTTGTTTCTTATTATAATAGATGGCTAGCAGTGCAGTCGACCGTCTCCTCCGTAAAGAAATTCGGGTGTACAAACCTTTGGACCCAAAATTGGTACTGGACCATTGGTTCACCTTGTACAACCTAGAGGAGCAGGCCTTCATCCAGCAAAAGATCGGCCCCGTCCTCTCACTGACAAAGATAGAGGTGAATTTGCCTTTAGTCCGGGCCATGCTCCAATTATGGGAAATCGAGCCCGCTGCTTTCTTTATCGGGCCGCATGAGATCACCCTTACCCTGAAAGAGTACACCCAGTTGCTACAGGCTCCAGCACTGACTGATCAAATCTATACGCCAGACCTTGAGGTCGGGCCAGCCAGTACCTTCAGCAGATTATTAGGCATCCGTAAAACAGCAGTCAACAAAGCCCTAGCAGACTGTAATGGATATTGCATACGAATGGATGATTTAGAAGCCCGGTTTATCGCCCGAGAGGACAATGGGGATAGAAAGGAAATCCTGTGTGGGGACCCCAAGACTTACAGACAGAGAAGGGTGAACGCTTTCATCTTGACAGCCTTCGCCACCATACCGTTCCCCATCGGGACCTTCTATATTCACTATAAGGTTACAGAGCTGGTGACCCAATTCCTGGAGGGAAGATCCTACATCCCGACTCTACTGACTGAACAGATCCGAAATTTAAACTTCCTTAAGAAAAAAGGCCATGGGATCCTTCGCTCCAGCCTCAACCTTCTGCTAATATGGTTTGTAAGCCACCTCAAATACTTCGGGCTGAACATGGTCAGGAAAACCCTAGCCCAACAGGTGGATCTGGTGGATTCATGTATAGAAAAGGTAAAGCTACCCGACGACCTTACCAGCCACAGTTGGGTAGAGCTGCTTAGGAGCTTCAGTGCCGAAGATATTCTATGGACAGCCAGGTGGAGTTGCTGTAACAAAATCATCTTGACCTGCAGAAACTTCCAAGCAGTGCCTTTAATCGGAATCAGCGGATGTATCAGATATCACCCAAACTCAGTGGTCCGCCAGTTCGGCACTATCCAAGACATAGTTTATCAGCCTTCGGTACAAGCAGTTACCTTTGAGTATCAAGATCCGAACCTGTTAGTAGCTGAGAAGTTTGTGAAGCTGGCAGAGGTCAAAGCACTTTGGGAAGCCAGAATTGAAAGCCCGAATGTGGACCTCGGGGAATTAGATGGCGAAATGGGAAAGCACCGAGCCACCAGAGAGTTTGTAATCCGCCAGCTATACCAGACAGGGGAAAGAGCATATCGGGTTCCAGACGTCACCCAACCAAGACCAGACAAGATCAATCCAGAGACAGAAGTATACCTGGAGCAGGTTAGGGCCCGAATGGAGGTATACTTTGAAGCTGCAGATCATAAGAAAGACATCTAGAAGGGACGTTTCAAAGAATCCGACCAAAGGAACAAGGCCTTAGAAGCACAATTGGAGAAATGCCAAGCCAAAGTCAAGGAATTGGAAGCCGTCATTAGTGGGAAGTCTGAGCCTCCACAACAGAAGACTAAAAGAACTAGGAAGTAGATCTTTATTTGTAATATTTCATTTTGAACTCCAGAATTCTCAATATTAATAAAAGTAAAGTTTCAATATTACATTGTCAATCAGTTGTCAACCCTTTTACTTTTAGCATCCGCGTGACACATGCATATCATTCGTGCATTCATTACACTAAAAGCAAAACAAAATGTGAATCCAGGTATCAAAATAGCTTCCAAACAATCGAACCCTCCTAGAAGCCTAGTTCTCACGCGCTCAAGAACAAAAATGGCCAACAGCAGTGACAACCGCAACAACACCAATGCTGAAGCTGCCTCGGACTCTAGGATCATGTCCCTAGAACAAACAGTCCAACAACTGGCTGCCCAGGTTCACCTCTTAACTGAAAGCATCGGCCTCCTGCGCAACACTCAGCCAACCCAGGAAGAGTATTCAGGGGCCAGAAAGAGAAAAGCAGTGGAGGGACAGCCTCCGGAATATGAGGAGATCAATTCCCACCTTAACCCAGCTTTTGAATATGAGCCAAAAGTCAACCAGGGGCCGACCTCTGAAGACCTGAAGAGGGAAATGGAAGGGAGGCAGAAGGAGATAGAGAAGCGACTCTTCCAACAGCTCCATGACAAGATGAAAAGCATTGAAGGCCCTGATGGTTTTGAACAGGCCGGAATCACCAATCTGCCAGCATACAGGGAAGAGATATACCCTGAAAAGCTCAAGACCCCAGAGTTTGAAAAGTATGATGGGACCGGTTGCCCCAAAATGCATACCAGGCTATATGCCCGGAAAATGAGCAAGTATGCTCAATACGACCAGCTCATGCTCCAGACATTCCAGGACAGCCTCACAGGCCCTGCACTGGTCTGGTATGCCCACTTGGACTTCAACATTGTCAACACTTGGGAGAAGCTAGCCCGGGCGTTTTATGATCAATATAAGTTCAATATTGAAGTCGCCCCATCTGTAATCGACCTGGGGAGTCTCCGGAAGAGACATGCTGAGTCGTTCAAGGAATATGCTTAGCGCTGGAGAGCCCAGGCCGCCAGGGTAGCAACCCCGATATCTGAGAAGGAATTGACATCCATATTTGTCAATACCCTGGACAAGACCTACTTTTCACACCTGGTAGGCCAGACCTCGTCCAGTTTTGTAGAGGTAGTAGCTGCGGGGTGCAGGATTGAGAATGCCATCACCACCGGTAGACTCCAAACAATGGAGCCTCCTAGGGTCACACCGACACAAAGGCCTGTGGGAGGAAACAGAGCTAAAGAGTCCACTGTTAGCACGGTCCACTCCGGTAAAGCAGAAAAAGCCGGGACTCATGTTACATTTCAGACCACGAGTACCCCAGTCCAGCAACCCACGACGGGTCAAACTCAGGCTGTCAGGGTCCCAAGGCAGTTCACTCCAATCCCCATCCCACTCAGTCAAGTCTTCGCTCGGTTGAGGGCAGACAACTTAATTAGCTTCGAGATCCCCAACGACCGATACAAGCCCAAGAACTTCGACTCAAATCTCAAGTGTGACTACCACATGGGTCAGGAGGGGCATTCCACAGATAGGTGCTGGAGGCTCCGGCACAAAATCCAAGACTTAATTGATGCAGGAATCATACAATTGGATTTCGTGAATGCCCTAGCACCCAATGTCAACACCAACCCACTGCCTAATCACAAGCCCGCCATCAACATGATCACGTCAGAGGAGTCAACTCCCAAAGAAGCCCCAAGGCAGAATATGACAGAGCAAAGAAGAAGCAATCCCACCAAGCTCTAAAGGAAACACCAAAGGCGCACATTAAAAGAAGGTGGTTAGCTAGAGACCCAACGGTCGGCACTTTGGGGGAATCACACGGGAGATTTCAGTATTTAGTGAACTATTCTTATACCCCGACTGAGCAAGGGCCACCTAGCGATTGGGGACTAGAGTTTGAGAAGGAGGACAACCCAGCAAAGGAAGAGGGGAAGACTGTCCACATGATCAACTCTCATCAGAAGCCCAGGGTTATACAGTGCTATGAGGGACAATCAACTGAGGTACAAATCCCAAGAAAAAGATATGTATTCAATGTCCCGATACCGGCAGAGAATTACAAGGCTGCACCGTTCGACTATCGGGCCCTCGAACAAGACCGACCTCCTATAGTGGGAGGCATCACCCGCTCTGGGAGATTATATGATCCAAAGTATAAAGGCCCGACTGAAGAGCCCATCGTGGAAAAAGGGGAAGAAGAGGAAGAGGGACTTGCTGCGTTTACGAAGATGGTTAAGGCCAGCGAATACAAGATCATGGAACAATTAAATAAGGTTCCAGCGTAGATATCACTCATGGGCCTTCTCACAACATCCGAGCCTCATAGGGAAGCACTCTTTAAAGTGCTGAAAAAGGTTCAGGTCCCGGAAGGTATCGCTACAGACAAATTAGGTCACGTAGCGGACTCCATCTTCGCAATGGACCAAATATCCTTCTCTCCGGAAGAGCTAGGAGAAGAGGGAGACCAACATACCAAACCACTATTCATAGTGGTCAGGTGCAACGACACCATTGTCTCCCGGGTACTTATCGATAATGGATCATCTCTCAACGTTTGCCCATTGGCGACACTCGACTTATTGGGGGTCGATCCAAGCAACATAAAACCTAGCTCCACGGTAGTTAAAGCCTTCGACGGGTCCAAAAGAGACATAGTAGGGGAGGTGGGCCTACCGGTGGAAATCGGTCCACAAATATTCCACATCTCCTTCCAGGTCCTTGACATCCCAAGGTCTTTCAACCTGCTTTTGGGACGACCCTGGATACATGTTGCTGGAGCCATCCCCTCTAGTCTCCACCAAAAGGTCAAATTCATCGCAAACGGGCAGATAGTCACTATACTGGGCGAGCAAGATTACGCCATATATAAGGAGACTGCCATACCTTACATTGGGGAAGAGGGTTCAGAAGACCTAGGGCTGCAGATCTTCAATGAAGTGAACATGGTAACCAGCAAGGAGGGCCATCAGTTTAAAGAGGGGCAGCATGGGACGTTTGGACTAGGGTACATTCCTACGGCCGCAGAAGAAGCGCAAACAAAAGGTGTCAAAGGCAGAATAAGGGAGAAGCTGACCGACACCCAGATGTGCATCCCACCCCTCCAACAATCTTTCCGAAAGGCAAACGTCATTCAAGAGCTTCGGATAAATGAAGAGGACGACAGCAAAGGGAAATCAACCCCCCGCACGTCCAACCAGCATCCGACTCTAAACAATTGGTTTTGTTATCCTATCAGTAGCGCTAGGTTAGCTCAAAAATAGAGAAAAATTATTAAACAAAATTTATTGAGACTCTTTATCAAGTTCAATTACAGTTTGTTTTTTTCTTCTTATATATATATGCTTTCATTTTACTCAGATCTCCTACCATCGAACATCAGGGATATTTCGCGCAGGTAGAAAGTAAAAACGCTGATATCGTTTCCAACGCTGCTGGGTCAGTTGTTGAAGGCGATATCTTAGACCACGAAATAATACAAGAAAATTGGCTAAAACATGAACAAAGCGGAATCTCGATCGACGAGCCTGTGGAGACAGTAAATCTAGGAAGCATGGAAAACCCTAAGAACCTCAAAATCGGGACCAATTTGAGTGCCGAGCAAAAACATGAGATAACCGAGCTATTAACGGAATATGCAGATGTGTTTGCCTGGTCGTATGGTGACATGCCAGGGCTAGACCAGTCAATAGTAGTTCATAGGCTTCCCACAAGGGAAGATGTCAAACCTAAAAAACAAAAACTGAGAAGATTTAGGCCTGACATCTTACTGAAAATCAAAGAAGAAGTCAAGAAACTGCTAGAAGTAGGGTTCATTGAAGTATCCGACTACCCAGAGTGGGTAGCAAATATAGTCCCTGTCATGAAAAAGAACGGAAAAGTACGCGTATGCGTAGACTTTCGGGACTTAAACCAAGCCACGCCAAAGGATAACTTCCCCCTACCTCACATTGATGTTCTAGTAGACAACACTGCGGGAAACCATCTCTTCTCATTCATGGACGGTTTCTCAGGATATAATCAAATAAAAATGGCTGAGGAAGATAAAACCAAAACGACTTTCATCACAACATGGGGGACTTTCTGTACAAAGTCATGCCCTTCGGTTTGAAAAACGCCGGGGCAACGTATCAGAGAGCCATGGTCGCTATACTTCACGATATGATGCATCGAGAGGTTGAAGTATATGTCGACGACATGATAGCCAAATCCAAAAAAGGAGAAAGCCATATAGATATCCTGAGAAAATTGTTTAAACGATTGAGAAAATTCCAGCTCAAGTTAAACCCAGAAAAATATACTTTCGGGGTCACAACGGGGAAATTGTTAGGGTTTGTCATAAGCCAGGAAGGCGTTAAAATCGACCCTGACAAGGTAAAGTCCATATTAGAATTACCTTCCCCACGCTCCGTTAAAGAAGTAAGAAGCTTATTGGGAAGATTAAATTACATAGCTCGTTTTATCTCACAGCTCACCGACAAATGCCGGCCATTATTCCGTCTGTTGAAGAAGAACACCACAATAGAATGGGACGACGAATGCGAAGAGGCATTCGAAACAATCAAAGACTATCTTACAAAACCTTCGGTCTTGATAGTCCCGAAACAAGGAAAGCCCTTATTCTTATACCTCACTATACTCCCTGAATCCATGGGATGTATGCTGGGGTAGAAAGATGACGAGGGAAAAGAGCGTTCCATTTATTATCTGAGCAAGAAGTTCACAAATGGGGAACAGAGGTACTCAGAGGTGGAGAAGACGTGTTGTGCTTTAATCTGGGTCATGCATCGACTAAGGCAATACACCCTTTACTACCATATTGAACTGCTGACAAGACATGATCCCTTGAAATACTTGGCAGAGAAACCAGCCTTGATAGGGAGAATCTCTAAGTGGCAAATGCTCCTATCCGAGTTCGACATCACATACGTAAATCAGAACTTGATTAAAGGGCAAGCCTTAGCCGACCAGTTGGCGGAACACCCTGTCGAGACAGATTCCCAAGAACTACAGGCCCAATTTCCGGAAGAGAATATATTGACAGTAGAGGATATGCCGGTAGAAGACTTTGGGATAGAGCAGAATGCTAAGTGGAGACTGTTTTTCGATGGAGCCGCCAACGTATTCGGTTGTGGGGTTGGGGCAGTATTGATATCCCTGGACGGCACTCAATTCCCTGCAGCGACGAAACTTACATTTCCCTATACCAATAATATCGCAGAATATGAAGCATGTATTCTTGGCCTTAAAATGGCCTGCCAAATGGGAATCCGCGAATTAGAGGTATACGGGGATTCGTCGCTCATTATACTACAGACAAGAGGGGAATACAAGACTAAAGACCCCAAGCTGGTACCATATCATCAACACTTGACAGAGCTAATTGAGGAATTCAAGGCAATCACTTTCACATACATCCCGAGAACTCAGAATCAGTTCGCAGATGCACTAGCCACGCTAGCATCTATGATCCGGATAACAGGGGGAGCTGAAGTTCAACCGATGAAAATAGACATCGAAAGTCGGCCCGCCTACTGTTTAATAATGGAAAATATACAAGATAACAAACCCTGGTATCACGATATCAAGACCTTTCTCCGAGAAGATAAATACCCCGAAATGGCTAGCAAGAATGACCAAAGAACACTCAGAAGGTTAGCAAGCCATTTCCTATTAAGTGGGTCCATACTTTACAAGAGATCATCTGATACCACCCTGTTGAGATGTGTGGACAAAGATGAAGCATGCGAACTGATGAAAGAAGTACATGAAGGAGTATGTGGACCTCATATGAATGGCTACATGTTGGCCCGAAAAATCATGAGGTTGGGATATTATTGGTTGACTATGGAATCAGATTGCATAAAATATGTCAAGCACTGTCGTTTGTGTCAAGTCTACGCAAACCGGATAAATGCTCCGCCCAACGAGCTACACTTGTTATCAGCACCATGGCCATTCTCCATGTGGGGAATCGACATAATTGGCCCTATCACTCCAACAGCATCCAACGGCCATAGGTTTATACTAGTAGCGATCGATTACTTCACCAAATGGGTAGAAGCTTCATCATATACCAATGTCACAAAAGGGGTAATAGTCCGCTTCTTAAAAAGGGACATAATAGCCCGATATGGAGTTCCTGAGTCCATCATCACCGACAACGGTATCAATCTCAACAACAAATTGATGACAGGTTTATGTCAACAATTCCGCATAAACCACAGAAAGTCAACTCCCTACCGACCTCAAATGAACGGGGCAGTAGAAGCAGCTAACAAAAATATCAAAAAGATCATCGAGAAGATGACAACAACTTACAAAGATTGGCATGAAATGTTACCGCTTGCTCTCATGGCTTATAGGACTTCAATAAGAACATCTACTGGAGCTACCCCATATTCATTGGTATATGGTACTGAAGCAGTGCTACCAGTTGAAGTTAAGATACCATCATTCAGAATCTTATCAGAAACTCAGTTAACCGAATCAGACTGGGTAAAGAAGAGGCTTGATCAGCTGAATCTGATTGATGAAAGAAGACTTACCGCATTATGTCATGGCCAGTGTTACCAACAAAGAATGGCCCGAACATTTAATAAGAAGATGAGACCTCGGTACTTTAAAGAGGGGAATCTGGTGTTAAGGAAGGTTCTCCCGAACGCTCAAGACTCCAGAGGAAAATTTACCCCAAACTACGAAGGCCCTTATGTGGTGAAAAAGGTTTTATCAGGAGGTGCTTTGATATTAACTCAAATGGATGGTCCAGAATTGAGAGACCCCATTAACACAGATGTTGTAAAGATGTACTATCCTTAGGCAAGGAAATTGAAATTTTGCTAATATTTATGAAAGCCAATGTTCGATATAAATTTCGTCGAGTCAAATTTTTACTTTTTACAAGTAAAGTTAATATTCCTGAATGGTCAATAAATTCAAATCAATTCATCACAACAAATATTCTTAAACACATTACCTACCATAGCACCACTGAAAGATAAATGCTGAAATGATGATGAATCTTAATATAGTTTGTGATATAATCCTATCTATTTTTGAACATTAGAACTGAGCGCATCATTAGGATAACATTACCGTCAAAAGAGCCTTGCGCATAAAGAAAGGGAGCACATCAAAATTTTCAACCCCATGTCAAGATAAGAAGAAATGAAGCAGAAGCAAACCAGCACGAAGGTTCGGTTGTTTGTTTGCTATCCACGATAAACTGGCAAGCATATTAAAATAAATAACTATCATCATATCATCACATCATTTAGTTCAGGCTGTAGAAAACATATTCAAAAGCACAAAATGAGTCAGCCCATAATGGGGCATTTGTCTAAACATTCCCCTTAATAGGGTAGTCAGCCCAAAAAGGGGCACTTCCCTAGATCTTTTCCAAGGTCAGTCTATAAAGGCACCTTTCTAGATATCATTTTTATATTAGGTTAGTCGGCCCATAGGGGACACTTTCCTAAAACTTTGTTCTCATGGTTAGCCCATAGGGGGCACTTTTTGAGACAAATTCAATCCTAGGTTAGTCAGCCCATAAGGGGCACTTTCCTAAAAATTTGTTCTCATGGTTACCCCATAGGGGGCACTTTTTGAGACAAATTCAATCCTAGGTTAGTTAGCCCATAAGGGGCACTTTCCTAAAAATTTGTTCTCATGGTTACCCCATAGGGGGCACTTTTTGAGACAAATTCAATCCTAGGTTAGTCAGCCCATAAGGGGCACTTTCTTAAAACCTTGTTCTCATGGTCAGCCCATAAGGGGCACTTTTTGAGACAATTCAACTCCAGGTTAGTCAGCCTATAGGGGGCAATTTCCTAAAACCTTGTTCTCATGGTCAGCCCATAGGGGGCACTTTTTGAGACAATTCAATTCCAGGTTAGTCAGCCCATAGGGGGCACTTTCCTAAAAACCTTATTCTCATGGTCAGCCCATAGGGGGCACTTTTTTAGACAATTCAATTCCAGGTTAGTCAGCCCATAGGGGGCACTTTCCTAAAACTTTGTTCTCATGGTCAACCCATAGGGGGCACTTTTTGAGACAATTCAACTCCAGGTTAGTCAGCCCATAGGGGGCACTTTTTGAGACATTTCTATCATAGGTTAGTCAACCCATAGGGGGCACTTTCCTAAAAATTTACCTCAAGGTTAGCCCATAGGGGGCACTTTTTGAGGCATTCAATTCAAGGTTAGTTAGCCCATGAGGGGCACTTTCCTAAACTCTCCCGATTAGTCAGCTCTTGGGGCACTTTTCGGGAAATATTCTTCCAAACAATTGCTAGTCTAACAAGACGCTTCTGTTGACAGGTAGTCAGCTCATAAGGGCACTTCCTGAGTAAATTTTCTTTCCAAGGTTGCAATTCTGATAAAACGCTTCCTATCATTATTTCTCATACATTCCTACACAATGCTTGAGATGTGTCATGTCGCCAATTAGTCAGCCCATAAAGCACTTTTTGGAAAGGAACATCATTCTAAATTGTTAGTTCCGTCTTAAATCGTGGGATTATTAGCTCATGGAGCATTTTCCTACCAAAAAACTCTTTAAAAGGCCAAAAATGGCGTCTTCTTTTTTGTCTTTGTAGTTAAGTTTTTCAAACTTTACTACAAAGAGGGGCAGCTGTAAACACCCCATTTTTGCCCTAGGAATGAGTAATAATCAATTTTCAATTTTTCCTAATTTTTCTAATTTAGCAAAAATAATGGAAAATATTCAAAAAAAAAATAAATAGGAAAACACATCAATTTTGAAAAATGATTTCAGAAATAGTAATAATAAGGGATGAATAATTTTTATAAATTTTTGAAATTTCAAAAAATACAAAACATGAAAAAAATCGCATTGCATATATGCAATTTGCGATATAAAGAAAATCGAGAAATTGGGCCAGCTCAGCTGGCTCGTGCGTGCGTATAGGGAACGTGTGAAGGCTGGAGGTCGCGAGTTCGAATCCCCCTGCGTGCGCTCGGCAAAAATTTTTCTTTCCTTTCGCCTGGAGCTGCCATGTGGCAGCGTGTGATTGGCCGAAGAAAATCACGCGTGTTGCGCGTGATCGTCTTCCTCACCCGAACAGACGCGAGGAGAAGCCGGAGCAAGTCCGACGAAGGTGGAATCAATCATTTTTTTTTTTGAAATCTTCTAGATTATTGTCAAGATAAAGCCGAATCCATAAGATAAATTAAAGAAAAACAAGAGATCAACATCAAATCGCCGGGATAAAATCAAATCTAAAAACGGAAGAAATTCGGATTTATCCAAATCGGCCGATTTGAGCTTATCCAAGAGGGTTTCCGGACGCCTATAAATAGAGGAGGAGTAGAGGAAGCCAAAAAACGAATCACAATTGAGAGAAAGTGAGGAAAGAGTGCAAATCGGAGAGCATCGGAGAAGGATCCAAAACCGCGAGCACCGACCAGAGCTAAACCACCACCAGGAGGCGATCTAGGAGTGAACCACCGCCACCATTGGATTCAGCACCCTCGAGAAGCTAGGATTCGACACTTCACCCGCTGCAAAAGGTCGCCGAAACGCCGTGAACGAGCCTCCTTTGCCGCCGTGTTCGACCGATTCGACCCGACCGACCCGACCCGCATACCGACCGGGATCCAAGTAAGTCGGATTTTCTGGATTTTTATTATTTTATTTAATTAATTTTGTTTATTTATTTATTCCGAATTAATTAATTTATTTATTATTTGTTATTTAGTTATTTATTTATTTATTTATTTATTTATTTGTTTATGTTTTATTTTTAATAAATAGGAAAATATAGAAATTAGATTTTTCTAGAATTTAATAATGTAGAAAAATAATAAATAAGAAAAATAATAATAAATAGATAGATAAAAAATAATAATAAAAATAATAAAATAATAAAATATAGAAAAATAATAAAAAATATTAGGAAAAATAACAATAAAATTTTAGATTTAAAAATATGATAGATATTAACTTAAGATAAAATTTTTCACAAAAATCATAAAAAAAATCACAAAAATTATAAAAGAATCATAAAAAATGAGTTTTAGCACTTAGAAAAATCCTTTTCTTCAAATAAATCCAAAATTGATGTTTTTTCCTAAAAATCATTTTCAAAATCAGATTAAAGCTTAGGCTTAGAATTTTTTAGAAAAATCCCAAAAATGGTAAGAACACAAAGCAAAAGAGATTTCAAAATTAAAATTCACAAACAAACTTAAAGTTTTCAGAAAAGCGAACTACGGCTTGTTTGATCCTGAATAGCAGGTACGTAGGCACCCATTCGGGTCAACCCATAAAAATGAATGAAAAATCATTTTCTTGAAATAATTCAAAAACATAAGTAACAGAAACAAAATAAAAACACATTTCTAAAGAGGAACATTTTTAGGAGATTAGGTGGTAACCGTAAAGGTTTTAATAGGTTAGCCTCCGGACTTAGAAACTCTGGTTTTCCCTTTTTCTCTTTTCACAAAAACGAGAAGAGGAAATAACGACGACTAGTGGTCCAAATTAAGACTAATCCGCTCCTTTAGTCTTAATTCAATTTTTCCCAACAACAGTTGGGTGGCGACTCCAAAAATCAAACGAAATTCCTAACTCAAGTCGAGGATCTATATTAGATGAGCATAGGGTCTAGTCTAGATCGGATTAGGAATGGGAATACAAAAATTAGACTCGACACCTATAATTGATTTTTGCTTTTCATTTGGGTCGCTTAAAAGAATCTCTTACCGTTAGCAACTCTTCAATTTTCTTTTTTTTTTAATTTCTTTTTTGTTTTTGAAAATCAGTATTAACAAACACTAGAAAGAGACATGACCTATTTGAGTGACAAATAATAACTTAAGAAAAAGTGATAAAAATGGTGATTATATATAGCTACAAAGGTGAGAAATATTATTTACAATCTAATAACTTTTTTATTGATTAAGTGGAGAATATTTTACAAAGTAAGGTGAGAAATCTAAGGTTGATGATTATTTTGCAAGAAAAGTATGACATTTTACAGAGTGGAAAGCAAATAATTACAAGTCTAAGTGAATCTAATCTCTCTCTCTCTTTTCATTTTTTTTTTTTTCATATGTTAAGGGCAAGAAAATAAAATATGATGCATGTACAACATACAAATGCAAGAACTAGCAAATAATTAAAAATATGGCAATGCTAAAATTTTATTAATATTACAAATTTTAGAGTTCAATTAAACTAAAAAAATCCTATAATCCAAGTTCTTCTTCTTCTTCCTTAGCTGCTAATTTCTACATGAGCTTTTAGCTTCCTTTTGATGGCTGGATGTTAAATCCTTTTTCTTTCCTTTGGCTTTTGCAAGAGCTTCTAATTCCCTAATCTTCTCTTAAGCCTTCCTCAGTTATGCTTCAAGTGCTTTATTTATTTGGTTAGATTCCTTGAATCTATTTTTCCATACATCTTATCTCTACGCTTGGGTTGTCTTGTACGGCTAATTAATGATAAAATCTCTAATAGCTTGATGTTTTCCCACTTCACCATCCAATTCTCTTAGATCAATATTAGGGCTTTCAATTCTGGATTCCCATAAAGCCCTTATTTCTATCAATTTAGCAACTTTGTCAGCTACTAATATGTTTAGGTCTTGAAATTCAAATGCAACTAACTTCACTAAGGGCCTATGGAATATATCCTAAATGGTACTAAATTGACAGACTTGAATATGGGTGGTAGCCTATATACCAATTAAGCCCAATTAATGGAACCGCTTGAAAGCTCTTGCACATTAAGATATCCCTGTTGTATTAGTTCCATCTAATAGTCCATAAGATATCTTTAACATTGAAGCTCTTGAGCTCCTCAATCCAAATATGGCTAGGAACATTGTCTAGTAATTTCATTTATTTGCACAAGAATTTATAAGGTTGATCTACAGAGCTAATGATTGTATGACCATGCTTAGCTCAAAACACTTGAAATGGCTCACAAACCAGATTAAGATAAGATTGATGTTAGAGCGAAGGATTCCATAACCCTTCTTCCTAACACAATTCAATTTTTGGATTTGCTCAACTAAGAGGGCTGGATAAGACTTTCCCTCTAAAAACTGAGTCACTAATTCTACAACTTTATAATGAATATAGAAGACCTTAGTAGGGAAAAGAAGGGTTGCCAATGCCATTAAGATGAAGGCATGAATTCGATTCTATCTGTAGTCCTTAAAGTTTCCACATGGGATGTCTTTCTTATCTTCAGCATCAAAACATGCCCTAAACCATGTCTACAAGTCATCCAATTGGAGGAAATGTCCATTACAATCTCCTAAGGCTTTGTTGATCACTGATATGTAGATCCCTAATAGCCTGTTGAAGATGCTGGCTGGCCCGACTTCTAAATCTGGCATATATACCCCATTGGAAAGTGGAGGAGCTTAGAGAAGTTGCGTATATTCTTCAATGGTTAGGGTAATCTCATGTGGACCAATAAAGAAGGCCACAAGATTGAGCTCCCAAAAGTGCAATGCAGCTTGAATCAAAGGTGTGTTGATGTTGATCTTCATTAGTAAGAGAATGGGCTTAATCTTGTCTTTTATGATAGCCTAATCTCTTGGATTGTATAGAGTGGGCTAGTGATCTGAAATCAGCTTTAGGTCTAAAGGCTTAAGGACATGGATCTCTTTATGAAGAAGACGACTAATTGATGTGCTAGCCATCTAGTAAAATTACAAATAAAATTTCTATATTACAAACAAGTATCTTATTTTACAAAATTCTAAATCACATTTGATATTTACAAGAAAATTACACGGAAAAATACATCATTATTATAATAAAAAACTTTACAAGGAAATTTATAAAAAAAAAGAAACTATTTTGAAACTCCAAGATGTAACTTCTACAAGGTGCCACATCATTAATTATTTGCTAGCTCAGAAACTTGTATATGCAAAAGGATAAGTTTTAAAGGTTCTTAAGCCTTATGGTAGCTTACGTTTTTCAAAGAAATAGATCTTGGGCCACATCAAAGCATTGGGTGAGGTAGCTTAATCAGCCTCAAGCAATAGTTACCTCACTTTATCAAAAATTTACACAATGGCTCCTTGGTCTAAAGTCCTGGACAATCTAGGTTTGACCATATCTAGTCACACATCATGAAACCACCACCCCCCCTCCCTTCTTTTCAAAGTTAATTCCCTAAATTTACACATCACTCTTAAATAAAAACATTAGTACAATTAAATACTTACAAAAAAAATACATGTAAAAAGAAAAATTACAAATTAAGGATATCTAAAATAAATCATAATTTCTGAAGGTTTAGGTGACTAACTCACTTGAGAATCCCTAGTGGAGTTGCTAAGCTATTAAGTCTAATTTTTATTTTTCTTAATTTGATTTGTATTTAACCCTATACTCATTTAATGTGAACCTTTAACTCAAATTAGGAAAGACTTGGTTTTCCTCATTTATTTTGGAAATTGGAGTTGCCATCTACCTGAAATTGGGGAAAATTGTTAAGTCGGAATTAATTGAGCAAATTAATCTTACCTTAGCCACTAATCTACAAAAAAAAATCTTTAAAAACATTTGAAAAACTAGAGATTTTAGATTTATGAGTTAACTTATTGATAGAGCCATTTTATACTCAATCTTTATAGTATAAATTGTGTTAAATTATTATTGATTTTATAGAAATCATAAGGAAATGGTACTTTAATTCTATCATCGTGATAAATCAGGTTAAATGGAGTCAAGGATGCTAATTCAAGTATTTTTAGAGAAGTCATCTACAACTTGGATCAAGACAAGAAATTACACCACCGGAGGAAGCACGGTTTGAGGCACGGCCAAGGTTCAAACCGTGTTACACACAAGACAAGAAGGCGAAAATGAGGACTTTGAACAGAGAGAGACACGGCTTACGGCACAGCCGTGGTGGAACCCGTAGGAGAAACCGTGCTTGAAGCCGTGGTGGAAGATAGATGTGCCAAGGAGAAGAAAGTGTGGAACATCAACCAGATGAAGACACGGCTTGAAATCTAGCCGTGGGTGTAACCGTGCTACACACTGGACACGGATGAAGACTTGAAGATTATGCACAGACGAAGGCACGGCTTGAAATCTGGCCGTGTGTTTAACTGTAGTTCACACTGGGCGCGATTGAAGACTTGAAGAATATGCACAGAGGATGGCACGGCTTAACCCACGGCCGTGTGGTGGGGCGTGCCAGGCAGACGTATCTTCACTTCTCGAAATCTACTTGAAAAAGGAAAGATATTTTCGTATCTTGCTAGCAAAAGATCACATGCTACCCCCTAACAATATAAATAGAACCAACCCTAGAGGGTTAGGACAACTTTTGATCTGGGGAATCTTGGATCTTGAAGAAGGAAACACGGAGGCAGAGCAAGCAACCGGGTTCATTATGTTTTTACTTTTTATTTTCGTTTTATTGATGAACATGAGTAGCTAAGCTACTTTTCTAGCCAAAGGGTCATAGATGTTTAATTCTCCACGAATTGTGAGGTCTAATTGACTTGTATTTATTCTATTCTTTGCTTTCGGGTATTCATATATCTTCTGATCGTTTTGTCATTATTATCTTTGTTGATTGGTATGAATAGAGCTCTTCTACTCAATTAGCAAGTTAATATATTGTCAACTAGCACGTCAAATCCGTAATTGTTTGATTGTTCTAATCTTAGTGACGCAATAACATGTTTGGTTATAAAAGAGATGATTGAATTCATGTTATGGAGGTGTGTGATCATGTTTAAATAGGTTATCTTATAATCTACTGGCATGAATTGGTGGTCTCTCTAAATCTTAATGCTATTGATAGATTAAATCCTAAGCGCTTGTCTAGGGTTGTTTAATCAATAAGAGAAATAATTCAAAGCGCTTGTCGGAGGTTATCGAGGAAGTAAGGAGAGATAGGTTGTTAGAGCTTGTTAATAACCATAACCAGTTTATCTAGAACTAAGAATAGAGAACATTTGCATCGATGATCAATTCCTTGAATTAAACTATCTTGATTCCTTTGGCTAGGCTTTTTATCAATATACAACTTTCTTATCTTGTTTTAACTTTATTCGATTCACAAACCAAACCCCCCATTTTCCTTTTCCTTTTATTCTCCTTGAATAGAAATAAGTTTAACCAATCTCTGTGGATTCGACCCTACTCACCACTATATGCAAATCATATAATTGTCTAGGAGTAGGTTTTATTTTTGTTGGATTCGACACCCATCACTTATTAAAACCCTAAGGTTACCATATTTACTTTTGGAATTTTGATTATATTTTTTTATAATACCTTTTTTTAGTATATAAAAAATTTATTTATTTACACAAGAAGAAAGGAGGTAAAAAATAAAAATAAAAATAAAAATGAAATTAAAATTTTTTTATTTTTTAGAGTTGCCTCATAAATGTGTCTATATACTTGTTGTTCAGGATCAAACAAGCCATAATTCGCTTTTTTTTAAAACTTTAATGTGTTTGTTAGTTTTATGAAAAGAAGGTTTCAATTCACATAATTACCAAATTATCTTATTTAAAAAATAAAAATAAATAAACCTTTTTTATCCTTTTCTTTTGAAAATCCCTAAAAAAAAACTACTTTTGAGAAAAAAAAAACAATTAAGATTTTTTTCTAAGAAAAAATTTTCCTACATAATAAAACATTTTTCTTTTAATAAAAAAAAATCATCATGAGGAAAAAGGGGAAACTTTTTATTTATTTATTTATTATTATTATTTAAATCGAATAACACCAAAGAAATAAAGAACCTAAAGAGTTGTTAGTAATATGAATTAAAATGTAAAGATAATAAAAGCATACTAAAAGAAATTTTTTTATTTAGATTTTTTAATTTTTATTATTTTTTATGCATAAAATAGCACTAAATTACAAAATTTAATGATTAAAACACTACTAAAAGCCATTATTATAAAAACATGATACCTATAAAATTGATAACGAGAAAATAAAATTTAGTATTTTATTTATATTTATTTTTTGTTAAATGATAATATAAATAATGTAACAACAAAAATAACACCAATATGCTAGAATATATCACAAGCATACATTTTTATATTATTTATTATTATTTTTTAAAGAAAAAAATCAAAAATAAAATAAAATAAAACAAGGAAGAACACTTACCTTGTGCGCAAACTGAAGTTAAGGTGGTTCAGGTGGTAGTAGGAGTAGTTGATAGCAAGAGCGAGGTTGGACCAACTCGAAAGGAGGTTATGGATCAAAGTCCCTAAGTTGATTTCATGATTAGAGTTGTATAAGATGTCTAATTTTGCTTAAATTAGTGAAAGAACAATATAAAAACCCAAACTTCTAATTTGACCAAATTCAAGGGAAGTCATGTAATGTCAACTATAATTAAGGGTTGGGCTTAAATATTTGGAGTATGGGGATTTGATCGGTAGCATTATTTCACTTTGAGATTCTTTATATGAGAGAAATCGAAGAGAGAGAGTAGAATTGCAACTTCATGTTTAGAGAGAGAAAGAGTAGATTTAGAGTGATTTTCTTGCTTTTTGAATTGCAAAGCTTTTGCTAATTGGTTTTAGAGACCCCTATTTATAGTATTATGGTGTTAATTTGGCTCCAAAAAACCTTAGATTCATTAAAGATTAGATTTTTTTCGAAAATAGATATTTAGGGTTTATGAATCTTTGAGTCTAAAATTAAGCACGAATTTGAATCAATTGAGCCAATAAAATGTTATAGATGTGTTCCTCATGATTTACTTGCCTTAGACATGCTTTTTGTTCGTGATTATCAAGCAAGAATTGTCTGAAATTTGTTCTAAAAGACTAAGGTTTACTTATCTCGTTCATATATTTTCCTAACTTTTAGTGTGATTTTGAAGCAGTTTCCTAATCAATTTGAAACAAAGTTAGACTTATTTAGCTTGTATCTCAATCCTATAATTGATTTCTACTTCTTATTTGGCTTAATCTGGTTAAAGAATGAGTTAAAAATGGCTAAAAAATTAAGAGGGTCACATTGAATATTTTTCTTTCCTATTTTGAATGGTTTGTGAACTAGAGGAGAGGGGACAATGGACAATGCTTAACACACAAGCCTAACTAAAAATGAAATTTCGCACCCCTTGAGACTCAAAGCTGTAACCTTCTCTTTCCCATTTCACATGCCAAACTGCTAAGCTATGCTTAGTTGTTGGTGATGGCCTATAACCACCTAAATATATTCCTAAAAAGGCACTTTTCTTGATGAGTCTAATATGCATATGTAATATATGTGTGTATGTGTGTGTGTGTGTGTGTGTGCTCTTTTAATTTTTGAACTTTTTTTTTTACATTTTTCTTTTTTTCTTCTTTTTCTAATCAATATTTTAGGTGAATTTTCAAAAAAAAATTGGGTCTTTTTCCATTTTCTTCTTCTTCCTTTTTTCGACCTTTTTCCTAAAATTATGGCCTTTCTAAATTTAAAAAAAAAAAAAAACAAAGGATTCATGAGACAAAAATGGGATGTCTACAATATATATATGTCATAGGTTAGGAAATGTAACCTTTAGCCCTAATATTCCTAAAATCTACTTTAAATTATTTCGGTATGGAACTTCACTAAGAACAACGTCGCATGTTGATCATCAAGATACTCCTTAGGAATCTACCACCTCTAGCCATTAAGTTGAGCCAAACATAAGCAATAAGCAAGTCATTTACTAAATTTTCATTAAGTTCATTTATTTTTTATAATTAATAAGCACAGTAAACACTTATTTGGAATCGCAATATTTGTACAATACCCACTCCTATTGAAATCAACACTTGACTATAGGTTATGAGCTTATTTATAAGTCTAACTAGTGATAATCTAACCTCATTACAAGGTACAAGCTAATTGAAGTAACGAGTTTCATAGGTAGGTTCACAGTTAGGTTCATGGGTGTGAACTTGATTTACAAGCAAGATCATAAGCGTAATCATGGCAATGAAACTCTTTGCGATGAAAAGAGAAGAGTTCATGTTCATAAATGTGTTCATGGGCATAAACTAGGTTCTTAGGTAGGATCACGGGCATCATCATATCCATGAACCTCTAGATGTCAATCCATGTTTTAGAGTGTGTTGTGTGTTTTGGAAGAACACGGGGAAGATCACGACCGTGATCACCTCAATTTCCTAAAACTCAAGTGAAAAACCCTAATTTTGTTTTGTAATGTCATTCTTTAACGATCAAAACACCCAACACAAGAAATCCCTACAAGTATTTTATGACTTACTTGTTTAGTTCTTTGAAATAATGGTACATTACACCTAAAGCTATGCAAGTGGGGCGGGTCACATGAGTTAGGCTGAAAATTTTAGCTCATATATAAAGCGAACCGACCCACATTACTTGCGGGCCAATATAAGGTTGAGCTAGATTAGCCCGTTTAGCTTTAAAAATGTATTTAGAAAAATGCGAGTTAGTTTGTTTAATCTATGAATTATGCAAGCTAGCCCTTTTAACCCACAATAAAATGCAAGTTGAGTCGAATATTTCAACCTATTTGTTAAGCAGGCTAGCTCGCATTATTCACGAATCAGGGACGGTTGAACTATTTAGCCCACTTTCACAACCTTTAAAGTGTTGTGCCACACTAATTTCTCTCAATTTGTAATGATACCCTACAGAAGATTCAATACTCTTTGGATCAAGAAAGCACACAATAAGTTAGTTAAATCTAAAACCTACCTTGCAGATTTTACATTGAGTTGAGTGGATTGTTACTAGGAAACCATGAGAGAGAGAGTGAGAGAGAGAAAGTAGACTTTTGTGTGAGGTGCAGAGCGTCTAAAGAAGTGAAAAGAACAAATAGGGTTTTTTTTTTTACATAGAATATCTATAGTTTTTTTAAAAGCAAAAGGCCTATTTACCCTTGTCATTAACTTATTTGCCACTCCTTTTACATTTTTTTTATCCTTTTAATTTTTATTTTTTTTGTATTACAAATATTTAAGCAATGATAAGTCATGTTGATTGACAAGGATAATGAATTTGCTTAACATTTATTTTCTATATATGTTTAAACTATTTGTATAATCTTAACACTGCTTACATGGTAGTTTCCTTTAAATTTTCAAAAAAGAAAGGAAAATAAAACCAAAAAGCTACTAATTAGAAAAGCTTAAATAGTAATAATATATCATGTAGATAAATTAGTAGTGTGCAAGTACCAACAAAATTCTAATACATAAAAAATATGAATGTTAGTTTTTTTTTTAAGTATCTAATATTACTATCACGTATTTTATTATTATTAATACTTATTCATCATTTGTCCAAACACATAACTTACTAAAATTTAATAAGTCTTTTTTCCTATTCGAAATGCAAAAGGACTCACTATTTTGATATTTTTTCCCCCAATATTATAGACGAACTACTTTAGGACCATCTTTATTCATAAATGAGTGTATGTGTATGATGGGGGTATGTCCTCTACTATTTAGATATATATATCTTCTAATAGAATACCCTTATTATTTTATTTTATTTTATTTTTATTATTTTTTTGGGCGCAAAGATAGGGATAGGGATACCCTTAATTAAATTAATGTATGTCCTTTCCCTTTAAGCCGTTTGCTGATTGGCCCACATTATCTTTATTTAGAATAAACTAATAAAAAAACCAACCAATCCGCTACCAATGCTTTCGCAATGAGGAGGGAAGGGAAATAAGAAGTTCGAAGACATTAAACAATAAGGATTAGGTCATTTACGCATCACGATTACATTGAGATCACATGGCTCCAAAATTTCAGAGATTGTTTCCAGAATTCCCATGAGAAATTGCATGTGTTAAACCCCAATAATTACATGATTTGGAGTTATAAACGAGATGCACTTAAAAGAGTTATTTATGGAGGTTTAAAGGAAATGAGTTGAAGTAATCCTTGATATGGCACGTAAGTAGTCCAGATGCAATTTGATTAAGTATATCTCTTTTTTATTTATCAAAAGATTAAAAGAAAAAATTTGCTAACTTTTAGTATCGACACCTAAACCTGTCCTACGAACTTGATTTATAACATAGGCTTGACTCAAGTTCGATCAAGATTCCAAACTCATCAAATAAAATCTTATAAAAATTGAGCTCAAGTCGATAAACTATTCGAGTTTTTAGAATTTAAACTCGACTCAATTATAATTAAGTTGATTTCAAGTAATTATTGATCCAAGCTTATGTAGATTTAATTCATTTACATCCCTAATGATTCGTTTTGTTGATACTAGCAATTTGTAGTGGTCCCTTAATAATTAAAATAAAAAAAAAGAGACCGAATTTCTTTTTTCAGTCATCAATTAGAGTATTGGTACCTCTTAATTGGGCTAAAACAAATGTAAACAATTACTTCTGAAAGAATGATCATTCCATTAAATATTCGATAATCTTTAGCTTTTTTTAAGGCACATAATCATTCTCTTAATTAAATTCCACATGAGGGGACTGCATGACAGAAGCAAATGATTGCAAAAGTGGAATCAAATGGTCCCAAGAAGCACTTGCCCTTCATTTTTGTGATGGCTAATTGCCCTTTAATTATGTAATTTCACTTATAATTAGAACATTAGTAGTTATTTTGAAAACACTTACTAAGATGTGATATAAGCAAACTTATTGTCTTTTTAAATGTTTACTTTCTCGTTTAATATGTTGTTGATGATAAAAAATATAAAATTTTTCTTTTAAAATTTTTAATAAATACTTCGACTACTCGTTAACAAGAATTCTATAGTTATATTTTATTCAATTTTAGTAAATAATTCTAAGTAATCAAAGGAATTCTTTTTTAGAAATAATTACTTATCACACTGCCCTCACGTCTCATGTACTATATGCAGTCATTCACCACCTTTAATCGATTAGACCTAGAAGCCTTTTTTATGAGGCAACATGTTAGAACTTTGTTGTGCCCACACAACCGAACATTAGTACCATACTACTTTACCATACGCGACCACAAAATTAACTGGATTCTTGGATCCAATGATTGTTTTGATGCCTCCCTATCACTTAGATGGCAATTGGTCGAACTACGATTTATGCTCAAACCCCCCTAAATACTTCCCAATGTGAAATGGGGAGAAAAAAAAAAAAGGCCTGGTTTTGCAAGACTTGGATTGCTTTTGTTTTTGGCATGTAGAGTGAGTAATATATTCAAACCAACAAAGAAACTTGTGAAAGTAGAACTTCAAAACTGAAAAATTCTAAGCTCGAGAATTGAATAAAAAAAAAAAAAGCTGGCTTAATCTTCCTCCATTAACCGATCTTGATTGTCCAATTCTCATATTATTGGTAGTTTAACCATTGAATACTCACAAGTGGTAGAAGTAAGACAGCTAACATCCTCTAGTCTATCCTAAAATTATATTCATGTCTGTCTTTCCCTTTCCATTTGCTTCACCATGGTTGGTGAAAGATGGGTTATAATAGACCTTGTCGGCTAAATTACCATCTAAAAGTTTGGTATGACATTGCTTTGTCTCTAATTTTAACCATTTTTAGAGACAACCCCTTCCTCTCTCTCTCTCTCTCTCTCTCTCTCTCTCTCTCTCTCTCTCTCTCTCTAATGGTGGATCCTTTTATATCCCATCTTTTGACAACTATGGATTCGGACACCCCAAAAAATAATGGGAATACTACGAGTGTAGTGTAGCTTATAGTTTTTTGAAAAGCCATATGGAATGTCAACTAAATAGCCCCTTTCTCTTTGAGAAAAGAGGTAGTAGAAGTGAAAAATGCAAACGCCAATTAGGGATGGATACGGTTTATGTCAATTGGTTGGTTCATCATTTAGATGGAATTGAATCATAAATTTAATTTAAAATAAATTATAAATTTAAAAAATTAGTTTCTTTTTTATAATTCACTTTCAATATATAAATTTTGGTTTAGTTGATCATGCCAATCAAACCATGAGCCAAATTAAATGGAAAAAAAAAAAAAGACAAATTTTAATTTGGTTTGATTGGTTTATAGCCATGTTCAATTTGGTTTGGTTCTTGTGCTTGTCTTACCTTGAATCAATTAAAAGAGAGAAAATTAAAAATGGCAAGAATCATTTCCCTTCAAAGTTATGTTAACAAGAAATATTGTTTATAGTTCAAAACTTTAAGATCCTCAATGTTTTGTTAAGAAGATCAAGAAACACTTTTGTAACTCTTTCATACTTTATGTTTCATAAAAAAAAAATCGGCACCCTACTTATGAAAAACGATTGAAATAATTTGTAGTATCTTAAAGATTTCATTTGTAATGTGGCTGCAACTTGCAAGATTAAATGATGACTAAAGAGGCACATGATGGCTGCAACATGCAGCTATTTGTTTCTTTTTATTTATTTTTAATTTTGGTTGATAAAATCATCTTGGACTCAATAAGTCCATGAATCTTTATATTAATTCCGTGCCTGATTTGCAAATCCATCAGGCTCAATCATGACTTCTATTTGCTGGTTTTGAGTCTAAAAGGCCTCCATCCATCGGAATGGATCTAATAATTGGCAAGGCAAACCTCCAATGACTATGTCCATCTTCTCTAACGTTGTCCTCTAGCTAATATCCCAAGCACAACAACTCTAGTGCCTTGTTAGTTCTCCATCTTGAACTGATCTTCTCTTCTCTCTCTTTTGTCTTTTTTTACTTTATGTTTCAAAATTTTGCACCTCTTGTGGAGGCATAAATTGGATACCCCACAACCATGTCATTGTTGAATCGGTAGACCTTTGTATAGGCTTGTTTTCAGATTTTATTATTATTATTTTCCCCTTGGCGCTTTTATATCCAATGTTCCAGATTTTTTAAGACTTAAGTTCCATTCCATCCCCATTCTTGTAACTGTAAGATGTAGGATTTCTCCCTTTATTATAGGCCAAAAAAGAAAAAAAAAACAATAATAACATTTCAATACAAGATTTTCAGATTTGGTATTAATTTTTGGCATGGTACTTGTTAAAATGAATGAAACTTTTTAAAATTGCAGAGGGAAAAAAAAAAAAGTCATTGGGCTTCTACTACTTTGTATGTCAAATCTTGTGGCCAAAAACTTTACCCTTAGCAGACTAGACTCTAGAGTAAAGATGATTTTATATCTTTTTCAATGGAACTGTTACACTATTAAAAACCACATCATGTGAATATACATAAATATTTCATAAAAATCTATCTACTTTTGTGGGAACTTTTTTTCCTTTTTTTTTTTTTAATCTATATCCATATAAAATTTAGGAGAATTCTTAATGCAAAATCTTTATTTGTCTTCCTTATTTAACCATATACTTCACGAAAATTGCCATCCACACTTCTACATGATCAATTTAATAAGGTCAAAAAAAAATCTTCCATATCGCCCATCATTCACTTTTATGGATAATATCTCATTGTTCAGTTTTAGTGAATTAAATGCTGGATCTTATATAACCCTATAACATACTCCCAAAAAAATAAATAAATAAATAAGCTAGAAATACAATATAAATAGAAAATTATTAGAATAAGTTACCATTTGATGACTTAAAAATATCTAATTGTTGTAATTTTAAAATGAAGATCGAATGATGAAGATTTAACAGTGAAGATTAAGATATAAATCAATTTAATGGTTTGAATTGAAGAATTATTTATAAATCACCAAATGATGACTTATTCCAATATCATCATTGAAATAAACCACTAAACTATTACAGGATATTTCACTTGATTGATTTGATTTGGGACAAGAAAAGACCACACACATGAGGAGGGATGAACTTTAATTATGTAATGCCCTAGAACTCGAAACATCACAGTCAACCACATATCCCTATTGAGTAGTGACATACTAAGGCCCTAAATCTCTATTCCAATTTCGACTTATTTATCTCTAGCATACATTAATATAATTGTGATTTCGATAATAAAAAGGATTGACTCTCGGGTACATCATTCCAATTTTCATTACTTAAGAAAAATACATTCATCTTCAATACAAAAACTAGGATGAACGTCCATTAACATAAATAAACAACATATTTAAAAATTCATAATCTATCAACAAGTTCTATAATCAATTTTCTCGAATTCTATAAGGGAGATCTTCATCCACTTCTACTGTACTCTTCACCATCACAATGGTGATGCTCTCTTCCATATTTGTCCTAATAATAACCCACTAAATTCTCGTTCTCATCATATTCACTTACAGTTGAAAAATAAGTAGGGTGAGCCTAAGTCGAGTACGTAAATACTACACAAGCATGCACATGCTACACAAACAACAATATCAACACATGTAAATGCAGCGATAGTACACATCAAATCATCATGTTATTATCTTTAATTAACCAATATACAAATAGGAGTACTCATGATCTCATCACACCATATAGTATTTACATATATATATTCCTAGAATGGGAATTGCCACTACAAGCCCCATCTAACCCTAATCTATCATAGATCATTTTAGTATAGAGCTCTATTAGGACAACGTAGTATACCAGTCATTAGGGTGCCCCCTAGGGATCTGCTACCTTCGACTCTTAGGCCAAGCCAATTACAAACAGCATATACAATTAAATCCTATGTCCAAATAAATTCATTTGCATTGCAACATTTACAAACACAAACATCAAACAAGGTAAACACATACATGGAAGAGTGGTCTTATGATTAACTCTTACTTCTTTAGGAAAGGGGTATAGACCTATCAAGTATACATGACTAAGTTCAGTTATATCTTATAACTTAATCTGGGTTCACTAATTGGTTAATTATCCTAATTGCAAAATTCCCTTCCTCAATGTCTTATTATGCGTAAATCTTAATTTAGAATTGTAAGTAAATGAAATATAATTGAATAGTGAGCATTCCAGAACAACACGACCGTGTGAGTGGCTGTGTAGAGGAACATGGGAAAGAACATAACCATGCTAGTGGTCATATACCTTTATGTGTAATATTGTTATTTTAACACTCCCAAGTATACGATCATGTATTTGTTCATGTACTTCGACACGATAGGATACACGATCATGTATTGTGATCATTTACCTTTTGTAAATTTTTACAATTTGACATGCCCAAGTACATAGGCATGTCCTATGTCCGTATACCTTTTTATATACATTCATATTTCTACATGAGTAGATATATGAATATGTATCTGACCATGTATTACACTATTCCATCATGAACCACTTTTCCTCTTCTCCAATTTGTTCCTCCACCTAATTTTTATGATTCTAAGTCTAATTGGCTCTATAAATTTGTTAATCCTATTACATTATATGGATTGATACATTTACTTGTTTCAATTTTGTGATTGGAATCCTCCTATTACCAGATCCCATGCTCATTTTGTATCACTCCTTATTTTGAGCTCTAGCAACATGTCACTAATTTCACTTAAACCTATGAATAATTAATCGAAAAAGTGCACCTTAATGATCAGAACCTTCACCTAATGAAAAGGGGTTGATCTTGTTGTTTTCCGCTAAGTTGCTTTATGGGTCTCTGGAAGTGTCTTGTGGGTGTTCACTATGCAAATAAGGCAAAAGGGGATCAGTAGGTTAAGCAGAGTTTATATATCTTGACCATAAAAAAATCAAATTGCCTCTATATCTTTTAATTATTTACTTTATTTAACCTTAGTTTTAATTTATAATACATAAATAATATATATATTACGTGTATTTACAAATTAAAATTAAACTAAGAACCCACTCTTGTGAGAATGAGCTCACGTTCAAGCAAATTGCAACCGACACAACGTATGTACATAATTGCTATGAACTTCATCTCATAATAATTTTCTAGGGAATAATAATATGGCAGCTACGTATCGAAATCTCTTTATTCACCCTAAAAGGGTAAAAGCTTGGGAGTGATATATATCGGAATCTTCGAGATCCTTAAACCCACACTACTCTGCATGGTTTGGTGTGTTTCGAAGCAAATATTAAATGTTACGAAATTGATTTCTGTATTAAATTTTTAAAATAGTTAGAATCGAAAGAAATAGCACAATATAATATATGATACCCTATAATCTCTTAATATACAATATACATAATTTATATAATTTATTTAAAAAATATAATGAAAATCCATTTAAGTTGACCTAACTTATAATCCATTCTTTTTTGCCCACATTTGATCAAATAATCAAATCTATTTGAAACCTATCATTTAAAATGGCATTTTGATTTATGTTTGTTGTAAAGAAAAACTAATAAGTTCCTTAGGGTGTTTATAACTAATAGATTTTATTGAATATAGATTTTATTATTGTTCTAAAGAGTTCCATAATAGGTTTTAGTTTCAAATTTTTAGAAGATATAATAATATATAAGGTAAGAAATCGAACTGTACCATATTCGCTTCATACTCATGCAAACCTAGTAAATACTCAGGCTTTATAATTTTAGTAGACGAACTAAAAAAAAATGAATAGCGTAGCTAAATATCTTAGTCTAGATAATCTTGATTCTCTAAGGTGAAATGAGATCCAATTATTTGGTCATTTATGAACTTTGTGCTCTAATTTTAAGAAATGAATCCAATGAAAGCAAATATGATCCTTAACCTCCCAAAGTTTGGAAATGCAAAGCTTTGAAAAATTATGCTCATAGATTAAATCAAATGTAATGCTTACTTTACTTTTCGCATTTGAGGCAGCAATGGTTAAGTTTATGTTTATGCAAGCACTTATACTCTCGTTCATTAAACTTTACATATGAAGTAATAATGGTAAGTTTTATATTAAGATATCATATAAACAAACAGTTGTATTTTTATATATTTGTTTTTTATTTAATATTTTATTGATGTTGAAAAATATAAAAGATTTCTTTTTTAAACTCTTAATAAATATTCCAAACATCCATTAATAAATTCTATATAATTATATTTAATTTAACTTTATTAAAATATTCAAGTTTTCTAATTACTTATCACACTACCCTCAGGTCTCATGTACTATATGCAGTCATTCACCTTCTTTATTCGATTAGATCTAGAAGACTTTTTTATGAGGCAACCATGTCAGAATTTTGTTGTGCCCACACAACCGAACATTAGTACCATAATCATGAACCATACGCGACCACATAATTAACTGGATTCTTGGATCCAATGATTGTTTCGATCCAACTTCTATCACTCAGATGGCAATTGGTCGAGCTACAATGTACACTTAAACCTCCCCTAAATACTTCCCAACGTGAAATGGGGAAGGAAAGGAAAACAAAGGGAAAAAACAAAAACAAAAAAAAAAAAAGGAAAAAAAGCCTAGTCCTACAAGATTTTGATTGCTTTTATTTTTGGCATGTAGAATGAGTAATAAATTCAATCCAACGACAAACTTTTAAAAGTGTAACTTCCAAAAATGAAGAATTCTAAGCTTAGAAATTGAAAAGGCTTTAATTTAAAAAAAAAAAATTCATAAACGAAAAGGAACAATATCTATTTAGTATCTATTTGATTGATGTTAGATAAATTCAATTACTAATTAAAAGTAAATTTGAGTTAGGATTATACATAAAAAATGTAGTTCTCATATACAGCTGACTTAATCTTCCGCCATCAACTAATCGTGATTATTCAATTCTCATATTATTGGTAGTTTCACCATTGAATAGTTAGAAGAGGTAGTAGTAAGACAGCTAACATCCTCTAGGCTATCATAAAATTATATTCATGTCTGTCTTTTCCTTTCATTTGCTTCACCGTGGTTGGTGAAAGATGGGTTATAATAGACCTTGTCGGCTGAATTAACTTCTAAAAGTTTGGTGTGAAATTGTTTTGTCTCTAATTTTAACCATTTTTAGAGACATTACCTCTTCCACTCTCCCTAATGGTTGGTGCTTTTTACATCCCATCTTTTGACATTTGTGGATTCTGACACCCCCAAACCCTAATGGGAATACTAGAGTGTAGTGTAGCTTATATTTTTTGAAAGACAATATGAAATGTCAACTAAACAGTCCCTTTCCCTTTGACAAATGATCTTTTCTTCTCTCTCTCTTTTTTTCTTTAAGATTTTATGTTTCAAAATTTTGCACCTCTTGTAGGGGCATAAGTTGGATACCCCACACCCGTTTTGCACCACTCTGCTGTCATCATTGAATTGGTGGATCTTTGTCTAGGGTTGTTTTTAGATTTTCATTTTCTTTCTTTCTTTTTTTTTTTCTTGGTGTTTTAAAATCCCATATTCTAGATTTTTAAAGAATTAAGTCCCATCCCCATTCCTGTATGATGTAGGATTTCTTCCTTTATTATAGGCCAAAAAGGAAAAACAATAATAACATTTCCATACAAGACATGTATCTATTTTCAGATGTGGTATCCAATCCCATCTCTTTCATTTAATTTTGCCATTGTACTTGTGGCCAAAGCTTTACCCTTAGCAGACGAGTAAAGATGCTTTTAAATCCTTCTAAGGCATCCACATCATGTGAATATACATAAATATTTCATAAAAATCTATCTAGTTTTGTGAAAACCTTTTTTTTTTTTTTTTGTAAATCTATATCCTTAAAAAATTTAGAAGACCACTTAATAAGATTTTTTTTTTTCCTTATTCAACCATATACTTCACGAAAATTGCCACCCACACCTCTACATGATCAATTCAATAAGGTTAAAAAAGAAAATCTTCCATGTTGCCCATCGTTCACTTTTATGGATAATAATTGTTCAGTTTTAGAGAATATAATGCTGGATCTTATATAGGCCTATAACATACTCCTAAAAAAATGTAATGAAAAGAGAAGCGGAGAATGCCATATAAACCACTAAACTAAAAAAAGACATTTCACTTGACTGATTTGATTTGGGACAAGACCACACACATGAGGAGGGATGAACTTTAAAATGACATGAAGAACCCATTCTAGTGGGGATGAGCTCATGTTCATGCAACCGATACAACGTGTGTACATAATTGCTATGAACTTCATCTCGTAATGATTTTCTAGGGAAATAATAAGATGGCAGCTATGTATTCAAATCTATATAATCACCTTAAAAGGGTAAAAGCTTAGAGGAGATCCTCAAATCCATTATACTTTGCATGGTTTGATAGATTTTTACGTAAATATTAAATATAATAGAATAGATTTTTATTTTCAAAATCTGCGGTCAAAGATATAATGAAAATTTAAATAAATTGAACTTATGATCCGTTGTTTTTAGCCAAAATTTGGCCAGATAATCAAATCTATTTAAAATATATGATTGAAATGGTATTTTGATTTATGTTTGACGTAAAGAAAACTTATAAACTCCTTAGTGTATTTAGAACTAAGAGATTTTAGAATATAAATTTTATGATGGTTTTAAAGAGTTTCACTATAAGTTTTTGTTTCAATTTTTTTGGAACATGTACTTTTAGGGTAAGCAAAAGGTAAGGATTCAAATTGTACCATATAACCCTAGTAAATACCAAGGCTTTATAATTTTAGTAGATGAACTGAAAAAATGAATAGCTCAATATCCTAGTCCAAATAACCTTGGTTCTCAAAGGTGAAATGAGATCTAGTTATTTATGAACTTTGTGCACTAATATTAAGAAATTATAAAATACTAGAAAAATAAAAATAAAATAAGTTTTAAAAGATAGGGCAACATAGTAATCAAATGCTTTTAAGGAAGATAATTTAATCTTTTTTTCTTTAAGATATAAAAGCCATAGAAAACCTTTTGACCTCTTTTCCTTTGTTTAGCCTACATTCCTTTCTACAGACCACTAACAAACAATGATCCAATAATCTTAAACAACTAACTCAAGATGAAATTCACAAGGTAAGTGTTAATCTAGTTTACTTTATTGTATGCTCTCTTGTGTCTATAGGCATTTGAATTTAAAGGTGAAGTTTTGATTACGATTTGGAAACAATTGGTGTAAGAAGAATTCACAATGTGTTGATTATTTGGAGCATTTTTGGAATTGTTTAGATGATTTAGAACAAGTGATTCATGATCATGTGAAATTAGTGTTTTCAATTTTGATTAAAGTAAGAATTATTGGTTGTAAAAGAAATTAGGGATTTCGTTTGATTTTGAGTTTTCTGAGAGGATCATAGGCAAAGATCACAACTATGATCATGCCTATGAACCTATAGGACAATCACGCAAGCAATTTACAGAGTGTGATCAAGAACAGGAAGAATGACGTTTTCACTTAGGGAAGTTCACAACCAAGGGTCATCGCTAGCTTTCTTTAGTTAAAAGGGAGGTTCACAATCAAGGTATACACCCATGAACCTCCAATAAAGATTAAAACGTGTTTTTTAAAATCTTTTGCTATCATATGTGCATCTAAACTAGTCTAGGACAATTAGGAAGTAGAATATCTTTAGTTGGGGCTCTAAGAATAATTATTTATGTACTTTTGATCAAGTCATATATTAATTACATTCAGTTGCCGAGAGTATAGCAAAACTCTAGGTACATGATTACCCTTTTTGTTGTTCATGTTTGACATATAGTAATTAAGTGAACTTAAAATTATGTGTTTAATAATTGTTTTCTACTTGTGCTTGACTCGGCTTAAGTGTCGATAATGGTAGATCCCTAAAGAGCACTCCGATAATCTCTATGTGACGTTATCCTCAGTGGAGTCGCACATTAAAATGATTTAAGTAGATTTTAGGATGATTCATGGGTGTTAAAGCTAGAAGTAGTAGTTCCCAATACTATAGTATCAAGCTTGGTGGTGATAGTATACTAAATGTATCAGATTATATATATATTAATAAAACTTGTAATAACTAAAGCATATGGAATCATGAGAACTCCTATATTGATTGATGGGCTTAAAATAAAGATAATAAAGTTGTGGTTGTTTTCCTATTTGTATTTGAACACATGTGAGTTCTATATATGTTTATCACATACATATACTTTTAGGTATCATATACTGAGTATTAGCTCACCCCTCGTGAGAACTTCTTTTTCAATTGCTAGTATAGGTGAATGGTCCTTTTATAATGTGTTAGGGGAGGATTACAATCAAAATGACAATGGAGTGGACTATTACTACTATTATGAGGATGAGTGAAGAGTGAACGAGTGTATTTAGAAGACTTATTTCCTTTTGATATGACTATTTATGTATTACAAGAGACTGTAGTTATTCCTTCTAACTGTGATGCCAGATTTCATTTGGAGGATAGGTTCGATGAATGTATAAAAAGGATTATTATTGTTGAATAAATGAGGTTGAAAAGTTACTTGAATGTTTTATGTTTAATTAGGTTAAGAGCCTTACATGTTACTAAATAACAGTGACACATAGCGGATTGTTACATTATGGGTTTTAAAGCGTTGTAGAAATAAATCCAATGAAAGCAAATATGCTCATTAACCCCTAAAGTTAGAAATGCAAAGCTTTGAAAAATTATGTTCATATATTAAATCAAATATAATACTTATTTTACTTTTCAAATTTGAGGTAGCAATGGTTAAGTTTATGTTCATGCAAGCACTTATGAGTGACTTTCTCTTTCATTAGAGTTTACATTATCGCATGTGTAGTAATAATAGTAAGTTTTATAATGTGAAGTTGTGTAATTTCAATTCGCTACCACCAATTGATTATTAGATTGAAATAGCTTTTGCTAGTTTAAGGACACTAGTAAATGATGTACCTGTATTATAAGTATAGATATATGAACTAGTTAATAGTTTAAATTGGAATTGAGGATAATAAAGAACATATGTAAACATGAATTGATAATAGTTAATTGCTTGTGGAGAAATAGGACAACAAACATAGGTATGCACATTTAAACACGCTATAAATAAGGCATTCCCACTACAATAGTCAAGTAAGTGTCATATGAGTGTTTCACTACATGCGACTTAAAAAAAAAGTGATGTAAAGATGACATGTGAAGGGATAACTAAAAAGAGAATGATAGGGAGGAAAAAATAGGTAATTTCAATATCTCTGATGTATAAATGACAAACAAATGAGCTAATAAAACCTTGGGTATCAACCTTACAGTTCTTTAGCAATCAAAATCATTTTTCAACTAAATGATTATTTAATCTTTAAGAGCAGAGATTTCATAGTAGGATGTTGTTTCTCTTATTTCTAGAATTGTATCAAATGGGGAGGAATGACTAAGTATTTATATACTCTTGGGTCAAGTAACATATGTTGAATCACCTTAGTGATTAATGGACTAAATGGATTATGCTCATTCTAGGTTTATCTTGATAAGCTTACCAAGTGCCCAAGACCAGTAGCCTTCTCCATGACTACAAGAGCCTATCTAAGAAAGGTTAGTGACGGATGGATAAATTAAACGATTCCTGTTTCGAGTTCATCAAGCCAATTTTCCTTAAGTCATCCTAATAAATATACCAAACTCATTGAACCTTGTCACTTAACCCAATAAATCAATTCAAATAATTTATGGGTTTAACCTAATATATTAAGCTAACAATTTTAGCCCTTTACAAATGCAAAGGACACGTCCATCTTCATTTAACAACAAATTGCAAATTAAAAATTTAACATAAAAACATATACCACATTAAAAAATAAATGGTATCATTTAGTGGGGGGGAAAGGGGAAAAGAAATGGGTTTTTTAACTCACTTGACCTGCAATAACCTATTAAACAAAATACAAAAGCATAAAATTTCCAAAGCCAAAAGATAAAAACATGAAATTTTTTAAATGAAAGAGCCAAAAGCATACATACTCGAGGCAACACTTAATTCAACTAAGAGAATTGAGTTAAAGAACTTCCATATGGAAAATGAATGAGCCCCATATACCAAAATCACTTTTTTATTAGCATATATGAAAAATAATTACCAAAAAAATTCAAGGGTGAAACACCATTGGATGTTGGTTTATTTTTTTCATATCTTCTTGAAATACATACAAAAGTAACTAATGTTTTGTGATTTGATTTTAATCTTCTTGTAAAAAAGATAAAAAAATAAATAGAAGAAGAATTATCAACCGATGAATCTTTATTAAGTCCAAGAAAAAAAAAAGTGAAAAATTTAAGTTATTAATTATATGTTTACTCTAATTCAGAGAAATTAAAGTAGAAGTCATCGAGTTCGACCATGAAAGGTGTGGGATTGTATTTCGAATAATAGAAGGATGGAGATAAATGTAAAGCAAAGTGAAAAAAAAAAAAAAAAAGGAAGAAAGTTGTATTTCGAATAATAGAAGGGGAATTCTGTGGAGATAAAATGTAAAGCAAAGAGCAAGACAGAAAAGGGGAAGAAGGGTTGGCACAAGATAAAACTGCCATGTTGGTGGAGATTTTTTAGGGATGAAGGCATAGTAACCGTCAAGAAGTTATGGGGTAGTTTGTAATGATTAAGAGGATGTCATTGGAAATGTTGATTATAATAACTTTTCATCAACAGTTAAGAGTATGTGTATGAAAAATACAAATAAAAAAAAAGAAAAAAAAAGTGAAAAATAAGTTTTGAGTGAAATTACCGACCATTGCCAAATATCATGATCATTTTTATAACTTTTTACTACAATCTATCAGCAAACAAGATTATAATTAACTTTTTACTCAGTGCAATTTCTAATTGAGTTATTGTCTCTTTGCATTTTGTTACAAATGCTTTCAGTTTTACTTCCTAGTCGTCCTAAGTCCATAGCGTTCTAGGGTCCTGGAGCTGAAGTAAATTTGAAAGCCCACAAAGCAATCTGGATCAGCTTCCTCCCTTACCCAATATACAGAGTCCAGACATTCTCATGTGGGCTAAGGCCTAGTTAGAAAAAGGAAAATGATAGTCTTATAGGAAAGTTATAATCTTATTTATCCTAAAAACTCAACAATATATTTTTGTTTTGTCAATCAGGAAAAATGCACTAGAAGTCCTAAATTTTATTGTTTCACAACCCTTTTTCTTCAATTTAGAACTTAATGAGTCAAAATGGGACTTCAATCAATTTTTATCACAAATAAGTTAGTATCCATTTTTTCTCAAGAAAATAAAACCTAGGTCTTGAAATGCAAAGATAAAAATATAGGTCTTGAAATGAAAAAAATAAAATAAAATTTATATCCTTCTGGTGCACTTTCCCCATCTTTTCATTCTTTTTTAAAGCATCAAGTAGAAGAGTAAGATAAATTACATAGGGAGAATTAAATTCATGAATTAGGGATTTATAATTTAAATAAAAATTATTAATCGACTTGAGAACTTTAAAATAACGATTTGAAGAAGAAAATAAATAAGGCTAGATTATCATATAATTTTAGATTGAGAATTGGGTTTTGAAGACTTCTAACGAGATTTTTGAACAAACAAATTAGGATTGAAGCAATAAATTGAGAGAAGGTTGTGGACAAACAAAATGAAAGATCGGGTAAGATTGGGATAAAGGATAAAGTGGGAAAAAAAAAAAAACCTAAAAGGGTCAATCTTAAGTATAGAATGATAAATCAAAGCAAGTCAATAATGGTTTTTTTTTTTTTTTGGATAACTACAACAAAAAAAAGAATTCAATCATGATCCATCCCACTTGAGAGTTCAATATTCATATTATTAAGTTACAAGAGTTTTGATAATGTAAATCGATAATGTTCAACCAAACTTGTGATACAATAAACCTTGCTTTCCTTGGAGTTTATTTATGTTACTATGGTTATCACACTTTATAACCTATTATCTCAAAATTGTGCTATAATCTCACCTTGATCCTAATTTCGAAACAATCTAGGTCTAAAGGTGCTTATATTAGTAAATATAAGTGTTGAATTCCCAATCTCTCAATTCTCAAAATGCACCAATCATAGATTTTATCTAAGTGTTGAATCCTCATTCGTTAAATTCTATTCGCATTGTAGATTTTGTCCCTTTTTTTTTAAACATATGTTTATATTTTTCCACCACAAGACGTAGGTTTCAAAATTGAAAAAAAAAAAATTGAAATAAAACTCAGCATCAATGTATGTTAATGGCATTTTGTAATGGACAATGATGGAGGTCTTGTTTTGACTCATTTTAACAATTTAGGTCAGATTTGGATCCTCTTAACTTTTTTTTCCTTCAATTTTGTTTAGTTTACAAATTAATGATTGGGATTATCTAAATTTTTTAAATATCATGTCACACCACCATGATATTATTATTATTATTTTTTAATCTTGATCATTAATTACACATGACAAAATCTTAAATGGGTAAATTGAGAGTAAAAAGAAAAAAGAAAAAAATTAAGTTATTTTAGTGCATTTTTTCCATTGTTTAAACTTTAAATATAGAATACAAAAATTCACCCCACATTACAAGTTTAGTCTTTTACATTATGTGGATTTAATCATCTCATTATCACTTCATATTCATTTAATTTTTTTCCATGTAAATGAGCTTTAGTTTTGGTTTTAGACCACACTTGAGGGAGACGTTAAAGCATAAAAATGTAAGTGGTATATTTAAATTTTAGGATCAAGTGGTTGTAAATCCAAATTTATCGTATATTACGCATAACGCTGATCATCGAGGAATAGTAAGAAGATAAAAAAGTATAGAATATACAAGAAGGAATTAAATGATATGGGTCATCATGAACTTAACTAAAATGCTAAAGCTTGTGCTATAGCTAACCGTCTTGATGATTTGAAATAATTTCATGATAACATTTCAATTTTCTAAAATGAGTTATACTATAATTCGTTTTTTCCTTTTATTATTTCTTAACGATAAGTATTTTAAATTTTGTATTAGCATTCAGAGGCTCAGAGCCTAACATAGCCTTCATGCGTTTAAAGTGAATATCTCCATGCTTCCATGGTGGATAATATTTGGCTGACTATATTTATAAACTATGAAAAAAAATTATTGATATTAATATATTACGTATTTGGGTGAGTTATAAAAAAATTAATATAAATAATACTTAAATATGTAATTATAATAATTATAAAATAAATGGATAATCATTATTAAAAAAACACACACACACACAGCCACAGCCACGAGAGACAATACATTTATCGGGTATCATAACATTGGGAAACAATTCCCCATGTAAATAATGAGCCCTGTTTAAAGGACCTTAGCCTTAACCATGTATGTGAGATATCAAAACTAGAAACCTTTTAATTTATATTTAAATGAAATCTAGATAGATTTAAGTTACATTTAGATCCCTTAATAGCTTAGGCCTTAAACTAATGGCTATTAATTTTTACTATTAAACAATTGATTCGGGTTACATGTGCCAAATTAAAATTAGTTTACTAACATGGTGAAGTTAAAAATATAAAATAATTACAAAACTAAATTACATGCATGACTGTTAAAAAGAAAGGTTAAAGGAGAAATTGTGCCAAAATAATGTTAAAAAGACGGAAAAGAAGGAAACACAAAACTTTACTAATACACAATACTTATCTTTCTTAAAATAGACTAATAATATTGTTGATTACATTTAATTTTTTTTATCGAAGAAGTCGTCATATACTTACAAAAGTAATGATAGAGAAATCAATTAACAAGCAAATATATATATATATATATATATATATACCCATTATTTAAGTTATTGAACTGAAATAATAATTAGTCAAAACTTTTGGGAGGTGAAAGTAGATTGTCGTATAAATCTTCAATTAACATTAGATTGTTCAAAATGTACAACGTAAAAATAAATGTAAAATCATGCAATTGATATTTGAAGATGATGGGCAACCTTGGTAGCTGATATCCAAGATGCTCATGGAAATCGCAACTATATTACTCTTTATCATGTTGATGTAGCTACCTAAGTGCCTCAAAATCACATCATTATGAAACATAGGGAAAGCAAGATCTATTAATAGGAACTTTTAAACTTTACATTTGAATGTTTATCCGCATGGCTAAAATGGATAATGATATGCAAAGTTGTTGTAATACCACAAGGCGCATTTATTCATTTGACTAAGTCAATTAGCTGTACCAGTATTGTAAAATTTTCCAAAATGAGTTAAAAAAACAAATAAATAATCGATACACAACACAAGGTGTACTGTATAATATATATATATATAGAATACAAACAAAAATGTGTTATTCCAATTTGCATACCATACATCTGGCTAATGAAATTTCAATTGTATATATGTTTCCATATAACTTACAAGTGTAAGCTATGGTAGTTTGTATTTAGTTTGTTGAAGAATTAAATTAAGAGAGATATAGTAAAGATAATCACAAAATTACTAAAACTATGCATAATATTAAGTGTGTGGTTGTTATGATAATTTACATCAAGATGGGAATGCTAAGCTTATAGTTTACTTGATATTTTTTATTCTAAAGCGTCCATGTAGATGCTGGTAAAGAGTAAGCAATCTATGTACAGGCTGTAGACTAAATACTTTGTAATAATCATTAATTATTTTCTCCCTATATTTCCTTGAGCATCTCAACAAAGATAAGAAGGCTTTGGCCAAAAAAAAAAAAATAGAAAAACCCTCAACAAATGGATAAATGAATGTTCTGGAAACTTAAGCAATCACATTTCATCGAGCAAGATTATGTTTTTAAATAAAAGAGAACTTTTATTATGAGACAAAAAAATGATTTTATAATATTAAGCAATAAAATAATTAAGTTGTCACTTGATCGAAAAACTATTAATGAAAATAATTATAACGCCTTAAAACTTAGAATGTTACAACTCTTCATGTATCATTACAAAATAATGATAAGCTAAAGCTCTTCTATCTAAAATCACAAATATTCTTATGTCCCTATAATATAAATAGCTCATCAATTTTTTAAATATTATACTAAAATATTTATATTTATTTCATAATATACATTACTCTAAAATTTTTTAAATAAATTAAAATTTAACTTAATTTAATCAAAAGCAAGCTTATAAAAACCTATTTTATTTGTATGTCTCGATATTTTAGCATTGAACTCGCCTCCAAAGTCCTACAACTGAAAAAGATAATGAATGAGCTTAAATCTTAGTACATAAGTACCACACAAACATGTACGTGCTATAATAATCACAATTTATATACACATGATGCAACAAATATATCATAATCGTTAAATTAATTATCTTTTATTTAGTTAATAAATAACATGGGGATACTCATCATCTCCCCCCACCATATAATACATATATATATAATCTTAGGTGAGGAATTGGTACTCTTGGCTCCAACTTTCTAAATAGTATTAGAAATTGCCACTGCAAGACTTAATACCCCTAAAATCTACTCTAAATAATTTCAATATAAGACTTCGCTAGGGATGATGTTGTATACCGATCATTAGAATACCCTTTAGGAATCTGTCACTACGAGCTCTTAAACCAAGCCAAACACAAGCAACATATATGTTTAGGCCCAATATTAGTTAAGTTCCCTTAGTAAACTACATTATCAAATATAAGTAATAAACAAGATAAACACGTATCCATAATCACATTATTAGTACCATAAGCAAATTTAGCTAATCCAATACCTAGTTAACAGGGCATGAATAACTAAATTAAAAATTCTAACTAGCTAAAAACTAAATTATTTTTATCTAAGATTAATTTGAAAGAGTGTGAGAAGTGTAGGGTAAAGAAAATTAAATTTTTGAAAAGTATAAGAAATACATGGTTAGAAACAAGGACATGTTTCTGGCTGTGTATCTCTTTATTTCTTAACATGTAAGGCTACATGGTTGGGAGCACAAGCATGTTCCTAGCTATGTATCTCTTTGATAAAAAACATATTTCTCCTATTTGTTCTACACATCCATGCTTGTGTGTGTATATCGTGTACTAAAGGAACGCAGCTGTGTTCTTACCTGTATTCTTCCTTGTTCCTCAAAGATGCGTGAAAATCCTTCATTTCCCCTACAACATGTCACTCTACTTTGATCGAAACATCAATACACTAAATTCATACTATTACTATATGACTTACTTGACCAAATGATCTAAAGTTGTTTCAAACACCCACAATCCTTTCAATTCACTATATGTTATGTCAACTTACAAATCCCAAAGCAAAACCTATCCAACTATAACCGAAAAGCTATCTAACAAATCCCAAAGGAAATTCATTATGCTTACCTTGTAAAATTGGCATTGACTTGTGCATATTGATGATGAAAAAGTGTTAGAGAGAGAGAGAGAGAGAGAGAAAATTTTTCTTTTAAGAAATGGAGCGAAGAAAAGAGAGAAAATGATAAATTGAGTGTTTTTTAGATATTTATATTTTCCTTGAAATAAAAAGTCCAAAACGTCCTTACCATAAAAACAATATTATTTTATTTGCCCTCATTTTTTATAATTTATATATATATATATATATTTCATTTTATTTACAGATATTACAATAGTTAATCCTTATTTAGTACCTAGTTCCAACCTAAACTAAAGCCATTTAAGATGAATGATTTAGCATGATCAGCATAAAAGTCTGCATGCTTTTTCGATTGTATCAAATTGTAAATTTATAAACCTAAAAAAATCTAATGATTGAGCTAAGCAAGTATAACTATCTAATGTAGTATAGATTGCAACAGGTGTTATCCTCAAGAATCTTAAAAACAAGTACTAATATCATCGTTTTTCTACTATCTAATCTAAATCTTAATATGAGATTAATAAATTAAACTAATGGTTAATTAATCTATCAAACCGAAGAGTAACTATAATTGCTTTAATAAATAAATTCAATCATAAAAAAAAAACATATCATTCATCTTAATCCGCTCTAAACCCTAGCTTTCTCATAATAAGGTATTGATTAACAAATTGTTTATGCTTTAAACTACAAGAATTCTCAATTAAACTAATTACTCCCTCGAGTTAATTAATTATTAACCTTACATGGAATAGTGGAGACCTCTCCTTTACTATTGCCATATAAGATTTCATTAAAGTTCATAATTCCCAAATAAAAATTTAATATTTATGTAGAAAATTAAAGTTTTCCTACCTTTAGGTAAAACATGCAATCTATCCTATTATATGAGACCTCTCTCTATCTAACAAAAATCATATGTGCAATTAATTTGCGCACATAAATTAATTACAAAACAATCAAAATACATAAATAGATACAAAGGTATAAACTTTTTATTAATCAATAAATAATTTAATTATATGGTCTAGAGTTTCACAAGATGTAGTGTATATAAATCTATTCTTCCATGGAATTTACAATAATCACAAAGAATCTAGAGAAATAATAAGTAATCATGATGAAAAAAATAAACCCTTATAGATGTTTTGTAATCTCTGATGATGCTCCAATGATTTCTCTCTTTAAGTTCATAACTTTGCTCTCTTCGGGTTTTTAGAGTGACTCCAAATAATAAAAAGTCAAAATCCCAATTTTCGAAATAAAGCGAGTATTTATATATAAGAAATAAGGTAACATACACGACTTAGTGCACGCCCATGTTTGGGGTCATGTACTCTTAAACAAAGTGAAATTTTGACATTCAAGTTTCTACACGACCTCCTACACGGCCGTACACGAGTTTGTGCACTATGAAATTCCTTCATTTTCTTCTCTAATTAGATTTTCTCTTCAGCACTACTCTCTACACAGCTTGTGTAGTAGCCATGGTACAATTTCAAGATGCATTTTAATCGCTTTTTACCCTCCAACACTAGTGTTTGCATGGCCATGCTGAAACTTGTGTACACATGGAAATCACCTTTTTTTTATACTTTGCCAAATTTTGCTTCGTTTTTGCTCAAACCTTCCTTAAATCCTTCAATTGCCCTCTTTAAACCCTAAATTCAAATATTAAGCACTTAAGTGTCTTTTTTTTATAATTCACATAAAATTTATACAAAATTATATTCAATAAATACTAAAAATAAGGTTCTTTCAACACTTATCAATATTGTAAATATTAAAACTAGAATCCTTCAAGAAAATTAATGGATATTTAATGAAAGACGTCTAAATATATTGTGGAAATGAGTACTACCATCCAGAAATGCATAAAAAATGCAAACATGGGAAGAATAGAATATAAACATGGTTAGAGTAGTGTTGTTGCCAAATTAGTTTTAGGGTTTTTTTTTTCAATTTTAAATTACAAATATATCTAAGATCAAGAATTGTAGCCATCCCATTTAATGTGAGCTTTCTAAAAATATAAGTATGACTGGTGAGGATTCTTTTATAAAATTATAAAGTAAATAATAAGCAAATATCTAAGACTTCAAAAGGATAGACGACTCTAATATTATAAACTAATAGATGGCACATCGGTCATACGTGTGCAAATTTAACATCTTCATAATATGTACACATCAAATATTAATTATATAATATATACATGGTAAATCAAATGTAAGAGAGAAAAGTAAAAAAATGAAAAGAAAAAGTTTAAAAAAATACTTATTAGAAAGTATCGTCAATAGAAAACTACATAAACAACTACAGTGTTAATACAATGTAGGACAATGATATTAATCATAAGTAATGCGTTTCATCGTGGAATTACCCATATACTTGTAAAAGCAATGAAAAATGTTATGATTAAATAATCATTATGTGATAGTATAAGAAATACTTATTTAAACATACATAACCTGGTGATAATGTGACATAGCTCATTTGTAAACCTGATTGTGGATTTTTTTAATGTAGTAAATAACTACTAGTAGAATAAATTAGATAAGTAATATAAAGAGAAACAATTGTAAAAATGATTTGTGATAGTAAAATGAAATTGACTTAGACCTTAATAAAGTAAATGTGGATTGATATATAGGCATTAACTCTATAAAATAGAAACAACAAAAGAAGGTGTACATAAATTCTATAATAATAAAAAATTGCATGTAGAAGATTAGTATAATTACTATATTGCTAAACATTGTTTGCATTGTCGGTAATTTGTTAGTTGTGTCATCTTCATTTGTCTGGGTATGGTTGCACATTGTATTTGAGCAAATATAATTGAAATAAAGGTAAGGTATATAAAAAGTTTGTAAACAACATTATTATTATGTAACAATGATTATTGCACTGAAAATTGGTACCTCTCATAGTCCATTTTGGTAATCTCATGTTTAATCATCTTAATGAAAGATTGTATATCCATTTGGATGGAACATCCCCAACCAAAGCTATAGATTGTAAGGTAATTTCTCCGTGAGAGAGTAATGAAAATATCATGGCATCCCATTATTTAATTCGAAAAAAAAAAGAAAGGTGAAAATGAATTAAAAAGTGAAACTTAGAAGGTTAAATTTACTATCAAAGGCAGGCATTGAAGAGTAATTGTGGATATTTCCAAATTATATGGCCAAACATCTCTAAGGTTAATATGAGTTGACAAATAGTCCTAAATGAAGATTATATAGATGAAAATTAATACATAAGCAAGATATTAGAAAATGAGAGGAAACATTTAATATTTGTATGGCATGAATAAATATGGACAAAATCTTACATGTTAGAGACCAAGTTACCTCAATTTTAATTCATTTTTATGAAATGGCAACAATGATAATTTGATATGCAATTAATAATGAAGAAAAATTAAAGAAGGTTAGATATTTAATAGTTAATTATGGGCATCTATAATCATGGTATTGATATTAGTAAATTTAAAAGTGGCAAATAGATCATAGGAGTACCTTCAAGATAATAGAACATTTTTGTAAACAATGTTTTGTACATGCATACCAATTACTCTAAGGTAGCGTTTGGTTGGCATTGAAATTCGGCACTGGACTGACAAAATTTTTTGTCCCTCGTTTGGTTGCCACACATAAAGGAAGTACTGGACTAAACACCAATTATGTACTGGATAAAATCAGAAATTTTAGTACCGCATGTAATTCAGTACTAAAAATTACGTACTGGACTAAATGTAATTTTTTTGAAATTTCGAATTTGCCCTTCATACTTACCTTGAAAGAAAATAAAAATAGTAAGTATAATAATAAATGATAAAAATGTGAAAATTCATAAAGAAAATAATAAAAAGTTTAGAAAAATAAAAATAAAGATTTAGATTTTGAAATAGGATAGATAAAAATCTAGGAGAAAATTTTTCAATAAAAATTTAATAAAATTAAAATTAATAAAAATTGAAAATAAAAGTTAATAAAAATTATAAAAATCATAATAAATTAAGTAAAAAATCAATAAAAATTTATAATAGTAGAAATGAGTTGAAAAATAAAAAAAATGAATTTTTATCACTTAGAAAAATTATTTTCTTAAATAAATCCAAAATTGGTGTTTTTCCTTAAAATTATCATTTTCAAAAAAATCAAATTATTAAACCTAGGTTTAGATTTTTTAGAAAAATCCTAAAATGTAAAAACATAAATTAAAAGAAATTTCATAATTAAAATTCACAAACACACTAAACTTTTTCAAGAAAAGCGAATACAGCTTATTTGATCCTGAATAGCAGGTACGTAGGATCCATTTGGGGCAACCCTAAAAAAGGAATAAAAATCATTTTCCTACAAAAATTCACTTAAAAACACAATAAAAGACGACAAAAATAAAATAAAAGACATTTCGAGATAAAGTAAATTTTAGGAGATTAGGCGGTAATCTTAGGGTTTTAATAGGTTAGCCTCCGAACTTAGAAATTCCGGTTTTCCCCTTTCCTCTTTTCACAAAAAAAAACGAGAAGAGGAAATCATGACGACTAGTGGTCCAAATTAGGACTAATCCGCTCCATTAGTCTTAATTCAATCTTTCCCAACAACAGTTGGGTGGCGACTCTAAAAATAAAACGAAATTCCTAACTCAAGTCGAGGATCTACATTAGATGAGCATAGGGTCTAGTATAGATCGGATTAGGAATGGGAAAACAAAAATTAGACTCGACAAGTATCTTGTATGGTTAAACCGTTTTCATATTTTGTAGAAGTTGTAACCTCATGAATCTCCTGCAATAGAGTTGGCAGGTTTTCTATAGATATAGTTGGTAGGTCATAATCATAGAAACTACTTTGACTATGAAACGTATGATTATTATCTTATCTATGTCATTTATGCCTTGTCCTTATGAAATATAAAAATGATTGATGTTCTAATCTAATCGATCTAATTTGTGGATGGATTTAGTAATTTTGTCGATCTAAATGACTTGTTCAAAGTGGTTGATGGATATGTGGATGTTTCAGTGTAAAAGTGTTTCATGTCTTCAGTGACATATTCAAAATTATAAATAACATATTATTTCATTAAATATAACATAATTCTTTTCCCTATAATATTTAATATAATATATTAAACCTTCAAATCATTTTTTTTATAATAATATCAAATATATATAAATAACTATGATATAAATAAAAGGGCAAAAATTGTCAATTTTACTCTGTCCATCCAGTACTTTGTAATTTCAAACACTGCACAACACAAAAGCCTTCTCCAGTAATTAAAAAGGGCAAAACTGTCAAATTTACTATGTCCAGTCCAGTACTTTGCAATCCAAACACTAGACAGCACAAAAATCCTTGTCCAGTACTGAACAAACCAAACATGGTACAAAAATATTTTTTGTCCAGTCCTTCTTTTTTAGTACTGTCCAATACTCTTGTTCTGTCCAGTACCAGTAACCAAACGGTACCTAAGTATTTTTTCCTTTCTTACAAAAATTTTGTTGAAGCCATCAATACTCCACGTGATAAAGCTACATATAGTTGTACCTAGCTAAACACATGTTTGGAAACATAGATATCCATAATATGTATTGTTTGCCCTTATGCCTTATTGATTGTTAGAGAAGAACTCAAATGCACTAGAAATTGTTTTCTTGTCATTTCAAAAGGGAGATATAAATGGTCAAAAGTTTTTAAAGATATCCTTGAAATGAAAACTCTTAACCCTCTTGCATGACCAGTCAAACCTCGCATAAATGACGTTTCGCATGAAATCAACATGTATTAAACTTGTATCATTATAGAGACCTGCCTTTGGATCTATGTTTCATAATAGCATAATTGGAGCTCCCTTCTTTAATGTCAAAGTTTGAGGAGGCATTCCACCCGGGGATATAGAGTTTAAGTATTCTTGTATATACATATGCCCATTATCATCAATAACAGCATCAATATGTGTGAGCTTCACAAGGAAAGGATTGAATAATTTCATCATTTAACTTGTCAACCTTGGCATTTGTTAGGGGTCAAAAGTGCATAATTGATGAAATAAGAGGCTTCATGTTGACATTTGAAGATTTGGAAAGGTTACGTTGATTAAATATTTAATTGAACTATCATTTTCCACTGTATACACACAGTTGTTGGTATTTTTATAAAGTCATCACTTATAATAGCCTCAACCCCATCACCAACTTGCTATACAAAATCCAAAAAATCCCTATCAATGAGTGATCTCATATTTCAAATTAATCGAACAACTTGAACATTACTCCAAATGGGTGACTTGTTTAAGCAAGCATTGATAGTTTATTATTTAAGCTATTACTATCTATTTGGTGCTTTACCCATTTAAAATATTTTTATGTATAAAAAAAGATTTAGTCATATTTTTAATTTTATTTACATTTAAACCAATAAGTACCTATTTCACGTTTAATGTAGTTTTCATAGGCACTTAAACTAAGGATTCACTATTCACCTTGCATGTTTTGAAGAAGTTATATTTGCTTTTCAACAATTATCATCTCTCTCACATAGACAATCAAAATGGAAACTTTGGTCTAATAATTATGAAGGTTTGTGTAGTTATTATTATTATTTTTTTAATGAAAATTCATTCCTTTAACAATAGACTCATGGAGCCATTTATGTTTCTCCTTTTTCACTAGACATTTGAACTCTCTATTCATCTTAAAGTAGCTCAAGAAAGGACAAGAAGTTGTCTTCATAGTTGGTGCAATTAATGAGTAATATTAAGAAGAGGTATAAGAAAAAGATATTCCTTGAAAACCTCAGTAAGATTTAAGACTATCAACTAAGAAAAGTGATGATTTGGATGGAGATGGCGATTTTTATTTCCTTGGTAAACCACCATCTTAACCTTCTCAAAAAGTAATAGTTTTATTCATTTTCTAGCCCTTTTATCTATTCTTTTCTTGATTATTTTTTTCATTTTGCCATAATGATTATTTCATAGCATACCAACAATCAAGTATTATATAAGTATTTTTCAGACATTGCATACACTTAATGATACTGATGTAATTTTACAAGTTAAGAGATGTCTATAAGTTTCAAGTTAGAAAAAAAGAAAGAAAGAAAAGGAAATGGTAGCCAATAACAAACCAGATTAGATAGAAGGAATAAAAATCAACAAGGCCACCCATGCCATTAGAACAACTAGCCACATGACAATTGGTCTCAGCATTACAACAAGCTATGCATCAATGTAAAGTTACCTTATCTTATTTAGTTCATTTTTTATAAAACAATAATGTACATGTCTTTTTAAAAAGTATCGATGTTATTAATTTTTTATTTAATATGTATTTATTTACCAATAAATTTATTTTGAAGCATGAACACGTGTTTGTTGATCACTCTCTTTCTTTCTTTCTTTTCTTTTTCTTTTCTTTTTTTTTGGTATTATATTGTTTATTGTTAATAAGTAGTGTTATCAATTTTTTTGTTTTATGCTTCATTATAACTTAAATTACTTTTTATTTCCCCCTTTCTTTCTTTTTAATGATTTTTATATAAGATTTTTTGTTTTTCTATACTTATTGTTAATAAGTAGTGTTATCAATTTTTTTGTTTTATGCTTCATTATAGCTTAAATTACTTTTTATTTCCCCCTTTCTTTCTTTTTAATGATTTTATATAAGATTGTTGTTTTTCTATACTTATCTATTTTTATTTGGCGTTATATTGTAGTCATCTACATACACAACTTATTTACAAATTTAAATGACACTTACCCAAACTAGATAAGACATAACTTTTTATAATTTACTAATAGTTAAAATTGATATAGAGCACATAAGAGTCCCTTTCTATAATTCACTAGAAAATAAGTCCTCTTCCAAAGCATTTCTTTCTCTATTCATATGTTAGATTAGGTTTGGTTTCTCAATATAACTTATGATAAAATTATCTTCAATCTAAGTATCAAGAAAACTAATAATTTTATTGTTGCAACTTTGTAGTACATTTTACCTTAAAGAAGTTTTTTCTTTGATGGCTTCAACCATCAAAGGTTCAAGATTCATGATTGACTGTGATATTAATGAACCTTCAAGGATGCTATTAAATAATTGAATAATATCTTAGGAAATATATGGTGAAAGGAACAATTAGAGCTCCTACAAAATGTCAGATAAGTTTTGATTTAAATATCTTTTACTTAAATTGATTAGAATTATTTATAATATTCTCTATTTTAACCATATTTTACATGTATATGTATAGATTTACCCCTTTTTCCTCTTTATGACACATTTCAAGCATAATTTCTTCCCTTTTAGTTTCTTTTTCTTACTAAGAATCTTGCATGTTAGTTAACTATGTGTTTACATTATAAAATTAATTATATCAATAAATTTAATTTTACATATGAATATTTTAACTTCTCTATTTATTTATTTCTAATCCATTGCTAAAATGTTTCTATGGGAATGTCATGTGATGCAATTCAATATTTTGTTTCAATTCTAATCATAATAAATGATTATATGTATCTTTAGTGATACTTAAGCTTGGTAAAGTTTGATGTTTATAAAATATTCATGATTGAATTAATGAAAAAAGGTCCTTTGTATTTACAAATTAGGGATTTGAATTTTATGTTAAAGTTATAAAAATGAGCTATTCAAAATCAGTACTTACTAGCACACTTTCTTTTATGTATACTTTATCCATATTATTGAAATGCAAGTAACTTATTTGGCATTCTATATCTTTTTTAATTATTATTTTTATTCCTATCAACTATAAACAACTTCGAAATACTATAATTATAAACTAGCTCTTTTTCCATTAACACACGAACCACTCCAATCTATAGGTATTATTTAAGCACAGATTTTATATACATGTGAGATATCAAAATTTGAAATCTTTTAATTTATATTTATATGAAATCTAGATAGATTTAAGTGACATTTAGATCCTTAATAGCTAAGGTCTTAAACTAATGGCTATTAATTTTTAATATAAACAATTCATTCCCATTGCATGTGTCAAACTAAAATTAGTTTACTAAGATGGTGAAGTTAAAAATATAAAATAATTACTAAACTAAATTACATGCATGACTAAAAAAGAAAGATGAAAGAAGAAATTCTGCCAAAATAATGTTAAAAAGATGGAAAAGAAAGAAATGCAAAACTTTACCAATACATTACACTTGTCTTTCTTATAATAGACTAATAATATTGCTGACTAGATTTAATTTTCTTTATAGAAGGAGTCTTCATATAATTGCAAAAATGATAGTAGGAAAAATCAATTAACTAAGTTTATACATAGCAATCTAAAAGTTTTATATATATATATATATATAACCACTAAAAGGTAGATGAATTTTGATATTATAAATAGCCATTTTAAGAGTAAAAACTGTTTTATTGATAAGACCGTAGGATAACACAAGCCCTAAATTACACTTTGCTTGGAAGCCTTGAAAGCTATAGTATTTCCAGCAATCATCGTATCAATATATCTACTTCAATGTAGTCCTCCAAGTACACACAAAGCTGGTTAAACTAATCGATGTCTGATTAATCATGTTCACCATATATTATATATCTACATGAAAAAAAAAAAAAAGAAAAAGACATAGGAAGCATTTAATTAACTAAGGTCCCACGCAATAAGGTAAAGAAGCCATCAACCATCCACCCATCCCCACCTCCGGATAAGGCTGAGATAAGGCCCAACACGCTCATATCCATCGAATTAAAACATTTCTTTTCTACCATTGAACTCCCCCCTAATAAGCTACCTTACTAGACGCACATATATTCCACGACACTTCTCTTCACACGAACTAACTTTACAAAAATCAATTTCCGCCCTGCTCCACCGCGAAACCCCGAAACCCGATGGCTGCCACCGCCGCAACCACCTCACACTTCTTCGGGATCCGCGTTGTAGACCCCAAACCGAGCTCAGGAAAATTCCAGGCCCGGTTTGGTTTCGGCACTAAAAAATCCCCACCCCCTAAAACCGCCCCGAAAAGGGTGTCAGATGGCGACCGGTTAGTATGGTTCCCGGGGGCACAACCACCCGAATGGCTTGATGGGACCATGATCGGGGACCGCGGTTTTGATCCCTTTGGATTCGCCAAGCCGGCGGAGTACTTGCAATTTGAGTTGGACTCATTGGATCAGAATTTGGCCAAGAATTTGGCAGGGGATGTGATTGGCACCAGAAACGAGACGACGGAGCTGAAGCCGACGCCATTTCAGCCCTACACGGAGGTTTTCGGATTGCAGAGGTTTAGGGAATGTGAGCTTATTCATGGAAGGTGGGCAATGCTTGGTACTCTTGGTGCTCTTGCTGTCGAGGCACTTACTGGTGTTACGTGGCAAGATGCAGGAAAGGTACAACTTGTGCATTGTAAGCCAATATTAAATATAATTCATCATTAAAAGAATCTATGAAAAATAAATTAAATCTGATCATCGTATTATATGAGAGAAAGTTCACACCTGTCATTTAACAAAACATAAATGACAGGACATTTATAAAAATATAAATAAAAATCTAGTTGGTGCCTCCTTCAAAATTATTTTATTTTACTAAAGTCAAATTTGTCTCCACCTAACATAATATTTATATTCACATATGGGTTTGGTTTATGTATGTTTTAAAAAAAAAAAAATTGAAAGCAACTTATTATGTAGATTATGCGTATTCTGCTGCGGATTTTTGTAGCGGTTTGCATTTTGGCTGTAAAGAGAGGTGACGTTTTATTTTTGTATTCTTGTGAAATATAATTATAAATATCAACTCGCATAATTTAAGTAAATCTCTGCATTTCGGCTTAAATAAGGGTGATTTGTTCAATCAATACGCTGTAGGTTAAATTTAAAATGATGTTTAAATTGTCAAAATACGATATTTCTTACTGATCTTCAAATTTAAACATTTAAATTAGTTCCTTGTAATAATAATTTTATAGTGAGTTTTAGTTAATTGTAACCCTTTCTAAATAAAATTTAGGTAGATATTTATGGTAATAAACAAAAGTTTCAATTTGTTTATAGATATATAACTTGGTTAAGTGACCCAAAAAAAATGTTTTCTCCCGAGGTATCTCATTAACGAGTATAATTTATTTTATTCACAATTTTATTATATTTTTATAAATGAGGAATTATATGATAATGATAAATGCCTTTAAACATGATTTTTCCACAACATTGGATTGATTGTTCGTAGACTATTTGTCGTGAATTATTATATACGGGTTTGTGTTTCCACTATAATCTATATGCGTCAAATGTCATAGCTGCATAAGTAACTAATACATATATATAAGGCCAAAATTTGAACAGAAACGGAGTAATATATATCACTTAAGGATGCCCTGGGTCTAGCGAGGATAGATCTCAGCTCACTTAAGGATGCCCTGGATCTAGCGAGGATAGATCTCAGCCCACTTGATCAATTTTCCATTATCCCATTGATTCCTATGAAAATAGGAAACTTGTATTTCTCATTCACAAATCCATCTTTGTTTATGCTGCTAACTCTCAGTTTGTTCCTACTTCAGGTTTATATATATATATATAGTATAAGATATTTTGCAACTAGGGTTTTTCGTTGGAGTCCTCATACTTTCTTTTTATTCCTCTTCGTCATCATACTGAGTGGTCCTTCATGAATATACTTGAGAAAGGCACGTCTTGGGCAGCTTTTGTTTCATCGTGTCGCATCGCCATCCAAGTGAACATGGGAAGAAAAAATCCAACTGATTTTGTGAACACGATCCTCCTCAACAATGTTGCATATTTATAATTTCACGACTTTAATATATTTTTTATAAATAAGAAAATAACTCTTTTGTCTTGTAGTACCTATTATATCACAGGTTTTATCACTTAAATAAAGAAATTATTCTTTGTCTGAGGGCACATATCATATCGCAGATTTTACCCTATTTTATTTACTTTTATTATAATTAAAATATTGGCCATGATTATAGTAAAAGTAAATAAAAAAAAGGTAATAAATCAAGGGTTGACAATTAATAAAATGCATATAGTAAGTCAGTAAAGAGAGTGTGGTAAAGATTAAAACATCCACATTTGCTTTATAAATAAGTTGGTTTCTTAAATTACACCTCAGGTTGAGCTTGTTGAGGGGTCATCCTACCTTGGTCTTCCACTTCCCTTTTCATTGACCACATTGATATGGATAGAAGTTATAGTCATCGGATACATTGAGTTCCAAAGGAATGCAGAGCTTGACCCTGAAAAAAGACTTTACCCTGGTGGTTACTTTGATCCTCTTGGCTTAGCCTCCGACCCTGAGAAGAAGGAAAACCTCCAACTGGCGGAGATCAAACATGCCCGCCTCGCCATGATCGCCTTCCTCATCTTCGGTCTTCAAGCTGCCTTCACCGGAAAAGGCCCCATTAGCTTTGTTGCCACCTTCAACAGTTGATTTGTGCCCCATGAAACAACCACGCCATCTTTGTTACATTCTCTCTATGTTGATGAGTATCTTTTTGGGACAATCTATTCATAATATTTAAGAGAATTAGTAGTAAATCAATGTTTGTTAACTCTTCTTTGCCATGTAAAAACAGTGCCTTCTATGTGTAAGAAGTAATGTGCAATAACATGATATATATTTATTCTCTAGTCTATCACAAACAAAGGAATATATATGTGCATGTATATCATATACACAGACGTTCAAAAACAACTCAACGCTTGACCTGTATATTAACACTTACGGAGAGGACTTTTTCGTTTCTCAATTGTAAACAACATTTAGGTTATTTAAGGCTATGTATTTATAGACCAATTTATATAAATATCTCAGCATAAAGATATCCCTGAAACTCAATGAGAATTTATGTAATTAGGTTTTACATTTTTCTTTAGATGACTAGACATAGTGAATGTAGATAGTAAGATTCATTAATCTTTGGTACATGCATGTGGTGTACATCTCACGCTCCAAATGATGTGAATTTAGAGGGTCAATACCATGGGCTTAAATGATTTTTAGTAAAAGAGAAAGTATAAATAGGTATTAGATGGAAGAGACAAAATCAACAAGTCTACATATGAATGTGGTGAGTGATGGAGGAAGAACTGTGATTTCAAGAATCAAGGAGTAAAAGGTTGGTAATCTTTTCGATTAAACCGTGGCCCAGGTTAAAATTGGCCCAGAATTGGACTGAACCGATGAGTTCCGATTTCAAAAATTGTGAAATGGAGATTGGCCTGGCTAAGGATGATTCTAGGTTGGTTCTTAGAACTGACGATTTCCGATTTCGGGTCTCAAACCCATGAATGGTAGTTTTTGCATCATTTTCTAAATAAGTTAAAAATAATTTACACTCATTTATACAAAACTATATTAAATAGAGTTGTAATATCAATAATGTGAGAAAAAGTTCAGAAAAGAAATCAAAAAATAAAAGATAGTCTTAATATCATATTGCTAAAGAATAAGAACTTCATTTTAGTTAAAATAAATATTTAATTAAACATATTTTTAAATTATAATTATTTCTTGTATTGTCAATAACAATATATTAAATAATGTAAATGAAAAAAAATATTTTTTTTTTCACTTCACATAGAATTATTTTAAATTTTCAATATTATTTAAGTAAATGTTTTACTTTCAAATTTTTTAATTTTCTTTTTTATCTTTTCTTTTCCACAATCCAGCAGGTCCCACACGAGTTCGATTCCAACCTTGTCGGGCCAGTTTCAGTGCAAATCTAGTCAAAGCTCAACCCTTCCTATTTGTCACACTCCCAAGAGACTACGTATTTGGCCTAGCTCATATGTGTGCAAGTCCATAATTTATTCTAATTGTTCATAAAGCAAAGTGGAAGTTGCTTATTATGAAGTGTGAATTGAACCAATTTCTGGGACTTTATTTTTTAAATTTAATAACTTTGATACGGGCTAGAATGCTTGTGATTTCTCAAAATAGCTCAAATAATGGAAATTAGAGAAATAAAGATGAAAGGCTTGGATCTACTCATTATCAATATTATCAATAGTGTCACCCATCTACATTTATGATTTTTGAGAAATTAAATTTAAGAAACAAGCTAGTAAGTGTATCAATCATAAACATAGTACAGCGGTAAAAGCAAGATATATTCTAAGGGAGTCTTTATGCCAAGTACTAGATTATATGAGTCTCTCTAAGTTAAGTAGTAAAAAATTTAATTTAAATAAAACTAAAAGCTAATAAACTAATCAAACACAAAATTGAATATCCTACAACTCATTGAGCGGTCTGAAATTAAGAGATGTAAATTTTGGATTGGGATTTACAAATATTTTGAATTAATTTGATGCATCAAATCAATATTGAAGTTGATTAAGTAAGGTTTAACTAAACTCACAAGAATTCTTTCCCTTCCTAAAGAGGCTAAGCTCTAATTATAATATAAATTATTCTATCAAGGTTATTTATCTATAAGTATCAACTAATAACAACCCGATCACACTAGAAATTACTATACTAATTGGAATTATAATTCAAGTACCACCAAGTTACCCAAACCATATTTCCTACCACATTAACAGTTTAAGTTCATGAATTTAATCAAAACTCACATATCCTTATGATGCTTTATATATATATTCTTATCTTTTACTTAATTTATATTCCCTATACCCTATATAAATAGGTACACACCCAGATCCTTCCCTTGATGGTATCAGAGCCAAGGGAGGATTATATTGTGTGAAGATGTTTGTTTGTGTAACTGTCGCATTTTTAAAGGGTGCAAGTTTGATTTCAATATCCTTATGGAAATACCGAATATTGCTAAGTGGTGAATGGTTAGATTCTACCATCTAGCCATCCTCCTTGATTTGTGCCTTAAACTTATCAAAATTCTAAAGGTACAATTCTCTTAATTCTTTATTTTTGGGAGAATTAAAGTCATTATTTAGAAAAACTCTATCAGGTTCAAAAGATTTTTCTATAACATTAAGTTTAGGATCTCCTGCTTCTGAAGCAGAAGGTTTCTCATAATCTAAGTCATTAAAGTTTTGATAGACTGATTGGATTATTCCTACTGGTTTATTAACTAAATCATTAATTGAAGGACTAACCTTGACTTTTGGACTATCGGGGACATTTTTAGGTTCATTTATTGTCGGTCTAGGTAAATCCATGGATTTCCTAGAGGATGATATATAAGACATTGACCTAATATCTAGGTTTCTAGGATAATCAAAATATCTCCTAGAGAATTGAAGTATTACTTTACTATTTGGATGTTGCATCACATTAGATGGTTTAGCATTACATATTGTTTTCCTAGGAGTAGGATTATTTACTTCCCATTGATTAGGCAGGTTTATCTGATCCCATTTGATCATTTTGGGAATTGTTACATCTGACTTAGTTAAGTCGGTTTGGGTTAAAAGCGTTTGACCTCTTTTGTCAATTTTGTATGCTTTAGATCCAAAAGCAGTTTTCATTAATTTGAAATAAATTCTATAAATGATTGCCTTAGGCAATGGTCCTTCAATCATTTTGTAATTGTGAGTCTTGATTTGTAGGATCAAGGAACCCGTTATGGTCTTGTCTCTAAGACCTAAGGTTATATTTGAGTGACATTTAAATTGGATTGGACCAGTACTAAGACTAGTCTCAACCGTAGCATGAATCGATCTTTCATACTCCAGTTCTCTAGCATCCCTAAGGACCACTAAAACTGAGGTATCTAATCCTAATTTGATAAGAGGTTTGGCTTCTAGTTGAATTAGACCTACATGCATATAATTCCATTCTTGTCCATATTTTCAAATGGAATCATTGCTTAATAATTTTAATGTCGTGAACCTGTTAGAGATAGGAATATCCTTCTCTTCGATGGTTATGACATAATCATTTTTACAAAAAAAAATCCATTTGGCCATTTGGTATATTTGGTCATAAGACATTTTTCGAATTTTCCAGTCATCTATTGCCTTATCAAAATCTTTTACATAAATTCCATCCCTATTATTTGCTAATAGGTCTTCCAAACCCTCATTGGAAGCAAAACTAGAAGAGGACATAGTTCTTTTGAATAAATCCATTGTTTAAATTAGAACACTACAATTTTCCATTTTTTATACATTTGCTTGTAGAACTACTAAAAGCCTTAGTATTATGGTTTTGCCTCGTTAGCCCTCTTGCTACCCTTTAACTCAATGGGATTTATGCTAGGCCCTTGCATTTACCATAATATTTCTGACCTTCACTTAGAGTCGTTCCAAGCAAATAAAATATATAAAAACTAGTTTCCATTGAAGAATTGTGTTCATAAACTTAAACAACAAGCATTCAAACTAACTATATACTCCCCCTTTGGGTTTGATACCATCAAAGGCAGGATCTAGGTGCATACCTATTTGTATAGGGTATAGGGAATATAAATTAAGTAAAAGATAAGAAAAGATTACAGAGTATGGAAATAAATTATGGAAGCATTAATACATGAAGTGCTTTTTCACAAAAGTAATTAATGAATTAAAACATTAAAGATACATAAAAGCATTAAATAAATAAACAAAAGAAAGAAAACATTTAGAACATTAAATAAAACAGATATTTCTAATATCTTGGTATGCGGCGATGTATTTCAAGCCTCATCGAGAACACCAACGATGTTAAACATCTTTCAAGGTGTCTCTTTCGGAAACCATTAGCCCTCCAAGGTGAGTTTCCAGCCAATATACCTAAGATCTTGGATTAACATTAAATAAAGCATAAACAAAACCTCCAAATGGTGGCTTAGCCAGTCCAGATGGGGTTTATAACTTTAAATAAAGAAGATTAAAAGAATAAGAACATAAACCACCACAGGCGGCAGAGCTAAGGGTAGTGGGGTATGTTCTAATTAAAGATATAATAAAACATTAATTCCGTTAATAACATGAGCATATGTACATGACATTAAAGAAAACATTAGAAGAAAAGATTCATTTAAAGAAGAAGAAGTAGAAGTAGAAGAAGAAGAGAGTAAGAGGATTCAAAAAGGATGGAAGAAGATTAGAAGATGTTATAGCATTACCTTTAGTACATATGTGTACAAAGGTGTATCTATGATGTATTATCATAGATGAGATGTTAGAAGGATAAGAGAAAAAGAAGAGAAGAGTGTGAGGAAGAAGGTTAGTCGGAAGTGTTGACTAGGGAAGAGAGATAAGTTAGACAGAGAAGAAGGAAGAATGGTAGAAGTGTATCAGAGTTAGTGTTTGAAGCTTAGGTTCAGAGAGGAGGAAGAGTTCTAAAAGAAATTGATGCCCTCTGAATGAACCCGACTTCTCATTTTAAAGAAAATTTCATTCTTTTATTGTAGTGAACAGTAAAAGCACTTTCAGTGTTTTGAATAGTAAAAGTTGTCGAGGGTTTTACTATTGAGGATAATAAAATCCAAAGCGATGTTCAGTGGAAAGATTCCACCCATTATTTCTGAATTATACTGTAGATGATGGTAGATTCAAAGAAACATTACTTAAATACATACACTAGTTATACGTAGGTACTATAAAATAATATAGTATAAAATACCATACTTTACATTAAAATCAAAATAAAATTTCCTATGTATTTTGTTGCAAAAAGCAAAATACTTACATTAGATTTCTACAGTTCCGCAAGATCGATCCCATAGCAATCATCTTCATTGCTTTTTTCACTGTAAGCTGATGCAGACGGAGTGGAGTCTTCATTAGTGGATTCATTGAGGCTTGCTAAGGCTTGTTCCAGCAATTGTTTCATGGATTCTGGAGTGTTTGCCCCTAGCCATTGAGGATATGAGAAATCCTTTATCATGAAGGAAGGGAACCCGTGTCTCTTCCTGGATCCTTAGAACATTAGCTATTTTATTGATCCAGCTAAGGATCGCATTTTCTTCAACCTTATCCCACATTTTGAAACCATCTCACCATTTTGTTTTAAACCTTCTGGCTAAAATAGAAGTTTTGGTGTCATTGGTTTTCCTATATTTGTATAACCAGGTCATTACTTATGATATGTTGATATACATATAGAACAACATTGTTTTATCAAATACTTGTTCATATGGGTTTGGTGTATAGGTTTTCATGAAGAGATCATATCCCTTTCGGGCTCTTTCATGAATGATTTCATTATTAGCTTCAAAGTCATCCTGCTAGTGTGCAAACCAGTAAGGAAGGTTTTTTGAAGAACGTTTTTCAAAAAAAAAAAGTCATGCATGAGATCTTTTTTTATTCATTGGAAAGAAGGCATTCCACCATGCTTACTTATAATCAAAATAATTGTAAGCATGGAGATATGGTGAAAGTGGCATTAATGGGTTTATTAAGAATTTTTTACATTGCGTAGGGTGGCCAAGCCATTCATTAAGGTTTGTGACCTTATGAATTTTAGCAGTTAAGTAACAAATCACTCCATTGTTTTGAAAGTGTTTAATCGAAACAGATTTTGTTTCACTTAAAATCTATTCATAAAATTCCATTGTTTTTAATTTATCATAAGGGATATAATTAAAACCTTTAGAAAATATTTTCCAAGCATAAATGTAAGGATCATTTTCAAATTCTCCTTTCTCAACAGAGAAGACGTATTTGAAATTGCCCTTAACATGAAACATAGATTTTTTCAAAACATTTTAAGGGGAAGATTTCTTTACGGAGGAAAAAGCCACCTCAGTAATTTGTACATTCTGGTGAGACTTCTTTTCAAAAGCCTCCTCACTCTTTTCCTATTTTATACGAACAGGAACATTAAAGGTTGTTGTAATGGCCTTGATCAATTCTGGTGTTATCACCACATTAGTGTTTGAGCCCTCATTAAGTCTCCACACATTCCTATCATTAGGGGTTTCATTGGTTTTGTATGAACCTGGAGATGGTTCATCTTTGATCATTAGAGGCGCATTAGGATTTTTGGAGGTCGTGGCAACAAGCCAAGACCGGACATTTGTAAAGCCTTTTTTAAGAGGGACCTCCTTCCCTTTTCCTTTGTCTTTCTTGAGAGGCATCTCTCTGTAGGAATTCACGAGTAAGGAAGTCAGGAAGGGAATCAGACGAACCATTGATATGCTCAATTTCGAAATAAAAAATAGATAAAATTGATTGCCATCTAGCGAAAATCTATTTTGAAGCCAAATTTTGAACATCCTTTTGTAAGACACTTTTAGTTGCTTTGCAATCTATCCTTAAAAGAAATTTTTAATTTAACAAATCTCATTAAAAATTGAAAATTGCTAAAACAATCGCTAAAATTTCTTTTTTAATTGTAGAGTAATTCATTTGACATTCATTCCAGTGTTTTGACACAAACCGGAGTATACACTCATTTCCATTTAAATTTTGTTTAAGGATCCCACCAAATCCTATATCAGACGTTTCGGTCTCTACGATTTTTGGTAGAGTCAAGTCTGTTATGTGTATGTATGGGATTTCCTTAATTTACCTAACTACATTGGTATGTATTTCTAACCATTTCAGGGGATTCTTTTTTAACCTTTTGTGTAAAGGTTTACATAAAACATTAAGGTCTTTAAAGAAATTTGCCACATAATTCAAACTTTCTAAGAAATGCTGAAGCTGAGTTTTATCCAGGATTTCGTCAGGGAATTTAGAAGCAAATTCTATTGACCTTCTAATTGGAGCGATTGTGCCATTGTGAATATCGAACCCTAAAAACCTAATCCTAGTTTGGAAAAGGGAAATTTTAGTGGGTGATACCATTAAGCCATTCTGTCTGGCTTTCTTAATGAAAGCTCTAACATGCTGGAAATGTTGATCTATATTTGAGGAGAAGATCAACACATCATCAATGTAAACAATTATAAAATTTGAATAATCATTAAAAATTTCATTCATTATCCTCTGGAATTTAGAGGGAACATTTTTTTAAACCAAAAGGCATAACATTCCATTCATACTGTCAAAATAGGACAGTGAATGTTGTTTTATATCTATCGCATTCTTTAATCTGGATTTGCCAAAATCTAGATTTCATATCGAACTTAGAGAATACTTTAGCATTATGTTTTTTACTAAGCAGGTCTTTTTTTATTAGGTATTGGGTACCTAATCCATTTTAACACATTGTTTAAAGGCTTGTAGTTAATGACTAACCTAGGTGTGCCTCTTTCTATTTCTGCATTCTTATTAACATAAAAAAGCTAAACAACTCCAAGGTAACTTGGATTTGCGAATTAGCTTCTTAGTTAGTAAATCATTAATTTCATTCTGGTAATGTCTTAAGACATGGCTATTCATTTGCGAAGGTTTGACCTTTATTAGGATGTTTTTCTCATTAAAATTACCTTCATAGGGTAATTCTACCATATGCGATTTTCTATCCCAAAACACATTTAGTAAAATAGAACAAATTGTTTTCTTAATTTCAGTTTCTAATTTAGAAATCTTTTCCTTAATCTGATTTCTAATGATTTGGTCTTCAATCTTGTGAAGAGTCAAATCATCTTTTAGGAAATACATTTTTTTTTTTTTACATTTAATCAAACAGTTTAACTCAGAAATTGAGTTCTATTCGAGTTCATTAATCATTTTAATTTGTGGTTTTGAGACAAAATTAAAACACATTTTTTTTTCTAAGATAATTTGTCTCAATTCCTTCATTATTAACCCTAAAAGGTTAAATGAGATTAATAAAAGGGGTTCCTAAAATAACATTCTACTTTAAGTTTTTGACAAGAATAAAAGCAGTCTTATAGAAAACATTATCTTTTATTATCTCAGCATTAGATAATTAAAAATTAATACGTAATTTGTTACTAGAAGCAGAACTTTGATATTGGGTTATTTTTTCAAAATATTTTGTTGGAATTAACCCTTCTCTAATGCAATTTAATTCCATACTAGTATCAAATAACGCAATGATTTCTAAGATAAACTCATTGTTAATCCTATTTGTGACATTAATTATTTATTTTCTAGTAGTTACTTCTACTAGTTGCATTAGGTAATTTGAATTAACTAAATTGTTATCAGATCTTTCATTAATTGAACTTTCATATTCAGAATCATCTGAACATTCATTATTGGTCATTTTGCTTTTGAATTCAAAGAATTCATTTTGCAGTTTATTCTACATTAGTTTTAATTCTATGATTTCTTGTTTTTGAATTTTAATTTCATTATGAAAATCATTTACCGTGACTGGCTTATGATCTTCGATTTTCTCCCATTGAGAATATCATTAAGGTTGTAAGTTAGATTATTAGAAATTAAAGTGGTTTGTTTGACCTTTTCCAACCATTTTAATTTCTCTTCATTATCTGGCATTTGCTATAGTTTAAGAAGAAATTCTTCTTCTTCTTTAGTTAGGACATTTAACTCATTATCAGAAAATGATGATGATTCAATATCATTGACTTGAATCCCATCTTCTTCAGAAGATGAAGAAGTATTATTGGAAGAGTATCCTTCTTCTACAAATATTTACATAATATCTTCCATGACATGTTCATCTAAATTTAATGCATCAAGTTTTTTGCTGATCCTGCATTTATCAGCAATGTGACCATATTTTCTACATCTGTAACATTTGATTCTTTTCTAAGGTTTCTTCTTTTTATCCTTCTTGGAAGAATCTTCATTAATTTTTTTAGAAAATTTTTCTTTTTTCTTTTTTCTTTTAAAATTTCTCTTAGGTTTTTCCTACATTCTAAACATTTTTTAGAATTCCCAGAAACAAAAGATGGATTATACTAAGAACATAAATCACCTAAGCTTTGTTTCTTCATTTTCTTTTCATTTTTAAGTTGCTTCTACAACCTAATTGTATTACATAATTAGGTTCCTATCTTATAGACATATGAAGTTAATTCTCCATAAGATAGAGTATTATAAGGAATTTCTCCATTAAAGGAAATGAGTGTATAGTCTAGTTTGTGTCAAAACATTGGAATGAATGTCAAATGAATTACTCTACAATTAAAAAAGAAATTTTAGCAATTGTTTTAGCAGTTTCCAAGTTTCAAGGAGATTTGATAAATAAAAAATTTCTTTTAAGAATAGACTACAAAGTAGTTAAAAATGTCTTACAGAAGAATGTTCAAAAATTGGCTTCAAAATAGATGCAATCAATTTTATCAGTTTTTTATTTCAAAATTGAGCATATCAATGGTTTGTCTAATTCCTTGCCTAACTTATATATATATATATATATTCAAGTTGTCGGATCCCTCCCACATATCTCTAACCCAATTTAAATAACAAGTGATGGCCAAGCACTAATTATCTAGACAACAAGCATAATAGCTAAAGAACCAAATGATCACATATCGATATAGAATTGAATCAATAACAATATCAACTCATTAAACTCATCATTGCAAAACCTATCAAATAAGCATATCATCTCAATAAGAAATACTGAATAAATCAATATACAATCCATGAAAATGACAAAGAAATATAAAACACGTTAAATCATGTTCATGGGTATCTTCAATTTCACCTCCTAATGTGCAATTAATATATCTTACATAATACTAGATGTATTTACCCTTAAACAACCCAAATGGGCCACTCATTTAAACAATAAATGGGCCCCTCAACTATTTGAAAATGTTAAGTAAGAAGAATCTCTTTTCCTCCTTTAGTTCACTGTGGTGTGGAGACCTATAGATAGGTAAGCCAAATATGATGAGAATAGAAAATGCTTTAAAGGACTCCACATGTTCAGCTTTTTTGAAAATATATGAAGGCCCTTGCTCATCTCTATTACAACTTCTCACATAAGCTCTTGTACTTTCTTTTTCCAATTTGAAAATGAGACGAGCTTGCTCTTTGTTATGATTAAGGAAATAAGGTCTCACAAAGGCCAGGACAAAAACAAAGGAATAGTGAAAAGGCCACATTATTTAATGAACTATGTGGAAAAATAGAGGCAAATTTTGAAATTAAGTTTGTTATAGACGATTAGGAGATATAATTGTAAATGTCTAGACATACGATTGTACATAATAGAATATATCTATAACACCATCACTATAAATAGAGAAGAGAGAAATAAAAAAGGATCCTTTTACCTAAATTGTGGTTACACATAAGAGTGCTTTAAAGCCTGAAGTCCAAAATCGTTTTCTTTTTTCTTTTCTTTTCTTTTCTTTTTTTTGTTACCTACAATCACGCATATAGAAAACCCTAGGTTAGCATTATAAAGAAACCCTAATTTTCTAATCGAGAGAGAAAAGAGCAAGAGAGGAGAGAGAGAATGTAACTTATGTTTTGGTATCTTGATTTGATCATTTCAAGATTTTTGTTAAAAAGGTTTTGAGACAGTGAGCCAACCCTATTGTAGGCTAATAATTGGTGCTTTTATTGATCTTTTTCATATTCATCCATGGTAAAGTATACTTGTGGTATTTCTAGACTACAAGAAGAAGTAAATTCATAAGTTAACAAATTAGATGAATATAAATAATAAATAGATGTAAGATTTTCTACTTTAGAGCATTAAATGGTAGAAATGAACGAGAATATGAAGAATATAACGAATTCTTTTAAGATGCAATATGAAAATCAAAATGCACCTACTAAAAAGATAGCTCCTGAAGAGCAATCATCATTTTCTCAAGCAAGCCCAGGTGAATCTTATCTTTCTTGTAAAAATATTAACCTAGACCTTCCTAAATTCTCAATTAAAGATCCTAAATCTTAGATTTTTAAAGTGAACAAATTTTTTATTTTCATGATATTTCTATTTTCGATAGAATCAAGATGGCTTCTTTTGCTATGGAAGACGAAGCTTTACACTGGTTTCAATGGCTTTTAAAGAATTAACTATTATCTACATGGCTTACTTTCTTGAAAGCATTATGAATGAGGTTTATTCCACCTTTGTTTGATGATTTTCAAGGCAAATTATCCAAATTGATGCAACATGGCATAGTGGTTAAATATTAGAGTGAGTTTGAAAATCTTTCTAATCATGTAATGAGCTTGAAAGTTTTCTTTATAGTTGCTTCGTTTCAGGTCTTAAATCTGAATTGCAAGTGAAGGTCTTATCATCACAACCAAATTCTTTAGTTGAAGCCATGAGTTTAACCAAATTACATGAATCTAAATTCAATAGGATATTATAGCCCTCTTATTCATATTCTTTTCCTAAACCATTTTCTTCCACTAACCATACAATTTTTACCAAACAAATACCTTCCATTCCTTCCAAACCATTTAACACCCCTCTTTCTAATCCAAACACCACACCTTCTAAAAAGACCTTACCTATTAAACGAATGTCTCAAGCAAAAATGGCATAGAGATGTGAGAAAAGCCATTTATTATAATTGTGATGAGAAGTTTTATAAAAGACATGTATGTAAAGCTACGTTCTTGACAATTGTTCGACCTCATGAGGATAATAATGAGTTGTTGCTATCAAAGGACAAGTTTATGGAGGAGAAATTGGATATGCAAAATTCTCATTTGGAGCATGAACAAGTGGAAATTAGTTATAATGCTATGTCAAGTTCATTAGCCCCTAAAACTCTCTAAAGTTGCAAGGATTTCTTCATAGAAAAATGTACAAATTTTGGTAAAGTCAAGTAGCACACACCATTTTATTTAATATAGCGTGGCAAAAGCACTAAATTTATCAATTCTTGCCATATCTTCATTTTTAGTGATGATTGGTAATGGAGACAAATTGATGTGTTTGAGAATATGTGGTAAAGTACCCTTAGTAATTCATAATGTGGAATTCTTGGTTGATTTTTATGTGTTAGAAATTCAAGGGGCTAAACTGGTTTTGGGAATTCAATGGCTTATTACATTGGGACCAATTACAGTTGATTATTCCTCCCTACAAATGACATTTCAGTGGAAATGGGAATATTATGGAGTTTCAAGGGAATTCTTATATTGGACCCTAATAGATTGAGCATTCTCAATTAAGGAAGTTGGTTAAATATATCAATGTAGATTATTGTTTTCATTTAGTGGCTTAGAAGGAAATTTCATCTATTAATACTACCAACAATAGTGCCATTGAAGCACTTTTGAGCAAATTCAATGATTTATTTGTGACTCTATCATCATTGCCACCATTGTGGGATGTCCAACATCATATTCATTTGAAGGAGGAAAATAAAGCTATAAATGTCAAACCATACCAATATCCCTATTTCTAAAAGATGAAGATTGAAAAGTTAGTCAAGGAAATGCTAGACTATGGAGTTATTTAACCAAGCACTAGTCCTTTTTCTTCTCAATTGCTTTTGGTAAAAAAGAAAGATGGCTTGTGGATATTCTATGTAGATTATAAAGACCCAAATCAAGTAACAATTTTAGATAAATTTCCAATTCCTACCATTAACGAGTTGTTAGACAAAGTGGGGTAGGGGGGAGCCACAATTTTTTCTAACATGGATTTGAGAGTAGGATATCACCGGATTCTGATGAATCTAAAGAGTGTAAATAAGACTGCATTTTGAACTCATGAAGGACATTATGAATTATTGGTTATGCCATTTGGTCAATCAAATGCGCCTTCAACTTTGTAGGCAATTATGAACAATATCTTTTGGCCTTATCTTAGAAAATTCATTATTGTTTTCTTTGATGATATTTTGCTATATATTAAGAATTTGAAGGAGCATTTATTTCATTTGAAGAAGACTTTTCAATGTTTGTGTGACTATACTTTCTTTTTGAAGAAGAATAAGTGTTCTTTTGCTCGACCAAAAATTGACTATTTGGGCCATATAAGGTCAAAAGAGGGAGTACAACTAGACTTGGAAAAGCTTAATACAATATAGGAGTGGACTAAACTTATGTCCATAAAGCAGTTGAGGGGATTTTTGGGTATTATGGGCTATTATAGATGTTTTATTAAAGATTATGCCATAATTACATCACCCTTAACAAATATATTGAGAGGAGATTCTTTTGAATGGACTCAAGAAGCCTTAAGAGCTTTTGATAAGTTGAAATATGCTTTAATGACAGCACCCATTTTTTCCCTTCTAGACCTTACTAAGACTTTTATTGTTGAAACAGATGCATCAAGTATAGGTTTAGGTGCTATTTTGTATCAAAGCTTAAATCCTATTGCTTATTTTAGTAAGAAGTTAGTCTAAGACTATAACAAGCTAGTGCTTATGTAAAGGAATTGGTGGTTATGATTGAAGCAATAAGAAAGTGGCAACAATACTTGTTAGGTCATCATTTTATAATTTGAACAGGTTAGGAGAGCCTTAAGGAACTTTTAAGTCAATTCATTTAAACACATGAATAACAACAATATGTGGTCAAATTAATGGGATATGAATATGAAATGCAATATAAGCCCAGGTCAAATAATAATGTAGTTAATGCTTTATTAAGACAATTTGAGGAAGACTTCTAAATAATGGCTTTGTCTAGACACTCTTTTAACTATATTAATTTAATAAAGCAAGGGTTAACTAAAGATGTAAAATGGTTGTCACTGAAAGGTAGGTGTGAGCGTAGGGAGTCACTTTAGTTGCCCTTAATGATCAAGAATGATTTACCATCCTTAGGTAGTAAAATTTTTATTCCATCTCATTTTGACATTATTTTAACTTTAATATTAGAATATCACACAACACCAATGGAGGGTCATGCTAGAGTATTAAAGACATTTAAGAGGTTGGGTTGTGTTTCTATTAGCAAGGAATGAGAGCTAATATTGAGAAATTTATGAAGCAATGCCATGTATGTCAACAAATGAAATATTTGACCATATCTCTAGCTAGGTTGCTTCAACCTTTGCTTATTCCACAATAAGTTTTCAAAAACATTGCTATGGATTTTATTACTAATTTGCCACAATCACATGGGTATTTATTAATTTTAGTTGGTGTAGATCATTTAATTAAATCTTGTCATTTGGGTCCATTGCCAGCATCATATTTAGCAATCTCAGTGGCAAAATTATTTAAGGATATCATGGTAAAACATCATGGAATACTAAAGTAATAGGTATGTGATAGAGATAGAGTATTTATCAGTCACTTTTGGTAGGAGATTTTCAAATTGAGTGGGATACGATTACATATGAGTTTGGCCTACCATCTATAGACAGATGGCCAAACTGAAGTATTCAATTGATGCTTGGAGCACTATTTGAGATCCTTTATGATGGACTCCCCCAAAGAGTGGCCCAAATTCTTACCTTAGTTAAAATATTGCTTTCACATAAGTTATCATACTAGTACCCAAATGACTCCTTTTCAAGCATTTTATGGTTAAAAGCCTCTTAGAATACCTGATTATATAAAGGGGTTCAGTGGAGCGGAAGTTATTGACTAGGAATTATTGGGTCGAGATGAGATATTACAATTGTTGAAGCTTAATTTGACTAAAGCTAAACAACACATGAAGACCCTAGTTGATCATAAGAGAACAAATAGAGAGTTACAACTAGGTAGCTTTGCATATGTTAAGTTACAACCATATAAGCAAACTGTTTTAGTAAATGGGCTTTCTTATGAGCTTTCTTGCAGATATTAAGGTCCATTCAAAGTCATTGAGAAGATAAGACCAATTGCTTATAAGTTGGAATTACTAGATGGCTCTAGAATTCATTTAGTTTTTCATATTTCATTATTGAAAAAAGTTGTGGGTAATTTAGAATATCAGGGTTCTTTACTAACTAACGTTTTTGCTAACTATCCTATTGTTAAGCCTTTAGCTATATTAAATGTTAGACAATCATAGAAGGATGGTAGATTAGTTCCTTAGTTATTGGCATAGTGGGAGTCACTAGCATCAAAGGATGCCACTTAGGTAGATGTACAAGAATTTCAAAGAGATTATTCAACTTTCAACCTTGAGGACAAGGTTGGTCTTTTAAAGGGGGTAAAAATTGTTATAACTAAGGAAATAGGGTCTCACATTGGCTAAGACAGAAACACAAAAATAGTAAAAAAAGCTATGTTATTTGATAGACTATAGAAAAATAGAGGAAGAATTTGAAATTGAGTTTATTACAAATGGCTAGGATATATAATTGTACATAATAGAACATATCCATAACATCATTGTTATAAATAGAGAAGAAAGAGAAATAAAAGAAAAGGATCCTTTTACTTAAATTGTGGTCACGCTAGAATTGCTTTTTTTTTTTTTGGTTATTTGCAATCACACATATAGAAAACCCTAAGCTAATGTTGTAAAGAAAACCTAATTTTTAATTGAGAGAGAAAAGAGTAAGAGAGGAGAGAGAGAACGTAACTTGTGTTTTGGTTCATGATTTGATAATTCTGAGAGTTTTGTTGAAAGGGTTTTGAGACAATGGGCTAAGGCTACTTTAGGCTAACACTCTCTATCACATGAAACTTCGTTGCTACAAATTTAAAAGTCTACCCCTTCCTATTGGTTTGGTGTTTGTTGAATTGATTTGAGCAAATTTACTACTCTCATGTGCAATGACTTTAATTGGCTTATTATTGATTATGTAGAGCGTTATCTAAGCCTTCTAAGATTGTTACTTGACCACTTTGCTTGAGTATGTAGAGTTCCAATCGAGCGTTCTTGCTTTGGTTGAGTTTCTTATGTAGAGTTGCTTAGTTTTGTTAATGCTTTAGTTATCTTCGTCTTCGATGGAGTCTACATAAGCTACTATTATAGGTTAATGCGTAGTTCGATCAATTATTGTCACGGTTGCTAGGATCAGGTTAGGTCAATGATTAGAGCTATATTTAGTTTGCTGCGAATTTTACTTAAGTTTCTAGAGCGCCATCTGGGCACTCTCTTCAACTTAGTGGGGTGCTCCTAATTGCTAGTTGGTAGGCACTTAAGTTGCTTAATCGAGGCACTCTTGGTTGCTTAGTTATGTAGAGCACTTAAGCTCTGATTAATGGGTACTTAACTCTACTCGATTGGTGCAATGGGCTGCTCAATCCTAGTCTCTACTTCAAGTGACTTAGTTGCTAGTCTTTGCTTGTCGTGGTCGTTGCTACTTTAGCTTCATCTCTTCAGTGAGATGTTTAGCCCATTTCATACTCTCATGCATGGATAAGTGTGTTATTTGGTTAATAGTGAGATGCGTGAAGAGCATCTCACACCCAAATAACATTAGTAATAAATAAATATGATAGAAGAGCTCCATTGTGTTTAATAAGTCTACCATAAAAAGGAATGCACTTAGTAGCTACCTATAAACGTGATAACATGAATAAAGATAAAAGTGACAACATCCTATAGCCTTCAAAATGATAGCATACTCCAACTCCAAAAAGAGCATAGAGACCAAAGGAATTGTGAAGTCTAAGCTTTTGGTTTGGTTTGTGTACAAAATGATGACATGAAGATAAAATAACATGACAGCTCAAAAGATTGACATATCAGTGAACATTTGGGCTAAAGATGTGTAAATAACACATTTACCATTTAAGGTTTAATTCTTAATCATTTTTCTAAATCTTTATACAATTGATCACAAAACATGTATTTATTTGAATTTTTTACAATAAAAGTGAAAATATATGTATGGATGTGCTATTTAAATGGGGATAAATGTGTAATTTTATGCATAGTACGCTTGAAAAAGTTAAAAATGAAAATTAATGAAATATCATTTTGGATTAACAAAAATATAAAACTTCTAGTCTAGTGTCTTTTAGATTATGAACTAGACCTAAAATTAACAAGATATAATGTACAACAAGGCAAAAGTATTTAACTTTTGTGAATCAAAACCTCTTTTGATTAGTTATAGTTTTCATTAGTCACTTCATAGTTTCACCATTACTCTTATTCAACACGGTTGTTCATAAATAGACCATGCACATGGTCTGGTGTTCCATGAATGCATAGTGATTTCACCACTTATCATATGAGAGAGGCTTTACTCTATATCCGCATAGGTGATTTCGTCAAATTTATCCTATAATCAATAGACCACTGGTAACAAATATAAAAATCATTAAGAGCCTATTACTAATCCCATAATTTTTTAAAGAGAGAAATACATATTTAACTCTCAATGTTTCATGGTTTTTACTTTTTATTTTTTGCATTTAAGTACTCAATGTTTACTAATGTTAGCAAATGAGTCCTTTTTTATTAATAGTGTTAAGTTTTCCATCTATTTATAACACATGACACGATTCTATTGATCCGCATAATAATATAAATTAAATAGTATAATAAAATTGCAAAAAATAAATAATATATTAAAAAATTGATTAAAAGTGAAAAAAAAGAAAAGAAAACTATAAAAAATAGATGAAATTGCAAAAAAAAAGCTTGTTTAATGATTATATTAAATAAATAATATAATGTAATACTAATAAATAAATGAAATTGTAAAAGAAGTTCAAAAAATAAAAAAGTGTAGAAATTAAAAAAAAAAAAAAGATTCGGCCACTCCTTGCTTTTTTTTTTTTTATTTTTTTTACAATTTCATTTATTTTTGTATTATATTATATTATATTATTTATTTAATATAATTATCAAATAAACTTTTTTTTGGAAATTTCATGTTTTTTTTTTTTTCTAAATTTTTGCTTTTTTTTTTTGCAATTTTATTATATTATTCAATTTATATTATTATGTAGTCAATTAGAATTGCGTCATGTATTATACATGAATGGAAAACTTAATGCTGTTAATAAAAGGGTTTTGTATATTAATGTTTACAAATATCAAAGACTCAAATACAAAAAAATATAAAAGGTTTGTGACTATAATAGAAAAATCATGAAACATTGAAATGATTTCAAATATGGGAAAGATGATGAAACCCAAAATTACAATTCCATTCTAAATCTATCCCATCTTTCCAAACGTGGCATTAAATTAATCAAATCTAAGAAAAATTGTTATGGCTAAAACTTGGTAGTATAGTTCATAGTTTAATTAGCAAGATTGGTCTAACATCTAAGGATCAAGAGTTAACGAGCTTAGAAGGAACAAATGAACATAACAATGATTGAGTTAAAAGCATATTAAAATATTATTTTAGCATTTCATCTTTCTTTATTGGATCATAGATGGAATATGGTCTAAAAAGATGGACTAGATATGGATAATTTTATTAATATTTCATTCTATAAATGGTTACATGTTGTGTTGTGACAAATGTTATATTTATTCATTTATTGCTTGTTTAAGTTTTAGTGTAAGAACCTGTATGAAGAACTACAACCGTAACTACTACAACTTAAAGGATTACATGAGGGAGTGATTGTTACACAAGAACTTTAATTCAATTATTCTTAGATTTAGATAACAATTTATACATTTATCGCTTGTTTAAGTTTTAATGTAGGTTGAACTTCAATCTACTATAATTTAAAGATTGTGTAAACCTCCATCCATGTGGAGTTAAATGTATTGTTTCCTTTTTATGGATGTTTTTTTCCGTGAAGGATGTTATATAAGCTTATATTGCATTATCTTACCAATAGAATACAAATATATAGCAAGTTATCATATTTTTCAATTTCAAAATAAAACATAAATAATAAATAAAAAAGAGCAAAAGATAATTAAAATGAACTGAATCTAGTAAATAAAAATCAAATTTTATATCTTAGAAATTCCCTTTCTTTTTCCTTCCTTCCACTATCCAGCATAGTTTTTTCTTTTTTCTTTTTTTCAACATTATCCAACCATCACCAAACATTAAGTTTTTTTTTTTTTTCCTCCATGGGATAAGATAAAACATCAAGTCAAGTGAGGTAGTAATAAGAATAGGGAGCACAGTTCAAACAACTAAAACCTAAAACCAAACCATATGTTTTTTAATTCACCAAACCAAAAAACAAATGTAAGAGAGAGAGAGAGAAACACTTCTCAATTCTCAATGCATCATCCAAATATTTGAAAATTTCAGATACAAAATATGAGAGAACAAGGGCATTGAAGTCATTTCATACACACCTACAAAGCCCAGTTGAAATGAAGAAGACGTTTGCTTCAAGGTGAGAGAAAATAAACACCAGTCCCCATAAATATCCTCTCTCTCTCATCCACTACGGAAAACCATAATCCCAACCCTCCGTTTCCAAGTTTCACTAGGCCCCACTGCATTTATTCCTTCTCAACGGTGTAGATCATAAATAAAAATACAATCGAGAACACTGGATACCAATCATCCACAATATTATTGTCGCTCTACAGAAGAAATCCAAGAAATTCGTACCCCTTTCTCTCACCTTCTCGTTTTCATTTTTCCGACTTTTACCCTCGTAATTTCAGTTTAATTACAATATTTGCCACTTTCTCTCTCTATCTTTCCTATCGCTGTTCTTCTTCTTCTTCGATCTCCACTGTTTCTCGATCTCTCTCTCTCCCTCTCTTACAGCTTTCTCGCTCTACGTTCCCGCTCTAACCTTAACTTCAATCTCACATTATACGCAAGCCGTACTTCAAAACTTATTCTCTGTTTCTCTTTCTCTCTCTCTAGGGTTTTAACCTTGCCTCTCCAGATGGCGTCTTCTTCGAGCTGAGCTTGAACAATATTGCTGCGGTTTTACTTCAATGTGACACTTTTTTGAGCTTTCCAGCTCGATTTCAGATCCAAAGTTAGTGTTTTTACTGTTTTTAGGGGTTACGGCTACTTAGTTAATGTGATAAATTAGTAAGAAGGTGCTTAATAAGGGTTTTACAGTGGTTTGGGTTTCGGCTGTTAGGCTTTCTTTTGGTTAATTTATTAGGAAGTGATTTTTTTTTGTAAAGTTAGGGTTTTGAATTTCGGGGATGAATCGGAGCTTTAGGGCTCAAGAATCCCATATGTTAGGGCGAAGACAACATAAAATGGTGGTTAGAGATAAAGATGAGGAGCTTGCGTTGTTTCGCGAGATGCGTAAACGTGAGAAAGAACATAATGATCTTCTTCTTAACAATGCTGAAGAATTCGACGCACCATTAGGTATAAATATAGTCAATTCTGTTGGTTGTTATTAATATTTTGTGATCTATTACGTCAATTTAACATGATTCAGTGTAATTTTTGTTGTAATTGATGTTTCCTAGTAGCTTTGATATGATAAAAATTTTCACTTAAGGGAAATGTTAGTTGATTTTGGGTATTTTGTCTCAGGATCAAAGCCTGGTACGTCTCCAATATTCAATCTTGCACCTTCTATGCCTGCTCGGAAAACTGCCACAGAGGATTTCCTCAACGCTGATAATGATAAGAGTGATTATGACTGGTACAACGATAATGTTTTAGTTAATCTAGCTTCTTTTGAAATGTTTATGCTATCATTGCTTGTTATAATACTTGGTCTGCATGGTTAGCGTGCTTGTGGTAGGTTTTAGCAATACTAGATTGACCAAGGGAGAATGCAAGAGGTAGTTCATCTCACTGTTTGTCAAAAAAATGAATTTAATGGGAAGGGAGTCTCATCCACTGGCATTGCCCATGAATGCATCTTTTGAATGTAATTGTTGATTTAATTCTCTCAGAATGTAGTTCTTACTAGGCAAGAATGTAAGTCATAAGTGGATGCTAATTGAAATAAACTACCTTCTAACTGTTCCTATCAAGGACTTATTAAAATGGAAGTAGTTAGTTGTACTGTTGGTTGATGCACCCTACAAATATGTCGATAACCATATGTTTGCACCCTTGTTGCTAAGTTCTTCCAACATGTGTATGGACCGATCTATGGCAAATTGTAAGGAGCCCCGCCCATGCCCCCCCTAAAATTTTGTATAGGGTTTTTTGTTAATGAATGCCCCAGGAAACTTGCTAAGTTTATCTAATAAGAAAAATACAATTTTTGAAGCACTTGTCACACATTTTATGAGTAAGACTGGTGCAATGTGCATTAACTAGTTCCACAAATGTACTTGTCAACGGAATTTTATATATGTAATTTATATACATGTATACAATACATTCATGCATGCACACACGTGTGTAAAGAAGTGTCTTCTTTATGGAAATTCTGATATAGGCTTAAAAAGCTTGAGTCCAGTTGCCATTTAATGTGCATGCAGTTGTCATTGTGTAAGTAGTGATGAGTTTGAGTTGAGTCAATAACCTTGACATACATTGAAATGCATTTGTAAAGATTTTATACTTTGATGCTACTCTGGAAGAGGAGCATGATTTCTACAAGCATCAGGCATATGGAGCAGGTTGGCCATGTATGCCAACTTAATATTAATTAACCTTGTAACTTGCAAGTAGTTTGATATGCTGATTTTTAAGATAGATATTTTAAATAAATTATGTTGATACGATTCATTTGTGCATCTAATGATAGTAGGAAACATCAGATGCTGATAATCATCTTTTATCTTTGTTACTGTGCATTAATAATGTAATGTTGTAATTGATGTAGTTATGCAATTATTTATTTGCATTTAGATGGTTGTAATAAGGTAAGATTCCGTGATTTCTTAATTTGCTTTTCTTTTTTTTTTAATAATCTTTTCCTTTTAGGCTTTTAACGCCACCTGGGACTCCCCTGTTTCCTTCTTTGGAAATGGAATCACAGAGGACTGTTATGAGTCAGCTTGGCGCACCAAAGGCTCGTCCTACTGCACTTAAATCCAGAGTAAGTGCCCTTCTAACAATGAATTTGGTGTAGCTATTTATGAATTGAAGGCATGCAGAATTTATCTTCTTAAATCAATTGTTATTCAAATCCCCAGGCTCTAATTTAGTTAGCTGACCTTTGAATGTTTTACCTAATTAGTCACAAGAATTCAATTGATTGTTTGTGTATTGAAAAACATTTTTTATTCTGTTTATTATTTTGTTCCCAGATGTTCTACCATTATTTTTCCTGTCTGAGTATACTGCAAAGAGAATTGCTGTAAAGATTGTCTAGTCTGTTATGCAAGCTTTAATGTGCATGCAATTCAAAGTTTCTAGTTTGGTAGGAAAAGAGAGAAGGGAAGGTGGGGGGTGGGGGGAGATGGCGAACAGAACATTGGAAAGCAGAAATAGGTTTCTACTTTTCTATGGTTTATTTATCTATGGTGGGAAAATGATGAAGGTAGAGAAGTGCTGGAAAAATTTGCTTGCAAAGTGGAAATAGAATACTAGTATCCTATGACCATTTGGGTAACATAGTTTCTTTCCTTTTTTGGGTAAGTTGTTTAACATAGTTTCAATTGAATGAAAATGAGAAAAGAGGTTGGTGTATTCTCTAAATAGTTTATTGCCAATGCATGCTTTGCTATGTGATCTGTGCATGAAATGAAATGCAGGGAAAAAATTAACATCACGGGTGGCAGAAATGACCTTTAAGGAAAACCTTGATAGAAACCATCTGGACAAGGTATTTCCTTATGTGACCGAATGTCCGTGCATAGCATACAGAAGTGGTGGTCACATCATCTTTCCTGCTTCCACTACTTGCTGATTGGAAGACTCATTATGTCATGGTCCTTGACTTTATAAGTTTCGTTCATTTCTTTTCCTTTTTATAAATGGAGGGTCACTGTCGTAATTAGATTGACTACCTCTGGGTTTGTAGTCACCCTATAAGACACATGGACCGGTTAAGCATGGCTTATGCTATATATATATACACCAAAGAAGTGACATTAGTGAGATTTGAGCTGGGATCTCATGCACTTTGTTATGTGAGTTTCTTGGCCACTGCCAACCCCTCGGGGTCATTATTATTTTTACTGGAAACTCTTGGTTTGTGTCTTGCTCATTTGGAAAGGAATTTCATGGTACACAGATAGTGATCTGGGGGGATTTTTGGTCTCCACACCTTCTTAAGCATGAAGAATTAAATACATTCAAGATGCATTTTATCCGCTCCTGTACTGGGCTCTATCCACTAAGCATTATCCTGGCACCCACACTCTCAACATGCTCTCTAGGAAAACTGCCAACTATCGAAATTTTGTATTTATATATATTTTGCATTGTCCAGTTGCAGTGATTCTATTTTTTTGGCAACCATGATGTGGGTACATGGTCCTACATTACTACTCTAGCCCAATCAGTTGGTCCTACTTAGTGCTTATTTCTCAAGCAGAATGGACAGGCTTGAACTTGGTATTTGGTAGAAAGGCTATTTTTTGGGGCAAGTAAACAGCTGGCTGTATAGAAGTTGTTAATCATTACATTAAAAGACCAAGGCATGATTTCATCATGGTGCATAATGATTTAAAATTCTCTTTTGTGTAAATTGAAGTAATAAGATTGATGGTACAGATCCTTGTAATTGGCCTGAATTCATTGCTTCAACAATATCTGATCCTGTGTCTTCATATTATGGATTTGAGAATACATTACATACCTTATTGAGAAGCCAATCCTTCATTACGAACTGTACATTGTTAACTAAATTTAAGTCTCCTCTTAGTTTGCTTACCTGGAAGCTATGATTTAAGCAGATTACCCCAACCTGAGCAAAATTTGCAAACAAATAGCCATCTGTTAAGGCATTCCATTTTGATTCCTGAAGATCCTGCTAAGTAAGATTTAGATTTTATATTGAACATGCCATAGAAAACAAGACAAGATGCTATTCACCTAAAAAGACACCTGATGCCATATATATATATATATATATATATATATATATACGTATATATTTAGGGTTTGATGTTTTCAATATGTTACAATTAGCTGTGGAAAATGGATTGAAAAATGGGGTTGAGGGATGAAGAGCTTTTTTTTTTTCCCTTTGCCTTGAAATTGAACTTGCAAATAGGTGACTACAAGAGGGAAAAAAATTATTTAAGAAAGATGTTGCAAGATTTCATTGTAGCTGAAAACATGCTTTCATAGTTTGTTTTGGATGAGGCAATGGGGTTCATTAGAGAATTTTAAGTGTTTTTGGAGAGAAGACCAGTTATTCTTTGTGCTGGCTGTGTTGGAATTTTTTGTTTAATGCTTTAGTATATCTGCATTATCCAGATTAGTATGAGCTCCTGCAGAGCTCTAGATTTCTTTATGTTAAAAATGGGTCTACACTTTCATTCGAGCAAGATAATGAAGATGGTTATGAAGTTTCAGGCAATCAAGTTGAGAAGTGAAAGTCAACTTCACCTTCATTTTAAATCTTAGGTTTTTGCATTACTGTTCTTGTTTCAGTTGGCGAATTCCCAGGGAGATCCTGTTGCGAGGAGCAGCTTATTAGCATCAAGACAACCAGGGTCTTCCCCTGGGTTAAACTCTTCAAGTGCTGGATCTAGAAGGCCGTCCTCATCAGGAGGTCCAGGATCAAGACCTGCAACACCAACTGGTCGACCAACATTAACCTCCGGTTCTAAACCTTCAAGACCTTCAACACCTACCTCTCGGCCTACTTTACCTTCTAGTAAATCCACAGTTCCTTCCACCAGGCCTTCACTTGCTGCCACTAAGTCCACAGTTCCATCGAGTAAGTCTACTTCTCAGGCAACAAAGCCCTCAGCTACTTCAAGGTCATCCACTCCGTCACGACCAGCTAGATCTTCTACACCAACTGCACGAGCCACTGCACCACCTTCAAAGCCAGCATCCAGGGCTGCAACACCTACGCGTCGGCCATCTACACCATCCAGTACACCCTGTGGTACTGCTCCCAGTAAAGCTTTCTCTTCAGTCACTAAACCTGCCTCTCCCACAGTTACTAAACCTGCTTCTACGACTTCAAGAAATCCAGTGTCATCTCGTGGTACTTCCCCAACAGCAAAGGCTAGATCATGGAAGCCCTCAGAGATGCCAGGCTTCTCTCTTGATGCTCCACCAAATCTAAGGACATCTCTTCCCGACAGGCCACTATCAGCCACAAGAGGCAGGCCTGGAGTACCAAGTTCTAGGTCATCTTCCATAGAGCCTGGCCCTCCTGCAAGACCACGAAGACAATCCTGTTCTCCCTCGAGAGGGCGAATTGGTAACGGTGCCCTTCATGCTAGTGGGAGCTCTGTTCCTGCAGTAAGTCGACATTCTAAAATCAGTGACAATGTAAACCCTGTTTTAATTGGAACAAAGATGGTTGAAAGAGTAATAAACATGAGGAAATTAGCACCTCCAAAGCAAGATGATAAGCATTCTCCTCATGGAAATATGTCTGGAAAGTCTGCTTCTTCTCCAGACAGTTCAGGCTTCGGGAGGTCACTCTCAAAGAAATCACTGGATATGGCTATAAGACACATGGTATGAAGTTTATTATCATTTTTTTTTTAACTGCTGATGATTTAATTATGGGGTAAAATTACTAATTCCATACAATATTGACATGCATAAACATTTAGCATGTGTTTACATCCAACCTTTGCTCTTATCTTATATATATTTCATATTACTACTGCTCCTGTAGGGTCTAATTCTTCTTGCAGACTTGGTGTATGATATGGCTATCTTCTATATTCAACCTTTTTGAGCTACTTGTGAAATATTTTCAAGTATCCACTATTAAGCACGTTACACTTATCCAAAATTTGGTTGAGCAGGACATAAGGAGAAGCATTCCAGGGAACTTACGGCCACTGATGACGAATATTCCAGCATCTTCCATGTATAGTGTTCGATCAGGGCCTGCACGGAGCAGAACAATCAGCGTTTCAGACTCCCCACTTGCTACCAGCAGCAATGCAAGTTCTGAAGTGAGTGTCAACAATAATGGTGTTTGTATAGATGCCAATGAACTAGATGATGACATCGGCAGTGAGAGGGGTGCCCATTCTCCTTCTAGTGTCCGTGGGCGGCGACTGTGAGTGGATATGGTGATGAGGTTTATATCTGTAGACTGTACTATTATTTGGTATGCCAAGCGACATGGAAAATTGACTATAAGCTTCTTGAAGGACTAACAGGGTGACAAATTTACCTAAACTGTACAAGATGATTTCGTATGCTGGTTCTCAACGTACCAATATTCTCTTTGTATTTTGAGGTTACAACCAGCGATTTAATGTTTTTAACGTGTTTTATTTTATTTCTATACTTATTTTTCTCCAAGTTATAGAGAATATAGTCCAAATGGTTTGCTTCTTTGTGGTAAACTGGATATCGAACCCATCATCTGTCTTCTGTTCATCTAAGCCGTGCTTCTTTTTTTGGGTAAAGGCTCTCTAAGCCACGTTGTTGGACCTGTTTGTTTCAACAAATTATTTCCTTGTTACTGCTATGTTTCGTCTTACCTTTGATAGGTATTTTGAGCTTGAAGGGAAGAAAAAAAAAAGGTCCGTATTTTCGGCTTTACAAAATCTAACTTGGAGTTGGAGGCGGCGTAAGGATGGTAATAGTGACAAAAAGTTTTTAAAAATACGAAACATTGACCATCATCTTTTGATTACACTAGAGGAGTAGGGACAAAATGGTAGTAGTGTTGAGTTTGGATTTAAGTTTAATTTAAAATTGTAGTCCTGGATTTGATCTAGTTTACAATTTTGAATTTAAATTCAACTCAAAATAGTATTTTATGAGTTCAACTTTAACTTAAATATATTGAGTTGTACTTGATTAGTGTACAAATTGATTTGATTCATTTAAATAAACCAAAACTGCGCCAAAAGAAGCTCAATAAAATATCAGATTATAGAATGCTAGCCGTGAAGAGCAGCCCGTGGTCTCGAGAGATTTTCAAGGAAACTCATTACAAGACAAAACCCATTAATATCTTAACAATCGGCATTTTGGACTATGACCTTGGTTCTGAACGGAGTCAGGCTAGGGTAAAATTCCATGATTATGTAGTGTGTTCATATTAACATGGATAAATAAAATTTTATTATCTTATTTGAATAGATAAGCAAAAATAAGACACACTAAATATTGATACTATGTGGTAATATATGTTTGGAAAAAAAGGAGTTAACAAAAAAGTATCTGCAAATCCAATAAATGAAGTCAAAATTGATGTTTCTATTAAAAAAAATAAGAGTTTTGTTTTTCAAAAAATTATCAGTTATCTAACAAATTGTCAGGAAAACATTCAATTTTTAATGGTATATATTGCATCTAACATAGGCAAACATGAAATTAATATAAATAAACAAAACAGAAAAAAATGGAGAGAATAGACAAAAAAAAAAGACCTTGAGCATGATTAAAGATGGTGACGGTCTAATTTACCCAAAAAAAAAGTCCTGTTCACACTTCTCAAAGAAATAGACCCTTTTATGGCCTTCTATATTATTCTTCTCCACCATCCGATTCATTTCTCAGCTACATACACTTGGAACTTCTATAGCTTTAGAGTACAACCCCATCAACATTGTCTTCCTTAAACTCAGTATAGAAGCCTTATGGCACTTTGCTGCTTTACAAGAATCTATTATCGGTCCTCTATTTTCTGTCAAATCCTAGTACTCTTCTTCTTGTTTGGCTCTACATCCTGTTTGATTCCAGGAAATGAGACAGATAGAATATCCTTGTTTGCTTTCAAATCTCAAATAACACTTGATCCATCTGGAGCACTAAGATCCTGGGACGAAACCAAACCGGTGTGCCAATGGCGAGGAATTACATGTAGTCAAAAGCACCAAAGAGTTACTGTCTTAGACCTGCAATCACTTAAGCTTGCAGGATCAATATCTCCTCATATAGGAAACTTAAGCTTTCTTAGGGAAATACATCTACAAGGCAATAATTTCGGCCGGGAAATTCCACAGGAGATCAGCCGGCTGAAGAGACTACAATTCATTAGGAGGGAATATCCCTAGAACTTTATCGAATTGCTCTAATCTGATATCGATCAGTGTTGCTTATAATCAGCTGGTAGGTGAGATTCCTAGTGAGTTAGGCTCACTAACAAAGCTTCAATTTATCTCCGTAAGTGCCAATAATCTTACAGGCACTATCCCTCCTTCATTAGGAAACTTGTCATCTCTAAATAGACTTTCTGCATCTTATAACTACTTACATGGAACCATCCCACATACTCTTGGAAATCTCAAATCAATTCAGGGCATTGCACTAGGTCTAAACAGGTTGTCTGGTATGATTCCTCGTTCACTTTTCAACCTATCTTCTATCACAGTCCTTGATCTGGTTTCTAATGAATTTGAGGGAGGTCTTCCTTCTGATCTGTTTACTATGCTTCCGAATCTACAACTTATTGGCCTTGGATTGAACAATATTTCTGGACCCATCCCAGTATCAATATCCAATGCTACCAATTTGGTACAGTTTAGTGCTGTAGGTAACCAGCTTTCTGGGATAGTGCCTTATTTAGGCAAGCTGAACAAGCTTCAAATACTAACAATTTCAACAAATTTCTTAGGAAATGGGGGAAATGATAACATGGAATTCCTTGCATCGTTGGTGAATGCAACCGATCTAAAGAGGGTTGATTTTCATGACAATTTTTTCGGAGGAGTGTTACCTGAGGTGATAAGCAACTTTTCGACCAGTCTTATAGACTTCTCAATGGGGAACAACCAAATATCAGGAAGGATACCGTCTGACATTGGCAATCTTGTTAATTTGGGTGGTCTAGATATGTGGGGCAACCACATATCAGGTAACATTCCCCCAAGCATTGGCAAGCTCCAGAAGCTTGTGTCATTGTTCTTTGATAGTAACAGGCTCACCGGAAATATACCCTCGTCTTTTGGAAATTTAACACTACTGACTGATTTTCGTTTGGGTAACAATAACTTAGATGGCAACATTCCATCGAGTATCAGTCTCCTGCAAGATTTGACACTTCTACAACTCTCAAGGAACAGTCTAAGTGGAACTATACCAGCAGGTATTTTCACTCTTTCATCCTTGTCCATCGTCTTAGACCTTTCGCGAAACAAATTTATAGGTCAACTGCCAGTTGAAGTAGAGCGTTTAAAAAACTTAAATGCATTGGATGTCTCCGAGAACATGCTGTATGGAGAAATTCCTTCAACTCTTGAAAGTTGTGTAGTCTTGCAGACGCTCCTAATGGCAGGAAATAATTTTCGAGGAGTGATCCCTTCATCCTTTAGTAACCTAAGAGGTCTGCAACAGTTTGATATTTCTCGCAACAATCTATCAGGTGAGATTCCCACATATTTAAAGGATTTCAGTGCACTACAGACATTGAATCTGTCTCATAACAACTTTGAGGGAGCATTACCTATTGATGGTATCTTCAAGAATGCGAGCATCATTGATGTTGACGGAAACGAGAAGCTATGTGGGGGGCCAGCTGAGTATCATCTACCGAATTGTATTGTTAAGAAGTCTGGAAATAAGAAATGGAGCCTCACTAAAATATTGCTTATCTCAATCATCCCGACGGTTTCAGTGACAGCACTACTAGTGTTTCTGCTTTTCCTCTTTCTACATAAGAAGAAAAGAGCAAGCAATGCCGTTTCCATTTCAAGTTCTTCAAAGAAATTCCTTTTAAGACTTTCATATCAGGACCTTGTAAAAGCTACTGATGGCTTTTCAGAATCAAATTTAATTGGCACTGGTGCTTTTGGCTCCGTCTACAAAGGGTTGATTGATGATGGCAACACTGTTGTGGCTGTCAAGGTTCTTAACCTATGGAAGCATGGAGCAGCCAAAAGTTTTCTAGCTGAATGTGAGGCCTTGAGAAACATTAGACACCGTAATCTTGCCAAAGTACTCACAGCATGCTCTGGAATTGATAACCATGGCAATGATTTCAAGGCTCTTGTTTATGATTATAAGGATAACGGAAGCCTAGAAAACTGGATACATCCAAATATCGACGATCGGGTACACCGGTTTGAAAATAGATTGAATTTACTTCAGAGGCTGAATATTGCAATAGATGTAGCTTGGGCTCTGGACTATCTTCATCATCAGTGTGAAACCAACAATTGTTCACTGTGATCTTAAGCCTAGCAACGTTCTTCTTGATAAACAAATGATTGCATATGTTGGTGACTTCGGTTTAGCAAGATGTCTTGCAGACGACATCAATCAATTTCAAACATCTTCAATTGGCATCAGGGGTACCACTGGCTATGTTGCTCCAGGTAAACACGATTTCCGCTTTCTTTCCTATATATCTAGTTGGACTAAATCCCATCAAGGGATTGTTGAGTTTAACTCTATAGCCATCCGATCTAAAAATTTAAGCTTAAACTTACAAATATGAAGTGGGTTATTGGATAGTACTTTTAACACTTCATTTAATTCTTTATTATTTGTTTACAATATTATCCAGAGTATGGAATGGGAAGCCAAGTGTCAACCTCCGGCGATGTTTACAGCTATGGCATTTTGATCTTAGAGATGTTTATCGGAAAGAGACCAACCGATGAAATGTTTGATGGAAGTTTGAACCTGCGCAGCCTTGCAAAGGCCGCTTTGTCAGGGCAAGTGGAAGAAGTTGTTGATACAACGCTCCTGCAGGAAATACATGAAGCAGGGGGTCTACGCAATGAGAACCGGTTCTCCAAAATGAAGGGATGCTTGATTTCAGTTTTTCAAGTAGGACTTGCCTGCTCGGTTGAGTCGCCGAAGGAGAGGATGGATACTAGTGATATTGTAGCTGAACTTACTTCCATTAGATATAAGCTTCTCAAAGATTGATGATGTAAAGACATGGCCGAAATTCACATGAAGTGGCTGTGCTAAAATGAGCTGAACTGATGATTAACATCAATATGCAAATTTCTTATTGTCCAAACCAAGTTTCAAGCTTCTTTGGCAAATCCAATTCCTAGAATAATGGATAAAGTATTCAATAACAAAGGATTTGGAGAGAAGACCCGGGCCCGACCCGTGGGCCACCAATTTATCATCTCTCCTGAGTGTTTGCACAATATCTCCTTTTGTCTGTAGATCATACTATTTCTAGGTCTCTCCATTTTACATAGTCCAATGAAAAAAATCTTGGCTCATTTTAAATGCTGTCATGCTTTCTCTGTAACAAGGCTTCATTGAGAAAACTCTTGAAACAGAACAAAGAAACTAAATCATCAAATCTAGGTAGACGAAGACTTGGTACAACATATATATATATAAGACTTGACTTAGGACTTGTATTTGCAGAAGGCATGAGGAACCTTTATCAATCTTACTTTTATATTTCCTGTGTTAAATCCTTCTTTCGATGATTATTTATAGCTACAGAGCCCGGCAGGCATTCTAAATTCCGAATTCTGTCCGGATAAGAAGTCCAGACTTGGGCATAAGAGAAATGGTGCAAAATGTGTTTCTGAATTCCGGCTGGTTTGCTGTCTGTTTCAGACACGTATGAAGGCCACAATGTCTTTTAGGATTGGAAATTTGGAGGCATCTAAACCCTTCAAACAGCTGTGTTGACCTACTTTTTCTCTTTTATGTATGAATGCCTATAACATTTTCATGTTTCGTGGATAATTAATTTAATATATTTAATTGACGAATTTAAAAACTAAAATATTCAAAAAGAAAAACAGACAACCGGAGTAATTTTTTTTTTTAAAAAAAAAAACCATGTGGTGATCGTCAACCAATAAGGGTGGGAATGACTAGCAACAACCACAAATACATGATGGGCAACCACCCACAGAATTATTTGAAACATAAAAAAAGGAAAAATTGCTTAACTTGCTTTGGTTTTCTTTTTCTTTTAGTTTCCCTACCATTTTTCCTCTTTATTTTTAATTTTCTAAAGCTCTTAGTTATTTTTAAAAGTAGTTAATTAAATATGTTAAATTAATTAAATACACAGATAACCTATATGGATATAAAAAACAAAAAAAAAAAAAGGTTATACAGCTATTTTAAAGAGTCAAGAAATTTAATAGCTTTCAAAAGTATCAGTATAATTTAACCTACGAATTTTCGGAAAAGGTATTTCAAGCTAACAGATATTTGTGATGCGGAACAGCTTAGGTGAGATATAACTAAAGCTTCATTATTTGTAAATTACTCAAAACATTGAACTCTTCGTATTCATCGATTTCTTAAACTACCTTTTGTTACATAAAACTGCTATAAAAACTAAGCATGAAAATAGACCTCCATAAAGAGAAATAATAAAATCTAATGAAATGCTTCTTTCCCCCCTCGCATCATTTTGTTTAAATCTTCATTATCATGTATGCACAAACTATTTTTTTTTTCCCCTTTTTATTTATGAACTAAGTTTTCAATTCATATGTTCCATTGTGCTCCTGGAGGCAGGAAGATCATCGGCTTTTACCACTGCAGAATTCTAGTGATTTTCAAGCGAGATTTCAGATGAGATCGATCATCATTTATTGACAAAGGCCGACTCGGCCAAGTCAATGGCGCGAGACAGGGCAGCAGCTTTATTTTCACATTCTTGCTGCTCATCGTCAGGCACACTATCAGCCACAATGCCTGCCCCAGCTTGAAGGTAGGCAATCCATTCTCGTCGCTTGTTAGCGTCCTTGTACGAGTACCTCGTGTCGAAACCCATTCCCGTGGGAAATACGATTGTCCTTAGAGCAAGTGCAATGTCCATATCACCCAAGAAGGATACACCACCGAATCCACCACTATATGGTCCCCGCCTTGCTACCTCCAACCGATCGATCAACTCCATTGCTTTCACCTGCATCACAAGATCCGGAGATTATCAGAAAAAAGAGAAAGGGTTTCCTTTGATGTTTGAAGCATCACATCTCAGAGTGGTTAATTGCTATTTGTTAAATCTGACGTTGCAATCAACTCTTCTATAAATCCTTTGGCTCTGATACAATGTTAAATTCAGTTACCTAATATGGCTAATCTAAATACTGAAGCTTGTCAACACATGTATGATTTCAATTTTTCTATTTTTAACAAAATTTAAGAGTTCCAAGTCCACCACCTTTGGTGCCCCGCTAACAGTTCCAACAGGCAATGCAGCTTTCAGGGCATCCCAGCAAGTGAGCCCATCCTGCAACTCACCTGTGACCTGCGAAATCAAGTGGCCCTGGATTAGATCAGTCCGGATTTACCAGTCTTTACCTAAAAATTATTTCTCAATGTCACAGGCTCAACAAATGCCATCAAAATGAGAAAAGAGGCCCTTACCGTTGAACTTATATGCATAACATGAGAATAGCGTTCAATGCTCATTAGTTTCTCCACATTCACGGAACCGAATTTTGAAACCTGCAAGCAGCATGTAAATACAATATCTTATGCTTAAAGCTTGGTAAGAATGAACTTTTCGGAAGTTAATATAGAAAATGCAACATCTTATGCTCAACGCTTGGTAAAAATAAACATGTCAGATGATATAATAATCATCTAAGATTTCATCTCCTTGTGTCTAATAAAAAAACCTATACGACTTTCATTTACATTTAACTAAAAACATTTTAATGAGGAATCGTCAATAGGTTTTTAGAGTAATATGACCCTTCTCATCCTTCCAGAAAAAATGTAAAAATAAGATGAGAGAGAGAGAAAAAGAGGAATGAATCAAATGATCAAATTATATTTTGTCAAAATACACCATGCTTGCCTATTTCTTACAGCTTATTCAAGAAAAGCAAACAATGTCTTTAAGAGAGTTTATCTTGAACTAGAAAAGAAACCTTTCCAACATCGTTTCGGCCCAGATCAACCAACATTATATGCTCCGCACGCTGTTTTTCATCATTGAGTAGCTCCACTTCTAATCTTTCATCCTCCTCATTGCTCTTGCCTCTTCTGGAAGTTCCAGCAAGGGGTCGATTCACAATCTTGTTCTGTCCATTCCATAGAGATAAGTTGCATCTTTTTCCATATAAATAAGCAAACTATGTGCTTTAGGTGGAAAGGGAGAAAGAAGAAGCAAAAAAAAAAAAAAAAGCTTAGAACAGCTAGGGACATTGCAGGGCAAAAAGAAGCATAATGAGAAGATGGAATGAGAAAAAGTAACAATGATCACACAATTTACCTTCTTAACACGTGTCAGTATTTCAGGACTGGAAGCAACCATAATACTCCCCCTTGTCTGATAGAGGAGGTAGTTGCGAAATCAGTATTGAAAAAGGAAAAAGCGAAACAGAATGCAATAGCCAAATTGTAAAATATAGGAAAACAGACTTGCAGGTAAGCCATGTAAGGACTCGGATTAACAACTCTTAATGCTCTGTAGACTTCAAAAGGGTCTGCAAATGTCCTGCGCTCAAAACGCTGGCTCAGTACAATCTGAAATATATCTCCTGCAAGAATGTGTTCTTTTGCCTGTAATACAGCATTCTTGAATGCTTCACTGGTCATATTTGACTGCTCCAAGGATGGACCAAAATGGTGCGTATTTAAATTCACAAATCCTGGGCCAAGCCTTGGGCTGATAATTGAAAATCAAATCAGAAAACTATATCCGTCTAGGAAATTACAATAAACACACGATCAAGCTCAATATCACTCACGATTCAGTATCCTGTACTCTGCTCACCAACAGGTCCAGTTGTTTCCTGCCATCTTTGTAAGCATGATCAACTGAAGAGTATCGGTCCAGCTGAACCCAGTGAATAACGTATGCTTTCTGGACACATGAAAATGAGCAAATATACTAAGAGTGAAATAATGTCTAGCACACGAGGCAATTTATAGTATATAACAAAGGTAGATAAAGAAGTGATAAGGGTTGTTTCAAATTCTTAACAATCATATTGTAAGTTTTGTCACTTCTTTCTTATCTGTAAGAGCCTGCATAGAACAGATTTAGATTCATATGATAGTTTTAATAGATAAGTTAAAAATAGGAAAATTAAGTCAAAGTCTTAGCAGATATGGAGCCTTCTTGCTTGCAGAATCACAGGAATAATTGTTTTTATCTTGTAACCTTTACTGGACAAAAGAGGACATATTTTACAGGAGTCAACTGTCATTAAATTTGAGGGGAATAAAATTGCCATTAGTTGCACTAGAAGATGCCAAGTCAGTAAAATACCTTTTCTACATGATCAAAGACAATAACATTCTCGTAAAGGCCTAGGTGAATGTCTGGAAGGTTTCTGTCGTCCTGGGGGGCCATGGAAAATGGAAGCTTTTTGTTTTCCACATAGCGAACAGTGTCGTATGAGAAGAAACCAACCCAGCCACCTGGTGTGTACCACAATCAGTACGACTTCAATTATATCAAGTTATACCAGAAAACAAGGTAAAAGAATAAAAAGACGAGGCAATCCTCTTCTTTGATGAATATCACCATGAAAGTTGGTTAAAAAAACGAAAACAAGTAAGACACAGTGCAATTAGGATTATAAGCCGTTGCGGTTGCATGTAGACAATTATGCATATATCCTTTATATTATATATATTATGCAGACAATAAAGGGTCGCAGGACAGTCAACATATTCGCACATCAGCAGGTGGAATTTTATTTATGAGCTAATGCTCGTTAAGTACGTATTTCTGCGGAATCTATCATGGCAATCCGAAGACAATCATAAATGAAATAACCTCTAAAGAATATAACCACAAGATTGTGAAACATATGCAACTATTAAAGTTAAAATACACTTATACATATGTATTTGTGTTTTGATAGATGTAAATCGACTAAATATTTCCTCTTTGAAGAAGCATAGCTCCAAGTTCCAAAGTGAGCAAGACACAAACTCGAGAACTTGACTACTTCATACATCAAAGAAGTGATCTCAACCAACATATACGTTTCCTTAAATTTCACTACTAAATAAAGTCAAAATCACTCTGAGCTACAAATGAAACTTCAACAACTGTCCCAATTTGCACCATGCACATCAATGGAAAGTCTGAAATGCACGCTTGGAAACTGGTTTTCATGTTCTTTCTTACCGCAAAACGCACTAGGAAGCCCGTCAACTAGTTGTGGTTTCCAACCCTCAGATATCCTTCGAATGATAACCATCGGATCATCAACAAATTCTTCACTCAAAGATCCCCTTTCATGGTCCATTATAGTAACTTTATTCTCTTTGGCCACAATTTCCATCGCAGGCTGAGCTCCAATGACACTATATCTTCCCTGGTAAAAGAAAGTTAGAAAAACTACTTACAAATTGTCAATGGGAATAAATTTCCAAGCAACAAGCTGCACTTACAACATTTGAAACCCTAGAGCCAGGTTCGACTGACTCAAAAAGAAAGCTCGGAGCTTCCCGATCATCTTCTTTAACCAAACAACGATAAGCAAGAACTGGAGTGAGCTGGTCAGAGAATATGCATCGCCAAAGAGGAATCAAGTTCACATGCTTAGAAGCTTCCTTAAACTTGGTTGCATCATCAACTGAAGAAGCAAAACAAGATAAGCCTTCAACTAATTATCCAACATACGTTTATGAATAAGTGAAGAAGTATTCAAACCAATAAGTCATCAAATCATACACAAGTATTATCTCTATCCTCACAATTCAAAGTATGCATCCCCATTCTTTTTTTTTTTTCATTTTTTAGAGAAATGAACTATCAACTCTATTAAATTGCAAGAAAACAGTAAAATCAACTATGCATCTATTATCAATTAAGGTTAGCACCATAATCCAATTTATCTAAAAAGTTTAAGCTTTTAGATCAATTGGACGTGGTGATATGGTATGTCACGAGTTCAGTAGATGGGCTTTGGTCCCAAGGAAATGAAAGAATTGGTTACATTTTTCATATAATCTCCTCTTATCTTTTAGATAAAATAAAAAATCGAATAGAGTTTCTTTTTGTATTATTTCCTATTTTTTTTCTATCTTTTTTTTTTAATATTCTTATTTATTTTGTTTCCTTATCTTAATTTACCTAGTTTTTTCTTTTCAAAACAAAATAAGTCTTAACCCACAATTGAGAGGGAGTATCAAGCAATAAATAAAATAACCCACATCAGTTAGCTGTGGTGCTGACCTCAACATTATCAAATCTTAAAGTCCCACCACAGTCTTCTTCAAGAGACCTGAATCACTCTAGTCCTCAAATGATCAAAACCAACAAAAAGTAAATGACATATCCTTGCAGCGAGTCCTAAACGTTTATACCATTTTCGCTTTGGTCTTAAATATACCGGAGACATTAATTTAGTACTAAGACCTTTTTGAATATTACCCTCAACTCATCGTAAGTACAATGACACATACACACGAGACAGAGAGACAATGTCCAAAGAATAGATTTGGTAGCACTTTGAAAAGGTCTAGGACTAATTTGACATTCTGAAAACATCATATGATTAATTTGTTATTTTTAAAATATACAAATGGTAACGTGCAGTGTGAGCGCATTTTTTGTAAGGTTTAAATTGCTATATTTTCAAGTGAAAAAAAAAAAAAAAAAAGAGAAAGAACAGATTCGGTTTGCATCTTTAGTTTTATAAATTTTCATAAAAAGAAATCGCAAACTATATTCGCGTTTTTAAAACTTATTTTTGGAATAATTATTTTGAATATAATATTGACAAATTTAAAAAAAAAATTACCATATTTATGAATATTGCCCTCTAAAAATTATGCTTTGGATTTGGAGTCTTCAGGTTTTCAAAGAGTTTAGGAGTCTATGCATCCTTTTTGAGACTATAAATGAGACAAGGTGTAATTTACAAAATAAAAGGTCGAGGAATATATATGAATACAATGTACGCCCAAGCAAGGAATACCACACATTTTGACAACAACATTTTCCTTTTCCTAATACATCAACAGTACTATAATAATTATTATCTTTTTACCGATTCTATATTTTACGGGATGGAAGAGGTAATCCATCTTTTTCCATCTCACTAGGAGAGCATCATCGTGACATGCAATCCTCGAACGCCATGGCAACTTCCCTAGATGGTTATACTTGACATCTACACCAAGCTCATGCTACAAAAATTCATCACCATAACAAGCTAAAATTTCAAAATTTTCAATAATAATAATAATAATTCTAAATCTATTTTTAAGAATACATAATTTGTAAATCAATAATAATGCCACATTGAGTAATATTGCAGCCAAATATAAACAAGAAAATGATAACGATGTCTGGATCACTAATCTTCTTAACGTTATCTCGTAAAATGTGTAATCCACTAGAAAATGGAACTTCTTATATTTAAAGGTACTTGACGTTCCTCAACGGAAGTCATATATAGCAAAATCAACCAAATGGCTTCATTGATTTTATCAATAAAACGTGCTAAAAAGGAATTTTCTCTCACCTAGTGCGTGAGGAGTAGGTGCTGCTTCAGTAGCAACGCATTTGAGCGTACGGACACAACGAACGGAAGTTCTCCAGGTGTGGTGGAAGGTTCCGGTTACAGGAGATTTCCGCCGGTGTGAAGTCGGCGTTAGCAGCCGGTGAGACAGGCTCAGCATTTTCATATTACACGCGTCCATTGAGAGAGACACGACGACAGACAGAGAAAGAAGGAGAGAGGGAGGGAGGGAGGGAGGAAGCGAGAGAGAGAAACTTTGCGACGGCCGAAACTCGGGGAACTGTATGGCGGGGAGTGAAAATCAAATGTATGGGCAGGGTATGGCGCGGGTTGTGGAAGAAAGGATTGGCTCTCGCACACCTTTTAAAGCGGTCAGCCTGAACATTCTGTTTGGGTGGAAACGTTCGAAAACGAAAGCAAATGGACGGAAAACATGTGCCTGAAATTGAAATGGATGTACGGAGGGAAAAGGAAAAAAATATTGTTTTTTTTTTCTTAAAATACGACACTTTTAAAATTAACATCAGAAGGGCAGGTAAAGTCATATCTTAAAAATATTATTTTATTTTTTATAAAAATCTTATTTTTAAAACATAATTTTTAGAAATCAGTGAATTGAAACCATAAGACAGAAAGAGATAGGAGACAGAGAGAGTGAGACTGGGAGTTTAAAAACCAAAATGACATACCAAACAGAGTTTAGAGGAAAAAGAAGAGAAAGAAAATATAATATAGAACAGAAAGAAGAAAAAACAAAAGGTATAATTTAAACACACGATTTTTACTACCGTAGTTTTAGAATTATTTTTATAAAAGTTTTATTTTTAAAAATTAAAAAAAAAACAATATTAATTTTATTTTACCTTAAATAGATGAAAATAATCCCATTTAAAATATTTTATTTTTTCTCTATAAATTTAGAAAAAAAATGCCCTTGAAAAGAGAGGAAATAAAGTGCCAAAAACAAGGCAATTTTACTAATGTATAGTATAACATCTTCTTTATAATGAAATCAAAACTCACGACCTGTTCCATCATCTCGTACACATTAGTTGATTTTTCCTCATTTTCTTAAAACCAATCTTGCAACTAAAGGTCTTTTCATTTCCCTAGTAAGCTATATACAATATTCTATCTCAGTCCTTTTATTTTATTTTATTTTATCGAGTCATTTTTAGCAATTGAATGTTGCTTGTTATTGGTTGGCTTTTGGTTTGTTTCTTGTACTTAATTTATCTGCTGCTCTTTTTATTTTTTATTTTTTTTGTAAAGGAAATATCAGTTTTCATAATTGATGTGATGATTTTTATGGGTGAAATTCAAATGCTGGAGACATTCCTCTAGTATTAGGATGCTATTGAAATTCTAATACTTTGGTATGAAGTATTATTATTAATTTAACTAAATAGCGATTCTATCTGGAAGTTCTTCTAAAGCTTAGTGACAAAATAATAATAATAATAATAATTCCATATTGATTTCCTATTGCTTTATTAAAATAATATAAAGAATAATTTAATCAAGTTATATTAATCAAATAAGGAAGGAAGAAATATTTCCACATATCTCATTTCATTTCCACTATTTACATCCAAACAAGAATAAAATTTTAGTTTTCCTTGATTTTCTTTCCTTTCTATTGGTTTATTAAAATAATATAAAGGATAATTTAATTAAGTTATATCAATCAAATAAGAGAAGAAGAAACATTTTCACATATTTCATTTCATTTTCACTGTTTATATTCAAATAAGAATAAAATTTTAATTTTCTTTTTTTTCTTGTTCTTTCCTTTCCATAGGTTTACCTCAATTTTTTCTTGATTTTCTTTCTTTTCTTTTCTTTTCCTTTCCTTTCCCATAGATTTACTTCAATTTCCACTTTAAAAAAAGTTGCTAAACACAGTGGAAGTCTGAACTGGTTTTATGAATTATAATACCTTGTGCTTTGATGGCCATGAAACATCCCGTCTCCTTCCATGCTGACAGCTTACTTGGGTACCAATTCATTCAATTTTAAAAGAAGTTTTATACTAAAGATTCTCCCTTCATTCACTTATATTTGTTTTTTGTATATTTAATTCTTCTATTTTTAAAATTGTATAATTAAACCCTTTTTTTTTGGGAAAAAAAAAGATATTTTGAAACTTTTGAATAACTATTTCACCCTTTTAAAAAAATTTAGAATGTATAATAACATAATGTTTTCATCTAAAGTAAAATAGTATAATAAAAAGTCACAGCAGGTTTTGATTGAAAAAAAAATTGAGATTTAATTTCTAAATTTTAAAGATAGAAAAACTAAATGCAACATATTTAAAGAGTCATATGTAAAACTTACCCTACACTCAATTTTATCTCGATTTAAAATAATCCTTCTGACAACATATTATACATTTTCTCTAGGTGTTTAAAAAAGGTCACAGACAAAAGGAAGGAAAAAAACAATACCGACTCTTGATTATAAAATCAATTTAATCTTGTCATGGCAGAAAGTGTCAGGAAAAGAAATAAAATATGTTTTTATAAGAAAAAAAAACTTCCAAATATTCTACAATTAAAAATATTTAAAAAATATATATTAAATAAAATTAGATATTAAAAATCTAATTTTAAATTAGTAAGAATGTTGAATATCCGATTTTATAATTTATATTTTATATTTTGGTGAATAGAAAGTAAAATTGAATACTTAACATCAAATTTTAAGTTAACTTATATGTTTGTGGAATTATTTTCCAATTTCAAATATTTTAATGGATTGTTTTAAAACAAATGTGTCCTCGTCAATTGTCATACATATTTGCCCCCCTTGATATTTACATTTTTTTAGATCTTGTGTGTATGTACATAACATTTTTGTTATAAGTAATCATTTAAGGGAATAGTTAAGGCTTTGTTTCAAGTGCCCAATAGATACATACCATAGAAAAGAAATATAAAAATAAATCATGGGGTAATACGTTCCCCAAGCAATATAGATGGAAGCATAAATAAAAGAGAAAGGAAGAAAAAAATCTATTAATATTTTAGTTTTTTTTTTTACTATTTATTCATGCACCTACAATATTAAAATAAGTAATTTGGCTTTTTCGAGAAGCTTTAAAGATAATAGGAAACACGTACTGTAGACGTTAGCCGTGAAACGAAAAGACTGGGGACGTTTCAGCGACCCTTGGACTTGGAAGCATGTGCGAGACGCGTGTGCACAGTGGAAATGGGGAAAACGAGGCATATATATTTTTTTTTTGTCTTGATTTGATTTGCTATGTATGCTTAATTGAATACTAAATGGAAACATATGTATGTCCTCATTTCTTTCATGTTTTTACCTTTAAAATGATTCATCGAAACAAGATGGTGTTAACTCATCTATATGGATAAAATCATCTCATTTTCAGATCTAGCTAATTTAATTTATTGGAATCAAAGTTCTTGAGTAACGTAAGTGTTTTTTCTTCTCTTTTTTCTTTTTTTTTTCAAAAAAAAAAATACAAGCATCATATCTCAAGACTATTGAGATATAACAACTCATCCATATATTCCTATACTTAATAGGGACATCTAAAGCTCAAAAACCTATATAACTATAATTTATAATACAATATTTTATAATTTCCTCTTCCAAACTTACAAAAATGTCATTATTCACATATTCACAACTCATAATAATTCATATGAAAATTTTAAATGTATTATTTATCAGTTGTGTCTTCAAATATTACTAAATCTCAAATTCATAATTTTTAAACTTTAATCTGTACACTGATTGAGTTGCCATCCAAGTAGGTTTAGAATGGGTTGCATTTAGAATGGAGCAAAAAAATTTATTGAAACGTAAACTGGATTAGACCAAATCATTTTTTTTAAGTTTAAAAAAGTTACAAACCAAAGCATAAATGGTATTAAAAATCTAGAAAATATATAACAAAAAAAGAAATTCCATAACACTTATTTGATTCCAAAACGCTTATTCAATTCCTTCTCTTATATAGTTAACACTTAACTCACTATTTTTTTTTCGTATTTTTGTTTATTGATTGATATAAACTTCAAAATTACTTATAAAAGAAAGATAATAAAATTATCTTAAATATATCTAATAAGTATTAAAAATAGTGTATGATATTGAAAAAAATTATAATTAATTAAATATTTTTTACTTTAGGTATATTTTTTTATAATTTATTGACTTATATATTAAAAAAAATGTTAATAATACATGTAATATTACTCTTTTGTGTCTTGCTTGTAAATAAGATTAATATGATTTGCAAGTCTTGTTTCAAGAATTGATGCTTAGTAGGTTTTGCTTTCAGTTCTTAGGTTAGGAGTTGCATCTTAATGTTTGGTGGTGGAAATTTAGGACAAAAATGTTGTTTGCTAAACTCATTGCACATTGTGTGGTGTGTTTAGAAAGAGAGGTATGGAGCTGTTTTCTTTTTTTCTTTATGTAATCTAGATGTTCATTTCACTATTGAATCTTGTAGAATTGCTTTTAGAAAGTTGGAGGAGTTGGGAAATGTGAAATAAATGGTGCGCATCATTGCAATATCAATGTGAATAAGTAGAAATTGGAAACCACCTTTATTGAATTGTCTTTTATAGTTTGTTGGTGACAGATTTAGCAAGAAGTTGAAGTAATTGCTATCTTAGATAATTTGTAGCTAGCCAAGCCAAAAAAGTGGGTTGATATACTAGTTGAGATGGATTGTGTAATTTATTTTTCCATATGTTCAAGTATTGACATTGTAGATGGTTGGAAATATTACATAAATATATTAGGTTAAGCCCATTAATTACTTAGCTTGACTCATTAAGCTAAGTGACAAGGCCTAATAAGCCTGATCCAACTATTGGGATGACTAAGGAAGAATTGGCTTGGTAGGCTCAGAATAAGGATTGTTAGACTAGTCTATTCGCATCCAACTTTTCTTAGATAAACTCATGCACTTATGAGGAAGTCTATTGGCCTTGAGCTTACAGTAAACTCATTAGGATAATCTTAGAATGAGCGGGCTCCATCTCATTCGTTGACTACTAAGGTGATTTAACGAACGTTATTAAGCACAAGAGTTTATAAATACTTAGTCATTCCTCCTCATTGAAGGATTTTTTCGGATTCTAGAGATCAGAGAAATGGTGTTCCACTGAGAATTCTTTGCTCTCAAAGATCAAATAAGAGTTCTGCTAAAGAACGTTTTTCATTGCCTGAGAATTGCAAGGTTGATGCTCAAGGTCCTCTTAGCTCTCTTGCTTGTCACTTATGCATTTGAAACTCTCGAGTTTGCCTGTTCCTCCTCCCTACCACTCTCTCCCTAATCATCTCATCACTTGCTCTCTCTTTACATCACTTCTCTAAAGTCATGTGTAATATGATACCCACATGATACTAACGTGACTATTTCTACCAAAACTCTCCATTTATATTTTGGTGACTCTACTAGGGATAGAGTTAAGTAATAAAAGAGTAATGGCACTTGCTAGGAAGAGATAACCATTTGACAATACTTCTCAAGAATAGGATCCTAACACTGAATTAATGGAGCAGAATCTCCCTCAAATACTATAGGATACCAGTCAGGGCAATTCACAACCTAAGGCTCCCATAGATCCTGCACAAATGATGCAGAATATGCAGGAGAACACAAGGATTTTGAACCAACACATGATCATGCTTGCTTCGCTCATCACAAGATTAGCTGTTACTGTTGCCATGCAACAAGGTGCAACTCTACCAAACACTAGCACTATTGTGCAACAAGGCACAGTCCATGCAACTCCATCACATACAGTTCCTTTAGTTAATCCTCCCATCGACAAGGAGAACATCCTTTAGGAACAAAACCCCTCCACTAAACGCTCCCCCTCCCAATGCTCTCAATGGATCTAATTGTTAGCCTACCCTTGCACTGGCCTCTATAGTATCTACTACAAGGACCTCTTTTGTAATAGAGGAAGACTTGGACATATACTTAAAAGAAATACAAGCAAAATCGACTGTGGGCATGTCAGAGTTAAGACTTCCTTATCATCATCATATTACTGAAAAACCCTATCCTAAGGGCTATGTTAGTCCTAAGTTCATCTTGTTCAATGGCAAGAAAGAGAGTGCTAAAGAACATTTACTCAAGTTTATCAAGACCCTAGAAATATACAAGTTGGATAATGACTTGAAGCTTAAAGAATTTTCTAAATTGTTGACTAAAAAGGTATATACCTAGTATCTCAATCTCCTTACAGAGTCAGTTGATTCATGAGGTTCTATGTGTAAGCTATTCCTAGAGAAATTCTTCTCCACCCAGGTTTGAGTCATGATAACAAAAATGGGAAGAACACGATAATACTCAATGGAAGACTTGATGGATTATATAGAGCACTTTAGAGAGCGCACCTTAGACATCTAATATGTATGTGATGAGAGAAGTTAGTGAAAATCCGTATCCAAGGGATGTTCACCAAGTATGTGGTCCACCTAGAAAATCTCAACCTAAGTTCCTTCTCTACACTCGTCGGGATAACGAGAAGAACTAACAACTCTGTTGCAAGCCAATGAGGAGAAAACGGAAGGTTTGGGAAACGAGCAACATCTGCTAGCTCGACCTAAGTTGAGACTTCTAGAGACAATAAGAAGCCAAGAAATGATAAATCATGAGGCTTCGTATTAGCTCTTTCTTTCCTATACCCAATGGAAAAGGTATATGCTTTGCTTGACCAATGGCTATGAGATGGAAATATCAAGCTCCCAAGGGTGGATTGTTTACCAATGCAAAACGTGAAGAATGATCCCAAGTTTTATAGGTATCACAGGTTCATAGGTTACCCTATAAAGGGGTGTTGGACTTTGAAAAAGATTTTCAATAACAGGATCCGTAATGAAGAACTTGTCATAGAAAATAACAATGTCTGTAATAATCAACTTCTTGCACACAGTAATCATCAAGGTACTACAAATGCTCTTAGCTATGATCCTAGAATCGAAGAAGGAAATGTGTCACACACTGAGACACGCAACAGGCAGGAGGCTCTAACTAAGAATGATAAGGGTGCATGCCTGCTGGAGGTTGCCACCTTAATGAAAATGACTAATTTCAAAAATTGTTTTGACTTACTAGGATTTAATGAGGATGCACAGCTTGTAGTAGCAATTGCACCTACCTAAATCGTTAAGAGATAATATGGAAAGTGTAATTTAGCGTAGCTTGTACAAAGAATGACTAATGTGCATAAGAATGCAATACTCTTTACACACGTAGACATGTGCACTAAGAATCCTAACCACAACCATCCTCTTTATGTGAAAAGCATGCTCAATGAGCATCCCATTAAGAACACATTCATAGACAATGGCTCCTCTATAAATATAATGCTAATGTCTACATTCAATGTTGCAAGGATAGATAACCAGTGCTTGGTGAGATAATCTATTGCTATAAATAATTTCACTGATGTGTCTACAAATATAGTAGGGTATGTCAATGTTGACTTTAAAGTTAGCCCTATATAAGGCTTTACACGGTTCCACGTAATTGACGAGCTTGCATCCTACTATTTACTAGTTGGAAAGAAGTGACTGCACAATTACAATCTTATACCCTCAACATGGTACCAGTGCATTAGGGGCCATTAAAAAGGAAAAGACATATTCATTCTCGCTACAAATCAATCCGTTCGAGCACAATGAGTCATACTTCATTGAGGCCACATTCTTTGATGAATACGCTGAAGAGGGAGAGACTACTATTACAAAACCCTCTAGCACACCATTACTCACTTAAGAGGAGACTTAAGAGAAGCCCAAGAGAAAGAAGAGAATGTAAGGCTCCCATAGGGGTAGGAAAAAGAAAAAACGGAGTGAAGGAATAGAGAGTTTCATTAGAGAAGATGGGTAGAAGGTATATTACTTATAGGGATCTGAAGAGGCTTGCTCGTTTTCTTCAGATCCCATAGCAATACAAGAAACCCAACCTACCCCTCTAAAGATGCAGGATTAACTTAAGCCACAAGTTGAAGAGATTGAAGAGGTAGATTTAGCGGGACCAGAGGAGTCTCTAAGACCTGTCTTCATTAGTAAAAATCTCTTGTAAGAGCTTAAAATCTACCTAGCAAAAATTGCTAAGAAGGTATAGAGATGTGTTTACATGGACCTACAATGAAATGCTAGGATTATACCCTAATTTAGTGGTAAATATGTTGAACATTGTAGCCAAAGTTAAGCTAGTAAAATAAGGACAATGAGTTTTCCACTTAGAAGTTAAGATCTAAATCAATGAAGAAATTGAGAAATTACTCTAAGTTGGCTTTATCTAGCCAATTAAGCACCCTACATAGTTGGTTAATATTATGCCAGTAAGGAATAAAAATGGCTAGAGATGAGTCTATATAGATTTTCGTGATCTCAACAAGACTTGCCTAAAGGGCGACTTCCCATTGCCAAATATTGATACATTAGTGAATGCCATAACTGAGCATGAGTTGTTCTCATTTATAGATGGTTTTAGCAGTTACAATCAAATCAAGATGGCCGTTGGAGACGTTGAGTGTATCGCTTTCAAGATGCAAGTAGAGAATTTCTACTATACTATTATGCCCTTTAAGCTTAAGAATGCGAGAGCAACTTATTAAAGAGCAATGACTACTATCTTCCATGATATGATGCATAACTTCATGGAAGACTATGTAGATGACATAGTTATCAAGTCAAGGCGGGTATTAGATCACTTGATACATTTGAAGAAGGTGTTTGAGTGGTGTCAATTGTATAAGTTGTGCATGAACCTGTTAAAATGTGTCTTTAGTGTAGCATCTAGGAATTCTTTGGATTTATAGTTCATAGGAACGGGATTGATGTCGATCTAATAAAGGTGTAGGTTATACAACTCATGCCCTCACTCACTAACCTGACGGAATTAAAGACATTCATGGGGAAGATCTCTTATATCGGGCGATTCGTCCCTACACTAACTAAGATCTCTTATCCCCTACAACAACTCATGAAGAAAGGAACACTACTTAAGTGGGGGCAATTATAAGAGGAGGTTATTTAGAAGGTAAAGGATATACTTACTTCTCCACAAACGATAATAATGCCTATCAAAAGGTGCCAATGATTCTCTACTTGACATCTACTGACAAGTCCATTAGGGCTTTACTTACATAAGAACTCGAGGGTAGGGACCAATCTGTATACTACCTAAGCCAATCCCTCTAAGGGAGTGAAGTCAATTATTCAAATTACAAAAAGCATTGCCTAGCACCAATATTTACTACATAGAAGTTGTGTCACTACTTCTTGGTGCATAAAGTCAACCTCGTCACTTACTTTGACCTGATAAAATACTTACTATCACGATCGACCCCATCAAGACGGATTGCAAAACGTTTGCTCCTCCTATCAAAGTTTGACATTACAATTATGCCACCTAAGGCTATTAAGTCTTACACTCTAGTAGACCTCTTAAACCATTTTCCTATAACATATGGGACTTATGCTATATATACAATCCTAGTAGAGTTTCATAAGAGCTCCATGAGAGCAGATGATACGACACAAATGACGATACAATCAAATAACTACTCTAATACCAAAAGATGATACGCCTCAAACGAGTATATAATCAAATGATTCCAATTCCTAGGTGACAAACAACAATAATCGAATCCAACAATCGAATTAACAAACACGAACACAAAATAAACCTTAAACCCTTACCGGATATGACGCACCAGCAATAGAATAGTCCTAGTAAGGATTTGTTGATATAACGCACAATAATCTAATACCATCACTTACTACAATCCAATGGATTGATAAGAGTAAAATGAAGATTAAACTTCAATATGTAATTTCTCCAAGGTTCAAAAGTCCTCTAATCCTTACAATACCACATATATATAGCAAAGGAAAACAAAATGCAAAAGTCATAAGATTTCAACCGGCTCACTTACATAAGCCACCGGCTTTAGAATGAAGGTTGCTAGCCTTGCATTATACACTGCCAACCTAGATGGTCGGCTTAGATTCCAAAGCTGCCGGCTTTGGAGGCTTAGGTCTCTTATCTTCTAAGTTGTTGGCCTTAAGGCCGGTCTAAAAGGGAGTATGCTATCGGCTTTTATGGCCAGCTTAGATAGGTTCTTTGCCAGTTCGTATAATTTGAATCTTCCATCGAATGACTTTGTAAGTGACATGATTTGATTCTCATCATCTCTTCGGACCTGTAGAAGATTTGTCCTTAAATTTGATGGTTCCTCTGTTTTGCATGCGCATTTCTGAGAATCCCCTGGACTGAAAATTTTTGTTTGCAATTGTTTGTTGTCCTAAAGTTGTAGCTGCCCTAAAGACTTTTGAATCACCTGTAGCTGATTCATTTTATTTAGGTTGTCCCCCAGTCCATTCCTCTTTACTAATAAGGACTTCCTGTCATGGCTTTATTGATCTGCTCTTGTGCTTCATGTACCTCAGTTGCTAACATAGGACTTAAAACAACCCGTTTACCATCCTTTTGAAACATATAGGTGTTTCTAAACCCATCATGTATCACTCCCTATCAAATAACCAAGATCTACCTAGTAATATATGTGATGCGTACATAGGGAGAACATCGCAATCAACTACATCCTGGTACTTTTTCCCTATGCTAATTGGAACCTTAGCCTTCTGAGCAATATACAAACTATCTTGTTCACTCAACTAGTGTAACTCATAGGCCTAGGATGAGGTGTAGTGACTAGTTGCAATCTATTCACTAATATAGCAGCTATAACAGTGGTGCAACTACCACCATCAACAAGAAGATTAAAAAGATTACCTCGGACCCTGTAGGGAATATGGAATAGGTTTTCCCTTTGCATATCCTTAATATCTAGAGATGTACTCATTACCTTGTACAGTATGTTAATAGCCAGATATTGATCATTGCCCTTGTCCTCATGTACCTCAGCATTTACTACTCGTAATATTCCATTAGCACTGTTGATAAATCTATAGGCTCAAGTACTTCTTCCTTGCTATCTTTACTTTCCACCTCCATCATCACCCTTTTGTTGGGACACTAAGCAGTCATGTGTCCAAAGCCCATGCATTTGAAGTATTGGGTTTGACAAATCTTCCTACCTAATGACCTTAGTACTATTTGTCTTATGTCTGCCCAGTAACTACTTTATACTTTCTAGAAATTTCCTTCTCCCTTCCAATATTAGTAACAGTTGCATTCGCTTCCATAGTCTTATCAATTCCTTCTTTCTCAGCCTGCTGACTATTTGACCCATATAGCTAAGTAGTAGATCTATACCTGTTACTTGATACTTTATACGGATTAGAGCGCATCTGTCTCTTAACTTTTAAAGCCAAGTGGATGGCCTCATCAAGAGTGTTATACCGCTGCAGCTCCACTATACAGGCAATCTCATATTTCAACCTTGACACAAACCGTGCCATAGTTTACTTAGGATATTCAATGGTTCCATAACAAATCTTGAGTGCTTCAAATTCTTGGATATATTCATCTACTGTTTTACATCCCTGTCTCAGTGTTTGTAGACGCATGAATAGCTTCTGTCTGTAATGTTCTAGAACAAATCTTTTCCTCAACACCCTTTTCATTTCTTACTAAGCATGAATCTCAGCATCACCATCTCTCCTCCTGTTGGCCACAAGGTTCTTCCATCATAAGGCAGCATAACTTGTAAACTCAACCGCTGCTATACAAACTAGTATGATCATTAATCTCATAGCACTTGAAGAGTTATTCTACCTTATCCTCCCAGTCAAGGTAATCCTTTATAGACCCCCTTTCAGCAAATGAAGTCATATGCAATTTTACATACTCCAGACCTATAGGCAGTCTAAACTCATGGTTAGGATAAAGTTCATCCCTAAAGTTGTCATCCTTTTCCTCCCTATAAGCATGATACTCCCTTCCAATCTATCTATCCCTGTTTCCTCCTAAAGTTCCTTCTCTGCCCACAACATTATGGGCTATCCTAGGTAGGAGTGCCTGTAGATTTTCCACTAGTTGTTGGGGTAAGGTCATCTGATCAACTCTAGTGGCTAGATCCTACAATTTTTCTTCCACCTCCAGCACGACGACCCTGAACTCTTCCTCCAACTTAATTGTTGGCCTCATTCCAATTCCTCCATTGAACACTATCGTTCAACATACTCAACAGAAATTGCAATCTCAGTATAGAATTCACAAGTCACAATCACAAACTACAACAATCCCCAATCAACACAATCCCAATTACAACCTTCATTCGATCCTCAGCCCGAAACCCTAGTGTAACTACAATCAACCAGGATACAAAACAACAACAACCAGCCCTGATTCTATTAATCAATCCAATAATGAAATTTACAACCCACGACAACAAAATTGCATAACCCACAACAACAACAACGAAGAAAAACCCTAATTTTCAATTGATATGAATTCAAAGAACAAACCCAAATTGAATTGCACAGCAACAACATAACTAAATTGACAACCAATGTTCAACCTCGATTCAATCGCAACACAATTTCACAATATCAAAACCCTAATTTCTCAAAGGAATTCTAATAGTCACAACCCCTAATCTCAATCTAAGCTCTGATACTAAAAGATGATACGACACAAATGATGATACGATCAAATAACTGCTCTAATACCAAAAGATGATACGCCTTAAACAAGTATATAATCAAATGATTCCAATTCCTAGGCGACAAACAATGATAATCGAATCTAACAATCGAATTAATGAACAAGAACACAAAATAAACCCTAAACCTTGACCGCATATGATGCACCAACAAGAGAGTAGTCTTAGTACATATTTGTTGATATGACGCTGTAAACACCCATTTTTGCCCTAAGAATCAATAACAATCAATAATAATCAATTTCCAATTTTTCCATTTTTCAATTTTTCTCTAATTTGGCAGAAATAGGAAAAATATTCAAAAAATAAAAATAAATAGGAAAACACATCAATTTTGAAAAATAATTTCAGAAATGGCAATAATAAGGAATAAATAATTTTTACAAATTTTTGAAATTTAAAAAAAATACAAAAAAAATAAAAAAACCACATTGCATATATGCAATTTGTGAAATAAAGAAAATCGCGAACATGGGCTAGCTCAGCTGGTCCGAACCATGGTCAGGCAGGCGCGCGCGGGTGCGAGGTTAGGGGTTCGAAACGCGGGGGAAGTAGAATTCGCATTTTGCAAATTTTTCGTGGCAGCATCTGATTGGCTGGAGTGAACGCATGCGCCGGGCGCGTGATCGTCTTCAACCTCTGCCCGAGATCGCCGGCGAGGAGAAAAATCCGAATTTCGGCCATTTTGATTCGATTTTTTTGCACGAATCCAATAGATCTTCAACAGAATTAAGATAAACATCATCCAATTGGAATCAAATCTCAACGAATCGGAGTTGGTTCGTTTAACCACAAATCCGATTTGCTTCGATCGGTGGAAATTCGAGCTTATCCAGCTTGATTTCGAAAGCCTATAAATAGAGGATGAAGTGAAGAAGCTAAAACAGAGATAAAAAAGGAGAGAAAGAGAGAAAAAAGAGAGAATCGAAGCTCGCAGGAGTTGTTTGAAGTCGCGACCGCCGATCAAGAGTTGGGTAACCACCAGGAGGAGTTTCTGAAGCAAATCACCGCCACCGTTGGATTCCTCACCCCCAAGAACCTAGGAATCGACACCTCAACCGCTGAAAAGGGCCGTCGGAACGCCATCAACGAGCACTCCCAGCCGCTCATCCGATCGACCTGACCCACGCACCGACCCGGATCCAGGTAAGTCGGATTTTCTGATTTTTATTTATTTATTTTATTTTATTTATTTAGTTATGTTATTTATTTCGAATTTATTTATTTATTTTTATTTATATTTCAATAAATAGAAAAATGTTAGGAATTAGACTTTCTTTTTATAGGATTAGGATTTAATGATAAAATAAAAAAATAAAAAAATAAATTATAATAATAAATAATAAAAATGTAGAAAATTCATAAAGAAAATAATAAAACATTAGAAAAATAATAATAATAATTTAGACTTTAAATAGGATAGATAAAAATCTAGGAGAAAATTTTTAATAAAAATAAAAATAATAAAAAATATGAAAAATTAATAAAAACTAATAAAAAATTAATAATTAATAAAAAATTATAAAAATCAATAAAAATTTATAATAGTAGAAATGAGTTGAAAATTAGATAAAAATGAATTTTATCACTTAGAAAAATCATTTTCTCAAATAAATCCAAAATTGGTATTTTTCCTTAAAATTATTATTTTCACAAAAATCAAATTATTAAGCTTAGGCTTAGATTTTTTAGAAAAAAAAATCCTAAAATGGTAAAAACATAAATCAAAAGAGATTTCATAATTAAAATTCACAAACCCACTTAAATTTTTTCAGGAAAAGCGAAACTACGACTTGTTTGATCTTGAATAGCAGGTACGTAGGCACCTATTTGGGGTAACCCTAAAAATGAATAAAAATAATTTTCCTAGAATAATTCACTCAAAAACACAAGACAACAAAAATAAAATAAAAGACATTTCAAGATAGGAGTAAATTTTAGGAGATTAGGTGGTAACCGTAAGGTTTTAATAGGTTAGCCTCCGAACTTAGAATCTCTGGTTTTCCCTTTTCCTCTTTTCAAAAAAACAAGAAGAGGAAATCGCGACGACTAGTGGTCCAAATTAGGACTAATCTGCTCCATTAGTCTTAATTCAATCTTTCCCAATAACAGTTGGGTGGCGACTCCAAAATAAACGAAATTCCTAACTCAAGTCGAGGATCTACATTAGATGAGCATAGGGTCTAGTCTAGATCGGATTAGGAATGGGAAATTCAAAAAATTAGACTCGACAGACGCACAACAATCTAATATTGTCACTCGCCACAATCCAACGAAATGATAAGAGTAAAATGAAGATCAAACTTCAATATGTAATTTCTCTAAGGTTCAAAAGTCCCCTAATCCTTACTGTTGAGTCTAATTTAAAAATTTTATATTATCTCCCTAATTCGATTCATATTAGATCTTATACTCATCCAACATAAATTCTCAACTTGAATTAGGAATTTTATTATTTATTTGGAGTTGCCACCCAATTGGGGTTGGGAAAAATTTTTGAATTAGAATTAATTGAGTGGATTAATTATAATCTAAACAACTAGTCGACATAATCTCCATTTTTTTTAGAAAAAAAAGGAAAGAAAAAAACGAGAGATTCTTGACTCGGGGATAGTCCTATTAAAACCCTAAAGTTATCACCTTATCTTTCTAAAATTTAAATTATGCATTTAAATCATGATATCTTTTTTTAGCATAAAAAGTAAATAGTAGAAAAATGATACAACAATTACATTAATAATGATTTGAAAATTTTTTTTTTTATTTCTTTAGAGTTACCTCATGAGGGTGCCTACGTATCTACTATTCGAGATCAAACATATCGTAGTTCGTTTTTCATAAAACTTTAGTACATTAGTTAATTTTAATTATAAAAATATGCTAGGTTTACGTTTATTATCATTTAAATTATTTAAAAAAAAATTTAAGCCTAAGCTTTATTTCTTAATTTTGAAAAGAAAAAAACTAAAACCTCTAATTTAAAAAAAAAATGTCAATTATTATTATTATTTTTTATCAAAAGAAGTTTTCTAATTGATAAAATATTTATTATTTTTTATTGATTTTTTCTTAATTATAATATATATTGTTTTTTAGAAAATTCTAAACCTAGTTTCATTAATACATTCTTAAAAATATACATCTTTATTATTTACATTTATTTATATTTTTTATTTATTTTATTTTATTATTTATTTATTTTTGAGTATTTTATTTAACTTTTTCCCCAATTGTAGCAATGACCATCTCTCTTTATCACTCTCATCCAAAAGTTAATTTTCTCTCAAATTCAATGATAGGTAATGGAAATCTTTATCATTTTGTGGATCTTTCAATTATTTATTTAAATAGATACAGTTAATTTATTTATTAACTATAAAGTTATTGAACTCAAGTTCTTCTACCCCTTAGTACGAATGTTATATGGTTTAGGGTAAATTGAAAAGGAAGTATAAAACTTTAGGACTTACATTATGCTAAGTGTTTTATTTTTTATTGAATTGCATTTTTTTAGTTTGATTTTGGTCTTCTTATATGTGAAAATTTTATCAAGTACCAGACCAACAGAATGTTGAGTTTTACTTGGTTTGTGAATTTTTCTACCTTGTATTTGATTTTGTTTATTTTTTTTTATGTACTGATTAATATTTTATTGCCTTGAATGTTTGATTGTTAATGTAATGTAATATGTTGCATGTAATTATGAGTGTATATAAAGTTAATCTCTATTTTTTCTTGTCAACAAAATTTGTTTATAATATATAATTTTGAATTTTTTATTATTGTTCTTCTTTAATATTACTTTTGTTTTATATTATTTCTTCGATATTAACTTTTTGACATTACCAATACCTTTTAACCATTTATCACTTAAAATTTTTTGCTAATTAAATTAACTTTCTTTTAAATATCTATCCACCTCTATGCCAATTAGTACTTATGGGAAGGTTACAACATTTGCATGATGAGTTGCAACCTTCACATAACTTAAATACTTAGTATTAAATAATACAGTTCTTAGTATATAAATTGCATTTGTATAATTTGAAGGGTTGTGCATCTTCCTTAATAACATAATGTTTCATATAAATATGAAAAAGACTATTGATAGTCATATAAAATGAACATTTAATATTTATTTATGTAATTAAACAATAGTATTAACACTATTGTAAAAATGTTATTTGCAATAATATTTAAGTAATTTTGTTATTTTTAAATATTGTATGTTTTTACTTTTTGGTAGCTTTCCATTATTAACACCTTATTGCCATTTATTTAATTATTTATTGTATTAGACTTTTTCATTAATAATATCTTTTGATCATTTATAGCTCTTTTTTTTTTTCACACTCATACCTTTTGAGCTTGTACCTTTTGACAATTAACCACTCCTTTCTTTTAATTATGCATAAAAAGGCATATGTTTATAAATGATAGCACCTATTGAAAATGTTGCAACAGTTGCATGGCTTAATGCAAAACAATATAATTGTCATTACGTGACTTTAAATTCTCATAATTTGAAGATTGCAAATAAAACTATAAAATACAATATATGCTTATATGATTAAATTATAGTATTAACATATTTTTTAATATACATTAGATGAGTAGGTAATCCTGTTATACAGGGCACCTACCTATACCTTATAAGATTGGATAGATTTCGAGTGGGTATTTTGGGTCATAGGGTAAGTTTCGGGTATAAGTTTTTAAGAACCTATTCCTACAGGGTATGAGTACAATTATGAGGCAAACTTATCCCACACCCATCTAGAAACCTATACTCTTTGATATATCAAGTATAGGTTTCAAAATACCATATACTTATCTTATAAAATATTATTAAATAGTATTAATAAATAAAAAATAAATGACAATATTATAATTTTTTAGCAATAAATGTTTTAGTAAAAAAAAAAAGAGAGAGCTTAAATTCATAAGTTGATAACCTTAAATAGTTAAACTTAATGTCACTCTTAGTTCTTTTTCTTATCATTTTCTATTTTCCTTTCTAATTGTAGATTTTCTATCCGTTTCCTTATTCTTTATCATTTACTAAGTAGTAAGATCATAGAACTTGGAATAATTAAGGTCGAAAAACTACTTTTTTTAATTTCACATATTTTGTTACAAGTTTCATAAATTTTGTATATTGAGAATTTATAATTCATATATAGATTATCTTTTAATATCACATAAATTTGAAATTTATAGAACAAAAATAAAATTTATAGATTTCATAAGATACAGAGTATAAGATGGTTATAGGGTGTGACAAGGTAGGTTCAAGTTCCAAAATTGAGAAATTGTACCTTATAAAATAAGATACGCGTAAGGTCTCATACTTTATCTATCACATACCTGCTCATCCCTAATTGCTAAGACATTTATGGTATTAGTCTTTTAAATAGTTCTATTATTTATGTTAATATGAATTTATTTTAAACTAGAATCCGCGCATTGTGTGGGACATTAATTAATATATATTAATGAATGAAAAAAAAATTTGTATTTTTTTCCCAATTTAAAAAAAAATAAAAATAGTATTATATTTATATAAAAAAGAAATAGATCAAGCCTAATACAAACCTTAAACCTAAGCCTTGTTGATACCTTTCCCTAGTCTATTGGTAACTTAACTTTATGCTGCGTCTCTCCTATTGTCTTTCATAGAAAGAATACTTAAAAAATGTCTCTCTAAATGATAATCTTTATTCCAATTTGCTATAGGTTCATATGTTTTGTTTAATATCACATAAGCTTGAAAATAAAGATAAAAAAAAATTACCTTTTTAATATCACATATTTAACTATAAATTTTATAGATTTTGTTATAAGTTTCATAAGTTTTGCATGTAAAAAAATATATAATATCATGCATAAATTATTTTTTTTAATATCACAAAACTTGAAATTTATATAAAAAAAATTTACAAGTTCGACATATTTCCTTATACCTTGTAAATTCTATAAGGTACAGATTTTAAAGTAGTTATATGGTATTATAAAATAGGTTCAAACTTTAAAATTTTAGAATTGATGTCTTATAAGATAAAATATGAATAAAACCTCATATTTTATGTACTCTATACCTACTTAATTGGTAAAAAGTTTCTTATAAATCTGCCTAGTAATTTTTTTTTTTTATATCCCTTGTCATGTCATAATTTCTCACATAGCACCTTTTAATTAAATAAAACAGATTTCTTTTACATATATGGTATGTCAAATGAACCATGACAATAGTTTCTGTTTGACTTTAAGAAACCATAGAAGAACATAAGAACATAGACCAACAGAGCATTCAATTTTGCAAAATCCTAACAACTATTAAGAGTGAGGATAATCAAAATTTCAACAAATTGAAAGCCACGTACCCACAATTCCCCCCCCCCCCCCCCCCCCCCCCCCCCTCTAGATCTTTACATCCCAAACTCTAATTCAAATAAATACAAAATAAAAAATATTCTCCCAAACCTTTTTCCCTGGGATTAATTAAGCAAGGCCTTGATATTATCTTTCCATGGCTTATTAGACACGGGTTTGAAAGGAAGTACTCTTAGTCCACATTAGGTGGATGTCATCTAAACAAAAATAGAACTTTTCCTCGCGCATGTAGAGGGTTGAAGTGATTTACAAGAGTCCTACACTCCCCTTTAACATCATAAATTTTACAAGAGAGTAGAAGTTACATCAAGAGGAGGAATAAAAAGCATCATTTCCTCTACATGTCCACTTAATAGTTTCTCCTCAGCAAAATAGCCCCCCCAGCCTCACGTGACAATGTTTGCTCGCAAGCGAAAACTTGGAGCCAACGCAGAAAATTTGAAACATCTACCCTTCCAACAACTGCACCCGTAGTTAGTAACAGCTACATATGAACAACTGAGGTAGTATTTTCCTTTTTCCAGTCTTAAAGGCTTTCAAGACATTCCAGAAACTGGACACCTTTCGTTATACTAAATTTTCCATTCCAGGGAAGATTTTCCTGCTAAAAGTCATTTAATATTCACGCAATACCTAATGAAACTCAAAGTTGGATAAGTTTATGTATCCTCAGGCTTGACGTTGCATCTTGACTTGCATTTCCTCTGGTTTTCTGTTTCCATAAGCAACTTTACCACGGAACCTGGTAATGGGGCTGGCTCTAGATCCACAAAATCTGGCTCATCTTCATCGTCACTGATCCAGCCATAGCAAGGTTTATGCACCTTATTATTCGGTCTAGCTGCACACCGTTTAGTGTGGGATGCAGTTGCAAAACCCGGTGGACCACTGGGTATGCCCTTCTGTGTGGCAGCTGAGTTTTCCTCATATATCCTAGGACTGGGAGAACTGGTTTTACTATGAGACACATCCAGACCAATGTCTTTCCAAACTCTTCCTTTGCTTTCAGCTTGCAAAGGACGAGCTTCTCCGTCTGCATCACAAGGATTTTACACAGGATAGATTGTTACAAGAATGGGATGATAGAACTGAACCTAACTGACCACTGGTTCTTTCTCAAACAAAATGCTGAACCCAACTGTTTTTGCAAATAAAAGTGCATTGATATAACGCAGAATCTCCTATATTAAAAATTTACAAGCTTCAAACCTGGTATGCCAAAGCAATAAAAGGTAGGAATATTACCAGCAGCACAAGAAACTACGGAAGCATCCAGCAATGAAGTTGCATTTGCTGGCAAAGCAAGCTCTGCAGCATCAACGCCTTCATTGTTTCGACTGGAAGGCCCAGCAGCTATCATGGGAGTATTATTTCCTTCTATTGCATCAGCTTTTGAAGATGATGCTGTGTTCTGAATAAGAAGAAAGTGAGCAAAATTATTGTTAGCAAGGCCATCAACAGAGAACAAGTTGCATCGCTTCTAATAAAAGAATTCAAAGATGAAATCAGTTAGCACTCTGCAACTTTTTTGAATAACTACAACGCCTATGCATGACCAATACAATTATACAGAGGCAACAATAATTTATATAACGACTTTTTTTACTATGAATTATGAAAAAAGTTATGTCTATTGCATGAAACAATATCTTTAACAGCCCACAAAGACTTGATTAAGCATTTTAAGTACCACCTATAAGCTTCTGTTATGAACTGAGCATTACAAATAAGTTGTGAATAGAATACCAGCAGGAAAAATTGGGAAAGACAATGCAGGAAAAGAGGAAAAGCAAGCTTTAACATTCAAAGCACCGAAAGCAATAATAGAGATAACTGTCAATTGCTCAACTTTTCAGCAACTGAAAGGAGCCAACTAGTCTCGTCTTTTAGTTTCAATGTCTCTTTATGCTAGAGATTTGGACTTAGTGTAACTGGTCACAGCTTTACGGTCAATTTAATCATGTCAATAAAGTGGTTTCTGTTAGGTTTTGTAAAGACTGGAGCTCTCATCGATTTTCTTGGATATGATCAAACATAGCAATCCTCAGGTGTCCTGTAGGGGCATTGGATATGCTGAACTTTAAACTGCTGGATAAAAAGCCCACTAGGATTATGTATTCACATCAGGACTCAAGTATTCATAAAAGTGGGACTGAGAATATATTTATCAAGAGTCTAGAGAAGACTATTGACCACAAAGAATTACATGATACATCTTCCTCATTTGGCACCATTCTCTCTTGCAAAGTAGCTACTGATTCTGAAGGCCAGTCCAAGGGCTATGGCTCTGCAAGATTTGATAATGAGGAAGCAACAGAGAGTGCTAATGATAAGTTAAATGGCATGCTGATCAATGACAAACAGGTGTACATTGGACACTTTCTCCGTAAGCAAGAAAGAGACAATACTCAATAAGACAAAATTCATTAATGTTTATGTGAAATACTTAGCTGATTCCACAACTGATGATAATTTGAATAAGGCATTTGGTGAACATGGACCAATCCCCAGGCTGCTGTAATAAGGGATTTAGATGGGAAATCAAGATGTTTTGGGTTTATCAACTCTGATAATGCAAATGATGCTGCTAAAGCAGCGGATGCTTTAAATAGGAAATAAATTTTATAAGAAGGAATGATATGTGGGGAGAGTGCAGATAAAAGAAATATATATGAGAGAGAAGAAGAGCTCAAAGCACAATTTGAACAGAATATTAAGTAAACTGTGGACAAGGATCAAAGGGTGAATTCATATGTTAACTGGATGATAGCATTGATGATAATAAGCTTAAGGAGCTATACTCAGTTTGGTAAAATTACTTCTCATAAGGTTATGCAAGACCCTACTGGTATCAGTAGGAGGTCTGGGTCCCTGCCATTTTCCAACTCCTGAAGAAGCCTCTCAAGCTCCTTCTGCATTCAACAATATTATGGTTTTATGTTGCCCTTGCCCAGCAGAAAGAAGAGAGGAGCTAGGTTGCAGGCCCAGCTATCTCAAATTAGACCTGCTCATATGGCTCCCACTGTCAGTCTGCAGTTGCCTGTGTACCTTAAGGGTGCACCTGGGCATGGGCAGCAATTTTTATAAGGGCAACCCCCCTGCTATAATCCCCTTCCCCCCCCACTGGCTAGTTTGGTTACCAAAAGTAACTTGATCCTGGCATGAGGCCTGGTGTGGTCCCCATGCCCGACTTCTTTGTCCCACTCGTCCAGTAGGGTCAGCAGGGACAGCATCCAGCAGCCTGCTCCACAGAACCAGCAGCCTGCTCCACTGATCCAGCAGCAGATGCTACCAAGCGGACGTATGTATTGATACCCACCAGGGAGGGACATGCCAGAAGTCCCAAATTCAGGTGTTACTCAAGGTATGCTTTCTGCTTCCTGTGACATGGGTGGAATGCCACTACAAGATGAAAATGAGCAGCAGCCCATGCCAATTCCAGCTCTTGCTATAGCTCTGATACCAAGTTAAATTTAGTAACACAACCAACCGATCTACAAGCTTAACCTTATAGATATAGTGTGTACTTTTAGGTTTACTTCTTAACAAGAAAAAAAATACAAAGAACTTTTATCCTCTACTGTCAACTAAGAAGCGAAAATGGCATGATTGCCCGAACATTAAGAAAGTAGGTGTCCATTTGCTCACTCAACTCTCAAGCAAACACTGATTTCTCTCATGAGAGGCTATTTCACAAGGTGTTTGCCAGCTGTGCCTGGTACTCAAATGAAGTTGGTTTATTTCCAAATGTAAGGGATAATTATACTCAAATGAAGTTGGTTTATTTCCAAATGTAGGGGATAATTATACAGTGAGCTTGTTTTGCAGAAGATATGAATTGACATTATAGAAAGAAAGAAGAAACAAACTATCCAAAAAAAGAAAGAAGAAACAAAGTCACATTGCTTTGATTAAGAAAAAAGAAAGAGCAGCAGGGTAAATGAAAAGCGCGCACAATTCAGCACTTTCAAGAAGTGAAAATTTCAATGAGAAGCAAAAGGTAAATGAATTTCCTCAAAGAGAATCGTCTCTTACATAATCAGCCCTACTCCGTTTTTCTTGTATTGTAAATGCTAAACCAACCCATATCTCTTGAATCTCTCCTTTTATTCTTTGAATGACCATTAAGCTCACATTTATTCCAGCAACCTCTGCATGCATTAACTACAAAAGCTAATACACCGGTTAAATTCAGTGTTTGTGTTGTATAATTGATCCCAAAAAAGTGACCTTAGTGCAACAAAACCTAAGAGCTTGCAAATATCTCATGTTTTTAGTGCATCAAGTGGAACTGAATATTTCCATGACAAAAACAAACCACTCCCCTACCGGGAAAGTCTGGTTCAGCCATTCATTGAGCAATCAAAATGTCAAATCTTCAAACCGACCGAGCTTTCAAGAACATAAACAATGCCAAGTCCATACACAAGCAACTGAATGCACACACAGCAATTTCACTACTCAATTCATGAAACGAATTCAAAGTCCTAAAATAAGCTTACTCACCGTCTCATTGCTTTGCTCTTGTTGCTCCAAAATGAGGTCAATGAGTACCCGGTACGAGTTTTCTTCAATAAACACCCAATTGTTATCATATGTCTGCAAAAACAAAATAGCAAATATTTCTACTCTAAAACAAAAATGGAAGTCAAATAATACAAGGAAAAAATTAAAAATAAAAAAAAATAAAAATAAAAACCCGACTTGAAGAAGTTCCTTTAGCACTTTCTTAACAACATGATCGTCGAACCCATACGGCCGCATTGCATCAAATGCTGCATCGATCCTCGTATCTTTCTGTAAACATCATCATCAGATGAAGTATGTTCCACGTGAAAAACGGAAATCATTTTCCTCATTTTAACTCATAAAACAGGGTTCACGCAATAAATGCATACTAGACCGACATTTTACACGAAAACGTCACGAAAGACCTAGAGATGACAATTTTACCAAAGACCCCATGATCAAGATCAAAGCCCGTTATCCAACGCCAAGGTAATACAAACATGAAAACGAGAAACGCAAAACATGAACTCTATATGATTTATGAATGACGAATGACCCATTAAACACGTGATTAGGATGAGCAAGAATACAAAGAGAAATAGATGAAGATGAGATGGAAAAAAGGTTTTCTTTTATAGGAGAATAACCTTTCTTGGACGTCGTCTGGGTGCCATTATAGGACGGATGCTTCAGCTGAGCGTTTGGGTGTGTATGTGTGCGAGTGAGCGAGTTTGTCTTAGTATGCAACGGACATTAGAGAGGCTGATTCAGGCCCGTAAACGGAGGATGGTTTAATGTCCGGATGGTATTATACAACCTGATGAACTGGTGAGCTTTGAACTGGCCGTTAACCTGTTGATTCACGGTTAATTTAAACTAGCAGGTCCAACCCGCTGTATAAAATAAAAAAAAAAATTGAAAAGCAATTCTCAATTCTTGACACACGTTGAAAGTTTGATTGACATTGAAGAACAACGAAAGAAGATAAACATTAAAAAATAGGATCCTGACACATACCGAAAAAGATGGAAAAAAAATTGTTAAAGAAAATAGGAAAAAAGTAAAGAAAATATTGAGCTTGAAATTCTACAATATTAGGAAAGAAAACAAAGAAAAAGAAAAGACAGTCGGAGAGAAATGTCAAAGGAGGATGCAGGTTGAAAATAGTCAAATTTGTGCTTAGAGAATTTGAAAGCATGAAGCGCATTTTGATAAAAAAATTTGTGTGAGTTGGTAGGAGTACATATAGTGAGGAACAAGTTTTAGCTGTTAGTGTAGTTACAACGTGCAGGTGTTCAAATTTTCAGATTTGAATGTTTGAATAAAACAAAAAAAAATTAAGTGTGTTGTTGGATGAATGATATTGTATAAATTGATAGTGTAGTGTGAAGAGCAAAATTACCCACGCATAAAAATTGCACTCACTTTTATCTTCTGTTCTCATATTAAAATTTATGTATTCTCATTTTCTATTAGGTGTGATGTTCTCTTCTATTTGCTGTGCTTGCATCTTCTACACTATTAGATAATTTTTGTTGTATTTCTTGCTAACTGTTAAATAAATTATGTCTTCTTATCTGCCCATATTGTTATTTTATAATTATCCTACTATTAAAAAATGTCAAGTCATTTTGGCAGTTCAAGTTTTTCTAAGAGAGATCGTTATGGCAAATGTGATAAGGGAAAATTTATGTAAGAGCTACCCCAACAATATTTCGAAGTGGATGATTACAATATTTACGACTTTATTAACGAATGCCTAGAGAACTTGATGATGCCACCTCTAGGCTTTCATAAAAGGCCTTCTGGTGGATAAAGCGAACTATTGCCACAACAGAGCAGTAAGGAGGAAGCGGAAGGAGAAGGGCAAGACGATGTGTAAGAAGTGCCAGAGGAAGAAATTCCAGGGCACTTATGTGGCCCATTCGGCTCCACGGGTAAGTTACCAATATCAATTAAATCAGAAATTTTTACTAAACATTTTCATAAAATTACAGGGAAGATGGTAGCAGTTGTGCTTATTGCAACTACTGCCAATCAAATTATGCATAGAAAAAAGGGAGAGAGGTATGGCACCCTTAATAGGCACATGTAAGTGAAACCATAGAGTTTAGTATACATAAATCGTAATAACAAATTTCATAGTCAATAGGATCGCAAAAAGGTGGCTTATTTCGTTATTCTACTAATAGGCAACAAGTTCTACATGCAAAATACTTAGAAAAATGTAACCTGTCATGGACTCACGTAGCTTCCCGCATCAGTTGGAGTACGAGCAAGAAGCGTTGAATCTAAGCTCTCGGACTTACGACCTAAAAACCATACAAAAAAACCACTATTAAGTTATATTATAACGATAAGCGTGGATTAGCCACTCTTTTCAATTCCCTTAAGACATATGTTTCCATTTGCGCAAATATATTAATCGATCCTTGGTAAGAAGATTCATACATGGGAATTACATGCCACTAGGTAGACAATGCGTGGCAGGTACAAAAAAGACTAATAGCTCTAAGGGTTTTCAATGATTGCCATATGACATAAACATTTTTTGTATTACAAGTATTATTTTAGGTGAATACGATTTGACAAAAAATATTTTCTCAGTTGGTTTTGATAACGCGGTCGTTAACATGGTATCCATTAATGAACTTCAATTTTTATGTTAACCCACATTAGGTGAGACATTTTTTCACATTCGATGTGCCTGCCACATTTTAAATCTTTGCGTTAAGGATAGTATGAACTGTTTAGATTTTAAAATGTCCCCAATAAGACAACTAGTATGTTTTTTAATTGACCATCATTCCGTAAATAAGGCATGGCGAAGATTTTGGATTGAAAATGGAATGCGACCTAAACATTTAAAAAGGATGTTAAGTATAGGTGGAATTCCACCTATTGACTTTTACAAAGTACACTTGCTTATAAAGATGCATTATGTTCTTTTGCTATTATGAATGTTCCAGACATTCCATTGCACTCCAATGATTAGGATGTATGCAGTAGAATGTTGAATGTTTTAGAAGTTTTTCATTACTGTATTATAATATTTTTGCAAGTGTACCAGACTAGTGTTTATCTTTCCATTATAAATGCGATGAATATACCGTCGGTGCTACTTGATTCCTAATATAACACTTTTCTGAAAGTGGCTATGATATGGCTGCAAAATGGTTGCAATATTATAAACAAATTTCAACAATTTATCTAGTTGTTTCTATTCTAGATCCACGGTATAAAAAAGACATGTTATTAGAATATCTTAATTTGCATTATTCCATTGTTGACGCATTATCTGATATAGAAGACACTTATGCCATTATCGCCACGTAAGAACTACGTCGAGCAGTCTAGGTAACAGAAGAATTATATTCTAACTTTTGTACTTGTAAACACCCCATTTTTGCCATAATGATCAATAATAATCAATTTTCAATTTTTTCCATTTTTTAATATTTTTTTCTAATTTAGTAAAAATAGTAAAAATATTCAAAAAATAAAATAAATAGGAAAAATACATCAATTTTGGAAAATAATTGTAGAAATAGTAATAAAAGGGATTAAATAATTTTTACAATTTTTGGAATTTCAAAAAATACAAAAATAATAAAAAATCGCATTGCATATATGAAAATTGCAAAAATAAAAAAAAAACAAGTAAGTGGGCTAGCCTAGCTAGTCCGGACCACGACCTCATGCACGTAGGGGGAGGGTTTGGTCACAGGTTCGAAACGTGGGGAGATAGATTCTACGTTTTGCAATTTTTTCCTCGCTTGGGATACGTGTCAAGCGATTGATTGGCTGGCACGAACGCACGCACCGGGCGCGTGACCTTCTTCTTCCTTCGTCCGAGATCGTCGACGGCGGGGAAAAAATTGCATTTTGGCCGTTTTGATTCGATTTTTTTACACAAATCCAACAGAGCTTTAACTAAAATAGGATAAACATCATCAAATTGGAATCAAATCGCAATAAATTGGAGGATTTGCACAAATCAGAGGAGGGTTTTAACTGCAAATCCTATTCGTCTCAATCGGAGGAAATCCGAGCTTATCTAGCTCGATTCCTTGCGACTATAGATAGAGGAGGAAGGGAGGAAGCAGAAGCACAGATCAAGAGTGAGAAAAAGAGAGAAAAGGAAATAAATCGAAGCTTTGCCGGATTTTCCTAAGTCGCGACCGTTGATTAAGCCTCGAACCACCACCAGGAGGCATTTTTGGAGAAATTCACTGCCACAGTTGAGTTCCCTACTCCCGAAAACCTAGGAAACGACACCTCAACCTCCTCGAAAAGCCGCCAGAACGTCGTCAACGAGCATCCTCAGCCGTCGTGATTGATTGACCTAACTCGACCTGCTTCGACCTGATCCAACCCGACCAACCGGACCCGCGCACCGACCTGGATCCAGGTAAGTCGAATTTTCCAATTTTTTTGTATTTTTTATTATTTATTTAATTATTTAATTATTTATCGAATTTATTTATTTGTTGTTTATTGAAAAAAGTAGAAAAAAATTAGAATTTAGATTAGTTTTTTTTTTTTAGGATTTTATTTAGGGCGAATAATAGAAAATAATAAATAAAATAAAATAATAATAATAAAAAATTATAAAATATAAAATAATAAAAAATGATAAAGATATATTAGAAAAAATGATAAAATTTAGATTTTTAGTTTAGGGTAGATAAATAATATAAGAGAAAACTTTTTAATAGAAATTAGTAAAAGTTAATAAAAAAATAATAAAAATAAAAAAAAAATAAAAATTAGAAAAAATTAATAATAATTTATAATAATAGAGGTAAGTTGAAAAATAGGGAAATAAATTTTATCACTTAGAATTTTTTTATAATAATAAATCAAAAATTGGTTTTTTTTCCTTAAAATCATTATTTTTACAAAAAAAATCAAATAATACAGCTTAGGCTTAGATTTTTTTTAGAAAAAAAATACTAAAATAATAAAAAACGTAAATCAAAAGTAATTTCATAATTAAAATTCACAAACACATTAAAGTTTTTCAGGAAAAGCGAACTACGACCCATTTGATCCTAAATAGTAAGTACGTAGGCACCCATTTGGTGCAACTCTAAAAAGAATAAAAAAAATCATTTTTTTAGAATAAGTTCTTCAAAAACACAATAAAAAGATAACCAAAAGACACTAGGATAAGGTTTAGATTTCAGGAGAATAGGATGGTAACTTTAAGGTTTTAATAGGTTAGCTTTCAAGCCTAGAAATTCTGGTTTTCCATTTCCTCTTTCATAAAAACGAAAAGAGGAAATCTCGCTGACTAGTGGTCTAAATTAGGATTCATCTGCTCAATTAGTCCTAATTCAATCTTTCCCAACAATAGTTGGGTGGCGACTCCAAAATAAAATGAAATTCCTAATTCAAGTTGAGGATCCATATTAGATGAGTATAGGATCTAGTATGAGTCGGATTAGGAATAGAAAATAAAAAATTAGACTGGACAGGATGACGACTCCATTGGAGACCTACTCTCTAGTAGGCTAGCCACCAGAATCTCCTCAAATCGCTTTTTCAATAAATGTCTTTTGGCTTGTTACACTATTGCTAACCTTTTAGGGATTTAATTAGATATAGGGTTCGGTTATTTACTTTTATTGTTGAGTTAGCATGCATGTAATTGTGTGAGTAGATATGGTTAAACCGGACCGTCTTAGGACCCTAAGGCAGGGGGCCATTGTGTAGGTTTTCGGGCGAAGTGATATGATCACCGTTTGGGACTGATTAGGCTACCCTACCCAATGCTTCGATATGGCCTGAGATCCATTTCTTCGAGAATGCGAGAGGCCATAGAGCTTGGAGACCTATCAAAACCTACCTATCTGCGTACACGAAGCCATGGGCTGACAATCGAGTAATGATGTAATACTTTTATTCTGTTCATGGAGTTCAGATACATTTCCCTGTAATGCTGTCATTGTTCTTTTTTGTAATTAGAAATTTCTGTTGTAATAGATGGCTAGTTCCACAATCGACTGCCTTCCCCATAAAGAGATTCGAGTTTGCAAACCTTTGGACCCAAAATTGGTGCTGGACCACTAGTTTACTCTGTACAACCTAGAAGAGCAGGCCTTTATTCAGCAAAGATAGGGCCCATCCTCTTGCCGATGAAGATGGAGATGAACTTACCCTTGATATAGGCCATCCTCCATCTATGGGAAGTAGAGCCCGCAGCTTTCTTCGTTGGGCCACATGAGATCACTCCCACTCTGGAAGAGTACACTAAACTTCTATAGGCTCTAGCACTAACCAGCGAAGTGTATGTACCAGATCTTGAGGCCGGGCCAACTGGTATCTTCAACAGACTTTTAGGTATCCACAAGACAACAATCAACAAAGCCTTGGCGAACTGTAACAGATATTACATACGGATGGATGAGTTAGAAGCCTGGTTCATAGCCCGGGAAGATAATGGGGATAGAAAAGACATATTGTGTGGGGACCCCAAGAGCTATAAACAAAAGAGGGTGAGTGCTTTCATCCTGACAGCCTTCACCACCATACTCTTCCCCACCAGAACTTTTTATGTCCATTACCGAGTTGCAGAACTGGTGGTCCAATTCCTGGAAGGAAAATCTTACATCCCGGCTCTACTGGCTGAACAAATCCGAACTTAAACTTTGTCAAGAAAAAGGGCCACGGGATCCTCCGCTCAAACATCAACCTCATCCTGATTTGGTTTATGAGCCACCTCAAATGTTTCGGGCTGAACCTGGTCTGGAAAAATTTGGCCCAACAAGTGGACCTCGTGGACTCATGCATAGAGAAGATAAAGCTGCCCGACGACCTTACTAGCCACAGTTAGATAGAAGTGCTTAAAGTTTTCAGTGCCGACGACATCTTATGGATAGCTAGATGGAGTTGCTGCAACAAAGTCATCTTAACCTGCAGCAACTTTCAGGCCGTACCTTTAATCGGTATCAACGGATGTATAGGTTATCATCCCAACTCGGTGGTTCGCTAGTTCGGTACTATGCATGACATAGTTTATCGGCCTTTGCTAGAAGTAATCACATTTGAGTATCAAGACCCGAATTTACTAGTAGTTAAGAAGTTTGCTAAGTTGGTAGAGGTCAAAGCACTATGGGAAGCCCGAATCGAGAGTCCTAATGTAGATCTTAGAGAGTTGGATGGCAAAGTGGGCAAGCACCGAGCCACCAGGGATTTCGTAATCCACCAGCTATATCAAACAGGGGAAAGAACACACCGGGTCCCAGATATCACCTAACTTAAGCCAGACAAGGTAGACCTAGAGTTGAAAACCTATCTGGAGCAAGTCAGGGCTCGGATGGAAGTATATTTCGAAGTTGTAGACTACAAGAAGGATATTTGGAAAGGCCGATTCCAAGAATCTGATCAAAGGAACAAGGCATTAGAAGCTTAACTGGAAAAGACCTAAGCTAGAGTCAGAGAGTTAGAAGCTATCATCAATGGAAAACCGGCACCTATGCAGCAGAAGACTAAGAATGCTAGGAAATAGATTATTATTGTACTTTTTATTTTTTCAAGTGTCAAACTCCAAGTTTCCAATATTAATAAAAATAAAGTTTCAGTATTATATCATTAATCGATTGTTGCCCCCCTTTATTTTAGCATCTATGTGATACATGCATCATATTTACATACCTGCATCATACTAAGAAAAATGCGCGTTAGGTATCAAAGATAGCTCCCAAACAACCGAACCCTCCAAGAAGCCCAATCCGGACTCATTCAAGAACCAGAATGGCAAATAGTGGCAACAATAGCGACAACCGCAACAACACAAGCGCTGACGCTGCCTCAGACCCTAGGAACAAACGGTCTAGCAGTTGGCTGCACAAGTCCACCTCCTAACTGAGAGCATTGGCCTCCTTCGCACCACCCAACCAACTTAAGAAGAACACTCAGGGGCAAGAAAGGGGAAAGTGGGGGAAGGTCAGCCTCCAGAATACGAAGAAATCAATTCCACCTCAACCCGGCTTTTGAGTATGAACCGAGAGCCAACTTGGGTCCGACCTCTGATGACATAAAGAGGGAAATGGAGGACAGACAAAAGGAGATGGAAAAGAGACTTTTTCAGCAACTGGCTAATAAGATGAAGACAATAGAGGGGCCTGACGGTTTTGAACAGGCTGGGATCACTAGCTTGTCAGCATATGGGGAGGAGGTATACCCCGAGAAGTATCAATCTAGAATGTCTGGAAGCTCAGAAACATACACGGCCAGATACACGGTCAGAAAGCACGACCGTGTATTGTGTTAGATAGCTCCCAGAAACATACACGGCTGGATATACGGTCAGAAGGCACGACCGTGTATTGTGTTAGATAGCTCCCAGAAACATACACGGCTGGATACACGATCAGAAGGCACGGCCGTGTATTATGTCAGGTAGCTACCAGAAACATACACGGCCTGATACACGGCTAGAAGGCATTGCCGATGTAACACGGCTGTGAATATTTAGATATTTGTTCCGTGATTTATTTTGTAAATATGGCATGTATATTTTGTATTTTATATTTTGGTAGAGGAAGATTTGTTTTCCTAGTTTGTAAGATATAGTTGCTTGGAAAAGATAGTCTCCTGATGTATATATATACTTGAACATGAATTATGAAAAGGCATTCAGCCAAAGTTTCTCAAAAGTTGTTAAGAAGTTCAAGACCCCGGAATTTGAAAAGTACGATGGTACTGGATGCCCCAAGATGCACACAAGGCTGTACATACGAAAGATGAGCAAATATGCCCAATATGACCAACTTATGATCCAACCTTCCAGGATAGCCTTACAGGCCTTGCCCTCGTTTGGTATGCACACCTGGACTTTAACCAGGTCAATACTTGGGAAAGGCTTGCTCGGGCATTCTATGACCAATATAAGTTCAACATTGAAGTTGCCCCTTCGGTAATTAACCTGAGAAGTCTTTGGAAGAGACACGTTGAGTCTTTCAAGGAGTATGCTCAGTGCTGGAGAGCTCAGGCTGCTAGGGTAGCAACCTCAATTTCTGAAAAAGAGCTGACATTCATCTTTGCCAACACTCTCGATAAGATCTACTTCTCACATCCGGTGGGCCAGACGTCATTTAGCTTTGCAGAGGTAGTGGCAGTAGGGTGCCGGATCAAAAATGCCATCACAACAGGCAGACTCCAAACAATAGATCCTCCTAGGGTCATATCATCACAAAGGCCCTTAGGAGGTAACAAAGCCAAGGAGTCTACCGTCAGCACAGTTAACTCCGGCAAAGTAGACAAAGCTGGGACCCGCATGACATTCCAGACTATAAGTGCCCCAATCTAGCAGTCCCCGACAAACTACATCCAGGCCACCAGAGTCTCGAGACAGTTCACTCCAATCCCGATCCCGCTCAGCCAGGTCTTCGTTCGACTGCGAGCAGATAATTTGATCAGCTTCGAGATCCCAAATGACCAGTACAAGCCTAGAAATTTTGACTCAAGCCTCAAATGTGATTATCATATGGGCCAAGAGGGGCATTCTACAGATAGATGCTGGAGGCTTCGAAACAAAATCCAAGATCTGATTGATGCCAGGATTGTACAGCTAGACTTTGTTAACACACCAGCCCCCAATATCAACACTAATTCGCTGCCCAACCATAAGCCCACTGTCAATATGATCACATCCGAAGAGCCGGATCCCAAAGAGTCCCTAAAACAACAAAAGGCAACAGTGCAGTAAAGAAGTCTTCCATGCTAAACTCTAGAGGAAACCCCTAAGTCACATATCAAGAAGAGATGGTTAGCTGGAGACCCAACAGTCGATACCTTAGGTGAATCGCATGGGAGATTCGAGTGTCTGGTAAATTACTCTTTTACACCAACTGAGTATGGGCCGCCTAGTGGATGAGGGCCTGAGTTTGAGAAAGAAGATAACCACTAAAAGAAGGGGAGAAGTCTGTGAACATGATAAAATCAAACCAAAAGCCGATAATCATAAAGTGCTATGAAGGACAATTGACTGAGGTGCAAATTCCAAAGAAGAGTATGTGTTCAATGTCATAATACCCGTAGAGAGGTATAAGGCGGCACCATTTGACTATTGGGCTCTTGATCAAGAAAGACCCCCTATTGTAGGAGGAATCACCCGTTTTGGGAGAATTTATGACCCAAAATACAAAGTCTCAACTGAAGAGCCTAACACTGAGGTAGGGAAAAAAGAAGAAGAGGGGTTTGCTGCATTTACAAAGATGGTCAAGGTAAGCGAATATAAGATCATGGAACAATTGAACAAGGTTCCAGCCTAGATACCACTTATAGGCCTCCTTACAACCTCTGAACCTCACAGGGAAGCACTCTTCAAAGTGCTTAAACAGATCAAGGTATCAGAAGGCATCGCAACCAACAAATTGAGCCATGTAGCAGATTCGATCTTCACCATGGACCAGATATCTTTCTCTCCTAAAGAGATAGGAGAAGACGGAGACCAACATACAAAACCGCTGTTCATAGTGGTAAAATGCAACGACACGATCATCTCCCGAGTACTCATTGACAATGGATCTTCTCTCAATGTATGCCCATTGGCTACCCTCGACCTACTGGGGGTCGATCCAAGCAACATCAAACCAAGCTCAATGGTGGTCAAGGCTTTCGACGGGTCAAAGAGAGACATAGTAGGGGAAATAAGCTTGCCGGTAGAGATTGGCCCGCAGATATTTCACATCTCCTTCCAAGTCCTCGACATCCCGAGGTCTTTTAATTTGCTTTTGGGGAGGCCATGGATACATACCGCCGGAGCCATACCTTCAAGTCTCCATTAGAAAGTGATGAGAACCATGATGGGAGCCAAGCCAGAAGATGGAACGTGGATCCTCTTGAAGTGCTACTTGGACCTATCACAAGAACTCGAGCAAAACGATTCAAGGAAGCACTTAACAGGGTTGATAAAGGATGTCCATGAAGTCGGAAAGGATTGCAGCAATCATGAAGATGGAATGGATTGGAACCACCATTGGAATGCCCTTGCTCTTGTACAAGTCATAATGGATACGGGTTGAAGAGAGCGTGTCTTTACAAGGCACGACCGTGTAGGAGTCTGGAGGTTACACAGAATTATACACGGTCGTATACACGGTTCAAAGGCATGGCCGTGTATGTTGTCAAGATTTCCACAGAAAGATATACGACTAGAAGTACACGTTGTGTATATTGTCAAGATTTCCACAGAAAGATACACGATTAGAAGTACACGGTCGTGTACATTTCCAACGCCGGTCGTGTACTTCTCTAACACCAGCTCCAAGGCCGCCGGCCTTCATTCCCAAGCTGCCGGCCTTCATGTCTTGTTTTGTTATTTTTACGCAACTTATTGAAGTGATGTCGTTTTGGGGCTTTATTGTTATGAATTGTAAACCCTACTATAAAACTTCTACGGTTTAGAACAGCTAGAATATAGAATATACAACATACAAGTTTGAAAACACTTTGAGAGAATTCCTCTCTTGGTTCTTTAAAGAACTAATCTAGAACTTATCGGATTTTTATTCCGTGGCGTTCATCCCGATTTATCAATCGATCTTTCATCCGATTGTGGCGTCTACATATTATACCAAGGTTCTTATCTCGCTTATAGGCAACGGGTCGCGGTTTCCACTTGAGTGTGTTTGGCATCTTAGGTAGCGAATTCCGAACGTATTGGTATTGGGTTTCGTCACACGTTGGCATGGTTCGTATCAGTTAGGAATCCGAGCAAACCGATTTCGTATCAGCTTGGTATCAAAGCTTAGGTTTGTTAACACAACAGTTCGGTTTGAGGAAGGTAATATCAAAACCCTAACTCCAATCATTTATATCAATTGTGCGTATTCAATTTCATAGTGTTAATTGTCTATTGAAAGTGAAGTACCTATTATTCAATTTTGTTACAAAAAAAAAGGGGGAACGTGATCAAGAGTAGCAAACAAAGGCGACAAAAAAAAAAAATCTGAAAGAAAAAGTGGAAAATTTTCGAGCCCTAGAGTTGTTTTGAATTCTACGGGAGGGAATTGGTGTAGTTTGGGTTAGTTCAAGAGAATTGAGAAGAGGAATTGGTGAGTTAATATCATCATTGCTTGTGAGAATACACGAGTGACTGTGTGATATCATCCTTTGAGCGAAACACGTAAGGGAGTGTATCGTGAGGCTTAATTATATATATTTGTGTTAGTACTAATCTTTTCTGTAGGAACTATGTCGAGGCAACATTCTCCTGAAGGTGAGAGGGGAAGGTTTGATGCTAGGTTAGTGATTGAGGCGTTGAGGGGTGAGATGAAGAGAATGTTTCAGGAGGGCATGGAACAAATTCATGAGACAGTGGAACAAAGACTAGAGCAATCTAAAAACGTCTTCCAAGGGTGTAAGAGGGAGAGTTGTTCTAGGAGAGTACAAAGGGGTGGAGATGAAATGTCTGATGATGAATTTGATGAACCTTCTGTCGGGAGTTATAGAGGTTAAAGTGGTAGGAATAGAGGAACTAGGGATTGGGAAGATAGAGGAGATAGGAATAGAGAGGATAATCAACTGAGTAGTATAAAGATGAAGATTCCTCCTTTTCAAGGGAAGAATGATCCCGAGGCGTACTTAGAGTGGGAGAAGAAGGTAGAGATGGTGTTTGATTGTCATAACTATAGTGGGAGAAAGAAAGTGAAACTTGCTGCCATTGAATTTTCGGATTATGCCATAGTGTGGTGGGACCAACTAATGTTAAATCGAAGAAGGAATGGCGAACCACTTATTGAGTCGTGGGAAGAGATGAAGAAGCGGTTTGTGCCTGCGTATTACTATTGTGAGTTACACAACAAATTGCAAAATCTTAGGCAGGGAAGCCGAAGTGTGGATGAGTATTTCAAGGAGATGGAAGTTACTATGATTAGGGCGAATGTAGAGGAGGATAGAGAGGCTACCATGGCTAAGTTTCTTGCTGGATTGAATAGAGAAATTCAAAATTTCGTGGAATTGCAGCATTATGTAGAATTGGAAGATATGGTTCATATGGCTATAAAGGTTGAGAACCAACACAGGAGGAAAGGTAGTAGTACTGCACGGTTTCAACAGGGTGCTGGTTCATCCACCTGGAAGACTAACCAATGGAAGAAGGAAGAAAAGCCTTTATCCACCAAACCAAAAGGAGAGCAGAGGCAAGCGGGTTCTACTCCTGGTGATCAAGGTAAACCTGACTCTTCTACTCCTAGAAATCGTGACATTAGATGTTTTAAGTGCCAAGGTAGAGGCCATATTGCTAGTCAATGTTCGAATAGGCGTGTTATGATTCTGCGTGATGATGGTGAGTATGAGACTGAGGGGGATAGTGAAGAGGATGATATGCCTCCATTAGAGGACGCTAGTGATGATGAGGAGCCTGCAATAGGGAGGTTAGTGGCAGTAGTGAAGAGAGCTTTGAATGTGCAGGTGAAGGAAGAAGAGGAGGTGCAAAGAGAGAATATCTTTCATACTGGATGTTATCTAGGTGATCATATTTGCAGTGTGATCATTGATGGAGGAAGTTGCACTAATGTGGTGAGTAATTTTATTGTTGAGAGGCTGGGACTCAAGACTACTAAACACCCTAGTCCATATAAATTGCAGTGGTTGAATGATAGTGGCGAGACTAAGGTGAGTAAGCAAGCCTTGATTGCTTTTCGCATTGGTAGGTATGAGGATGAGGTGTTATGCGATGTAGTGCCAATGCAAGCGTGTCATGTGTTGTTGGGGAGGCCATGGCAATTTGATAGGAAGGTTTTTCATGATGGCTTTTCTAACAAGTATACGCTTGTTCACTAAGGGAAAAGCTTTAATCTTAAACCTTTAACACCTAAACAGGTGTATGAGGATCAATTGCAGCTACAACAGTCCTTTGCAAAATATAAGGTGAGTGAAAAATAGAGGGAGAATGAGAGAGCAAAAGACAGCGAGAAAGAAAAGGAACACAAAAGTCGATATCAAAAGGAAAAAGAGAGGAAGGCTGGAAAGAGTGTGAGAGACCAAGTTGAAGGGGGATCAACTTTGGTGGTGAGTGAAAAAGAGAGTGCAACCTTGCAAAAGGAGAGTTGTGTGGCAAGAGCGAGTGTAGTGAGGAGAGCGTTAGTGATGAAGCAACCTATGTTATTGCTGGTTTTTAAGGAAACTCGTTTGAATACTAACGAACTATTTAACTCTTTGCTTAGTGTGGTTGTGTCTATTGTGCAGGACTTTGAAGATGTCTTCCCTGAGGAGATTCCAAAGGGATTACCACCTATTCATGGTATTGAGCACCAGATTGACCTTGTACCCGGAGCATCGAATTCAAATAAACCGGCTTATAGGAGCAATCCAGAGGAGACAAAGGAACTCCAAAGGCAGGTCGATGAATTAATGGAGGAGGGGTACGTGAAAGAAAGCATGAGTCCATGTGCAGTGCCTGTGATTTTGGTGCTTAAGAAGGATGGGTCATGGAGAATGTGTGTTGACTGCCGCGCCATCAACAACATCACGGTAAAGCATCGTCATCCCATTCCTAGCTTATATGACATATTAAATGAGTTATATGGGTCTAGTGTCATTCTTCATGAGCCTTGGGTAGATATTTCCATGGATTTTGTGTTAGGATTACCCAGGTCTAGACATGGTCGAGATTCTATTTTTGTAGTCGTGGATAGATTCTCTAAAATGGCACATTTCATTCCTTGTCACAAAACAGATGATGCTTGCAATATTGCTAATTTGTTCTTTAGGGAAGTTGTGAGATTACATGGTATGCTTAGAACAATCGTATCGGATAGAGATGCTAAGTTCTTGAGCTACTTCTGGAAGACCTTGTGGGCTAAGTTAGGAACTAAGTTATTGTTTTCTACTACTTGTCATCCACAGACTGATGGTCAAACTGAGGTAGTAAATCGAACTTTATCTACTTTGTTGAGGGTTGTCATTAAAAAGAACATTAAAAGTTGGGAGGATTGTTTGCCGCATGTTGAATTTGCCTATAATTGCACAATGCATTCTGCTACTAAGTTTACTCCTTTTGAAATTGTATATGGTTTTAATCCACTAACTCCTTTGGATTTATCACCTCTGCCTATTTCTGAGTATGTTAATCTAGATGGTAAGAAGAAAGTAGAATTTGTTAAACAGATCCATAAGAAGGCAAGGCTAAACATTGAACGAAGAACAGAGCAGTATGTGAAACAAGCCAACAAGGATCGTCGACAAGCTGTCTTTGAACCTGGAGACTGGGTTTGGGTTCACATGTGCAAAGAGCGGTTTCCTGTGCAGCGTCGATCTAAACTACTTCCTAGAGGCGATGGACTATTTCAAATTCTTGAGCGCATCAATGATAATGCATACAAGATAAATTTACCCGGTGAGTATCAAGTAAGTGCTACATTTAATGTTATTGATTTGAGTCCTTTTGATGCAAGCGATGATTTGAGGACAAATCCTTTTCAAGAAGAGGGGAATGATGAGAACCATGATGGGAGCCAAGCCAGAAGATGGAACATGGATCCTCTTGAAGTGCCACCTGGACCTATCACAAGAACTCGAGCAAAACGATTCAAGAAAGCACTTAACGGGTTGATAAAGGATGCCCATGAAGTCGGAAAGGATTGGAGCAATCATGAAGATGGAATGGATTGGAACAACCATGGGAATGCCCTTGCTCTTATACAAGTCATAATGGATACGGGTTGAAGAGGGCGTGTCTTTACAAGGCACGGCCGTGTAGGAGTCTAGAGGTTACACAGAATCATATACGGTCGTATACACGGTTCAAAGGCACGGCCGTGTATGTTGTCAAGATTTCCATAGAAAGATACACGATTAGAAGTACACGGTCGTGTACATTGTCAAGATTTCCACAGAAAGATACACGATTAGAAGTACACGGTCGTGTACATTTCCAACGCGGTCGTGTACTTCTCCAACGCCGGCTCCAAGGCCGCTGGCCTTCATTCCCACGCTGCCGGCCTTCATGTCTTGTTTTGTTATTTTTACGCAACTTATTGAAGTGATGTCGTTTTGGGTCTTTATTGTTATGAATTGTAAACCCTACTATAAAACTCCTAGGGTTTAGAACAGCTAGAATATAGAATATACAACATACAAGTTTGAAAACACTTTGAGAGAATTCCTCTCTTGGTTCTTTAAAGAACTAATCTAGAACTTATTAGATTTTTATTTCGTGGTGTTCATCCCGATTGTGGCGTCTACATATTATACCAAGGTTCTTGTCTCGCTTATAGGCAACGGGTCGCGGTTTCCACTTGAGTGTGTTTAGCATCTTAGGTAGCGAATTCCGAACGTATTGGTATTAGGTTTCGTCACACGTTGGCGTGGTTCGTATCAGTTAGGAATCCGAGCAAACCGATTTGTATCAGAAAGTCAAGTTCATTGCAAATGTACAGATCATCACTGTGCTAGGAGAGCAGGACTACGCCATCTATAAAGAAACTGCCATACCTTACATTGGGGAAGATGGTTCCGAAGACTTTGGTCTCTAGATATTCAACGAGGTGAATGTGGTGACCAGCAAGGAAGGCCATCAGTTTAAGGAGGGACAGCAAAGGACGTTTGGACTAGGGTACGTTCCTACAGCCCGGGAAGAGGCACAAGCCAGAGGTGTCAGAGGCAGGAGGAAAGAGAAGCCAAACAACACTCAGATGCGTTTTCCACCCCTTCAACAATCATTCATACAAGCAACTACCATTTAAGAGCTAAGGATAAGCGATGCTGACGTTAGCAATGGGAGCCCGACCCCTCACACGTCCGAGCAGCATCCAGCTCTCAATAATTGGTTCTGTTATCCTATTGATAGTACTAGGTCAGCTCAAGGATAGGGAACAATTATTAAACAATTTTTATTATGATTTCTTTTCATAATTCAATAAATTACAATTCGTCTGTTTCTTGCTTATATATATGTACTTTCGTTTCACTTCACCCAGATTCCCTACCATCGAACGTCAGGGACATTTCGCGCAGGTAAGAAATGAAAACACTGATATCGTTTCCAACACTGTTGGGTCAGCCGTTGGAGGCGATGTCCTTGACCACGAAATAATACAAGAAAATTGGCAAAAACATGAACAAAGTGGAATTTCAATTGACGAGCCGATGGAGGCAGTAAATCTAGGAAGCGCTGAGAAACCAAAAAACCTCAAGATCGGGACCAGTTTAAGTGCTGAGCAAAAACGTGAGATAATCGAGCTATTAACTGAGTATGCAGATGTGTTCGCCTGGTCATATGGTGACATGCCAGGATTAGACCAATCAATAGTAGTTTACAGGCTTCCCATAAGAGAAGATGTCAAACCTAAAAAACAGAAATTGAGAAGATTTAAGTCTGATATCTTACTAAAAATTAAAGAGGAAGTCAAGAAACTACTAGAAGTGGGGTTCATTGAAGTATTTGACTATCCGGAATGGGTAGCAAATATAGTCCCCGTTCTAAAAGAGAATGGAAAAGTATGTGTATGCGTATGCGTAGACTTCCGGGACTTAAACTAAGCCACACCAAAAGATAACTTCCCACTACCTCACATCGATGTTCTGGTAGACAACACTACAGGAAACCATCTTTTCTCATTTATAGACGATTTCTCAGGATATAATCAAATAAAAATGGCTAAAGAAGATAAAAATAAGACGACTTTTATCACAACATGGGGAACTTTCTGTTACAAAGTCATGCCATTTGGTTTGAAAAACGCTAGGGCAACATATCAAAGAACCATGGTCGTAATACTTCATGACATGATGCATCGAGAAGTCAAAGTATACATCGACGATATGATAACCAAGTCTAAAGAAGAAGAAAGCCATGCAGTTATTCTGGGAAAGTTGTTCAAGTGGTTGAGAAAGTTCCAGCTCAAGTTCAATCTAGAAAAGTGCACTTTTGGGGTCACGACAGGTAAGTTGTTAGGGTTTGTCATAAGTCGGGAAGGCATTAAAATCGACCCTGACAAAGTAAAGTCCATACTGGAGCTACCTTCTCCACGTACTATCAAAGAGGTAAGAGGTTTGTTGGGAAGATTGAATTACATAGCTCGTTTCATTTCGCAACTCATAAACAAATGCTGTCCACTATTTCGTCTGTTAAAAAAGAATGCTGCAGTAGAATGGGACGATGCATGTGAAGAAGCATTTAGGACAATCAAAGACTATCTCATAAATCCCCCAGTCTTGATAGTTCCAAAGCAAGGGAAACCCTTATTCTTATACCTCACGATACTCCCTAAATCCATGGGGTGCGTGTTGGGGTAGAAAGATGAAGAGGGAAGAGAGCGTTCCATATATCATCTAAGCAAGAAATTCACAGACGAGGAATAGAGGTATTCAGAAGTAGAGAGGACTTGTTGTGCTCTGATTTGGGTCATGCACAGATTGAGGCAATATACCCTTTACTATCAAGTTGAGTTGCTAACAAGACACGATCCTCTAAACTACTTAGCAGGGAAACCCGTTTTGTTAGGGAGAATCTCCAAATGGAAAATGCTCTTATTAGAGTTTGATATCACATACATAAATCAAAATTCAATGAAAGGGAAATCTTTACCCGACCAATTGGTAGAACACCTAGTTAAGGAGACTCCCAAGAACCACAAGCCCAATTCCCTAATGAAAATATATTAATAGTGGAAGGTGCACTAGTAGAAGACTGTGGGATAGATCGGAACCCTAAGTGGAAGATGTTCTTTAACGGAGCTGCCAGTGTATTCGGTTGTGGGATCGGGGCAGTGTTGATATCCCCAGACGGAACACAATTCCCTTCAACAACAAAGTTCACATTTCCATATACTAATAATATCGCGAAATATGAGGCATGCATCCTCGGCCTCAAAATGGCTTGCTACATGGAAATCCGTGAATTAGAAGTGTACGGAGATTCGTCACTCATCATACTACAGATGAGAGGGGAATATAAGACTAAAGACCCCAAATTGGTACCATACCATCAGCATTTGACAGAGCTAATCGATGAATTCAAGGCAATCACTTTCACATACATCCCGAGAACTCATAATCAGTTTGCAGATGCACTCGCCATACTAGCATCTATAATTCAGATAACAGGGAGAGTAGAAGTCTAACAATTGAAAATAGAGATCGAAAATCGGCCCGCCTACTGTTTGATAATTGAAAAAGCACAAGATGATAAGCCTTGGTATCACGACATCAAAACTTTTCTCCAAGAAAGCAAATACCCTGAAGTGGCTAGAAAAAATGACCAAAGAACACTCAGAAGGTTAGCAAGTCATTTCTTATTAAATGGGTTCGTGCTTTACAAAAGATCGCCTGATACCACCTTGCTAAGATGTGTGGATAGAAATGAGGCGTGTGAACTGATGAAAGAAGTGCATGAAGGGGTATGTGGACCTCACATGAACGGCCACATGTTAGTTTGAAAAATCATGAGATTAGGCTATTATTGGCTAACCATGGAATCAGATTGCATCAAATATGTCAAGCACTGTCACTTGTGTCAAGTGTACGTGATAAGATCACATTATACTAATATTTTCTTTTAGACTTATATTAAATTTATTTCAATATTATAAGAAAATATAAAGAAATGATACTTAATGGTGTTTATTGTGAAAATACTGGTTTTGAGGACCCAAAAGTAAATTACAAGTTAATTGGAGGAGTTTTTTACAAAATTGAAGAAGCGAGCGGAGGATTGCACTAAAGGCCGCCGGCCTTGGGCCGGCTTACATTCAAGGCTGCCGGCTTTGAGCCGGCCTTCATTCAAGGCCGCCGGCCTTGAACCGGCCTTGAGCCGGCCTTCATTACTCCCCGGATATCCATTGCGAAAATCTCTCCAAAATCGTATCTTAATTAATTTGCTGACTCAAATCCTCATCAGATCAACCTTATCCCCCTCCTCTTTGGATCTATAAATAGGCCCCTCGTATGAACCTTGGAAGCATCCTTTTTGTTTTAGAATCCCTTTTGCTTAGCATCTTTTGTTTAGCATCCTTTGTTCTTCTTCTTTGTTTTAGCATCATTTGTCTTTCTTTTGAATCATTAGAATTCCCTTAGGTACTTTAGATTTTTCCAAAGTTTAGTTTGAAGAAAGAATGTCATTTTGCTGAAGTTTGCTTTCCATTGAAGAATTTAAGGAATCATTTTGGAAGATTGAAGTTCTTAAAGATTATAGCAATTGTTTCATTTACTTTATTTTCTTTTATGCCATTTATTAGTTTATTCTTGTTGTTTAATATGAATTCCATTGCATCTATTTATTTCAATTGTTTTTATGCAATTCATACCATAATGTTCTAAATCATCCTTATGGGAAACAAGATGAAGCCATAATTCGAACTAAAATGATCATTGTATTCATGTTATAGGACATATAGATATGCGGAATTTTCATATAAGAAGTCCTGCTATGAATTGTATTTTGTAATTGAAATCAGTGCATAGAAATGTAAATGACTCGAAAGAGAAATTTAGGTTTTATCAAGAATTCCTAAGTAAGATTTAATAATTCATGCGGAAGTAGCGTTATTGAATTTTATTAGAAATTGACCTAAGTGTTTCATGCAATATTTTTATTAAATTTTTCACTATGGGATTAGGAGAAATTATTTTAAAGATATTAGGCAATCATATAATTGGGAAATTTATGATTGTGAATTAGAATCCTCATTTGATTTGAATTAGCGGGAGCTATTAAATTAAATTGGGGTAATGTTACTTTAAAACTTGATAAAGGATTAAGGTTTTGTTAATTTCTTGTGAAAATCCATATAACTATGAGTTATTATAACATGAATGCAATATGATTAGTAGAATTAGGGTGGATTCTATTTCCCACCATCAATTCATCATTTTTCAACCACAATTCTCTTTTTGAGCATTTAGTATAAATTCATTCAATTCTCATCAAACATCATTGCCTAAATAATATTAGAAATTGATATAGGTTTATTACTTAATCAATCTTCGTGGTTCGACACTCTTCTCTCACTATATTACTTGATCCGATCCGGTACACTTGCCGGTATTTATTCACGCTCATTTTATATCTCTTTTTGCGTGGATCAGTACGCGAACCGGATAAATGCTCTACCTAACGAGCTGCATTTGTTGTCTGCACCATGGCCTTTCTCCATGTGGGGGATCGACATAATTGGCCTAATCACTCCAACAGCATCCAATGGCCACAGGTTCATATTGGTAGCCATTGATTACTTCACCAAGTGGGTGGAGACTTCATCATATGCCAATGTCCTAAAAGGAGTGATAGTTCGATTCCTAAAGAGGGACATAATAGCTCGATACGGAGTTCCTGAGTCAATCATCACCGACAATGGTACCAATCTCAACAAGTCGATGACAGATTTGTGTCAACAGTTCCACATAAACCATATAAATTCAACTCCTTACCGACCTCAGATGAATGGGGCAGTGGAAGTAGCCAATAAGAATATCAAAAGAATCATCGAAAAGATGACAATCACTTATAAAGATTGGTACGAGATGCTGCCATTCGCCCTCATGGCTTACAGGACCTTAATTAGAACATCTACTGGAGTTACCCCATATTCATTAGTATATGGCACTGAGGCAGTCTTACCAGTCGAGGTCGAAATACCATCATTCAGAATTCTGTCAGAGGCGCAATTAGATGAATCAGACTGGGTAAAGAAGATGCTTGATCAGTTGAATTTGATTGATGAAAAAAGACTCACTGCACTATGTCACGGCCAGTGTTACCAACAAAGGATGGCCCGAGCATTTAACAAGAAAATGAGGCCTCGATGCTTCGAAGAAGGGGATCTAATGCTAAAGAAAGTTCTCCCGAATGCTCAAGATTCCAGAGGGAAGTTTACCTCAAACTATGAGGGTCCATATGTTGTAAAGAAAGTATTATTAGGAGGTGCTCTGATATTAGCTCAAATGGATGGTCCAGAATTGAGAGATCCCATTAATGCAGATGCTGTTAAGATGTACTATTATTAGGCATGGAAATTGAAGTTTTGCCAATGTTTATGAATGCCAATATCCAATACAAATTTCGTTGGGTCTAATTTTCAATTCTTTTACAAGCAAAGTTAATGTCTCTGAATGATCGATAATTACAACCAATTCTCATTAAAACAAACATTCCTAAACACATTACCCATTACTTTACCAATGAATGACGAACATTGAAATGATAATGAATCTCAATGAATTTTGTGACGTAATCCTACCTACTTTTAAGCATTGAACCTAGTACATTAGTAAGATAATACTACAATCACAAGAGCCATGCACATAAGAAAGGAAGCACATCAAGACCCTCAGCCCTGTTTTAAAGAAAGAGTAAGCAAAGGAGAAGCAAACCAGCACGGAGGTTCGGTTGTTTGGTTGCTATCTACGTTAAATTGGTAAGCATCTTATAATAAATAACTATCATCCACATATCATAAAACATCTCTTAACCCATTCGTTAGAAGCATTTTCAAAAGCATAGGTTAGTCAACCCATAATGGGGCACTTTCCTAAACATCCTCTCTTAGGGTCAGCCCGTAGGAGCACCTTTCGAGACATTTCTTCCCCAGGATTGCGAGCCTAAGAAGACACTTCCCACCATAGGTTAGTCAGCCCACAATGGGGCACTTTCCCAAACATCCCTTCTCAATGTTAGCCCATAGGGGCACCTTTTGAGGCATGTCTTCTCGCTGTAGGTTAGTTAGCCCAAAAGGGCACTTTCCTAAACACCCTTTCTCGATTAGTTAGCTTGGAGAAATTTTCAAATCTATCGATTAGTTAGCTTATATGAGCACTTTTCGAATCTATCAATTAAGCTAGCTTAGAGAAGCGCTGCTCGAATCTATCGATTAGTTAGCTCATAGGAGCACTTTTCGAGTCCATTGATTAGTTAGCTCACGGGAGCACTTTTCGAATCCATCGATTAGTCAGCTCAGAGGAGTACTTTTCGAATCTATCAATTAGTCAGCTCATAGGAGCACTTTTCGAATTTGTCGATAACCGATTAGTCAGCTCATAAGAGCACTCTTCGATGGCATTTCTCCTCAAACAGTCGCTAGTCTAGCCAGGCGCTTCTATTGACGGGTTGCCAGCTCATAAGAGTGCTTCCTAAGACAATCTTCTTTTTAAGGTTGCTAGTCCGATAAGACGCTTCCTATCATCAGCTATTCTACTCACAATAACACATTCCTACACAATCCTTGAGATGTTTCTCATCGACAATTAGTCAGCCCATATAGCACTTTTCGGGAAGATACATTACTTCAGATTGTTAGGTTGTTTAAGACCGTTTCCTAAACAGTATCATTCATTACAAAATACTCGTGGGATTATTAGCTCATGGAGCATTTTCTTACTAGAGACCAAATTCCAAATAACCAGCCAAACCATGGCGTTATCCATTCAGTTAAGAGGCAAAAAATGGCATCTTTCTTGTCTTTGTAGTTAAGTTTTTCAAACTTTACTATAAAGAGGGCGGTTGTAAACATCCCATTTTTGCCTAATGATCAATAATAATCAATTTTCAATTTTTTTCCATTTTTTTTCTAATTTAGCAAAAATAGGAAAAATATTCAAAAAATAAAATAAATAGGAAAAATACATCAATTTTGGAAAATAATTGTAGAAATAGTAATAAAAGGGATTAAATAATTTTTACAAATTTTTGGAATTTCAAAAAATACAAAAATAATAAAAAATCTCATTGCATATATGCAAATTGCGAAAAAAAAAAACGAGTAAGTGGGCTAGCCCAGCTGGTCCGGACTACGGCCTCATGCGCGTAGGGAGAGGGCTCGGTCACAAGTTTGAAACGCGGGGAGGTAGATTCCATGTTTTGTAATTTTTTTCCTAGCTTGGGACACGTGTCACAGCTGATTGGCTGGCACGAACGCACGCGTCGGGTGCGTGACCTTCATCTTCCTTCGTCCAATATCGTCGCCGGTGGGGAAAAAAATAGCATTTTGGCCATTTTGATTCGATTTTTTGCACAAATCCAACAGATCTTTAATTAAAATAGGATAAACATCATCCAATTGAAATCAAATCGCAACAAATTGGAGGATTTGCACAAATCGGAGGAGGGTTTTAACTGCAAATTCAATTCGTCTCAATCAGAGGAAATCCGAGCTTATCTAGCTCAATTCCTTGCAGCTATAAATAGAGGAGGAAGGGAGGAAGCAGAAGCATGGATTAGAAGTGAAAAAAGGAGAGAAATCAAAGCTTCGTCGGATTTTCCCAAGCCGCAACCGCCGATCAAGCCTTAAACCGCCACCAAGAGGTGTTTTTGGAGAAATCCACTGTCACGGTTGAGTTCCCTACTCCTGAAAACCTAGGAAACGACATCTCAACCTCCTCGAAAGGCCGTCGGAACGCCGTCAACGAGCATCCTCAACCACCGTGACAGATCGACCTGACCGACCACTTCGACTCGACCCACGCACCGACTCAAATCCAAGTAAGTCGGATTTTTTGATTTTTTTTTATTTATTTATTTATCGAATTTATTTATTTGTTATTTATTGAAAAAAGTAGAAAAAAATTAGAATTTAGATTAGTTTTTTTTTTAGGATTTAATTTAGGGTGAATAATAGAAATAATAAAATAAAAAATAATAAAATAATAATAATAATAAAAAATTAAAAAAATTATAAAATAATAAAAAATGATAAAGATATATTAAAAAAAATGATAAAATTTAGATTTTTAGTTTAGGGTAGATAAATAATATAAGAGAAAACTTTTTAATAGAAATTAGTAAAAGTTAATAAAAAATTAATAAAAATTTATAATAATAGAGGTAAGTTGAAAAATAGGGAAATAAATTTTATCACTTAGAAAAATGTTTTTTTATAATAATAAATCAAAAATTGGTTTTTTCCTTAAAATTATTATTTTTCAAAATAATCAAATAATAAAGCTTAGGCTTAGATTTTTTTTAGAAAAAAAAATACTAAAATGATGAAAACGTAAACCAAAAGTAATTTCATATTTAAAATTCACAAAAACATTAAAGTTTTTTAGGAAAAGCAAATTGTGGCCCGTTTAATCCTGAATAGCAGGTACGTAGGCACCCATTTAGGGCAACTCTAAAAAGAATAAAAAAATATTTTCTTAGAATTAAGTTCTTCAAAAACACAATAAAAAGATAACCAAAAGACATTAGGATAAGGTTTAGATTTCAGGAGAACAGGGTGGTAACTTTAAGGTTTTAATAGGTTAGCCTCCGAGCCCAGAGACTCTGGTTTTCCATTTCCTCTTTCACAAAAACGAAAAGAGAAAATCTGTTGGACTAGTGGTCTAAATTAGGATTAATCTGCTCAATTAGTCCTAATTCAATTTTTCCCAACCATAGTTGGGTGGCGACTCCAAAATAAAATGAAATTCCTAATTCAAGTCGAGGATCTATATTAGATGAGCATATGGTCTAGTATGAGTCGGATTAAGAATAGAAAATAAAAAATTAGACTCGCAGTACTGCATTTGGTGGTCAAGTGTCCCAAACTCCCTCACCGTCCCTCAACTCACATGGTACCACCCATGATCCTACTCTCATTACACAATGAATGATGTTTCAAAAGTTGAAGCGGCAGCTTTCTGAGTCAACTGAGTATGCTGTGCTTGATGATTACTTCAATGCACACTTCAAATTTTGTGATAGCAGTATCACAGATTTCAACATCCTCGACTGGTGGAGGAGGCATAGGAAGATGTATCCCATACTCTCTCGTATGGCTTGCTAGGTCTTGGCTGCTCCCGCATCAACGGTAGTTGTTGAATAGGCATTCAACATAGTGGGCCTTATCTTGCCCCAACGACGATCACGACCGTCACCTGTCAACATTGAGGCACTGGCTTGCATGGAGGATTGGTCGAAGGCAAGGAGTCACACATAAGAGTCATATGGGATGTTTAGTGAAGGAGATGAATACTTCCGCGACTTCGTTCCATCGAGTAGAAGCTTTGTTGCTTTAGATCCCGATCGGGTAAGTCAAATAATTTTATAAGGGTAATAGTACTACCTTATTTATTTTTTGTATAAGGTTAGAGTTAGACATATTTTGTAAAGAGAGTAGTACTCCCTTATTTATTTCTGTTATTTACTTACACTGTATTGTTAATATGTATAAGAAGTAAGGCTAAATGTCTCCCCTCTTTTTCTGTAATAATTTTATTTAATCAATAAAATTTGGGCCTGGCATCCCCCCTAGTTACGAGGTATTGCCACCAATTAATTAAAAAAAATCATATATTACCCCAAGAAATTGTAGATTTAATTTTAATGTTTATAAATTTAAGGAAAAAAACTAAACCAACAAAAAAAATACACACGGATAAATATTAAATAATCTCAAAGAATATGAAAACTATGTAATTAAAAATGAGGATTAAAAAAAATATTAAAAAGAAAACTTGAAGGGCCGATTCGGCCTTTCCCCGCCCTTTTGGGTCGGTTCCGATTCCCCTTCTAGCAACCCTTGAACTGCCCCGATGTCTTGTATGGACGTAGACAACAGGCATATAGAGGTAAGAAATAGCGTTTCTTTGAGAGGAGGTGAAACGTTGTTGTTGCTACAATGTATGTGGGAAGCTTGATAAGCGTCTTACATATTGTTAATTTTTTTTAAATTTTTCGAAAATATAGTACTAAAAAAAATTATTTAAAAAATAAGATTTTAAAATATGTACACAATTTACAACTTTTTTTTTTTTCAAAATTTACAAAAGTGAAGACATAGATGTGAATTATGCCTTTAGTGCAATTTTACTGAAGGCGTGAATGCAATTTATATCCTTAAGCATATTACTTGAAGGCGTAGACATGTTTGTGCCTTTAGTGTAACTTTTTTTTTCTTTTTTTTTATACCTCGATATATGGAAACATATCAATTTGATCTTTATAAAAATATTAAACGGTAACATTTTTTTTATCCTAGTTATAGTATACTTAAATCAATTTTTTTGATATATTATAGGATCTATAACTCCAAATGACAAAAAAGTTATGACCCTTTAAAGTTGGAAAAATAATCTTATCAGTTTTATTTTTTTTTTAACTTTAAAAGGTTATAACTTTTTGCTCGTTTGGAATTATATAACTCATAATATATAAAAAAGAGATTGATTTATATGTACTACAACTAGAACTAAATCACATTGCCACTTGGTATTTTTGTAAGGGTTAAATTGTTATGTTTCTATGCACTAAAGTGTTAAAAAAAAAGTTACATTAAAGGCATAGACAATGTTTGCACCTTTAAGCAATATGATCGAGGGCACATATGGCATTTACGCCTTCAGTTTTACAAATTTTGGAAAAAAAAGAAGTTGCAAATGAGTTCGCATTTTCGAAACCTATTTTTAGGATTATTTTTGCTAGTATTATATTTTGAAATTAAGAAAAAAACAATATTTAAGAATGCTCCCTTGGGAAGCTTGTGGTTTGTGTGATTGTAAAACTGACATAGAAAATAAAAAAAGAAATTATAATTTAAATTTGATTTTTTAAATATTAAATTATTAATTAAAAACTTCATCTTTAAAATGACTTGATAATAAAGTACTTATGCAAAAATTATAATTATAATTTATACTTTTATATAATTTTATAATTTAAAATTAAAAAAACAGGAATATTTTTTTTTCAAGAATACATTATTCAAATGGATAAGAAAATAAAGAAGGAAATATAGCAAATATAGTAACATGGTCATATAGGAATATATGTTCACTCATAACTTTTTTATATAATAGAAAAGCTACTTTCGAAAATAAATAATCTCATGTATTATTTACAATTATTTTATTTTTTTTAGGCATTTGTAACAGAGATATAATATCTATTTACTAACATGTTTGTATCTATTGATATAATATGATGGATTAATCCTAATAATATTTAAATATATGTATTAATAGTAGTGGGTAATTTTAAAAAATTATTATTCATGCTAAATTTTATTAGGGAACGCTTTTAAATATTTGATTTTTTTTTAAATTTGAAAATATTATACTCACAATAATTATTTCAAAAATAGGTTTCAAAGATGTGTACGCAATTTACAACTTCTTTTTTTCCCCTAAAATTTACAAAACTGAAGGCGCACATCGGGATTACATCTTTAGCACAATTAGTACTAAAGGCGCGGTCGTTGTTCGTGCCTTCAAGCATACTAAAGGCATGGACGCCATCCGTACTCTCAAGCATATTGCTTGAAGGCACGAATAGCGTCCGCGCCTTTAGTATAACTTTTTTTTTTTTAAATACTTTGACACATGGAAACATAGTAATTTGACTTTTATAAAAATACTAAATGGTAGTGCATTTTGTCTTAACTATAGTATAATCAAATAAGTTTTTTTTTTTGATATATTATGAGCTCCGTAACTCCAAATAAGAAAAATGTTATGACATTTTAAAGTTAAAAAAGCAAATCACATCAATTTTAGTTTTTTTTATTACTTTGAATGGTCATAATTTTTTGCTCGTTTAGAGTTATAAAGCTTATAATATATCATAAAAGACTGATTTGAGTGTACTATATCTAGGACCAAATACCTTGTCATTTGGTATTTTTTTATAAGGGTCAAATTGATATGTTTTTATGTGCCAAAGTATAAAAAAAAAAAAAAAAAAAAACAAAAAAAGTTACACTAAAGGCATATACAACAATATGCTTGAGGGCATGGATGGTATCCGCGTCTTCAATACAAGTTATACTGAAGATGTAAACCTGATGTGCGCCTTTAGTTTTACAAATTTTGAAAAAGAAGAAGTCACAAACCATGTTTGTGTCTTCGAAACCTATTTTTAAAATAATTTTTGTAAATATTATATTTTGGAAGGTTAAAAAAAAACAATATTTAAGAGTGTTCCCCAAATTTTATTAGTACTTTATATAATATGTGACTACCAATGAAGACGATCTTCATGGTACCATGACATAAAATATAAAAGGAATATTCAATAATAAATACTAGCTAATATATAAAACTACCTATTGTGCTGGCTTTCTGAAAGATGGTTAAATCACTTGCAAAATGGAAATAAATTAAGCTATAGGGGTATTAGAGTTTATTTTGGCACAACCACTTTGTTGCTTAAGTTAGCACAAAAAGAATCAGAGGGCCTTTGGAGCATTAAAAATAGGAGAATTCCAAGTCCTATACTCGATTGTCTTTCTCCCTTATTTATAAGTGTTGTGGATGATCTTAATTAGAGAAGTGTATTAATTCCTAAGATTCTCTTCTAATATGGTGAGGGTGTATTTTTAACTAACTTCTTTCCTTATTTATATCACTCTCATTTGCTTATCTATTACCGAGGTAGGAGTACAAATTCAATATGGATGAGGAAGTTGGAACTCGAGACTACAGGTCGGATCATGCAATTTAGTTTGAAAGAGTTCAACATGGGCGAGAAGATCTCAAAGGAAATTTGAGTTGGTTGAGATAGGCCATGGGGGGTTAAGTCCAAAATGCTCTATTAACACTTTCCCCCTCTCCTTCCACTCTCTTTATTGATAGGCTAGCAAATAGAGTTGATAGTTACACGAGTTTCGAAGGTCTTAAAAATGAGATAAATTACCTATGACGATTTCAATGTCATGAGCCTTGACCTCTTATAACAAAAGCATCATTAGGTGACAAAGCAAGCAAGTGATTCGACCTAGATCTCTTTATATTGAGTTGTTGAATTTTTTAGCAAGCAGGTGTCCTAACCTATGCTAAGTATTGTGGTAAGTAGGCTAGGTGTCGAGAAGAATTGAACATTTATCTTAGAGATGTTTGATCATTGTAATTAATGATTGTAAAAGTCGTCCATATCGACCTAACATTGTGAATGTCACTTTGAGGAATGGCGCTGTTAAGGGTCTAGCATGTTGGCGCATAATTAATGGAACACGTCGCTTCCTTAAGTTAACATTGATTTGATTTGTCTTTAGGCACATAAGTGCATGCACACATTAAATGCATTGCACAACTGTCAGTGCCATGTTAATTGAGGTATGGGTGAAAAATACGAAAAAAATTTAATCGTGTTTGTTAGTTTAAATTGTGGGCCATGTGCCTGAAAACTGGTCAACCGATGTCACATAACATCCTTTCACTAGCCGTTGCTTCATTTTCCGCACCTTCTTGTATATATATCTATAATTTTGGTAATTTTTACACTTTTTGCCATTTCAAGCTTACCCAATCTCTCATTTACGAATTCTATTCTATTTCTTTCAACTTGATTATAATCTTGTCACTTTGATTTACTAAGTGAGTATGGTTTCTTCATCCTCCTTTCGTACCCATACCAACCGAGAGGGGAGTGGTATTCCCTCTTGCATTGTGGTGGAAGAGGTTCTTTGACATAGTTTTGGTATGACTAAACATTCGACAAGGAGTCTCGATAGGGATATTGATGTTATAGTAACAATCACGTGGATCCTAAGAGATGCGTATATTGATGATGAAGAGGCAACATATGCAATCGCTTTATTCATCGGTTGAGGAGGAAAACACATTGAATGGCATCCGTAACCTCATGGTTGGAAGATTGAAAACCCCCAGCCAATGACTACGTTGCCCTTACAGTCGGTTGTCAATTTTGCCTTTATTTGAAGCACATGGAGTTTGAGTTACAAGCTCCATTTGGTAAGTTCCAAAATGAGTTTTTTACCTTCCGTTAGGTGTCACTGACCTAACTAATACCGAATGCATGCAAGCTCCTAATTGCATTCAAAGCGTTGTGCGAAAACTTCCTCTTGTGAGCTACACCTCATTTCTTCGATATTTTTATAGGCTAAAAAGGTCAAATGATGGCTGGTATTGCCTTACTAACCGTTTTGATAGGAACTTGTTGGTTAGATTAGAGCTGTCCATGCATTTTGAAAGAACAAGTTTCTTATCATGGTGTGCGAGGCTGATTCAGACTTTTGGACATAGTGGATTGAGCCTATTTACACCTCGACCATCCATTCACTTGGACCTAGCGATAAGGCTGTTATAGATTGGATGGTAGCTAAGTTCCATGAGAGGATAGATGACTCATGGAATGCATTAAAGATGGTTGATGAACACCTCTACAACGGGAAATTGGTAAACACCGTTGCTTTAGAAAGGGAAGGAAGTACATCTATACTTTTGATCATGCTATGATAAATTGCCATGGGTAGTTATGTTCAGCCAAGTTTTCGGGGGAATAACATTTCTTATGAGCTTTTAGCTCGACATGGTATTTTTTTTTCACCTAATTATTTGCTTTCATTATACTTATTATATCCTTTCCTGTCAGATATGTGGCTTAGAGAGTAATGCTTATGTGGATGAGGGTGGCTTAAGCTGCTAAGAAGACAAAAAGGACCCCTCCTGGCACAACTAAGCCCCAGAGGGTGCTTAACCTAAGGTAGCGCGAGGTCCCCCTTACTATCAAGGGTGAAGAAAGATAGGCATCGCCTCTTGACTTGTAAAAGATCCATAACTAGAGAAAAAGCGAAGGGTAAGGTTGAGGAGGGGATGTCTCATTGGGCCAAGAAAAGGCCACACGTTAAGGTGTTTAGGGAGAGGCCTTCTACAGCTAACCTGGGTGTGATCATCTAACTTGATGTCAAGTTGGACAGTATAGAGCCAATAGTTCGACGTTGGAGCATGAGCCTACAGTTTTTGCTACAGAGTAACAAGAAGAGCGAGATTCATTTGCAGTTGATCTTTTGTCATCTCTTTTAGGTGTACAACTTTGATAGGGGTCTAGGGGATGCAAGACAGAGTAAAGAGCTACTAAGGGGATGTATCTTACCAAGGGATGTTACTACCTTGGAGAGAAGCTTACAAGGTGTGCCCAAGGATGTGCTCGAGGGGATACTTTATTCAAAGCTCTAAAATGTAAGTCTTTTGTCTATAGAGATATGCTTATGGTCATTTCAAAATGCGATAAACAAGTAACTTAATCATTCCCTTCCTTTTGTTTTTCTCCAATTCTCATCACACCTAGTTAAGACATTCGAGCTATAGGGTGCTAAGCTTAAATAGGTAGGAGACATTAGATTAGAGCATGAGCTCCTAATCTCAAAGCACCAAAGGTTGTATGGTGGGTACCTGAAATTATCTAACCACATCTATGTGATATTGCAAAAAGTTAAGGATGAGGAGGTTAAAGCTCGCGCATCTCAAGAGGAATCTCTATGTTGAACTACAAAGCTTCAAGATCTAAAGCTAGTTATATAGGTAGAGTTGGGGACCTTGAGAGTTCAAGTGGAGCTTGAAGCAAAGGCTAATGCTTAACTTTCCTTGAGGATGGAGGAGGTCAATTGGTCTAATGAGAGCTTACGTGAAGAAAACAAAAAATTATTTGCCCAGCTTCATGAAGTGTGCAGAGTACATAAGGAGAGGGAAGTTAGGTGGGCTGAGGTCAAATAAGGTCTTTAGGAAGAGATTGGATAGCTTTGATTTAAGGCTGACTGTGATAGGGTTTGTCTACTGGACTTAGAGACTCGTGATGCTAATCGGAGTAGATCGAGTTACCATGGAGAAGGAGGTCTTTGATAAGATCATGAATAGCATATAGTGGGAAGACCTTTAAGATCATAAATTTATTGAGGGCATTTAGACAACTCGGTTGGAAATCTTCAAAGTACACTTAGAATATGATCTTAGTTGCCTTTCTTTTATGACAAACTTCAAGAAGGTGCCGTAGAGGAGGTAATTGAAGAGATTGATCAAGGTGATGAGGGAGTACTTGAAGATGCTCCTTAAGAGCAACTCTTTAGGGGGAGTTAGAGTAGGACCAAGGGTCAGCACCAAGACAGAAGCAGCCCAACGATACTATTCCATTACCCTCTTTAAGTTTCGGTTGTCTAAAAGATCCACCTCTACCTTCTGAGCTTCACCCCTCCGACAAGATTTCTATAGCTATGGTAGATGAGATAATTGAGGCTCTTATAATCCCTCCCCCTGAGCAATGAGAGGAAACTTTTTTACTTTTCATTTTATTATTTGCTAAGTTGGTATGTTGACTTTTAAGATGTATAATTTGATAGACCTTCACGATTTTAAATTTGAATATAATGTGCTCATGTTTTATTATCTTTTTGTTTTGTTTGCCTTGGATGATTTTCATACTTGTTGCGTGATTTATGTTCTTTATCATATTCTAATTTACATATTATGAAAATCTTGCTTATAAGTGTCTTCAAACGTATGGACCTTAAGTCTTGTTGGGGAGTTTCCTAAGAGTATCTCTAGGAAGACCTAAGAGATCGTATGCTTTAACTGTTTGATGATAGTCTAGGAGCTAGAAAGTTCATTAGGAGTTTGCTTGCTTGTTGAATTTAAAGCATAAACTTGATGTTATTAGTAGTCCATCAACCAAAGTAAGGTTAGGACCAATTTCAATCAAGAGTCTTTTTAGCCTATATAGGCTAGGACTTGATGAGTTTACTAAGTTTGTTCACTTCAGGAAGGGATAGTGAATAGAAACATAATTAGATGTACAATGTGCAAAAATTTCATTCATTATTGGAGCGGTTTAATATACAATTTTTTTTTTTAATCAAAGTAATTTTTAAGGTTGTTAGAATTCTAAGTGCAGGGGATAGCTTAACCATCTAATCGTTCTAGCCTATACACCCCATTGCCTAAGTCCTTGACAATTTTAATTGAGTCTTCTTAATTTGGAGCCAGCTTTCCTTAACCTTCCTAGGACCTAGTTACTTTTAACTTTTTACAAACTAGGTCGAAAGACCCTATGTTTGACCTTCCTGTCATAGTAGTGAGCAACTCAATGTTGATATGTAGCTACATGGATCCGAGCAATGTCATGGATTTCCTCTATAGTGTCAAGGTTAGCTTGTAGCCTTAGCTAGATGGTTGACAAGTTTGTCGAGTCTAATTTTTGAATTTCCCATTCCTAATCCGATCTATACTAGATCCTATGCTCATCTAATGTAGATCCTCGACTTGAGTTAGGAATTTCGTTTAATTTTGGAGTCGCCACCCAACTGTGGTTGGGAAAAATTGAATTAAGACTAATGGAGCGGATTAGTCTTAATTTGGACCACTAGTCGTCGTGATTTCCTCTTCTCGTTTTGTGAAAAGAGGAAAAGGGAAAACCAAAGTTTCTAAGTTCGAAGGCTAACCTATTAAAACCCTAAGATTGCCACCTAATCTCCTAAAATTTACTTCATCTAAAAATGTCTTTTATTTTATTTTTGTTGCCTTTTATTGTGTTTTTGAGTGAATTATTTTAAGAAAATGATTTTTTATTCTTTTTAAGGTTGCCCCAAATGGGTGCCTACGTACCTGCTATTCAGGATCAAACAAGCCGTAGTTCGCTTTTCTTGAAAACTTTAAGTGTGTTTGTGAATTTTAGTTGTGAAATCTCTTTTGATTTATGTTTTTACTATTTTGGGATTTTTCTAAAAAAATCTAAGCCTAAGCTTAATAATTTGATTTTTGAAAATAATTTTAAGGGAAAACATCAATTTTGGGTTTATTTGAGAAAATAATTTTTCTAAGTGATAAAACTCATTTTTTTCTATTTTTTGACTTATTTATGCTATTATAAATTTCTATTATTTTTTATGAATTAATTTTTTTATAATTTTTTATTTGTTTTTATTAATTTTTCATAATTTTTATAATTTTTATTTTATTAAAAATTTTCTCCTACATTTTTATCTACCCTATTCTAAAATCTAAAGTTTATTATTATTTTCCTAATATTTTTATTATTTTCTACATTTTTATTTTTATTATTATATCATTAAATCTTAAAAATCTAATTTCTAACATTTTTCTACTTATTGAAATATAAATAACACATAAGTAAATAAATAACAAATAAGTAAGTAAATAACAAATAATTAATTCTAAATAAATAAACCAAATAAATAAATAAATTAAAGAAAATCGGAAAATCCGACTTACCTGGATCCAGGTCGGTGCGCGGTTCGGGTCGGGTCGGGTCGATTGGATGCGGCGGTCCGGAAGTGCTCGTTGACGACGTTTCGACAACCTTCTTCAGCGGTTGAGGTGTCGAATCCTAGGTTCTTGAGGGTGAGGAATCCAACGGTGGCAGTGGTTTGCTTCAAAAATGCCTCCGGTGGTGCCCAACTCTTGCTCGGCGGTCGCGGCTTCGAAAAACTCCAGCGAACTTCGATTCTCTCTTTTCTCTCCCTTTCTCTCGCTTTTGATCTGTGCTTTAGCTTCCTCCCTTCCTCCTCTATTTATAGCCGCTCACAAACTCCTCCAGATAAGCTCAAATCCTCGATTTGGATAAATCCGAATTTTTTCGTTTTTTAGATTTGAGTTCATCCAACATATTTGATGCCGATTCGTTGTGATCTTGTGATTTATCTGGATAATTCGGTTTTAGATTGATTGAAATCCAAAAAGATTTGAAGAAATCCAGCAATTTTGGCTTCGTCGGACTTCTGCCGATTTTTCTCCGGTTGGGCTAGAGGAAGAAGATGACCACGTGCGAGGCACGTGTTTTCTCTCGGCCAATCGCATGCTGCCACGTGGCTGCTCCAGGGGAAAAGAAAGAAAAAATTTCTGAGCACACGCGGGGGGATTCAAACTCAAGACCTTCAGGCGTTTTCACATGTTCCAAACGCACACACGAGCCAGCTGAGCTGGCCTAATTTCCCGATTTTATTTATTTCGCAAATTGTATATATGCGATGCAATTTTTCCATTTTTTTGTATTTTTTGGGATTTCAAAAATTTGTAAAAATTATTCATTCCTTATTATTGCTATTTCTGAAATTAGTTTTCAAAATTGATGTGTTTTCCTATTTATTTTTTATTTATTTGAATATTTTTACTATTTTTGCCAAATTAGGAAAAATTGGAAATGGATTATTATTATTGATCCTTAGGGCAAAAATGGAGTGTTACAGCTGCCCTCTTTGTAGTAAAGTTTAGAAAACTTAACTACAAAGACAAGAAAGACGCCATTTTTGGCCTCTTGATTGAATAGATAACGCCTTGGTTTGGTTGGTTATCTGGAATTTGGTTTTGGGTAGGAAAATGCTCCAAGAGCTAATAATCCCATGAGTCTGAAATGGTCCTAACAATCTACAGTAATGTATCCTCCCAATAAGTGCTCTATGGGCTGACTAATTGGCGATAGGAAACATCTCAAGTATTGTTTAGGAGTGTAGAATAACTGATGATAGGAAGCGTCTTATTAGACTAGCAACCTTGAAGAGAAGATTATCTTAGGAAGCGCTCTTATGAGCTGGCCACCTGTCAACAGAAGCGTCTGACTAGACTAGCGACTGTTTGGAAAAATACCTCCGAAAAGTGCTCCTATGAGTTGACTAATCAGTCATCAAAAGTGCTCTTATGAGCTGATTAATTGATAGATTCAAAAAGTGCTCCTCTGAGCTAACTAATCGATGGATTCAAAAAGTGCTTCTTTAAGCTAACTAATCAAGGGATTCGAAAAGTGCTCCTCTGAGCTAACTAATCAATAGATTCGAAAAGTGCTCCTTTGAGCTAACTAATGAGGGATTCGAAAAGTGCTCCTCTGAGCTAACTAATCGAGGGATTCGAAAAGTGCTCCTTTGAGCTAACTAATCGAGGGATTCGAAAAGTTCTCCTTTGAGCTAACTAATCGATGGATTCGAAAAGTGTTCCTCTGAGCTAACTAATCGAGGGATTCGAAAAGTGCTCCTTGAGCACTAATCGATAGATTCGAAAGGTCTGAGCTACTATCGGGGTGAAAAGTGCTCATTTGAGCTAACTAATCGATGGATTCGAAAAGTGCTCCTTTAAGCTAACTAATCGATGGATTCAAAAAGTGCTCCTTTGAGCTAACTAATCGAGGGATTCGAAAAGTGCTCCTTTAAGCTAACTAATCGAGGGATTCGAAAAGTGCTCATCTGAGCTAACTAATCAATAGATTCGAAAAGTGCTCTTTTGAGCTAACTAATCGAGAAATTCGAAAAGTGCTCCATTTGAGTTAACTAATCGAGGGATTCGAAAAGTGCTCCTTTGAGCTAACTAATCGATGGATTCGAAAAGTGCTCCTTTGAGCTAACTAATCGATGGGGGTGTCTAGGAAAGTGCCTCTTCTTTAGGCTGACTGACCTATAGCGGGAAGTGTCTTTCTTAGACTCACGACCCTGGGGGAAATGTCTCAAAAAGTGCCCCTATGGGCTGACCTTGAGACAAGATATTTAGGAGAGTGCCCCATTGTGGACTGACTAACCTATAGCATAGAGAAATGTTTTCAAAAAAGTACCCTTGTGAGCTGACCTTAAAAGAGGATGTTTAGGAAAGTGCCCCTCTATGGGCTAACTAACCTATGACAGAATGTCTCAAAAAGGTGCCTGTAAACACCCCATTTTTGCCCTAGGAATGAGTAATAGTCAATAATAATCGATTTTCAATTTTTTCCATTTTTTCTAATTTAGCAAAAATAATGGAAACTATTCAAAAAAATAAAAATAAATAGGAAAACACATCAATTTTGAAAAATGATTTCAGAAATGGTAATAATAAATAATGAATAATTTTTATAAATTTTTGAAATTTCAAAAAAATACAAAAAAATGGAAAAATCGTATTGCATATATGCAATTTACGATATAAAGAAAATCGAGAAATTGGGCCAGCTCAGCTGGTTCGTGCGTGTGCTGGGAACGTGTGGGAGGCTTGGAGGTCGCGAGTTCGAATCTTCCCCCGAGCACTCGATGCAATTTTTTTCCTTTCGCCTGGAGCTGCCACGTGGCAGCGCGTGATTGGCCGAAGGAAATCACGCGTGTTGCACGTGATCGTCTTCCTCACCCGGACAGACGCGAGAAGAAGCCGAAGCAAGTCCGACGATGGTGGAATTGATCATTTTTTTTCAAATCTTCTAGATTACTGTCAAGATAAAGCAAAATCCATAGGATAAATCAAAGAAAAACAAGAGATCAACATCAAATCGCCAGGATCAAATCAAATCTAAAAACAAAGAAATTCATATTTATCCAAATCGGCCGATTTGAGCTTATCAAAGAGGGTTTCCGGACAGCCTATAAATAGAGGAGGAATGGAGGAAGCCAAGAGACGAATCGTAATTGAGAGAAAGTGAGGAAAGAGTGCAAATCAGAGAGCATTGGAGAAGGATCCAAAACCGCGAGCACCGACCGGAGCTAAACCACCACCAGGAGGCGATCTGGGAGTGAACCACCACCACCATTGGATTCAGCACCCTCGAGAAGCTAGGATTTGACACCTCACCCGCTGCAAAAGGCCGCCGGAATGCCGTGAACGAGCCTCCTCCGCTACCGTGTCCGACCAATTCGACCCAACCCAATTTCGACCCGACCGACCGACTCGCGTACCGACCCGGATCCAGGTAAGTCGGATTTTCCAGATTTTTATTATTTTATTTAATTAATTTTGTTTATTTATTTATTCCGAATTAATTAATTAATTTATTATTTGTTATTTAGTTATTTATTTATTTGTTTATGTTTTATTTTTAATAAATAGAAAAATGTAGAAATTAGATTTTTCTAGAATTTAATAATGTAGAAAAATAATAAATAAGAAAAATAATAATAAATAGATAGATAAAAAAAATAAAAAAATAATAAAATGTAGAAAAATAATAAAAAATATTAGGAAAAATAACAATAAAATTTTAGATTTCAAAATAGGATAGATATTAACTTAAGATAAAATTTTTCACAAAAATCATAAAAATCATAAAAACCATAAAAAAATCATAAAAAATCAAGAAAATCACAAAAATAAAAAATCATAAAAATCAAAAAATTCAAAATTAAAAGAATCATAAAAAATGAGTTTTAGCACTTAGAAAAATCTTTTTCTTCAAATAAATCCAAAATTGATGTTTTCCCTAAAAATCATTTTCAAAATCAGATTAAAGCTTAGGTTTAGAATTTTTTAGAAAAAAAAAATCCAAAAAATGGTAAGAACATAAAGCAAAAGAGATTTCAAAATTAAAATTCACAAACAAACTTAAAGTTTTCAGAAAAGCAAACTACGACTTGTTTGATCCTGAATAGCAGGTACGTAGGCACCCATTCGGGTCAACCCATAAAAATGAATGAAAAATCATTTTCTTGAAATAATTCAAAAACATAATAAAAAGTAACAGAAACAATGAAACACATTTCTAAAGAGGAACAATTTTAGGAGATTAGGTGGTAACCGTAAAGGTTTTAATAGGTTAGCCTCCGGACTTAGAAATTCTGGTTTTCCCTTTTCCTCTTTTCACAAAAAACGAAAAGAGGAAATAATGTCGACTAGTGGTCCAAATTAAGACTAATCAGCTCCTTTTAGTCTTAATTCAATATTTCCCAACAACAGTTGGGTGGCGACTCCAAAAATCAAACGAAATTCCTAACTCAAGTCGAGGATCTACATTAGATGAGCATAGGGTCTAGTCTAGATCGGATTAGGAATGGGAATTCAAAAATTAGACTCGACAGTGCCCTTATGGGCTGACCCTAAGAGAGGATGTTTAGGGAAGTGCCCCATTGTGGGCTGACTAACCTATGGCAGGAATAAATGTCTTGAAAGTGCTTTATAGACTGACTTTAGGAGGAGATCTAGGAAAGTGCCCCTCTTTGGGCTGACTAACCTATTAAAGGGAATGTTTAGACAAGTGCCCCACTATGGGCTGACTCATCTTATGCTTTTGACAATATTTCTACTAATTGAGCTAAATGATTGGATGCTTTTCATGATATGATGATAGTTATTCATTTTAATATGCTTGCCAATTTATCGTGGATAGCAACCAAACGACCGAACCTTCGTGCTGGTTTTCTTCTGCTTCACTTCTTCTTATTTCGACACAGGGTTGAAGATATCGATGTCCTTCCTTTTTTTGTGCACATGGCTCTTTTGACGGTAGTGTTATCCTACTAATGCACTAGGTTTTAATGCTCAAAAGTAAATAGAATTATGTCACAAAATTTATTAAGATTCATTATCATTTTAGTGTTTATCTTTCATTGGTGAAGTGATGGGTAATGTGTTTAGGAATATTTGTCGTGATGAGAATTGTTGGGATTATTGACCATTCAGAGATATTAACTTTGCTTGTAAAAAAATAAAAACTATACTCAACGAAATTTGTATCGAATATTGGCTTTCATAAACATTGGCAAAATTTCAATTCCCTTGCCTAAGGATAGTACATCTTTACAGCATCTGTGTTAATGGGGTCTCTCAATTCCAGACCATCCATTTGAGTCAGTATCAAAGCACCTCCTGATAGAACCTTTTTCACCACATAGGGGCCTTCATAGTTTGGGGTGAATTTCTCTCTAGAGTCTTGGGCATTCGGGAGAACCTTTCTTAGCACCAGATCCCCTTCTTTGAAGTATCGGGGCCTCATTTTCTTGTTAAATGCTCGGGCCATCCTTTGTTGGTAACACTTGCCATGACATAGTGCGGTAAGTCTTTTTTCATCAATCAGATTCAGCTGATCAAGCCTCTTCTTTACCCAGTCTGATTCAGTTAGCTAAGTTTTTAATAGAATTCTGAATGATGGTATTTCGACTTCTATTGGTAGCACCGCTTCAGTACCATACACCAATGAATATGGGGTAGCTCCAGTGGATGTTCTTATTGAAGTCCTATAAGCCATGAGAGCAAACAGTAACATTTCTGGCCAATCTTTGTAAGTAGTTGTCATTTTTTCGATGATCCTTTTGATATTCTTATTAGCTGCTTCTACTGCCCCGTTCATCTGAGGTCGGTAGGGAGTTGAATTTCTATGGTTTATGTGGAATTGTTGACATAAACCTGTCATCGTCTTGTTATTAAGATTGGTACCGTTGTCGGTGATGATGGACTCAGGAACTCCATATCGGGCTATTATGTCTCTTTTCAAGAAGCGGACTATTACCCCTTTTGTGACATTGGCATATGACGAAGCTTCTACCCATTTGGTGAAGTAATCGATTGCTACCAGTATAAACCTGTGGCCATTGGATGCTATCGGGGTGATTGGGCCAATTATGTCGATTCCCCACATGGAGAAAGGCCATGGTGCTGACAATAAGTGCAACTCGTTGGGCGGAGCATTCATCCGATTCGTGTATACCTGACACAGATGATAGTGCTTGACATATTTTATGCAATCCGATTCCATGGTTAGCCAATAGTATCCCAACTTCATGATTTTTCGGGCCAACATGTAGCCATTCATATGAGGTCTACATACTCCTTCATGTACCTCTTTCATCAGCTCACATGCTTCATTTTTGTCCACACATCTTAACAAGGTGGTATCAGACGATCTTTTGTAGAGTATAGACCCACTTAATAAGAAATGGCTTGCTAACCTTCTGAGTGTTTTCTGGTCATTCTTGCTAGCCATTTCAGGGTATTTGCTTTCTTGGAGAAAGGTCTTGATGTCGTGATACCATGGCTTGTCGTCTTGTACTTTTTCAATCGTTAAACAGTAGGCGGGCCAATTTTCGATGTCTATTTTCATCGGTTGGACTTTGGCTCCCCCTGTTATCTGGATCATAGACGCTAGTGTAGCTAGTGCATCTGCAAACTGATTCTGGGTTCTCGGGATATATGTGAAAGTGATTGCTTTAAATTCTTCGATCAGCTCTGTTAAATGTTGATGATACGGTACCAATTTGGGGTCTTTAGTCTTGTATTCCCCTCTTGTCTGTAGTATGATGAGCGATGAATCTCCATATACTTCTAATTCGCGGATTTCCATTTGGCAGGCCATTTTGAGGCCAAGAATGCATGCCTCATATTCCGTGATATTATTGGTATATGGAAATGTGAGTCTTGTCGCTGCAGGGAATTGTGTGCCGTCTGGGGATATCAATACTGCTCCGATCTCGCAACCGAATACGTTGGCAGCTCCGTCGAAAAAAAGTTTCCACTTTGGGTTCTACTCTATCTCAAAGTTTTCTACTGGTATATCTTCCACTGTTAATATATTTTCGTCTGGGAATTGGGCTTATATTTCTTGGGAATCTGTCTCGACAGGGTGTTCTGCCAATTGGTCAGCTAAGGCTTGCCCTTTCATAGAGTTCTGATTTATGTATGTGATGTCAAACTGGATAGGAGCATTTGCCATTTAGAGATTCTCCCTATCAAGGCTGGTTTCTCTGCCAAGTATTTCAAGGGATCATGTCTTGTCAGTAGCTTAATATGATAGTAAAGGGTGTATTGCCTTAACCGATGCATGACCCAAATTAGAGCACAACAAGTCTTTTCCACCTCTGAGTAACTCTGTTCCCTTTCTGTGAATTTCTTGCTCAAGTAATATATGGAACGCTCTCTTCCCTCTTCATCTTTCTGCTCCAGCACACAACCCATGGATTCAGGGAGTATAGTGAGGTATAAGAATAAGTGCTTCCCCTGCTTCGGGACTATCAAGACTGGAGGTTTTATAAGGTAGTCTTTGATCGTCCTGAATGCTTCTTCGCTTTTGTCGTCCCATTCTATGGTGGCATTCTTTTTCAACAGACGGAATAGTGGCCGGCACTTATCGGTGAGCTGTGAGATAAAACGAGCTATATAATTTAACCTTCCCAGCAAGCTTCTTACTTCTTTAATGGAGCGTGGGGAAAGTAACTCTAGTATAGACTTTACCTTGTCAGGATCAATTTTAATGCCGTCTCGGCTTATGATAAACCCTAACAATTTCCCCATTGTGACCCCGAAAGTGCATTTCTCTGGGTTTAACTTGAACTGGAATTTTCTCAGTCGTTTAAATAATTTCCTCAGGATATCTATATGGCTTTCTCCTTCTTTAGATTTGGCTATCATGTCGTCGACGTATACTTCAACCTCTCGATGCATCATGTCATGAAGTATCGCGACCATGGCTCTCTGATACGTTGCCCCGGTGTTTTTCAAACCGAAGGGCATGACTTTGTAATAGAAAGTTCCCCACGTTGTGATAAAAGTCATTTTGGTCTTATCTTCTTCAGCCATTTTTATTTGATTATATCCTGAGAAACCGTCCATGAATGAGAAAAGATGGTTTCCCACAGTGTTGTCCACTAAAACATCAATGTGAGGTAGGGGGAAGTTATCCTTTGGCGTAGCTTGGTTTAAGTCCCGGAAGTTTACGCATACGCGTACTTTTCCATTCTTTTTCATAACAGAGACTATATTTGCCACCCATTCTGGGTAATCGGATACTTCGATGAACCCTACTTCTAGCAGTTTCTTGACTTCTTCCTTAATCTTCAGTAAGATGTCAGGCCTAAATCTTCTCAGTTTTTGTTTTTTAGGTTTGACATCTTCCCTTGTGGGAAGCCTATGAACCACTATTGATTGGTCTAGTCCTGGCATGTCGCCATATGACCAGGCGAACACATCTGCATATTCTGTTAATAGCTCGGTTATCTCACATTTTTGCTTGGCACTCAAACTGGTCCCGATTTTGAGGTTTTTAAGTTTTTCCATGCTTCCTAGATTTACTGTCTCCACCGGCTCGTCAATTGAAATTCCTCTTTGTTCATGTTTTTGGCAATTTTCTTGTATTATTTCGTTGTCAAGGATATCGCCTTCAACAACTGACCTAGCAGCGTTGGAAACGATATCAGAGTTTTTATTTTCTACCTACGCGAAATATCCCTGATGTTCGATGGTAGGAGATCTGGGTAAAGTAAAATAAAAGCATATATATAAGCAAAACAGACTGTAATTGAATTAATAAAGAGTCTCAATAAAATTTTGTTCAATAATCATTCTCTATCTTTGAGCTGAACTAGAGCTATTAATAGGATAACAAAACCAATTATTCAGAGCTGGATGCTGATTGGACGTGCAGGGGGTTGGGCTCCCATTGCTGACGTCACCTTTGCTTATCCGAGGCTCTTGAATGATATTTGCTTTTCAGAAAGATTGTTGGAGGGGTGGAATGCACATTAGGGTGTTGCTTGGCTTTTCCTTCATTCTGCCTTTGACACCTCTTGCTTGTGCTTCTTCCCTAGCTGTAGGAACGTTGTTGGTCCCAATTAGATTAATCAAGAGGGGGGTGAATTGATTAATTATTTAAAATTTCACTTTTTCGCAAATCAACTAAAACTCTTGACTAATAAAATCACGTGAATAACAATAATGAAGAACAATAATGTGCAGTAAATAAAAGTAGAGAAGAGTAGAATGCTCAGATATTTATAGAGGTTCTGCCTCGAGCGTCAGTCCTCTCTTCCAGCTCCACGCTGGGGTCTCGGTTGTCTATACTGGTTGTGTTTCACTATATCAACAAATCGAAGATATACAACACAAGCCTCTTTAAGGAAAAGTCTCACTGTTGAGTCTTTCTAGCTTCTTCACTAAGCTAATCACTCAACTACAGTGATGAAACAACAAACAATTCCCTTTCTACGAAAGGAATCTCAACAACAACAACGATGAGGAATAACAAATTTCCTCTAGATCACATATATATGTAAAGATATTTGCTTGAAGATGTATGAGTCTTTTCTTCTCGTGTGTAATTTTTTCTTTCAACCACGTTCCTTTTTCCTGTTTTTTTAAACGTTCTTCACTTCTCTTTTCATTTGAATTAAACACTTTATATATGGAGAAAACATAACGGCTACTTTCCACGTGATAATCTTGAATTTATTTTTGAATTTTCAATTAAAAAATAAGTTGGATCTGTTGAGGAAGATCTGCATTCGTGATATTCTTGTTGAGGATAAGCTTGGATAATTAGTTTGACCGAGATCTTCTTTGGATATATCTCTTGGATCAAGTTTGTTGAAGATATCCCTCACATTGTGGAACCATATCTTAATATAACAACCATATCTCTTATCCTTATCTTTGTAACTGCTGGATCTCCCAAAATATAGTACAAATATCCAATTTTAAATCTGGATAAAACTTGTAAATCCTATATGATCTCACTTTATCATAAAATGAAATCTTCGAATAAAATCTTGTGAAACTTTATGTAAATTAAAAAAACCGTGATATAAAATCCAACTTTAGTAAAACACATCAAGTATATTACCCAAAAATACTTGACACGTGGAGCTAGGCCTTGAAATTTATTAAAACTATCGATATAAAATTTAGAATGTAATCTGGAAAAATTCGTAACAGACATGAAAGGTTTTGAAAGTGCTGCTGAAGCAAACCTGTTAACTGTCCTGAAGGTTCTGAAAGTGCTTCTGAAACAAACCTGTCAACTGTTCTCCTGTTATGAAGGTTCTGAAAGTGCTTTTGAAAGGTTACCACGATAACTACGGATACACTACACAACTTCTGAAACACCTTCTGTCAGAACAAAAATAGTCTTTATAACACTTTTGAAGGTTCTGAACAAGCTTCTGTCTCCTTGTTCAACTTTAGAAAATTACGTGCTATCTTAAACATTCATTACACTCATTCCTCTTTTGTTAACATCAAAACTAAATTAGAGAACTTAACATTCTCCCCTTAACATCAACATTCTCCCCCTTTTTGATGATAACAAAACACCATTAGATAATCAAAATATACACAACTTTCATGTTTAAGCATATATTCCTATAACACATTGATCATAAGCACTCATAAGCAATATAGAATCATTATAAGCAGCAAACAAAGCAGCAAGCAGTATATATAGAATAGATATAATAGAATCATTCTTCTCCTAACATCAACATTTACCATTCTCCCCCTTTTTGTTAATAGCAAAAGGGTATCTCCCCCTTAATTGATGCATAAAAGATAACAAAAGTCTTTTACAAGTTGATTCGAAAACAAAATTTAAAAGAACTAAGATTTTCTAGATCTTGTGACTCGAGAGGTAGAGGGAGTGGTGGAATGTTTGGTTGACGAAGGTTTCTCTGGTGAAGTATCCAAGTCAATGATATGAGCGCCAAAGCGAACATAATCTGGAAATTTGTTGGATAAGAAGAGCTTGATTTCACCATGAAGACTTGTGATAGATTGGGAGGTTTTATCCGTCTTGGAGTCCAAAGTCTTGAAGGAGTTAGTAACTGAATCTCCAATCTTCCTCACTTGTGAGACAAATTTATCAAACGCAATCACATTATTAGATAAATCTTGTTTGACTCTCGCACTAAATTCATCATAGAGAATTCTATAGTGATGGAGATCGGTAAGCATTTTCTCAGAATTCTTCTTGATATCAGAAAGAATATCAGAAGTTTGTTTAACTTGTAACTCTATTGATTCAAGTCTCCTCAGATCAGATCGTTGTAGAACTTCATCTGTCATAGCTGTCTTAACTAAATCCGATAGTTCATGTTTCAAACTTTCTCAAACAACACTCTTTATTTGTTCCAGATCAACATTGGATATAACTTCTTTTGTTCCACTCTTCCCAGCCTCATCAGCATATGATTTCTTCCCATGATCTGTTTTAACCTCTATTCTAGGTTCTGAACTAGGTTTTGAACCTCCTTCTTGAACAGATATTCCAAAAGGAACTATTCTTTTCATATGCTTTTGATGGACAAAATGTGCACCATCATTCGCATACCACAAACAATCCTTAACAAAGATGGACATATGATGAAAAACTTCTTTACCTATCCTCTTTAATTTAATAGGTTTAGATGAACTGGTAGGCAAAACTATACCTTTAAACACAAACAATCGCATCAGTATATTCCCAAACACTAAACTTTCTTTATTCCTCCAAATTTGATCAATGACTCTAGAAGCCATGTCCACATTCCTTTTGTTAATCATTGCATAGATAATTTGAGCATGTTCAATGGACATTGAAGTAGAACTGCCCTTTCTTGGACATAGACACTCAACAATTATCTTATGAATGATTCGAGGAAACAACTCGAAATCAATGACCATTGCTTCTTTTCCATAATCCATTTGCAATCCTCCATTTATAGCAGCAAATAGATCATTCCTAGGCATGTTCGTGATTTCTACATCATCATTTACATCATGTAGATGTAGACATTTAACCACATCTTCCCTAGAAATTAAAATGTCTTGATCACATACTCTGGAAATTAAGACATTCCCTTCCGCAAGACTTAAATTTCCATAAAATTCTTTGACACATTCCCCATAAACTAGAACTTGAGTAGAGCAAAGTTCCATGCATCCTATGGGTTCTAACAGTTCATTCCAGTAGAATCCATTACTAGTAAAGAAATTAAAATCCACAAAGCTACAAGAACACACCTCATTTTTCTTCTTTCGAAGAGATTTTGAATTCGAGGGTTTAAGAGTTAGTACATTCTCTTGTTTTCTTTGCTTCTAGATGCTTTCTTGAGCGGAGAGATTTCTTGAATAGCTTTTCCTTTTCCTTGTGAAGACGATGCAACTCGTTTTCTTTTGGTAATCTTCTTAGAACCTATGATAGATTCGGAATCAGGGGAACTCAGATTCTCTCCTATAGAAGGTTCTTGATATTTTTCCGAAGAGTTTGAAGATTCATCATGAATCACTAAAGGCTTGTTTGATGATTTTGTTTTGAATGATTTTTGTTTAAGGCGTTCTGATGTTTTAGGCGCCATTGGAGTTGCAAAGAGAGAGAAGGAAAATAGAGAGAGAGAAAGAGAATAGATTTCGAAGGAAGAGAATTAGAGAAGGAAGAAAACAAATGAAAAGGAAAAAATATTTTAAATGAATAAAAATTTTCAATATTTTCGGGGGAAAAAAAATCAAAAGGGGTTACAAATTCCTAATTCATTTCTAATAAATTCAAATTTTACCTTTTCAAGAGGTTTAGTAAAAATATCTGCAAATTGATTATCGGTTGACACAAATTCAACATTTATATCTCCATTATGCACATGATCTCTAATAAAATGATGTCTAATTTCTATATGTTTTGACCTAGAATGATGTACTGGATTCTTTGTCAAATTTATTGCACTCGTGTTGTCACATTTAATTAGTACAGTTTTAAAATTTATTCCATAATCATTCAATTGTTATTTTATCCATAAAACTTGTGCACAGCAATTTCCAATAGAAACATATTCAGCTTCATTGTGGATAAAGCAACAGAATTTTTTTTTTAGAAGACCAAGAAATTAATTTATCACCTAGGAATTGACAAGTACCAGATGTGCTTTTTCTATCAATTTTACATCCAGCATAATCTGCATCAGAATATCCTATTAGATCAAAATTCTGATTTTTAGGATACCATATGCCTAAATTAGAAGTATTAACTAGGTATTTGAAAATTCTCTTTATCGCTGATAAATGAATTTCTATTGGTGCAGCTTGAAATCTAGCACACAAACACACACTGAACAAAATATCCGGTCTAGATGCAGTCAAATACAATAAAGAACCTATAAGACTCCTATAAATTTTTTCACTTACCTTCTTTCCATTTAAGTTAGAGTCTAACCTTGATGAAGTACTCATAGGTGTTGTAACCTTTTTGCATCCATCATATCTAAATTTCTTCAATATTTGTTTTGTGTATTTTTCTTGATGAATAAAAATTCCTTCCTTTGTTTGTTTTATTTGAAGCCCCAAAAAGAATGTTAACTCTCCTATCATTGACATTTCAAATTCTGCCTGCATGGTCTCAGCAAATTCTTGACACAAAAATTCTTTAGTAGATCCAAAGATAATATCATCCACATATATTTGTACAACTAAGATATCATTATCAAAAGATTTTAAGAATAAAGTAGTATCCACTTTCCCTCTATGAAAACCTTTAGAGATCAAAAACACACTCAATCTTTCATACCAAGCTCTTGGAGCTTGTTTCAAACCATATAGTGCTTTATTTAATTTAAAAACATAATCTGATTTGAAAGGATCTTCAAAACCAGGTGGTTGTTCCACATAAACTTCTTCCTTTATGTCGAGTCTAATGTTTGAATTCCCATTCCTAATCCGATCTAGACTAGACCCTATGCTCATCTAATGTAGATCCTCGACTTGAGTTAGGAATTTCGTTTGATTTTTGGAGTCGCCACCCAACTTTTGTTGGGAAAATTGAATTAAGACTAAAGGAGCGGATTAGTCTTAATTTGGACCATTAGTCGTCGTGATTTCCTCTTCTCGTTTTTGTGAAAAGAGGAAAAGGGAAAACCAGAGTTTCTAAGTCCGGAGGCTAACCTATTAAAACCTTTACGGTTACCACCTAATCTCCTGAAATTGTTCCTCTTTAGAAATGTGTTTTTATTGTGTTTCTGTTACTTTATGTTTTTGAATTATTTTAAGAAAATGATTTTTTATTTCATTTTATGGGTTGACCCGGATGGGTACCTATGTACCTGCTACTCAGGATCAAACAAGCCGTAGTTCGCTTTTCTGAAAACCTTAAGTTGGTTTGGTGAATTTTAATTTATGAAACCTCTTTTAGTTTATGTTCTTACCATTTTTGGGATTTTTTTTTTTTCAAAAAACTTCTGAGCCTAAGCTTTGATTTTATTTTGAAAATGATTTTAGGGAAAAACATCAATTTTGGATTTATTTGAAGAAAAGGATTTTTCTAAGTGCTAAAACTCATTTTTATGATTCTTTTATATTTTTTGAATTTTTTTATGATTTTTTTGTTATTTTTGTGATTTCTGAGAATTTTGTGGATTTTTGTGATTTTTGGGAATTTTTGTTAATTTTCGTGATTTTTGGGAATTTTTGTGATTTTTATCTATCCTATTTTGACATCTAAAATTTTATTATTATTTTCCTAATGTTTTTTATTATTTTTTATATTTTATTATTTTATTATTTTATTATTTATCTATTTATTATTTTATTATTATTTTTCTACATTATTAAATTCTAGAAAAATCTAATTTCTACATTTTCCTATTTATTAAAAATAAAACATAAATAAATAAATAAATAAATAAATAACTAAATAACAAATAATAAAAAATTAATTAAATAAAAAAAATCCGGAAAATCCGACTTATTTGGATTCTGGTCGGTGCGCGGGTCGGGTTGGTCGGGTCGGATCGATCGGACACGGCGGTTGGGAAGGCTCGTTCACGGCGTTCCGGTGGCCTTTTGCAGCGGGTGAGGTGTCAAATCCTAGCTTCTCGAGGTTGCTGAATCCAATGGTGGCGGTGGTTTGCTCCAGACCGCCTCCTGGTGGTGGTTCAACTCCGGCTGGTGCTTCGCGGTTTTGGGTCTCCTCCGATGCTCTCCGATTTGCACTCTTTCCCTCACTTTCTCTCGATTGTGATATGTGTTTTGGCTTCCTGACCTCCTCCTCTATTTATAGGCATTCGGAAACCCTCTTGATAAGCTTGAATCAACCGATTTGGATAAACCCATATTTTTCCGTTTTTTAGATTTGACTCTATCCAACCTATTTGATGCCGATTTGTTGTAATCTTGTGATTTATCTGGATAATTCGGTTTTAGATTTATTGAAATCTAAAAAGATTCGAAGAAATCCAACAATTTGAACCTTATCGGACTTCTGCCGGATTTTTCTCCGGTTGGGCTTAAGGAAGAAGACGACCACGTGCGAGGCGCGTGTTTCTTCTTGGCCAATCACATGCTGCCACGTGGCAGCTCCAGGGAAAAGAAAGAAAAAATTTTGCCGAACGCACGCGGGGGGGATTCGAACTGCGACCTCTGGCTTCCACACGTTCCCAGGCGCACGCACGAACCAGCTGAGCTGGCCCAATTTCCCGATTTTCTTTGTATTGCAAATGCATATATGTAATGCGGTGTTTCCATTTTTTTGGATTTTTTTGAAATTTCTAAAATTTGTAAAAATTATTTATCCCTTATTATTACTATTTCTGAAATCATTTTTCAAAATTGATGTGTTTTCCTATTTATTTTTATTTTTGAATATTTTTACTATTTATGCTAAATTAAGGAAAATTGGGAAAAATTAAAAATTGATTATTTTGAGAATTATCGATTCCTAGGGCAAAAGTGGGGTGTTTACAGCTGCCCTCTTTGTGGTAAAGTTTGAAAAACTTAACTACAAAGACAAACAAAAGACACCATTTTTGGCCTCTTGAATGGATTTTGGTAGGAAAATGCTCCAAGAGCTAATAATCCTACGATTGAAGATTTCCTAACAATTCAAGGTAATGTTCCTTCCCAAAAAGTGCTTTATGGGCTGACTAATTGGCGATGGGACATGTCTCCATCATTGTGTAGGAATGTATGAGAAATGATGATAGGAAGCGTCTTATCAGACTTTCAACCTTGAAAAGAAAATTTACTCAGGAAGCACCCTTATGAGCTGGCTACCTGTCAACAGAAGCGTCTTGTTAGACTAGCAACTGTTTGGAGGAATATTTCCGAAAAGTGCCCCGAGAGCTGACTAATCGGTATGGTTTAGGAAAGTGCCCCTCATGGGCTGACTAACCTTGAGTGGAATGCCTCAGGATGTGCCCCCTATGAGCTAACCTTGAGGTAGATTTTTAGGAAAGTGCTCCCTATGGGCTAACTAACCTTTGATGGGATTGTCTCAAAAAGTGCCCCCTATGGGCTAACAATGAGAACAGATTTTTAGGAAAGTGCCGCCTATGGGCTGACTAACCTAGAATTAAACTTATCTAAAAAAGTGCCCCCTATGGGCTAACCATGAGAACAAGGTTTTTAGGAAAGTGCCCCCTATGGGCTGACTAACCTGGAATTGAACTTTACCTCAAAAAGTGCCCCTATGGGCTGACCATGAGGACAAAGTTTTAGGAAAGTGCCCCCTATGGGTTGACTAACCTGGATTGGACTTGTCTCAAAAAGTGCCCCCTATGGGCTGACCATGAGAACAAAGTTTTAGGAAAGTGCCCCCTATGGGCTGACTAACCTGGAGTTGAATTTGTCTCAAAAAGTGCCCCCTTATGGGCTGACCATGAGAACAAGGTTTTTAGGAAAGTGCCCCCTATGGGCTAACTAACCTGGAATTGAATTGTCTCAAAAAGTGCCCCCCTATGGGCTGACCATGAGAACAGATTTTTAGGAAAGTGCCCCCTATGGGCTGACTAACCTGGAATTGAATTTGTCTCAAAAAGTGCCCCCTATGGGCTGACCATGAGAACAAAGTTTTAGGAAAGTGCCCCCTATGGGCTGACTAACCTAATATAAAAAATGATATCTAGGAAGGCGTCTTTATAGACCGACCTTGGAAGAGATCTAGGGAAGTGCCCCTTTTTTTTTTGGGCTAACTACCCTATGATGAAAATGATGGCTCAAAAGGTGCCCCATGTGAGCTAACCTTGAGAGATCTAGGGAAGTGCCCCTTTTTGGGTTGACCACCCTATCAAAGGGCATGTTCAGACAAGTGCCCCACTATGGGCTAACTCATCTTATGCTTCTGAATATACTTTCTACAGCCTGAACTAAATGATGTGATGATATGATGATAGTTATTTATTTTAATATGCTTGCCAGTTTATCGTGGATAGCAACCAAACAAACAAACCTTCGGGCTGGTTTGCTTCTGCTTCATTTCTTCTTATCTTGACACAGGGTCAACAATTTTGATGTGCTCCCTTTCTTTATACACAACGCTCTTTTGACGGTAATGTTATCATAATAACGCGCTCAGTTTTAATGCTAAAAAATAGATAGGATTATATCACAAACCATATTAAGATTCATTATCATTTTAGTGTTTATTTTTCATTAGTGAAATGGTGGGTAATGTGTTTAAGGACATTTGTTATGGTGCGAATTGATTTGGATTATTGACCATTCAGGGATATTAACTTTTCTTGTAAAAAAATAAAAACTCGACTCAACGAAATTTGTATCGAACATTGGCTTTCATAAACATTGGCAAAATTTCAATTCCCTTGCCTAAGGATAGTACATCTTTACAGCATCTGTGTTAATGGGGTCTCTCAATTCTGGACCATCCATTTGAATCAATATCAGAGCACCTCCTGACAGAACCTTTTTTACCACATATGGACCCTCATAGTTTGGGGTGAATTTTCCTCTGGAGTCCTGCGCGTTCGGGAGAACCTTCCTTAACACCAGATCCCCCTCTTTAAAGTACCGAGGTCTCATCTTCTTGTTAAATGCTCGGGCCATTCTTTGTTGGTAACACTGGCTATGACATAATGCGGTAAGTCTTCTTTCATCAATCAGATTCAGCTGATCAAGCCTCTTCTTTACCCAGTCTGATTCGGTTAATTGAGTTTTTGATAAGATTCTGAATGATGGTATCTCAACTTCAACCGGTAGCACTGCTTCAGTACCATATACCAATGAATATGGGCTAGCTCCTGTAGATGTTCTTATTGAAGTCCTGTAAGCCATGAGAGCAAATGGTAACATTTCATGCCAATCTTTGTAAGTTGTTGTCATTTTCTCGATGATCTTCTTGATATTTTTGTTAGCTGCTTCTACTGCCCCGTTCATTTGAGGTCGGTAGGGAGTTGAATTTCTGTGGTTTATGTGGAATTGTTGACATAAACCTGTCATCGATTTGTTGTTAAGATTGGTACCGTTGTCGGTGATGATGGACTCCGTATCGGGCTATTATGTCCCTTTTTAAGAAGCGGACTATTACCCCTTTTGTGACATTGGCGTATGATGAAGCTTCTACCCACTTGGTGAAGTAATCGATCGCTACCAGTATAAATCTGTGGCCGTTGGATGCTGTTGGAGTGATAGGGCTAATTATGTCGATTTCCCACATGGAGAATGGCCATGGTGCTGATAACAAATGTAGCTCGTTGGGCGGAGCATTGATCCGCTTCGCATAGACTTGACACAAATGACAGTGTTTGACATATTTTATGCAATCTGATTCCATAGTCAACCAATAATATCATAACCTCATGATTTTTCGGGCCAACATGTAGCCATTCATATGAGGTCCACATACTCCTTCATGTACTTTTTTCATCAGTTCGCATGCTTCATCTTTGTCCACACATCTCAACAGGGTGGTATCAGATGATCTCTTTTAAAGTATGGACCCACTTAATAGGAAATGGCTTGCTAACCTTTTGAGTGTTCTTTGGTCATTCTTGTTAGCCATTTCGGGGTATTTACCTTCTTGGAGAAAGGTCTTGATATCATGATACCAGGGTTTCTTATCTTGTATCTTTTCAATTGTTAAACAGTAGGCGGGTCGACTTTCGATGTCTATTTTCATCGGTTGAACTTCGGCTCCTCCTGTTATCTGGATCATAGATGCTAGTGTGGCTAGGGTATCTGCGAATTGATTCTGAGTTCTCGGGATGTATGTGAAAGTGATTGCCTTGAATTCTTCAACTAGCTCTGTCAAGTGTTGATGGTACGGTACCAGTTTGGGGTCTTTAGTCTTGTATTCCCCTCTTGTCTATAGTATGATGAGCGACGAATCCCCATATACTTCTAATTCGCGGATTCCCATTTGACAGGCCATTTTGAGGCCAAGAATACATGCTTTATATTCTGCAATATTATTGGTATAGGGAAATGTAAGTCTCGTCGCTGCAGGGATTGCGTGCCGTCCGGGGATATCAATACCGCCCCAACCCCACAACCGAATACATTAGCGGCTCCATCGAAAAACAATTTCCATTTCGGGTTCTGCTCTGTCCCAAAGTCTTCTACCGGCCTATCTTCCACTGATAATATATTCTCATCCGGAAATTGGGCCTGTAGTTCTTGGGAATCTGTCTCAACAGGGTGTTCCGCCAACTGGTCGGTTAAGGCTTGCCCTTTCATCGAGTTCTGATTTACGTATGTGATGTCAAACTCGGATAAGAGCATTTGCCACTTAGAGATTCTCCCTATCAAGGCTGGTTTCTCTGCCAAGTATTTTAAGGGATCATGTCTTGTTAGCAGTTCAATATGGTAATAAAGGGTGTATTGCCTTAGTCGATGCATGACCCAGATTAAAGCACAACACGTCTTCTCCACCTCTGAGTACCTCTGTTCCCCATCTGTGAACTTCTTGCTCAGATCATATATGGAACGCTCTCTTCCCTCGTCATCTTTCTGCCCCAACACACATCCCATGGATTCAGGGAGTATAGTGAGGTATAAGAATAAGGGCTTTCCTTGTTTCGGGACTATCAAGACCGGAGGTTTTGTAAGATAGTCTTTGATTGTTTTGAATGCCTCTTCGCATTCGTCGTCCCATTCTATTGTGGTGTTCTTCTTCAACAGACGGAATAATGGCCGGCATTTGTCAATGAGCTGTGAGATAAAACGAGCTATGTAATTTAATCTTCCCAGTAAGCTTCTTACTTCTTTAACGGAGCGTGGGGAAGGTAATTCTAATATGGACCTTACCTTGTCAGGGTCGACTTTAATGCCTTTCTGGCTTATGACAAACCCTAACAATTTCCCCGTTGTGACCCCGAAAGTACATTTTTCTTGGTTTAACTTAAGCTGGAACTTTCTCAATCGTTTGAACAATTTCCTCAGGATACCTATATGGCTTTCTCCTTCTTTGGATTTGGCTATCATGTCGTCGACATATACTTCAACCTCTCGATGCATCATATCGTGAAGTATAGCGACCATGGCTCTCTGATACGTTACCCCGGCGTTTTTCATACCGAAGGGCATGACTTTGTAACAGAAAGTCCCCCATGTTGTGATGAAGGTCGTTTTGGTTTTATCTTCCTCAGCCATTTTTATTTGATTATATCCTGAGAAACCGTCCATGAATGAGAAGAGATGGTTTCCCGCAGTATTGTCTACTAGAACATCAATGTGAGGTAGGGGGAAGTTATCCTTTGGCGTGGCTTGGTTTAAGTCCCGAAAGTCTACGCATACGCGTACTTTTCCATTCTTTTTCATGACAGGGACTACATTTGCTACCCACTCTGGGTAGTCGGATACTTCAATGAACCCTACTTCTAGCAGTTTCTTGACTTCTTCTTTGATTTTCAGTAAGATGTCAGGCCTAAATCTTCTCAGTTTTTGCTTTTTAGGTTTGACATCTTCCTTTGTGGGAAGCCTGTGAACTACTATTGACTGGTCTAGCCTTAGCATGTCACCATATGACCAGGCAAACACATTTGCATATTCCATTAATAGCTCGGTTATCTCACATTTTTGCTCGGCACTCAAACTGGTCCCGATTTTGAGGTTCTTAGGGTTTTCCATGCTTCCTAGATTTACTGTCTCCATAGGCTCGTCGATCGAGATTCCGCTTTGTTCATGTTTTAGCCAAATTTCTTGTATTATTTCGTGGTCTAAGATATCGCCTTCAACAACTGACCCAACAGCGTTGGAAACGATATCAACGTTCTTACTTTCTACCTGCGCGAAATATCCCTGATGTTCGATGGTAGGAGATCTGAGTAAAATGAAAGCATATATATATAAGAAGGAAAAAAACAAACTATAATTGAACTTGATAAAGAGTCTCAATAAAATTTGTTTAATAATCTTTCTCTACTCTTGAGCTAACCTAGCGCTACTGATAGTATAACAAAACCAATTGTTGAGAGCCAGATGTTGGTTAGACGTGCGGGGAGTTGATTTCCCCTTGCTGTCGTCCTCTTCATTTATCCGAGGCTCTTGAATGACGTTTGCCTTTCGGAAAGATTGTTGGAGAGGTGGGATGCACATCTAGGGTGTCGGTCAGTTTCTCCCTTATTCTGCCTTTGGCCCCTTTTGTTTGCGCTTCTTCTGCAGCCGTAGGAATGTACCCTAGTCCAAACGTCCCATGCTGCCCCTCTTTAAACTGACGGCCCTCCTTGCTGGTCACCATGTTTACTTCATTGAAAATCTGCAACCCGAGGTCTTCTGAACCTTCTTCCCCAATATAAGGTATGGTAGTCTCTTTGTATATGGCGTAATCCTGCTCGCCAGTACAGTGACTATCTGCCCGTTTGTGATGAATTTGACCCTTTGGATGGAGACTAAGGGGATGGCTCCAGCAGCATGTATCCAAGGTCGTCCCAAGAGCAAATTAAAAGATCTTGGGATATCGAGACCTGGAAGGAGATGTGGAATGTTTGTGGACCAATTTCCACCGGTAGGCTCACCTCCCCTATTATGTCTCTTTTGGACCCGTCAAAAGCTCTGACCACTATGGAGCTGGGTTTTATATTGCTTGGATCGACTCCCAATAAGTCGAGCGTTGCCAATGGGCAAACGTTAGAGATGATCCGTTATCATAAGTACCGGGAGACAATGGTGTCATTGCACCTGACCACTACGAATAGTGGTTTGGTATGTTGGTCTCCCTCTTCCCCTAGCTCTTCCGGAGAGAAGGATATTTGGTCCATTGTAAAAATGGAGTCCGCCACGTGACCCAATTTGTCTGTAGCGATACCTTCCGGGACCTGAATCTTTTTAGCACTTTAAAGAGTGCTTCCCTGTGAGGTTCGGATGTTGTGAGAAGGCCCATGAGCGATATCTGTGCTGGAACTTTATTTAATTGTTCCATGATCTTGTATTCACTGGCCTTAACCATCTTCGTGAACGCAGCAAGTCCCTCTTCCTCTTCTTCCCCTTTTTCACGGTGGGCTCTTCAGTCGGGCTCTTATACTTTGGATCATATAATCTCCCAGAGCGGGTGATGCCTCCCACTATAGGAGTTCGCTCTTGTTCGAGGGCCCGATAGTCAAACGGTGCAGCCTTGTAATTCTCTGCCGGTATCGGGACATTGAATACATATCTTTTTCTTGGGATTTGTACCTCGGTTGATTGTCCCTCATAGCACTGTATAACCCTGGGCTTTTGATGAGAGTTGATCATGTGGACAGTCTTCCCCTCTTCCTTTGTCGGGTTGTCCTCCTTCTCAAACTCCGGTCCCCATCCGCTAGGTGGCCCTTGCTCAGTCGGGGTATAAGAATAATTCACTAAGTACTGAAATCTCCCGTGTGATTCCCCCAAAGTGCCGACCGTTGGGTCTCCAGCTGACCACCTTCTTTTAATGTGTGTTTTTGGAGTCTGTTCTGGAGCTTGGCGAGATTGCTTCTTTTGTGGTTCGGTCTTCAGGGCTTCTTTGGGAACCGACTCCTCAGATGTAATCATATTAATGGCGGGCCTGTGATTGGGTAGGGGGTTGGTGTTGACATTGGTGCTAGGGGTGTTCACGAAATCCAATTGTATGATTCCTGCATCAATTAAATCTTGATTTTGTGTCGGAGCCTCCAGCACCTATCTGTGGAATGCCCCTCTTGACCCATGTGGTAGTCACACCTGAGATTTGAGTCAAAGTTCTTGGGCTTGTACCTGTCATTGGGGTCTCGAAACTAATTAAGTTGTCTGCCCTCAACCGAGCGAAGACTTGACTGAGTGGGATGGGGATTAGAGTGAACTGCCTTGGGACCCTGACAGCCTGAGTTTGACCCGTCGTGGGTTGCTGGACTGGGGTACTCGTGGTCTGAAATGTAACACGAGTCCGGCCTTTTCTGCTTTACCGGAGTGGACCGTGCTGACAGTGGACTCTTTAGCTCTGTTTCCTCCTACAGGCCTTTGTGTTGGTGTGACCCTAGGAGGCTCCATTGTTTGGAGTCTACCGGTGGTGATGGCGTTCTCAATCCTACAGCCCGCAGCCACCAACTCGCAAAACTGGAGAAGGTTTGGCCTACTAGATGTGAAAAGTAGGTCTTGTCCAGGGTATTGAAAAATATGGATGTCAATTCCTTCTCTGATATGGGGTTGCTACCCTAGGGCCTGGCTCTCCAGGCTGAGCATATTCCTTGAAGACTCAGCATGTCTCTTCCGGAGACCTCCCAGGTCGATTACAAATGGAGCGACTTCAATATTGAACTTATATTGGTCATAAAACGCCCGGGCTAGCTTCTCCCAAGTGTTGACAATGTTGAAGTCTAGGTGGGCATACCAGACCAGTGTAGAGCCTGTGAGGCTGTCTTGGAATGTCTGAAGCATGAGCTGGTGTATTGAGCATACTTGCTCATTTTCCGGGCATATAGCCTGGTATGCATTTTGGGGCAGCCGGTCCCATCATACTTTTCGAAATCTGGGGTCTTGAACTTCTCGGGGTATGCCTCTTCTCTGTATGCTGGCAGGTTGGTGATTCCGGCCTGTTCAAAACTCGTCAGGGCCCTCAATGGTTCTCATCTTGTCATGAGCTGCTGGAAGAGTCGTTTCTCCATCTCCTTCTGCCTCTCTTCCATCTCCTTTTTAGGTCATCAGAGGTCGGCCCCTGGTTGACCTTTGGCTCATATTCAAAGGTCGGGTTAAGGTGGGAATTGATCTCTTCATATTCCGAGGCTGTCCCTCCACTGTTTTCCCCTTTCTGGCCCCTGAATACTCTTCCTGGGTTGGCTGAGTGTTGCGCAGGAGGCCGATGCTTTCAGTTAAGAGGTGAACCTGGGCAGCCAGTTGTTGGACTGTTTGTTCTAGGGACATGATCCTAGAGTCCAAGGCAGCTTCGGCATTGGTGTTGTTGCGGTTGTCACTGTTGTTGGCCATTTTTGTTCTTGAGCGTGTGAGAACTGGGCTTCGAGGAAGGTTCGATTGTCTGGAAGCTATTTTGATACCTGGATTGCATTTTGCTTTTTAGTGTAATGAATGCAAGAATGATATGCATGTGTCACTCGGATGCTAAAAGTAAAAGGGTTGACAACTGATTGACAATGTAATATTGAAACTTTACTTTTATTAATATTGAGAATTCTGGAGTTCAAAATGAAATATTACAAATAAAGATCTACTTCCTAGTTCTTTTAGTCTTCTGTTGTGGAGGCTCAGATTTCCCACTGATGACGGCTTCCAATTCCTTGACTTTGGCCTGGCATTTCTCCAATTGTGCTTCTAAGGCCTTGTTCCTTTGATCGGATTCTTTGAAACGTCCCTTCCAGATGTCTTTCTTATGATCCGCAGCTTCAAAGTACACCTCCATTCGAGCCCTGACCTGTTCCAGGTATACTTCTGTCTTTGGATTGATCTTGTCTGGTCTTGGTTGGGTGACGTCTAGAACCCGATACGCTCTTTCCCCTGTCTGGTATAGCTGGCGGATTACAAACTCTCTGGTGGCTCGGTGTTTTCCCACTTCGCCATCTAATTCCCCGAGGTCCACATTCGGGCTTTCAATTCTGGCTTCCCAAAGTGCTTTGACCTCTGCCAGCTTCACAAACTTCTCAGCTACTAACAGGTTCGGGTCTTGATAATCAAAGGTAACTGCTTGTACCGAGGGCCGATAAACGATATCTTGGATAGTGCCGAACTGGCGAACCACTGAGTTTGGGTGATATCCGATACATCCGCTGATTCCGATTAAAGGCACTGCTTGGAAGTTTCTACAGGTCAAGATGATTTTGTTATAGCAACTCCACCTGGCTGTCCATAAAATATCTTCGGCACTGAAGCTCCTAAGCAGCTCTACCCAACTGTGGCTGGTAAGGTCGTCAGGTAGCTTTACCTTTTCTACACATGAATCCACCAGATCCACCTGTTGGGCTAGGGTTTTCCTGACCATGTTCAACCCAAAACACTTGAGGTGGCTTACAAACCATATTAGCAGAAGGTTGAGGTTGGAGCGAAGGATCCCATGGCCTTTTTTCTTGAGGAAGTTTAAATTCCGGATCTGTTCAGCCAGTAGAGCCGGGATGTAGGATCTTCCCTCCAGGAATTGGGTCACCAGCTCTGCAACCCTGTAGTGAATATAGAAGGTCCCGGTGGGGAACAGTATGGTGGCGAAGGCTATCAAGATGAAAGCGTTCACTCTTCTCTGTCTGTAAGTCTTGGGGTCCCCACTCAGGACGTCCTTTCTATCCCCATTGTCCTCTCGGGCGATGAACCATGCTTCTAAATCATCCATCCGTATGCAATATCCATTACAGTCTGTCGGGGCTTTGTTGATTGCTGTTTTACGGATGCCTAATAATCTGCTGAAGGTACCGGCTGGCCCGACCTCTAGGTCTGGAATGTAGATCTGATCGGTTAGTGTTGGAGCCTGTAGCAACTGGGTGTACTCCTCCAAGGTAGGGGTGATCTCATGCGGCCTGATAAAGAAAGCAGCGGGCTCGATTTCCCATAATTGGAGCATGGCCTGGACTAAAGGCAAATTCACCTCTATCTTTGTTAGTGAAAGTATGGGGCCGATCTTTTGCTGGATAAAGGCCTGCTCCTCTGGGTTGTACAAAGTAAACCAGTGGCCCAATACCAATTTCGGGTCCAAAGGTTTGTACACCCGTATTTCTTTTCGGAGGAGACGGTTGATTGCATTGTTAGCCATCTATTACAATAAGAAATAGCCTAGTTACAAACAGAACTACGAAAACATTACAGGGAAATGGTCCTGAACTCCAAGGACAAAATAACAAACCATTACATTGTCATTCAATTGTCAAACCCCTTATGATGTTATGTATGCAAGTAGGTTGGTTCTAATTGGTTCCCGAGCTCTATGGCCTCCCGCATTCTCGAAGAAATGGATCTCAGGCCATATCGAAGCATAGGGTGGGGTAGCCTAATCGGTCTCGAACGGTGAATCAACTCACTTCGCCCGAAACCTACACAATGGCTCCCCGTTTTAGGTTTCTAGGACGGTCCGGTTCGACCGCATCTACTCACACAAACATATGTATGCATGCAAACCCCCACAGTAAAGAAAATTCAAAATCTAACTAATCCCTGAAAAGTTAGTAACAGAGTAATAATTGAAACACATTTCTTAAAGAGAACAATTCGAAGAGATTCAGGTGGCTAGCCTACTGACATGCGGTCCCCAGTGGAGTCGCCATCCTGTCGAGTTTAATTTTTGAATTCCCATTCCTAATCCGATCTAGACTAGACCCTATGCTCATCTAATGTAGATCCTCAACTTGAGTTAGGAATTTCGTTTGATTTTGGGAGTCGCCACCCAATTGTTGTTGGGAAAATTGAATTAAGACTAAAGGAGCGGATTAGTCTTAATTTGGATCACTAGTCGTCGTGATTTCCTCTTCTCGTTTTTGTGAAAAGAGGAAAAGGGAAAACCAGAGTTTCTAAGTCCGGAGGCTAACTTATTAAAACCTTTACGGTTACCACCTAATCTCCTGAAATTGTTCCTCTTTAGAAATGTGTTTTTATTGTGTTTCTGTTACTTTATGTTTTTGAATTATTTTAAGAAAATGATTTTTTATTTCATTTTATGGGTTGACCCGGATGGGTGCTTACGTACCTGCTACTCAGGATTAAACAAGCCGTAGTTCACTTTTCTGAAAACCTTAAGTTGGTTTGGTGAATTTTAATTTATGAAACCTCTTTTAGTTTATGTTCTTACCATTTTTGGGATTTTTTTTTTTCAAAAAACTTATGAGCCTAAGCTTTGATTTTATTTTGAAAATGATTTAAGGGAAAAATATCAATTTTGGATTTATTTGAAGAAAAGGATTTTTCTAAGTGCTAAAACTCATTTTTTATGATTCTTTTATATTTTTTGAAAATTTTTAATGATTTTTATGATTTTTTTTGTTATTTTTGTGATTTCTGAGAATTTTGTGGATTTTTGTGATTTTTGGGAATTTTCGTGATTTTTGGGATTTTTATCTATCCTATTTTGACATCTAAAATTTTATTATTATTTTCCTAATGTTTTTTATTATTTTTCTATATTTTATTATTTTTATTTATCTATTTATTATTATTTTTTTATTTTTCTACATTATTAAATTCTAGAAAAATCTAATTTCTACATTTTCCTATTTATTAAAAATAAAACATAAACAAACAAATAAATAAATAAATAACTAAACAACAAATAATAAATAAATTAATTAATTCAGAATAAATAAATAAACAAAATTAATTAAATAAAAAAAAATCCGGAAAATCCGACTTACCTGGATCTGGGTCGGTGCGCGGGTCGGGTCGAATCGGGTCGGGTCGGATCGATCGGACACGGCGGCGGGGAAGGCTCGTTCACGGCGTTCCGGTGGCCTTTTGCAGCGGGTGAGGTGTCGAATCCTAGCTTCTCGAGGTTGCTGAATCCAATGGTGGCGGTGGTTTGCTCCCAAACCGCCTCCTGGTGGTGGTTCAACTCCGGCCGGTGCTTCGTGGTTTTGGGTCTCCTCCGATGCTCTCCGATTTGCACTCTTTCCCTCACTTTCTCTCGATTGTGATCTGTGTTTTGGCTTCCTGACCTCCTCCTCTATTTATAGGCATCCGGAAACCCTCTTGGATAAGCTTGAATCGACCGATTTGGATAAACCCATATTTTTCCGTTTTTTATATTTGACTCTATCCAACCTATTTGATACCGATTTGTTGTAATCTTGTGATTTATCTGGATAATTCGGTTTTAGATTTATTGAAATCCAAAAAGATTCGAAGAAATCCAGCAATTTAAACCTTATCGGACTTCTGCCGGATTTTTCTCCGGCTGGGCTTGAGGAAGAAGACAACCACGTGCGAGGCACGTGTTTCCTCTTGGCCAATCACATGCTGCCACGTGGCAGCTCCAGGGAAAAGAAAGAAAAAAATTTTGTCGAACGCACGCGGGGGGGATTCAAACTTGCGACCTCTGGCTTCCACATGTTCCCAGGCGCACGTACGAACCAGCTGAGCTGGCCCAATTTCCCGATTTTCTTTGTATCGCAAATTGCATATATGTAATGCGGTGTTTCCATTTTTTTGGATTTTTTTGAAATTTCTAAAATTTTTAAAAATTATTTATCCCTTATTATTACTATTTCTGAAATCATTTTTCAAAATTGATGTGTTTTCCTATTTATTTTTATTTTTTGAATATTTTTACTATTTATGCTAAATTAGAGAAAAATTGGGAAAAATTAAAAATTGATTATTTTTTAGAATTATTGATTCCTAGGGCAAAAATGGGGTGTTTACACTTTATAAAACCATTTAAAAATGCACTTTTTACATCCATTTGAAAAACTTTAAAATCCTTATAAGATGCATATGCAAACATTAACCGTATTGCTTCTAGTCTAGCAACAGGTGCATATGTTTCATCAAAATCTATTCCTTCTTCTTGTGAATAACCTTTAGCTACTAATCTTGCTTTATTTCTTATAATTTTACCATCTTCATCTAATTTATTTTTAAACACCCATTTAGTTCCGATTGTAGACTTCCCTCTAGGTCTAGGAACTAAATTCCATACATTGTTTCTTTGAAATTGATTTAATTCTTCTTGCATAGACATAATCCAATTAGCATCATTCAGAGCTTCTTCAATCTTACTAGGTTCAATTTCAGATAACAACACAAAATGATTTTCAAGGTTTTGTAGTTTAGCTCTTGTTTTAACACTCGATTGTATATCACCTATTATTTGATCAGAAGGATGTGCAGACTTATACCTCCAAGCTTTAGAAGCCTCTTGTTCAGATCTTACAACTTCTGAAGTACCTTCTGTATTTGCCTCTGAAATAGGTTCTGGATGATCAGATCCTCGAATGTTAACAGCAGGTGCTTCTGACTTAGGTTTTGAACTAACTTCTGCTTTAGAATTGGAGTCCTTTTCTTCATCAAAATCAACATCCTTTAAATCCTCAATAAACTTAACATTTATAGATTCTTCAATAGTTTTTGATGACTTATTGAAAACACGATAACATGACTATTTAGAGAATATCCTAAGAAAATAGCTTCTTCAGATCTTTCATCAAACTTACCAAGGTTGAGTAGATTCTTTTTCACAAAGCATTTAGATCCAAAGATATGAAAATATGAAAGTTAGGTTTCTTACCTCGAAACATTCATAAGCAGTCTTTGATGTCATAGGTCGAATGAAAACTCTATTGATGATATAGCAAGCTGTAGAAACTGCTTCTTCCCAGAAATACTTAGCAATTCCACTCTCATTTAACATAGATTTAGTCATTTCTTGTATAGTTCTATTCTTGCGTTCCACTACTCCATTTTGTTGAGGAGTGTATGGAGCTGAGAAATTATGAGATATACCATGTTCTTCACAAAATTTAAAAAACTTGCATTTTGAAATTCTGTTCCATGATCAGTTCAAGACTAGTTATGGAAACTCCTTTTTCATTTTGTATTTGTTTTGCAAACTTTTGAAAAGAATCAAAGGTATCTCTCTTGTGTTCGCAAGAATATAACCCAAGTGTATCTTGAAAAATCATCAACAATAACAAATCCATATTTGCTTCCACCTATGCTTAAGACTCTAGTAGGTCCAAAAAGATCTAGATGCAATAATTCAAGTGGTCTCTTAGTTGAGATTACATTTTTACTTTTATGAGAAACAGAACCCATTTTATTCTTTAAACAAGTATCACATTTCACGTCTTGTTTAATATTTATCTTAGGTAATCCTTTAATAATATCCTTTTTAGATAATTTTTCTAAGTGATTAAAATTAACATGTCCTAGTCGTTTATGCCAAGCAAAAACATGATCATTCAAAGAAATTAAACAACAATCATTATTGATTTCATCTGGTTTTATAAGATAGATATTTCTTTTCCTAATTCCTTCAAATAATCTTTCATCATTTTCATTAAAAGCATAGCACTTGTCTTGATAAAAAATCATTCTATAACCTTTATCACATAACTGATAATACTAAGTAAATTATGTTTTAAACCTTGCACAAGATATACATTTTCAATAAGAAACGTAGGCATACCAATCGTTCCAGTGGCAATTATTTTACCTCTACTATCATCTCCAAACTTTACATACCCTTTTTCTTCCCAAGTTATGCTATTGAACAATGAAGCATCTCCAGTCATATGTCTAGAACATCCACTATCCAAATACCATGTTCCTCTTATTTTAGCTCCATGTCCCTGTACAAATAAAAAGAATTAAGTCCTTTTAGGAACCCAAGCAAGTTTGAGCCCTTTAAAAGATAAGCTCATTTGATTTCTTCGATTTACTTGTTGACTACTGAGCTTATTTCTTTTATAATAACAAAATTTCTCAATATGACCAAATTTATTACAGAAGAAGCATGCATAAGAATTAACATTCCTATACCTGTCATTTACCTGTTTCTGGAAATTCTGGTTTGTATAACTTCTGTTATACCTTCTGGTATTGCTTCTGTAGTACCCATTGTGTGGATACTTCCTGTCAGAATAACTTCTGTAACAGCCTCTGGTATTTCCTCTTTTAACAATATTTGTATTCAAAATATACTCTTTACTTTTGAATTTATAGTTAAGACTTGCTTAGCTTTAACAAAAATTGTATTTTGATTTGATTTTGAACTCGAACCATGCTCATATCCTAACCCATTTTTTCATTCGAAACTCTTTGTGAAGAAATTAACATAGTCAATTTCTTATCACTTTCATCAAATTTCTTAAAGGTAGTTTTCAACGAATTTGACAGTTCATCAATCTTTACCTTCATGTTACTTGTTTCTGCTTCAAGTAATTGATTTTCTATTCTTAGTTTCTCTATACTCACATGCATGGATTCATTTTCTTGTTTCAAGATATCATTTTCATCACAAGTAACGAATTTGTTTGCTTTACTACCTCCTTTTCATTCTTAAGAGCGTTTATTTCATTTTCATACTTAGCTAATTTTGTATCAGCCCTTTTTAGTGCCTTTAGTAGCTTACTCATTTCTACTAGCATGTCAGTTTCAGTTACATCTTCATCAGATTCAGAATGTACCTCAGAACTAGCCATTAAGCACAAATTTGCCTCATCCTCTTCTTCTTCTTAATCCTCTGAATTTGTCTCTGTATCCTCTAAATCACTCCATGTTGCTAGCATTGCTCGACTTTTCTTTTTATAATTTTCCATTTTCTTGATCAGTGTTGGACATTTGTATTTGATGTGTCCGGGCTTTTTGCATTCATAACATTGAATCTCCCTTTTCTCTTTCTTCTTTTCTTTCTCCTTGTACGCTTTTCCTGCATCATTATGCTTATATTCAGTACTTTTCTTGAAAACATTAAACTTCTTACCTCTTTGCTTCTTGAGCAGCCTGTTGAGTCTACGTGCTAGAAGACTGATGTCCTCTTCTTTCTCATCATCGCTATCATTGTTTCATTTCATTTTGCTTTATTTCCTTGACTTTAAATGCAATTCCTTTGGTACCGTCTTCTCCTCTTTGCGTGGTCTTTATGTGTGACTCATATGCCATGAGCTTTTCTCTCAATTGACTGAGAGTTAGCTTGTTTAGGTCTTGAGCTTCCTCTATAGCAGTTTTCTTTGCATCCCAAGATGGTGGCAATATCCTCAATATTTTCCTCACAAGATCTGGATCTAGAAGTTTCTTTCCAAGTGATGCAAGCTCATTTGTGATAGCTGTAAACCTGTTAAAAGCATCTTTGACATCTTCATTAGACTTAAACTTAAATAATTCATACTGTTGAATTAAAGCATTTATCTTAGTTTCCTTGATGGTATCCGTCCCTTCATATGTATCGGATAGGATATCCCAAATCTCCTTTGCACTAGGACACGATGATATTAAATAGAACTCTGATGGAGCAATAGTAGTCAGTAATAAATTTTTTGCTTTGTTGTTGTTCTCGATAATTTTCTTCTCCAAATTTGACAAGGTTGAATCTCCGTTCAAGGTGATCAAACTGTCTCCATGTGAAATGACATGCCATGAATCATAATCATTAGCTTTGATGTAAGTTTCCATACACATCTTCCAATATGAGAAGTTTGAGCCATTGAAGTAAGGAGCTCGATTAATTGCAACATTATTTTCAACCATTTTGGATCACTCAAAATAGATGAGTCCTGCTCTGATACCAATTGTTGGTCCCAATTAGATTAATCAGGAGGGGGGTGAATTGATTAATTACTTAAAATTTCACTTTTTCGCAAATCAACTAAAAGTCTTGACTAATAAAATCACGTGAATAACAAAAATGAAGAACAATAATGTGTAGTAAATAAAAGTAGAGAAGAGTAGAATGCTCAGATATTTATAGAGGTTCCGCCTCGAGCGTCAGTCCTCTCTTCCAGCTCCACGCCGGGGTCTCGGTTGTCTATACCGATTGTGTTTCACTATATCAACAAATCGAAGATATACAACACAAGCCTCTTTAAGGCAAAGTCTCACTGTTGAGTCTTTCTAGCTTCTTCACTAAGCTAATCACTCAACTACAGTGATGAAACAACAAACAATTCCCTTTCTACGAAAGGAATCTCAACAACAACAACAATGAGGAATAACAAATTTCCTCAAGATCACATATATATGTAAAGATATTTGCTTGAAGATGTATGAGTCTTTTCTTCTCGTGTGTAATTTTTTCTTTCAACCATGTTCCTTTTTCCTATTTTTTTCAACGTTCTTCACTTCTCTTTTCATTTGAATTAAACACTTTATATATGGAGAAAACATAACGGCTACTTTCCACGTGATAATCTTGAATTTATTTTTGAATTTTCAATTAAAAAATAAGTTGGATTTGTTGAGGAAGAACTGCATTCATGATATTCTTGTTGAGGATAAGCTTGGATAATTAGTTTGACCGAGATCTTCTTTGGATATATCTCTTGGATCAAGTTTGTTGAAGATATCCCTCACATTGTGGAACCATATCTTGATATAACAACCATATCTCTTATCCTTATCTTTGTAACTGCCGGATCTCCCAAAATATAGTACAAATATCCAATTTTAAATCTGGATAAAACTTGTAAATCCTATCTGATCTCACTTTATCATAACATGAAATCTTTGAATAAAATCTTGTGAAACTTTATGTAAATTAAAAAAACCGTGATATAAAATCCAACTTTAGTAAAACACATCAAGTATATTACCCAAAAATACTTGACACGTGGAGCTAGGCCTTGAAATTTATTAAAACTATCGATATAAAATTTAGAACGTAATATGAAAAAATTCGTAACAGACATGAAAGGTTCTGAAAGTGCTTCTGAAGCAAACCTGGTAACTATCCTGAAGGTTCTCAAAGTGCTTCTGAAACAAACCTGTCAACTGTTCTCCTATTATGAAGGTTCTGAAAGTGCTTCTGAAAGGTTACCACGATAACTACGGATACACTACATAACTTCTTAAACACCTTCTGTCAGAACAAAAATAGTCTTTATAACACTTTTGAAGGTTCTGAGCAAGCTTCTGTCTCCTTGTTCAACTTTAGAAAATTACGTGCTATCTTGAACATTCATTACACTCATTCCTCTTTTGTTAACATCAAAACTAAATTAGAGAACTTAACATTCTCCCCTTAACATCAACAAACGTACCCTAGTCCAAACGTCCATTGCTGCCTCTCTTTAAACTGATGGCCCTCTTTGCTGGTCACCATGTTCACCTCATTAAATATTTGGAGACCAAGGTCTTCTGAACCTTCCTCCCCAATGTACGGTATGGCAGTTTCTTTGTATATGGCGTAATCCTGCTCACCCAGCACGGTGACTATCTGACCACTCGCAATAAATTTGGCCCTTTGGTGGAGACTAGAGGGGATGGCTCCAGCAGCATGTATCCAGGGCCTTCCCAAGAGTAGGTTGAAAGATCTTAGGATGTCAAGGACTTGGAAAGATATGTGGAATACTTGTGGACCAATCTTCACTGGTAGGTTTATCTCCCTTACTATATCTCTTTTTGACCCATCAAAAGCTCTGACCACCGTTGAGCTAAGTGTTATATTGCTTGGATCGACCCCTAATAAGTTGAGGGTAGCTAATGGGCAAACGTTGAGGGACGATCCGTTGTCGATGAGTACCCGGGAGATAATTGTGTCATTACACTTGACCACTATGAACAGTGGTTTTGTATGTTGGTCTCCCTCTTCTCCTAGCTCTTCCGGAGAGAAAGATATCTGGTCCATTGTGAAAATAGAATCAGCCACATGACTTATTTTGTCTGTAGCGATGCCTTCTGGGACCTGAATCTGTTTGAGCACTTTGAAGAGTGCTTCCCTGTGGGGCTCAGATGCTGTAAGAAGGCCCATGAGTGATATCTGTGCTGGAACTTTATTTAGCTGTTCCATTATATTGTATTCACTTGCCTTGACCATCTTTGTAAACGCAGCAAGCCCCTCTTCCTCTTCCTCTCCTTTCTCTACGTTAGGCTCTTCAGTCGGGGCTTTATATTTTGGGTCGTATATTCTCCCAGAGTGGGTGATTCCTCCTACCATAGGAGGTCGCTTTTGTTCGAGGGTCTGATAGTCAAAAGGTGCAGCTTTATACCTCTCCGCCGGTATTGGGACATTAAATATATATCTCTTCTTCGGGATCTGTATCTCGATTGATTGTCCCTCATAGCATTTTATGACCCTGGGCTTCTGATGAGAATTGATCATATTTATAGTCTTCTCCTCTTCCTTCGGCGGGTTGTCCTCCTTCTCAAACTCTGGCCCCCATCTGCTAGGCGACCCATACTCAGTTGGGGTGTAAGAATAGTTCACCAAGTATTCAAACCTCCCATGTGATTCTCCCAAAGTGTCGACTGTTGGGTCTTCAGCTAACCATCTTCTTTTGATATGTGACTTTAGGCTTTCTCTTGGAGCTTGGTGGGACTGCTTTTTCTATTGGTCCGTCGTCTTTTGCTTAGGGGCTTCTTTGGGAGCTAATTCCTCAGATGTGATCATGTTGATGGTGGGCTTATGATTAGGCAGCGAGTTGGTGTTAACATTGGGTGCTGGGGTGTTTACAAAATCCGGCTGTACAATTCCTGCGTCGATTAAGTCTTGGATTTTGTGCCGGAGCCTCCAGCATCTATCTGTAGAGTGGCCCTCCTGGCCCATATGGTAATCACATTTGAGGTTTGGGTCGAAGTTTTTGGGCTTGTACCGGTCGTTGGGGATTTCGAAGTTGATTAAGTTGTCCGCCTGCAGCCGAGCAAAGACCTGGCTGAGCGGGATGGGAATTGGAGTGAACTGCCTTGGGACCCTGGTGGCCTGGGTATGACTTGTCGTGGAGTGCTGAGCTGGGGTACTCGTGGTCTGAAATGTCACACGAGTTCCAATCTTGTTGCCTTACCGGAGTGGACCGTGCTGATGGTAGACTCTTTGACTCTATTACCTCCTAGGGGCCTTTGTGTTGGTGCGATCCTAGGAGAATCCATTGTTTGGAGTCTACCAGTGGTGATGGCACTTTCGATCCGGCACCTTACAGCTACCACCTCTGCAAAGCAGGATGAGGTCTAGCCTACCAGATGTGAAAAGTAGGTCTTGTCTAAGGTGTTGACAAATATGGATGTCAACTCCTTCTCAGAGATTAGGGTTGTTACTCTGGCGGCCTGGGCTCTCTAGCGCTGAGCATACTCCTTAAACGCTTAGTATGTCTTTTTCGGAGACTCCTCAGATCAATCATAGAGGGGGCGACCTCAATGTTGAACTTGTACTGGTCATAAAACACCCAGGCTAGCTTTTCCAAAGTGTTGACCTGATTGAAGTCCAAGTGGGCGTACCAGACCAATGCAGGGCCGTGAGGCTGTCTTGGAAATTCTGGATCATAAGTTGGTTGTACTGGGCATACTTTCTCATCTTTCGGGCATATAGCCTTATATGCATTTTGGGGCACCCTGTCCCATCATACTTTTCAAACTCCGGGGTCTTGAACTTCTCAGGTTATACCTCTTCCCCGTATACTGGCAGACTGGTGATTCCGACTTGCTCGAAACCATCAGGACCCTCAATTGTTTTCATTTTGTCATGGAGCTGCTGGAAAAGTCTCTTCTCCATCTCTTTCTGTCTCTCTTCCATCTCTCTCTTCAGGTCATCAGAGGTTGGCCCCTGGTTGATTCTCGGCTCATATTCAAAGGCCAGGTTGAGGTGGGAATTGATTTCTTCATACTCTGGAGGCTGTCCCTCTACTGCCTTCCCTTTCCTGCCCCGAGTGTTCTTCCTGGGTTGGCTGGGTAGAGCGAAGGAGGCCGATGCTTTCAGTTAAGAGGTGGACCTAGGCAGCCAACTGTTGGACCGTTTGTTCTAGGGATAAGATCCTGGAGTCTGAGGCAGCTTCAGCATTTGTGTTATTGTGATTGTCGCTACTGTTTGCCATTTTTGCTCTTGAACGTGTGCAAATTGGGCTTCTGCGAGGGTTCGGTTGTTTGGGAGCTATCTTGATACTTGGCGCGCATTTTGTTTTTTTTTTTCTTTAGTATAATGTATGCCAATGCTATGCATGTGTCACGCGGATGCTTAAAATAAAACGGTCGACAATTGATTGACCATGTAATATTGAAACTTTACTTTTATTAATATTGAAAATTTTGGAGTTCAATACTCAAATAAATAAAAGATTACAATGATAATCTATTTCCTAGCTCTCTTAGTCTTTTGTTTTGGAGACTCAGGCTTCCCGTTGATGACGGCTTCTAGCTCTTTGACTCTGGCTTTGGTCTTCTCCAATTGCGCTTCCAAGGCTTTGTTCCTTTGGTCGGATTCCTTGAATCGTCATTTCCAGATGTCTTTCTTATAATATGCAGCTTCAAAATAGACCTCCATCCGGGCCTTGACCTGCTCCAAGTAGATTTCTAGCTCCGGATTTATCTTGTCTGGCTTTGGTTGAGTGACATCTAGGACCCGGTATGCTCTTTCCCCTGTCTGATACAGCTGGCGGATTACAAACTCTCTGGTGGCTCGGTGCTTTCCCACTTTGCCATCTAGCTTACCGAGGTCTACATTCGGGCTTTCAATTCTGGCTTCCCAAAGTGCTTTGACCTCTGCCAGCTTAGCAAACTTTTCAGCCACCAGCAAGTTCGGATCTTGGTACTCGAAGGTGACTGCTTCCAGCGAGGGCCGATAAACTATGTCTTGGATAGTACCAAACTGGTGGACCACTGAATTGGGGTGATATCCAATACATCCATTGATTCCGATCAAAGGCACAGCTTGAAAATTACTGCAGGTTAAAATAATTTTGTCACAGCAACTCCACCTAGCTGTCCACAGAATATCCTCGGCACTAAAGCTTCTAAGCACTTCTACCCAACTGTGGTTGGTAAGGTCATCGGGTAGCTTTATCTTTTCTATGCATGAATCCACAAGATCTACCTGCTGAGCCAAGGTTTTCCAGACCATGTTCAGCCCGAAACACTTAAGGTGGCTCACGAACCATATAAGCATAAAGTTGATACTTGAGCGGAGGATCCCATGGCTTTTCTTCTTGAGGAAGTTTAAGTTCCGAAGCTGTTCAGCCAATAGAGCCGGGATGTAAGATCTTCCTTCCAGGAATTGGGTCACCAGCTCTGCAACCCGGTAGTGGACATAGAAAGTTCCGGTGGGGAATAGTATGGTGGCGAAAGCTGTCAAGATGAAAGCGTTCACCCTTCTTTGTCTATAAGTCTTGGGGTCCCCACACAGTATGTCTTTTCTATCCCCATTGTCCTTTCGGGTGATGAATCAGGCTTCCAAATCGTCCATCCGGATGAAGTATCCATTACAGTCTGATAAGGCTTTGTTGACTGTTGTTTTGCGGATACCCAGTAGTCTGCTGAAAGTACCGGCTGGCCCGGCCTCGAGATTTGGCACATAGATTTGATCTGCTAATGCTGGAGCCTGTAGCAGCTGGGTGTACTCTTCTAGGGTAGGGGTGATTTCATGAGGCCCAATAAAGAAAGCTACGGGCTCTACTTCCCATAACTGGAGCATGCTCGTACTAAAGGCAAATTCACCTCCATCTTTGTTAGTGAGAGGATGGACCCTATTTTCTACTGGATGAAGGCCTGCTCCTCTGGATTGTATAAGGTGAACCAGTGGTCTAGCACCAACTTTGGGTCCAAAGGTTTGTACACCCGAATCTCTTTGCGGAGGAGGCGGTCGACTGCGGTACTAACCATCTATTACAACAGAAATTTCCTAATTACAACCAGGACTATGAAAATATTACAGGGAAATAGATTCGAACTCCATGAACAAAACAACAAATATTACATTATCGTCAATTTCAACCCATGACTTTATGTATGCAAATAGGTTGTTTCTAACTAGTCCCCAATCTCTATGGCCTCCCGCATTCTCGGAGAAATGGATCTCAAGCCATATCGAAGCATTGGGTGGGGTAGCCTAATCGGTCCCGAACGGTGATCAACTCACTTCGCCCGAAACCTACACAATGGCTCCCCGTCTTAGGGTCCTAGGACGGTCCGGGTTCGACCGCATCTATCCACACAAATGTATGCATGCAGACTCAAAACCGAATCATAAATCTAGCTAATTCCTGAAAATTTAGCAACAGAATAATCGAAAGACATTTCTTAAAGAAAAAGGAACAATTTGAGGAGATTCAAGTGGCTAGCCTACTGGAATGGGTTCCCAGCGGAGTCGCCATCCTGTCGAGTCTAATTTTTGAATTTCCCATTCCTAATCCGATCTATACTAGACCCTATGCTCATCTAATGTAGATTCTCGACTTGAGTTAAGAATTTCATTTAATTTTGGAGTCGCCACCCAACTGTGGTTGGGAAAAATTGAATTAAGACTAATGGAGTGGATTAGTCTTAATTTGGACCACTAGTCGTCGTGATTTCCTCTTCTCGTTTTCTGAAAAGAGGAAAAGGGAAAACCAGAGTTTCTAAGTTCGGAGGCTAACCTATTAAAACCCTAAGGTTGCCACCTAATCTCCTAAAATTTACTCCATCTAGAAATGTCTTTTATTTTATTTTTATTGCCTTTTATTGTGTTTTTGAGTGAATTATTTTAAGAAAATAATTTTTTTATTCTTTTTAAGGTTGCCCCAAATGGGTGCATACGTACCTGCTATTCAGGATCAAACAAGTCGTAGTTCGCTTTTCCTGAAAACTTTAAGTGTGTTTGTGAATTTTAGTTGTGAAATCTCTTTTGATTTATGTTTTTACTATTTTGGGATTTTTCTAAAAAAATCTAAGCCTAAGCTTAATAATTTGATTTTTGAAAATAATTTTAAGGGAAAACATCAATTTTGGATTTATTTGAGAAAATAATTTTTCTAAGTGATAAAACTTATTTTTTCTATTTTTTGACTTATTTATGCTATTATAAATTTCTATTATTTTTTATGAATTAATTTTTTTATAATTTTTATAAATTTTTATTTTTTTTATTAATTTTTCATAATTTTTATAATTTTTATTTTATTAAAAATTTTCTCCTAGATTTTTATCTACCCTATTCTAAAATCTAAAGTTTATTATTATTTTCATAATATTTTTATTATTTTCTACATTTTTATTTTTATTATTATATCATTAAATCTTAAAAATCTAATTTCTAACATTTTTCTACTTATTGAAATATAAATAACACATAAGTAAATAAATAACAAATAAGTAAGTAAATAACAAATAATTAATTCTAAATAAATAAACCAAATAAATAAATAAATTAAAGAAAATTGGAAAATCTGACTTACCTAGATCGGGTCGGTGCGCGGGTCAGGTCGGATCGAGTCAAAGCGGGTCGGGTCGGGTCGATCGGATGCGGCGGTCGGAAGTGCTTGTTGACGGTGTTTCGGCAGCCTTCTTTAGCGGTTGAGGTGTCGAATCCTAGGTTCTGAGGGTGAGGAATCCAACGGTGGTGGTGGTTTGCTTACGAAATGCCTCTTGGTGGTGCCTAACTCTTGCTCGGCGGTTGCGGCTTCGAAAAACTCCAGCGGACTTCGATTATCTCTTTTCTCTCCCTTTCTCTCGCTTTTGATCTGTGCTTTAGCTTCCTCCCTTCCTCCTCTATTTATAGCCGCTCACAAACTCCTCCAGATAAGCTCAAATCCTCGATTTGGATAAATCCGATTTTTCCGTTTTTTAGATTTGAGTTCATCCAACATATTTGATGCCGATTCGTTGTGATCTTGTGATTTATCTGGATAATTCGGTTTTAGATTGATTGAAATCCAAAAAGATTTGAAGAAATCTAGCAATTTTGGCCTCGTCGGACTTCTGCCGGATTTTTCTTCGGCTGGGCTCGAGGAAGAAGATGACCACGTGCGAGGCACGTGTTTTCTCTCGGCCAATCGCATGCTGCCATGTGGCAGCTCCAGGGGAAAAGAAAGAAAAAATTTTCGAGCGCACGCGGGGGATTCGAACTCAGGACCTCAGGCGTTTTCACACGTTCCAGGCGCACACACGAGCAGCTGAGTTGGCCCAATGTCCCGATTTTATTTATTTCGCAAATTGTATATATGCGATGCAATTTTTCCATTTTTTTGTATTTTTTGGGATTTCAAAAATTTGTAAAAATTATTCATTCCTTATTATTGCCATTTCTAAAATTAGTTTTCAAAATTGATGTGTTTTCCTATTTATTTTTATTTTTTTGAATATTTTTACTATTTTTTCCAAATTAGGAAAAATTGGAAAAAAATTGGAAATGGATTATTATTATTGATCCTTAGGGCAAAAATGGAGTGTTTACAAAGTCGATACTCTACGTTCTTATATTTGGGAGCTCCAATTTGATGGGATGAATGGCTTTAGATCCGAAGGCAAGCCCAAATGGCATTTCCTTTGTGGAGGTTTGATGAGTAGTTTGATAACCCCAAAGGCTGGTTGGGAGTTTGTCTAGCCATTTACCTTTAGCCTAATCCACCCTCTTTTTAATGCTATTGAGGATGACCTTATTCATTACCTCAACTTGTCCATTGAATCAAGGATGCATTACTAAGGTGTAGTGAACCTTGATATGATTGTTGTTGAAAATTTTCTAAACCTTTGGTTGTCGAATTGAGTCCTATTATCTATTATCAACACATATGGAACACTAGATCTATTGAGGATGTTGTTGAAGACAAAGGCTTTAACATTTCTCTCAGTAATCTTGGCTACGGTTTTGACTTTTACTCATTTGGTGAAGTAATCTAGAGTGACAATGATAAATTATTGTTATCTTGATGCTCTAGGGAAAGGTCCTAGAATGTCTAGTCCTAATTGAGCAAAAGGCCAGGGACTAACGAGGGATTGTAGGTAATTGCTTGGTGCGTACTCAACAAGTGCATACTTTTGACATTGCATACATTTCCTTACAAAGCACTTTGAATCTTTTCTCATGGTAAGCTAGTAATAGCTGAGGCTAAGTGCTCTGACATAGCTCTACTTTTGATATGGTTATTACATATCCCCCTTTATAATTCTTCTAACAACCATTGGTTGGACACATTTAAGGAACGGGGTGCTTAAGCCTCTTTTAGGGTGCTTAGGCCTCTTTTATAAAGAAGGTCGTCAAGAATAGTGGAAATTACGGCCTTATATATGAGCTTTCTTATCTCCCTTTTGTTTTGTGGAAGGGTACCATTCTTTAAGTAATCCATAACAAGGTCTATCTAACACAGTTCAATTGACGTATGATGAATTTCCATGACTTGAGTCAATTTCTTTTTTATGCTCTTGTTTGGAAGGTACTCAATGATGAACTTCTAATCTTGCTTGTCTAGGTCAGGAATACTTGCTGATGATAACTTCGATAGCTTATCAGCCTTAGAATTCTCAGTCCAAGGAACTTTAGTGATGACAGCTTTCTAGCCATGAGACTAAGTGTATTGAAATTCATAGAGTGCTTTAAATGCATTGATCATTAACAAATATCATAAATCTATTATGGTATATGAAGCAGAAATAATGGAGAATATGTATTACAATATGTTTATAAGAATTTTGTTTAGTTACAGTATAATAAGTGGTTAGATTATTTATTATAGTTTTAATATTGTTTCGTTACAATATAATGAATGTGCTTTCATGTATAAGATCATTCGAGTTAGTTATCTAAAGACTAGGTTCATTGAATTTCCATGTAGGTCAACTATATTTGACCAATTTTTACTTATTTTTGTTCTTGCTTTTTTTTTCTTTTTAATTGTGTTATATTGTTGACAATTGTGTCTATGCAATGTAGCCATTTGATTTGATTGATGTTTCGATACCCTTGTCATATCCTACAAATGCGGTGTGATATTCAGCTCATAGTCGTTCACTTCACTATATAGAATTAAAAGATAATTGATTTGTAATTCAATAAGAATGCAATAGTATATTCTTCTTACATTATTTAGTTGACATTAATAAAAAATAAAGAATTAATTAGTATTAAAAGTAAAATATCTACTATATCCTAATAAGAATAGATATTTATTATATAAAAGGATACATATTTAGTTATCAATATTTGATACATTTTTTAAACGAGTCATAAATGGTTGAAACTTATAAGCCACATGGATGTGGTAAGGTATTGATTCATGTCCTCACATGGAAGTTGAGCGATTAGAGTCATTTGATTGCAGGAGAAGGAAAATAAAATATCCTTATGTTATGTTATGTTTGGTATGCTAGATTGGTTTTGGAATAAAACTGCGATTTAAGTTTTGTGAAGAATTCGATTTTGCATTTAAGAGAACATAATTGTGATTCTAATCCATTCTTATTAATGATAATTATTTAAATTATCTTTTTATCTATTAATATAATTTATTATATTTACTAATTAAAAATATTTTTTATAAATAGCATTCTATTTTTTGAACATTTTCAAATATAAAAATGAATTTAATATTATATTACTAATTTCATTGCATTCCATTCCAATTTATTCCAATCCATTATATTTTGGATCATTTTTTTATCATTTAGGCCATGCGAAACTGATCTTTCCAAATAAATAAATATAAAAATAAACAAACTGAGATTGCCTTTCCTAATAATTTGCAACAGGGAGATTTTAAGGGTAGTGTGGTGTGTCCTAGTTTCTCTTCTTTTTCTTTTTGTAATTTTTTAACATATTTACAAGATCTTGAGCACGATTACAAACAAGTACGAAAATTACGCATGAAGCACGATTAGGGGGCTTTTTTATTTTATTTTATTTGGGGCCATTATTGGGGGCTTTATAGGACGATTACTTTATGATTCTCCTGTAAGATCTGTAAAAAGCTTACAGTAAGGGATTTTAAGTACAATCGTATTTTTGCAAAGTAATTGCAACATTTTTTAATGGAATTGCAAAAGTAGAGTAGATTTGCAATCACACAGCAAATTACAACATGAATCGAAAATTTGAGATATTGAGCAATTTTAGACGAGAAATACAATTTCTATTTAGTAGTTATAAACAGGAGAATCCCAAATTCTTGTACAATTAACTACAATATATAATGGCAATAACACTTTTTAAGTAGAATTACGTAAAACACGTATGAATACATAATATTAAGCACATTTACCCTGGGAAATTATGTAAAATTGCATATTTACGGATAATTGTATTGACATTACTATATATATATAAGGACTTTTAAGAATTATTGTGCAAAATTCGGAGTAAAACCAAAATTATGAATTTTGGTACAGTGTACTTGGTGAAACTTATAATTTTTTTAATTACAATTTTATAATATTAAAATGTCCAATTATTTTTTTGACAAACTAACCCATCAATGTTTTTATAACATACTATTAATTTAAATTGCATGAAAACATACTTTTTACAACTTTAAAAAGGTGATATTACAAAATTTATCTTGTATTACATCTTGAATAAACAAAACAAATGTGACAAAATAATATATTCATAAAGAAGGCACACCCTTCACTTATGCAAACCTTACAATTTATTAGAGAGTTTAGTTAACTTGCTTAAAATATAGAAAAAAAAAACTTTTTTAATTATTAACGTTTGCCTATTTTTCTATATGAGTCATTAGTTTCTTTTCTTTTCTTTTTCATTTTATTTAAGTATTCAATGTTTTTAAAACTTTATAAGAAAAGGATTTTTATGAAATCTATTAAAATTTTCATCTATCCATGATGTCTACTGATTTTAATTTAGTCAACAATAATTAAATTAACAAAACGATAACATTAAATATATTTATTTACAAATATAATATTTTAAAATAATATTAAAAATACAATGATATAATATAATAAAAAATTAAAAAATAATAATTTAAAATAAGAAAAAGGATCTTCAAAAAATTGTATATATTCTAGCCATCTTAATAAACTAGTTCAAGACCAATCGAAAGTTAATATATGTCTAAAATAATAGAAAATTTACCGTATTTAATAGAAGTTATGTTTTTGTAAGGTTTTAAAAACGTTGAAAATTCAAATAAAAGAAAAAAAGTTTAAGAACTCAATTATAAAAGCAAGTGAACGTTTCCTATAATATATAATACCAAATCAATTACAGTAGATTAATACAACATTTGATGAAAAGCATTACAATAAAGGTAAGATTAGTATTGGGGAAGAGATGAGATAAGAGAGCAAAAAAATAGAAATGTAGAAATGAGACAAGAGATGAGTAAAAGAAATGAAATAAGAATTTTTTTAGGGTTTTTTTTTTGTATTATAGACTTAGATTATAACCTATATATTTATTTCTTCCCCCCCCCTACTTTTTGGTAAAACTTAAAAGGTAGAGTACATTCATTATTGTTTAACAATTATTATGGAAAAAATATTGAGTACCCTATAACTTATACCTTATTATCTTGTATTATAGGATCCAAGGTGGATATAAAGTATTAATGTGTATTATCCATATCTTACCTTGTAAAATAGATTAAAAACAAAACAGTATCCTAAAGCTATAGTGTGACCTTCAATACCACAGAAATTTATCCAATTAAATAAGATATATGATACAATAAGGTTACTTATTCACCCCTAATAAATATAGATATTTATATAAAGTAATTGACTTCTATCTTAATGGGGAGATAAACATATAGCAAAAATGAAATGTTATATGAAGTGACAAGTGGTAAATTAAAGTAAATATTAGTTCGGCATGAGACGATTTTTCATTTAATCTTATTGGGATATTACTATGATTTGGTCTATAAAATAGCATTTTTTGTTTGCACTCATAAAATGATTGAAGAGTCAAAACCATCTAGCATGGATGGTATTAAAAATGCTAATTTTAATGAGAATGAGCCCAGTGTCCAATCCACATGACATATTACTTATCTCAACTGAGCAATCGGATAGGAAAGATAAAAGAGTTTTCAATTTAAAACTACATGTTTTTGCAGTTCGAAAAATAAGAATCATAGGTATGGTGCAACAAGCAGATCATTGAGATATGGAAATCATGCTATAGGACTAGTTGAAATGGGAAAACTTTGAGTTGCAATACAATTGTGAAACCAATCTCATATGCCATATAACACCACATTCAACCTTGCTAGAGAATCAATAAGAACCAAAATTACAAAATCTGCAAATTGAAAATAGCCATTCATCATCAATCTATTACTTTTTAGAAGGCTATCAAAAAGGGGGCAATTGTCCAAAAAACACAACACGTATAAGAGGCTTTCATGCCTCCTTAGGTACACCACATACATGACAATGTTGTAAGAGCATAGTGCTAATTTATTGATCTTGAATCTTGCGATTTCACGCTCACCGTCTTGGTGGACACTGGTAACATTTAGCAAATAGACCGAAGTTGTCAACTTGCTTGATGAAGTTGCTCATGCTAGCCCAACCTCCGAACCCGAAGCCCACGACGAGAACCCAAACGATGACAAATGCGTTCACTACATACATTCCTGTCCAGCTAGGGAGGAAGAAGGGAGGTTTTTCAGCTGCATTCTGCAAATAAGAATTCAAACAGAAGCAGATTTGTCAGCGTTTCCTTTTACACACCCAAATCGACAGCTACTTTTTTCAATAGGCTAAACCGCACCGACCATCCCTTAAGCGCTTAGAAGTTACGACTTGCATAGTTACCTGCTTACACTTCTAGGCTCCTATGGCAAGCATGATGACAATAATTACAGAATTTGACAAACGAATAACTAAGAAATTTGTGATTTTAAAAGTTTTCAATGGTGGTCTTGTAATTATATCACCATGAATAGAAACAAAACTTTTCTCTTTGTGCGTTTTATGTTATGGAGGGGCATGAGCACACTTATAGATCAGTTACTTCTATGTAGAAATTTAGACCATGCTTCAAAACTCGTACACAAGCTAAAGCTGAAGGTGCTTCTGTCAATAACTTCTGTGGAAATTGAATCTAGTAACTTATGCGATTTGTTATGTTAGTGCTTGGATCTTAGCTTTCTGCTCCCTTGCAAAGATATAATTATGATAGTTTTGAGGACACGATTTAAATATTTCGGAGTGCTTTGTCGATGGATATGAATCTTATTTATAGTACAAAACATGGCCAGATTGCAACAAGTCACCTCCTAACACTAATGATCAAAAGAGAATACCACACCAAACTACAAAAAAATGACTTGACCTCCCCATGCATGACTCATGCAACTCAACAGTGGCTGAAGCTTCCTCAAAACGGTCGCTATAGATGGGCTTTCTAGAAAACAGTTAAGACTCTTTTATAACAATTTGTCGGATAAATACATAGTTTCAAAATTTTATGAAGAGGTGATGTCACGTTTTAGTAATTTAGAAAATGTATCTGAACCTGAGGACCAATTTACAATTATCTCACCAAAAAAAAAAAAAAGATTTCAAAAGTCAAGGAGTATAACAAACCAATGACCTCTAGACCCAAAAATGATAAGGTTGGCTTTTTGACTACCCACTACTCTACATGTCCAATCCAAAATAGAAAGGTCATAAACATAACTACGAAACCTAGAGAGCCGTACATGCTATAGTGACCATGGACTTAAAAGGAGTCATGATTGCTTCATTATCTTCGTTTTCAAAAACATTTGGATTCATAGTTTAGAAAATTCATTTGCAACGGCAAAACAAGGGATGTATATCCGACCTCACATAGAGTGAATAAGCATCGACGTTGATGTTGTATGAAAAAATTTCTCTACTTGCAAATTGTCATGTGCATTAGGTAGAGAGATAAAGACGAAGATGTTGGCAATGGACCAATACCTGTCGGGCGGATGCAGACCGATAAGTGAGCATATGAGCAGCAGCAGGGATGATATAGACAGTGAAGCTGACCAGAAGTGCACCCACAGCCGAGTTGATGGGGCCAAAGAAAGGAAATATAATGGCCAAGAACCATATAGGTATTACAACTGGCAATCGAACCAGCGCCCTCACAAAAATGCTCTTCGTATCATGCATCCCGATCACTTTTTCCCACACAAAGTAGAGGGGTGTGCAGGCAAAACCAAATGTGATGAACTGCCAAGCCAAGAACATAAACATTAGTAAGTTTTGCATATTAGACATGAAAAGAATAGAGGCTTGTTTGCGATACTTCTTAGTCTAGGTCTAGGCTGGCTCATCCTTGGAGTCTGGATATTATGAATTTCTGCTTCGGTGTATTCCATTGTTTTCCTACTTCGGACAATCTTTGTGGCTAATATAAAAGCTAAGATTGGTTTGTCAAAATAAAGTTTTGAAAAAGATGTGAATAAGATAACATAGAAAAGGTAAATTAAAAGGAATAAGGATACAGGAATTATCAAAATTATAGCAACATTTCTAAACTTCTAAATGGCGGATATATGCTGTGAAATCATAAAATTTCTTTCCTTTAAGGTAACAAGTTTTCTCTTGTATAAGGAAATTGATCATCTAAATTTACAAATCCCTTGTACAAATATATATTTGCAATATATAAATGGACCCATCAATTTCCAAATTTAAGATATTTCTTAGCTGATTGATATTTAAGCTATTAATACAGATTGACTCGATCACAATTTTACATCTCTATACATTGAAGGTGAAATTTCATACTATTAATATTTTAAAGCGTCTAAGTACGGTTATTATGGAAATTCAAGAAGCCAGCTCCAATTTTGATAGTTGTGGGGGTGTACTATATTTACCAAACAAAATACAAAAACACAAACACGAATCGAATGGACCAATGACAAGCTGTATTTTAAGGGTTAACTTTCTAAAAGCAAAAAAGTCTGGGGATAAAAAAAAAATAAAAAAATCGTGCTCCATACACACCATATTTCAGATTATACCTGGTGGATGAGCATCAAGATGACCGCTGCATCGCGCCACCCGGATCGAGGAAGAAGAGAGAAGGCGTTGGAATGGTCGAGAAGTTGGTCTCCGAATGCCCAGTAGACGGCAGCAGCCGATGGAATGGTCAGGGTAAATACATATAGTGTAGCAACAAGGTAAATATACTTGAATTTCTGAGGTTTCCACATGGCATGCATGATTTCCCTATTATATTTTAACATTTCTGAAATCAGGATCTCCCAAAAATACATATGGGTCATTGAATCCATTAGTTACAATTAAGCTTAAGTGATTGTTATTGAAAAAAAATGTCATGATTTATAGAAAAATTCATCTTAAAAAAAATGTCATCAACTTTTATACTTGAAGCAAAGCAGGAGAAGGAAGAAGAAGACTCCAATGGAGAAAATTCATTGATCATCTTCTATGTTTATCTTTTTTTTTTAATTTTCTTTCTTTTTTTTCCCTTTTAATCTTATGTTAATAATTCAATCATCATAAACTATCACATAACTGATTTAAGATACTTTAAATTCGATTATCTCCTTCATTATTATTAAAAAAATATAAGGATGGGCATTCTAGATCTTTTTGTGAAAATAGGACATAAAATTCAGTTAGGTTGTGTTTATAGCATGGAAAATGCCTTTTTTTTTTAATTTTTTTAATCTTATAATATGTCGTTTCTATGCTTAAATTTTGTCACAGTAACCTTAAAAAGTTTTGCTTATCTGTATTTTTTAGTTGTGGCTCTTTGGTGTTAGTGTCTAGTGGTGGTAAATTAGAGGGGGAAAGTGTAAATTGTAAATGAGAAAAATAGAGTATGTATTAACTTGTTCATCTCAACCAATCATATAATTACAATATAAATAAGCTGATGTATATTAAATATACCATTTTTAGCATTCAGTGTCCTAAAGTAATTGGGTAAGACATGATACGAGACCGTTAAAAATCTTTATGACTTTAAATTGCTAATATCATTATGGAAATTTCAATTAATTTTAATTAAAGCTGGATCAAATACTAAGACTGCCCGACTCCCGAGTCCTTGATAATTTAATATCGATGTCAAAGATTGAGATGATTGTCACGGTATGGAAAGTGACTGTTCATACATGACAACCAAGAGTAGAAGGTTTTGATTTAAAAAATCCCTACAAAACTGGCTCCTTTTCTCCACCAAGACTCGAACGAGTATAAAAAGATTGACATGTCACTCATTCGTCTATCTTATACCACATGAAGCCAACATGTTAAGAACACCGATCTCCTAGGAGAAGGTTAATTAATATATATATATATGTGTGTGTGTGTGAGTATGTGTGTGTATGTAAGTATATAACAGAACGTGATGATGAACGTGCAGTCAATGGGTTCAAGTCAGACCCCACATGCATCATGTTGAAACTTGAAATTGGTTAAATATTAATGTCCAAGATATGCAATGATGTGCATGAACTTAAATGTAGGTAAATTATCATATGCGAGGGAAAAGCAATAGTGGTTTTTAATAACAAATCAATATTAATTAATATTTTTTATACCCAGTAAAAGACTTAGTCATTTGATGCATTGGCTATGACATTGCGTTTTTAAGGGGAAATATTATGATATCCCAAGTCATAAATATTATGATTGGACGGCATAAGGAACTTGTAAATGAAAAGATATTGATGGAAATGGAATTAAATTTTATGTATGATTGTTGGAATGAAGAGTAAAAATGAGTAAAAAGGAAGAAAATTGATGAAAATGTTACCGCTATAAAATTTATTTTTTATAAATGATCCTATTTTATTTTCATTCTCTCAATTTTAATCAATTTATAAATTAATAGTTAAATTTCCTTAAATTTGCATACTCTCTTGTGTTATGAGTTTTAAGCTACACTGTAATCAAGGTAAAATATTGTAATTAATGGTTGAGTTTTAAACTCTATTGCTTAAATTTCAATCAATATTAAGGTAAAATATTATAATTAAGCTATAATTAAAAAAGTTAAGAATATATTATACCCCTAAGAGCCGTCGGTGACAAGCAAAAGTTGCAATTAGAGGCCCTACAAAATATGACTTTTATTTATACTAAGTGCAGTCAAAAGTTTAGAGACGTTGATTAAAAAAAGAAAAAAGAAAAAAAAGAAGAAAGAACATCATCATTCTTAAACCAATAAAAAATTTATAATTGAAAGAAGACGAAGAAGAGAGAAACTCACACTGTGACTGCATGTCCGCCGAAAGTGTATAATATGTTGGTGGCGCCGGTGAAATACAAAACCAATGTTGTAGGACCTGAATGGATCACTCCATCAGCCTATTTTCCAGGAAAAAACACATTCAGTTATACCTAAAAATTTAAAAAAAAAAAATGATACACATTTTTGAACATCGCATCATCCCGCCATCAACATGACTTGCACAAATTTTTTAAGCCAAATTCATCACTAAATTGCTTATTATACTCGATTTGATATTTCAACATTCATGCAGGTCAATTCTGACAATAGATTGATTTAGAAAAAACAATTATCGATGCATATTTATATTAAAGATTAACTTGATAATGCATTAAATGTGATATTAAAATTTCGCCTTGGTAATGCATTGAATGTGATATTAAATAAAATATTAATTTAGTAATACATTGAAGGTGAAGTTTTATGGTAACTGGCGTTTATATATGGGTTTTAATGCATAAAGTATTGTCATGAAAATCTTGATAGTTTCCCAAAGATATGTTTATAATAGAGGAAAGATGGAGGTGACATACTTGGCCATGGACAAAGGCTGCAATGGTCAAATACCAAGCGGTATAGGTAGTCATTCCAAGTCCAAGGAAAGACCAAATCCTGTAATTGTGAAATGAGGGAATAAACACTGTTGTAGCACAACAAGCTCCAAATATGTATGTCCATGTCCTCTTGTCGAAATTATCATCAATATAGTATATATTGCTGCAGATAAAACCCAAAAAAAATTATTTATAAATAAATGAACAGCATGTAGCATTTGAATATAACACCAAATTTTTAATCTTAAAAAAAGGGGGTTAAAATGTATTATGATGTAAAACGTCAAAATATCAAACCTTGCACAAGCTATGAGTTGTATAACAGATCCAAATAGAAGAAAAGTACAGTTGAATGCCAATCCAAGTGCTTTCCAGTAAGGTCCCAGCAAACCATCTAGCACCTCAAACCACTGTAATTATAGAAGAAACTTAAAAAAAAGAAGAGGTAAATTACATTGTAAATATATCTCTATTTTTTTTAAGTGCTTTATAGATTTCTTGTTAAAATAAAAACATGATTTTTCAAAATAATTATGCTTAATTTATTTTATGTTTTTTTAATAGATAAAATAGTCATTCGTGGGTTTAATAGCACCTTTTTTTAATTTAATATTTTCAATGATCAATTTTTAAGATAATAAGCTAGCTGCTCATGGAATACATACAAGCCGATGTATTTGTAATTTATCTAAAAAAATAAATATAAAATTCTTAGAAGCAAATTCTCCATTATCATCTAACTAGTTCATGTTGGTATCTGAAATAAATATGAAATCAGGTTGGGGAAAAAAAAGAAGAAAAGAGTTTGGATGATAAAAATAAGCTAATATTGTAAATAAACCGGGAGATAAAACAGTCTAGAATGAAAATATAAAAATAAATAAATAAAATATGATTGGCTGACCTGAATGACATGGTTTTTGAAGCTAACGTTTTCCTTTTCCCTTCTAGTACGATACTCCACATAGAGTACACTAATGAGATAAGCAGTCCAGCTTCCCAGAAATCCATAGAAAATCTGGAATATTATCCCTGAAACCATTCCAAGTTGAGAGAAAGAGTATGGCAATGTCAACAGCACCTGAGCAACCTACACAATTTTTTTTTTTTGAAAGGAAAAAAAGAAAGAAAGAAAAATCGATCATAAATAAATAATAAATATACAAAAATTCATTGATCAACCTAAAAATATAAAAAATATGAAATCTTGATGAGAATTATGAAATGGGTTTGTTGATTGATTTATTTATTTATTACTTGGTTTGAGGCACAACTGAACCAGGCATCATATACAGAACCACCATGCCAAAGCAAGCTTCTTAGGCCAAAACCAGAGGCAGATCGCTCCGTTTTTTCACTTCCTTTTTCTCTGTCTTCCTTCTCAATTTCCCCAAAACTTGACACCATGGCTTCTTCGGCTTGTCTCTGAGACATCATTGCTTATGATCCTACGAAACCATCAAAGTACGAGGAATTTCACTTTAATCTTCTTTAGAAGAAAACAGAGAAGAAATGGAACATTAGTGACACTTTTTGAGTTTTGAGTTTATGTGGTATTTAACATGTAATATATGGTGACAAGTTTTAAATACAATTGCCATAGAAGGAAAAATTTATAGATATCTTCCTATTATCCTTTTGAGGAAAAACATTCATTTAAGGAATGGGATGACATTACTAGGTACACACACAAACACACCTCAACAAAATCTTCTTGTCATTTAATAACTTGAACACAAAAATGTTTAGGTGGTCTTGTATTTTTTTCCTTGCAAATTGCAAGAGTGAAGTCAGACTGAACAAGGCTTCAAATGGTCCAATGGGCAAAAGGGTGAGTGTGAATAGAGAGAGAGATTGTTTAAGGGACAACTCAAACAAGCAAGAAGAGGAAAATCCCAGAACAGAAGTTATGTTTTGTGAATGATGATATTTGCTATATTTGTGGTTGTGGAGATCTGACAGAAGAGAAAATTGAGAGAGAGGATGTAAGAAAACCAGAGGACTTTCTGCATGGGTTGGATTAGAACAATTACATTGCATATGGGTGTGTTATTCCATAGTGAATGTGTATTTATGGTGTTTCTTAATTGAAAACAAAAAAGAAAAAAGAAAAAAGAAAAAGGGATTTTTATGTCCTTAAAAGTTCAAACGGCCTTCCATCCGATATTTACATTTTCTATTCCATTATTATAAAAAGGGTTAGAAAATAAGTGCTCCAAGTCTCTTATAAGGAGTTTTCATTTTTCTTTTCAATATAAGTGCATATTTCATGAAAAAGTAAATGCGCTAAATAGTGTATGTATTTTTCTTTTTTCTTTCTTTTTTTTGGTTGCACTTAATAGGTATCTGTTATTGTAATTAACATTTTTTTTTATAAATCATACATATGGAAATAAATAATTGATAAAAATATGACATAAGAAAAGGAAATCTCATATATGGTAATATATAATTGATAAAATTACAGATGAAAATATGATATAAAAAGAGGAAATCTCATATATAGAAATATGTAATAGATAAAAACGCAAATAAAAATATAATATAATAAAAGGAAACCTTGTATTTTTTTATAAAGAGAAGTAATTAGTTGTTAGCAGAAGAGATATTGAAAATGTTTTAATGGCATTAGGCCTGAATCCAGATCCGATTTATGATTTTAAAAAATGCAGCATGCTGTTCAGCAATCATGTATTATAATTTCAATTGAGGGTATACTTTTTTCAGTCAAGCACTGACAGCAGACGAAAAATAAAATAATCATGACTTTTATTTCTCTGGCCTTCCGAAAGAAAAAGGAAAGGACTTTTGTGAGGCATTAATAATAATAATAATAATAATAATAATAATAATAAATCGAAGCCCACTTTTTTATTTTTCTTTTTTAAATATGGATTTAATTTAGAATAAAATGTAAAACCAAGACCCTAAACCCTTTTAAAATAATGATTTAAAGCCCTCTGTCAAATTATTTTTCTAAAACATAAATCCATTTTCAAAAAAGTGAAACGTAGGCTTCACACCAAATATGTGAAATAGTCATTAACGAGCTTCTAGCGACATCTGTTCAAGATCTTCAAGAGTAATTTTTTTACAGTTTTTAATATAAATTATACGTTTCAGAAAAGATAATTACATGAAAATGTGATTTTTTTTATTTGATATTTTTACAAGTATATATATGATACTATTAATATTTTCCGGACTTAGATCCAATTATACCTTTAAAATATTGTCATATATAGTCGATTGAAAGTACTAAAAAAAATGATATTATGATAATGTTAAAATACATTTAAAAATTAAAATAATCTAACCCTTAATCTGTAACTTTAGGTAATTTTAGAAAAAAAAATTAGAAGATTTTTTTTTATATATGTGTGTATAAGCGTTTTATTGTAATTATCTCACTTTCCAAAGATAGGAAGACCTTTATTTTTTATTTTTAGATTGCTAGTTTAGGCGATAAGTAGAAATGATGAGCTGGCTTGTTGAATTTCTTGGAAGATTTACTTGACAAGGCGTACATTTTGAATCGGCAAAATGCACAATGCACCAAAACTTTGGCTAATATATAAGTAAGCCCCTAAAACTTTACTTGATTACAATAATCACATACATTTTTACCTTTGTGTAAACATTCTTTGAACTTTTAATTGTGACTGGAAAAAATTTTGTTATCAATTTTTCAAATGACGTTTTAATTTCATATTATATTTTGGTGAAATAAAATAATAATAACTTTAAAAAATATGAATAAAAAATGCAAATAAACCCTTTAGTTAAAGCTTTAGTTAGAAATTCCCTATAGTAAATTTAAAATTAATTTAAAACTCAAATAGAAACATTTTTTGGAAAAAGATTTTTAACTTGAAAAAAAAAGTCTCTTAAGTAAGAAAATTCTATTGTACCGTTGTGGTCAACAATGTGTTTTACTGTTAATGGACCTTATTTTTATTATTATTTGAAGATGATTTACCGTTATAAAGATCATCGATAATTTTTCATGTAGACTGTTAATATGTTTATGAAAGATCTCGATATATTATTTTTATTGTTAATTGACCATATTTTTACTATAATTCAGAAAATTTTATTGTAATTGAGGAGTAATAGTACTTAAAATTTTCCTACTTGAAGCTTATTTGAAGAAATGTGTTAAGTACATAAAATTAATTATAGACATTAATCGAAGACATTTACCATCAAGCAAAAAACGAGGTAGAAACAAGAAGAAACAGATTGTGCAAGTTAAATGGATGGAAAGAAGCATCTAAATGCATCTCAAGATGACTTTATTTGAACATTGCAAGGGGACACTTAAACAAAGTGAACTTTGTTTTATATCTCCTCATAACATTTTAACAAAGTCTCAATGATACGATAAATCAGCTACTAAGAAAGCTTGTTCGAATGTTTGGAGAGGACACTCGAATGAAGTGCGAAATCTCGTAGATAGAAGAAGTTCGGCTATTGAGAAACCTAGTTTGGATGCCTTTATATGACATTAGAACGAAGTCCTATTGGATGGATATGCGATGTATTTTAGTTATTTTATTTCTTATTTTTCCATTAATAATAAAAGCCTATGGCTACTAATAGGCCTTTAGTTGTATTTTTTATTCACTATTGAGTGAAAAAATTAAGTATTTGAGGATGAATGTTTAGAGTAAAATTCATATAGATGATGTAACTTTTTAGTGGTAAAAAATAAATGTAATTAAACTAGTGAAATAAAGGATGGGAGTACATTCAAACAAAGGATGAAAATTGTGAATAAGAGGATGATTGTTTTTTGTGTATGTAATGTGCCATGGCACCAAGATCTAATGTCATTATACTAGAGCCATAATATTATCTTATATTTGCTTCACATTATATAACACTCATCTTTTATTTGAATTACTAAAAAATTTTATCATCTCTTTAAATTTGATCCTAAAAGTTCATTCTTTGGTTTGTAATTTTCTCATTAATAAATCATTATCATAACAAAAACCCTAAAAAAAAAATTTCTCTCCAATTTTATTTTTATTAATCTTTGTTAAGATTGCAGGTAGAAAACTTACCAGTAGTTACTAGAATTAAATTGTTATTTTTTATGGAACACTTGGTGCTATTGATGGTGAATTTATCTGAGGTTTTGTGCTTGTGTTGTCTAATAGGGTTGAAAAAAAAAATCTAAATTGATCTAATCAAACTAAATCAAGTAAAACTATGTTTTTATTCCCAATTTGGTTAAAAAAATCCCAAATCAAAACTTTACCATTGGTTTGAAGAAGCAAATCAAAACTATAAAAAATAATATTTCATTTGTAGTTGGTTTGAAGAAGTAAATCAAAACTATAACAAAATAATATTTCATTTGTAGTTAAAAAAAGATTATTATGTTGTAACAATACTTAAAAGATATTTCAATTTATTTTTATTGAAATGTAAATATATTAACTTTTATAAGTATAAGTTATTAGATTATATATATAGATCAACTCAAAAATCATATGCTAGTTTTATGAATAAAATTAGATATTAAAACACATTTAAAGTTTTTTAGTTGCATGAACATGTACTTCATCAATCTTGTATATAATATTGGTAAATGTTATAGTTAACAAGTTTAGTATACGATATCTCATATTACGCATGTAAATTTTTTAAGATAATAAATTATGGTTCAATTCCTAAACTAAACACAACGAAACCTAAGTTCTATCATTTGAAAGAATTCTCAAACCAAATCCTATGGTATGGTTCAAAGTGATAAAAAATAGGACCATTTTTTATGGTTTGGTTTGACGTGAAAGGAAAATTAAATCAAACTGAACTATATCCACTCCTAATGTGTTAATATATGAGAGAAAAATGAAAAAAAAAAGAAAAAAAAATCCTATTGCCTTGCAATTAGAGATTATGGATATACATTATAGTTTATTTTCTTGTTCAAATTTAATTTTAGCTTAGTTTCTTAGTAAATGTATATCGAGATTCACGTGTATATTAAGTCGAAAAGTTTATTTCGGAAAGTGAAACCCTAAATGGCATGGCATTCTAATCACTGGAAAGAGAGATTTGAATCAACTCTAACATGAAAATGAACATTGCTTGCTTGGAATTTGATCGACTAACCCAATCAGTCAAACAGTTTCATTAGTCCATACCAAAACGTCTTTTACTTAGCATTAATATTTATCTATGACCTCCTTCTTTAGTAATTTATATCACCAAAATAATCAATTCATCTTTACATGTTTTAATTATACGTTTGTAAATTTTTCTTTTTTTTCCCCTTTTTATGAATAACCACTTTTTAATTAAATGTGATAATCTTATATATATATATATATATATATATAATTTTTTAAGCACTAGCGTGTTGTTAAATTTAGTTATAGAAAGAGAAGAAAGATACCCAAAAAAAAAAGAAAATTAATTATATCTAAAAATATAAGCACATCTAGTGGATGTTGGGGCCTCATTCTCCCTATGTGTCTCTTATTAATCATTAACTTTTCCCCCAATATGCTCTCTGTCTCCCTTTATCCTCTGACGCTTCAATTACTATGACTAAAGAATCAATATGGCACTATCCAAATGGATGATTATTGATTATCTTTCTCAATCATTGGCTTATTTCTTCTATCATTACTCATTTTCATGACTTAACCCAATGCGCATCTCGAAGCATTTCAATTGATAACGGAAGTGATTATTCAATCCACTCAAAATCTTCCGTATGTATAAAAAATTTGGAGTCTAGTAGTTTGAATATTATCCTGATCAAATTTAATTTTTTCTGTTCATAAATTGTAATATATATAATAATTAAAAAGAAAAATTTTCTGCTTCTTGAGGTTGAAAAACTTTCATATGAAGAATATGCTCTTAAAATTTGATTTTCATATTCGGAGATTACCTCTCTAGGATATATATATATAACAACTCTATTTGATATAACTTCCCATTTGGCTGCTGACCATATATCTTAGAACATCGTTTTATATCGTTTTATCTCCTTAATAATAAGAAATCTTGTTATTAAGATATAATTCGGGCAGATGTCTGCCATAAGAGATACCTTCCCAAGTCACATCCATATAAGCAGGTGAGGTGTTCCACTAAACCAACACCTGTGGACCATAACACCTTGCTCCTAAAAATGTCCGAAATCCAAAGCCAACCATATAATCGGCAAGGGGTTGTGATGTAGGCCGTAAGATAGCTTTCTTAAAACAAATGCAAGACGGTTGACTCCTTGGGATCGTAATAATTGAATTGCATCATAGCAATTTTATAGAATTTCTATTCCTCATCAATAACGAATAGTAATTTCATTATAGAACTAAAATAGTAGCTATTTTTAGGTTTCTTCCTTTTCTCTTAATACCTATAAAACCCTAGGTAAACCTCTATCACCTTCAAATCCTCTAGTATTGAGGTCAAACCGTCTAATCTACCTTTGTGTCGAACCCTTCACACTTAAAAACTTTTTTCAGGAACTCAAGCATATATCTATCTCAAGCTAGAGCTAAACCAATTAGTTTGTGACAATGAAGTTTACATGTTTGGTGCAAACAACCTAGCCACTAGGATTACATGCAACACGAACTAGCTCATTGGGTTTACATTCATCACAAATCACCTAGTTCATTGGGTTTGCATGATTTGCACAAACTTAGATCTTAAGTTCAAATGCCTCTTACATTGTTTGCTTAAAAGAAGTGGCATTTATGAGATGGAGAAATCCTATTATATAAGGAATAGCTATTCCTTATCAAGATCTCGGGGATAGCTATTCATGGACTATTCACTAGCTCTTTTCATGACTATCTTTGGGAGCTCTAACCACACTACCACTATTCACCATCTCCAGATCTATCACCACTAGAATCCACTCTAAGATGGACTCACCATTGCCACCAAATCCACCACCATGCCCAACATGGTCGTTAAACCTTCTCTTTATAATAGGCCATTCAAGCATAGCTAGTAGACTTGTTGTTGAGCATGGGTTAGATTTGGATATTAGTAAAACCCATGGTAGAATTTGAGTAACCAAATAAAACATTGGGAGAAAGAGAAAATTTATCATTTATCATTTATCAAACAAGGGTGGTGGATAAGACATTGATTGACTAGTCTATAGTGGCATATATTATGAATATGTTCTCTAGTTTCCTATTTTATTTAATTACCTATGATGTTGAATTGTTTTGAATTATAATATGAAGTTATAATTAGGTGCTTAAAATTTACTTCATAGTTTTAGTGAGTTTGTTTGTGTGAGATTGGAATTGACTTAGGAGTATATTTAAGAGAAATAAGTTACTTTTATTACCTTATGTAAATTTTAGTGAATTGAATATGGTTCATCCTCATACATTTATACTCTTTTGTGATTTATTAACCCCCCTTTCCCTTTGGTCTTTTTTCTACCATATTGGGATTTTCCATGTAAAATATTTATATTCATCTCCTTTGGTCATGTCTGTCTTTTTTTTTAATCATATTTTCTTTGGCTACATGCCTAACAACACTGAGTTAGTACACTATAGCTAATAAGTGAGTGAGTATAAAGTAAGCAATATATAAAAACCTATTGTACTCTACCCTATAAGTACATATTTATAAATTTTGAAACTAAAACTTATCTTGCAATATTGTTAAACCACTCTAGAACTTATACCATATAAAACTTATGGGCTATAAGGTACCCTATAGAACTTATAAAATATAAAAGAATCTACATTGATGACATTTATATTAAGCTTAAAGTTTCAATTTGAAGTGAATTAAAATATATAGGTAAAACATAAAGTTCCAATTTTAATGATAAGTTAGTGCATGTATCTTTCTTGTAGCATCAAAAGAATTAGCAATAAAAAAAGAATGGGACAATAGAGTTGGAAAATAACAATAATGGTAAAGTTAGTAATTAAGAAGAATTGAGATAATATAGGTAGAAATGGGAATGTACGATTGAAACAAGAGACAGACAAAAAATGAAATGTTTTTAGTTTGAGGTTTCTTAGGGATGATAGGCCTCAGCCATAGTCTATATTCTACACATTGTTTTTTTTAGAACTTATAACATATAAGTTAGAAATATGATATTATTTTATATTTATTATTACTTCTTAATAATTTTTATAATGGGTATAGATTATCTTAAAAATTATATTATTTATATATTAAAATATAAATTTTAAAATAGGTGCAAGATATAAAAGTATTATACTTATATTTTACTTTGTAAGAATAGATTTTCAAAAATCATATTTAAAACTATTAATACCCACTTAAAACCTATCTATTTGAATAAAATCTCAGGGATATAGAGCACCAAGATGATCTGTTCACCGCGGTGGTACAAGGGCTTTACCGACTTAACCGAATTATATCATTCTTTACAACATTACTAGGCAATTCAAAAGGCTATGAAAGTGAAACTTAGGTTGAGCTCTCAAATCATGCGTGATTTATTGATGCTTTTATAAGCTGGAAACCAGATTACTGCATCGTTCTTCCCGTCAATCTAACTCCCAATCCTTAGGTAAAGCAACATTAAAGCAACAAATCAATGAAGTGAGCTTTTTCTTTTTCTTATTTTTCCCCCCCTCCTTAACATGTGGATAAGAGAAAGTGATGATTGTAGCTGGGATAATCATCCCGACACGACACACCTATTAACACATAAATCTCTTTAAGTAATTTTGAGATTTACATCCTTGGTACTTTCACCAAGTTATATCTTTTAAGGATCAATTAAATACAATCACAATAAATGTAGAATCTTTTATATTATTATGAGTATTCTTCATAAGGTTATATTATTTTACATTAATAAGTGCTTTTGAGATATTAATTAATGGTTTAAATAATAAATTTTTTAAAGTTCTTTAATACTAATCCCATACTTTATAAAAAAAATCAAATATCATAAAATATTTATTTTTTTAATATTTTAATAAATATTTCAAAACATCCATTAAAATTTTCCACTTTGAATTTCTAGGCCACTCAATTACATTGGCTCGAGGCTCGTGGACACAACTTTTTTGGGTCATCATAGACAGTATTTCTTGAACGTGGGCGTGAAGATGCCGATTTAATTTTAAGCATATGCTGCTGACCCACTTTATATTAATTTTTTTTCATATATCCTTGCTAGGACTTAATACAGGACGAGTGCTTAAGCACTAGTCTTTTATATTTGCTCTTCAAATAGAGAAGGAGGTAGATATATATACAGAATTTTGGAAGGCATAAATAGAAAAACGATATAGATTTGGTCTTCCTCTTTATAAAAAATAAAAAATAAAAAATCAACGAAATACGCATATATTTCTATATACAATCCATTCCGTCTATGTTTTATCCGTTCCTAGTGCATGTTTTTATTTTCAATGAACTGATAATGAAGAATAATGGAATATTAGATCTGATATTAAGCCACTTCTCTTTTCAATATGAAGTTTATCCGATCAATAAGATGATGTAAGAGATAAAAACGAATTTTTATTAGAATAGTTCACTTACAACACTTGCAATTATGAGCCCGAAGAGAAAAGTGACCTATTGCCTTTGCCTTTACCACCTTTTTTCCCTTAATCTAATACGAAAAGCATTACACCAATCTTGAAAAGCATGTCTTTGGCCATTATTCATAAAAGTACAATTAGGTATATTGCAATAAGGGTTCTTTGTATATATCTCAATAGCTTTAGCCTTTATTTGGTGATCCTTTTTCTCTCTTTTTGAAAATTATTAAGTTTCTTTATTTAAGGAAAACGACCTAGTGAGTATCCTAGGACGGCATGCTTTACAAAACCAAACAAATGAAAGTTGATCCTCAAACTTAATCCAAACAGAAAGCATTACGTGTGTGTGTGTTGTTATTTTATAAGCTATTCAGCACATTCGTTGCTGTCCCGGTCCGGGCTATAGAAAGTATAAAAAAAAAAAACGGTCACAAAAGGGCTGCTGCGCAATGTGCTGATGTTGAATTTTCTGGTGTTTGGTACATGTATGCATCTTGTCTACTATTCTCATTTAACATGACAATAAGTTTTAAAAATATATGAATAACCTTAGATAATTTTCAGATTTCCATAAAGGTGGATCAAATACATATGAAAGAAGTGCGAATGTGTACAACTAAAAAAATAAAGTATTGGTTTACTAACGTTAGTACGAATGGTCGGCACATAATTTACTTTACAAGGTTAGTGACAGAATAGGAGAAAGTAAGCACCATAGTTTCGTGGGTGGTTGGTGGTGGTTAAATTAGTGGTATGTAGAAAAATCGTCGTTGATAAAATATTCAAAATATCCAAGTTTGGGAATTTTTGTTACGTGTGGAAAAGGAACAGCTCCAAAAAAAAAAAAAAAAAAGGTTATATCTTCTAATTCTTTTATTTGATATATAAAGAAAATTTCAATATTCCAATTTGTATGTGTAAAACTAATCAGTTACGGATTTTTGGAATTGAGTTTATCTGAACATTATTCATCAATTAGAAAATGGGAAAATTAATCTCTTCAAATGGTTTACGGGCAAGTATTGTATGTGGACGTTTGTTAAGAATAAAATTAACTTTTGAAAGTTTAAGTATCCATTCAAAACTTCCTCGATTATATATGTTATGAAATGATGAAATTTGACATATTGGTCCATAGCATGAATTGACGAGCTTTATTAGTTGTTCATTGATGTGGAATAACGACTTTTGATTCTATAGTAAGTATCTGTCTACTCCAGTTGAAGGATTTAGATTAGGTGCTTAACGACCATAAATAAACAAGGCACAATAAGAGGCCAGGATGACAAGTGTATGAACACCAATCGAGCTTTTCAATCTGGCCAAGAAGAACCTCCAGAGGCAATGAATTTAAAAAGAAGAAGAGAAGCAGAATCGAGACGGTAGTTTATAGGTACTTTATAAAGCATGCCCTATTTGCCCGTGTTATAAACATATCACTATATATTATATTTAAAAATATAAATGAGCAAAGTATATTCATAAGCTACTCGAATTTAATTTGATAATAGTTGAGTTGAGTTTAAGTATGAAATATATTTAATTAGTTTATTGATTTGAATTTGAGTAAAATGATTATATTAATTAAAAGAAAGATATTGAAGAGCAATGCAACTTAAATAGACTTAGAGTTGAGCTCTCGAGTTCTTTGAGTGCTACTTTAAATCAAGATCTAATTCAAAATTCTAAACTCTATCCAATTCTATTTAAGTTCGAGTTACAAAATTCAAACTTAATACTATCATTTTGAATCTAATCGTTTGCAATCTAATGATATCTAATGTAATGATTGTTATCATATTAAAAGAAAAACTTATGAGCAAATTTATGTTATACTGTTATCTAATGAATATTTTTTAGGAAGCTGTTAAACACTAATTATTAACCTAAGCAATGTATGTAGCACAAAAGCCTTGAACTCGTGACAAACACACTTCCACGTACCAAACATGTATAAAATGAATTAGAACGTTTTCTCATGAAAAGTAGTCTTCATTCAAAAGATTAGAGGAGAAGATAAGTGTGCCAACTGAAGATGATTATAACCTAACGAAGGCTATACACTAGGTGACCTTATCATGTATACATATATTATTTCGACCAAAGAATGGATGATGAAAAAGAAGAGTCTAGCCCTTAATTATCACTAGTGGATCCTTTTTGGATTGTAATTTTTTTCTTTTTCTTTTTTTCCTTACAAGTGGAAGCACACAACCTTAACATTAATGATGAGAAAGAAAGGAGGGAAAAAAAAAAAAAGGAAATTTCAGTTATTACAAATTGCTTATAAATTAATTTCAAATATCTAATATAATTACTGAGTTCATGCTTTGAATCTGCATGAGATTTAGGTTTTGGGTAGTGTGTAGGCAAAAAAATTGGGCAAAGGTTTTTATATTATTTGTACCTCTCTATAGCGTGCATTTCTAGTGCAAAAGTTATTTCCTATTATACTTATAGGGTTTAAACTTCTTCAATTACTATATAAATACTACTACCACGTATTAAGTAATTTATGAGAAAGTGAAAAAAAAAAAAAAACTTTAGGGGATCGGTTAGAACTACGTAACAATTGCTCTATGTTGTAAAGAAAATGATTTTAATATTGTTATTGTTTACATGATAGCAATCAGTTTAGCTTTAGCCATAGTATTTTAACTACGTTGTTTAGGGTTTTTTCACGTAAGTTCCGTTTGTCATGCTCCAGCCTGTGTCTTCTTACCTCTTTCTCTTGTTAAAATGTGCTCCAAGCAATGATATGTCGTAAAGCGTAGGCGTTTGGTGGACATGAACTTTCAAGACAGCGAACTAAAACATGCAAGTAGGGAAGATGATTGATGAGCAGTGATCATCAAGAGTTGTTATGCAAGTTATTCGAATTTGTTTGGAATATAATCTAATCTGCTGACTAGTAATTAATACATTATACAGAAACTTCAGCCTGACAAAAAGTGAAAAGAAGATTTCATTACGTTTTTAGGTAGAGAGATATAATGTTAATTAACTTTCAAGTGTTAGTTCATGATAGTAAAAAGTTTCTCTGTTTGCTTCTCTTGATTATTGCATCTCAAGTTTATTAACATTATGAAGCATCAACATTTTGAGAATTACGTAAGTGCATCCAATCGCATCTATTTTTGGATGCAACTTCCATTATTTTTCAACACATAGTATATTTAGGTTTATACATAAAAAATTAAACCGCACAAGCATCCTCCTTTTTTCTATACATTAAAGGTTTATGAAAGCTATATCTATTTTTAGGTATAATCAAATAAGGCTTTTCTTTTTTTTTTTCCATCATACTATAGAGCATCTAAAAAAATTACATTTAGAGATGGGTTTGATAATTTTTTACCCTTTTAATTGAATAATGGAACAATCAATATGATACCCAAGTAATCAAGTTAGGACCCAGAATCCGGGTTAAATTATGAGATTCTACAACAAACATTAGAAAACCAAAAATAACACGCAATCCTGTAACCTGACTTCATCAGAATTTAGGTCTGAATTTGTTTAATCGCTTGATACGTTTGGTTCATTCATTGTACTTCAATGAAAAGAATAAAGGTACCATCACACCATCAATAAATTAAGTTCATAATTTAATGCTTAGAATCAGTACTTGGGATTTCTGCTTTTGTATGCCAAAAATATACGTATGGCTTACCCATTTTTTGTTTTTGTTTTTGTTTTTTTTAATTCGTTGATATTAGCTTAGAGTAAATTACAAGTTTATTACTTCATGAATACTAAAGCCACGAGTTTCGACAGGCAACCTAATTTTTCAAGAAATTAGACTCGCCTTTTATTAATGATTTGCCAATTTTTCTTTTCATAATCCTAGATCTAATTACGATAGTCCTGTTGATTGATAGTTGAACTAACCCAATTCAAATCGAATTGAATTGAAAACTGATTGAAAGGAGTAAAAATAGGTGATCACCTATCTTTTACCTATTGGGTTGAATTTGGTTTCAAGACGTTTGTGTTTATTAGGTAAAGAGTCATTGCTTCGGGTGAATATAGTAAATCATTGTTTATTAATAACAATTGAAAAAGAAATGGATCCAGAATCCCGTGGTTTTAAGCCAGTTCATGTAAATCAGTCTTAATTTTTTTTTTGTGCATTTTATTGGTTTATTATGTGAACTCCTTGAATTGATTCATGACAGGTTATTGGTTCAACTCGACCCATAACCAATGTCTAATCTAATGTGTTATATATATTTGGTATTTTATTTTACATTTACAGTAGAGTTTTCTATAGTGTTGTGTTCTGTCTGTGTTTTTGTTACCTTATGGTGCTAAAAATTATCGCTCTATTGTTGTTCTCGATCTGCATAGCTATGCTGCTCTGCCTCTGCTCTAAAAATCAATCATATTGTGTTGGTGTTCCATTGAAGACGAGGAAGTCCATCAATTCCATGATGGATAGTGATACTTGAAATGTGGAGGTTGTGTCTGCCATTTGTAACAATCACTTCTTATAAGATAAGCTTGGAAAGCGAAAAGGGAAGCTTTATTTTTTCACGGAGGGAAAGTATGATATTTTGCTCATTATTAATGATAGTGGCATGGAGGTACATGAGTGTGCCTCCAATTATTTCATAGAAAATTGAGTCGACAATCGTACAATCTTTTTCTTTTTCTTTTTTTTTACTCTTTTGGTCATCCAATAAACCTAGCTGAAATTTTAATAGTGATGAAACTTGCATAAAGTTTCCTCCCATAATATGAGTTACCATTCCTTGATCATTTATGGTGTGATGTATTAGTATTTTTTATGTTTAAAAAAGTCTATCAATAATTTATAAATATAGTATTCAAATAATAAAAAATGCAAAAAGAAGAATATAAAAAATAAAACAAAAGGTAAATTGAAAAAGAATAGCATTCCAAGTAATTACTGTGGACCATGGTGGCAACCCAACATTGCTAATAAGTCGTACCACCATTAACGATGGTGGGTTGTAAAAAGAAAAAGAATTTGGTGGATAGTAACACCCTAATAGTGGTGGGCATGCGAATCACCAGGTGATAGTTAGCAACATGGTTGTAATCCACAAGATTTTCTTTTTTTCTTTTTAATTTGGAAGCATTAGCCAAGTAATTAATCACAAATTCAATGGAGGTAATGTAAAAAATATTACTTGAACTTTGATTGTTTTTCTAATTTTACAAGTAACATTTGAAGTTCCTAAATATTATATTCAATTTAACTTTTGCTCATTAAATTTTACACCTAAAGTTGGAAGTTGCTAGATATCACACTTAATTAAGCTTTTAATTGTTGAATTTACTACTCGATTGTCTTGAAAAAAATAACATGGCAAGTGCTTATTGGACAAAATGTATAAGTGTAAATAATTAGAGTTAAGGTAGTAAATTTGATAAACAAATAATATGTTTGAAATTTAGCAATTTTGAACTTTAATAAGGATATCAAAAAAAAAATTAAGTTTAAATAGCAATAATAATAATAATAATATCCTGACCCGCCAATTCATGGGTCAGGGTTGAGATAAATTGGTATCAACTTGAGATAAGAAGGGTCAGGCCGAATTTGGCTCGTGAACTAGCTCCTTTTTTTCTTTCTTTCTTTCTTTCTTTTTCTTATCCATTTGTCATTTTTTTTTGTGGTTTTTTTTTTTCTTATTCACATGAAAAATTAATCCACCATTTTTGCAACAATAAATGATGTTTGTTTCATTAATTGTAGGCAAACCCTGTACACAGGAGAGGGAGATGCTAACCTTAAATTTTATTGATTAATTAAAAATATTATAGAAAAGAATGGGACATTTGACCTTATCTATTGTACATGATTCTTAGACTTTACAAGTAAATAACAAAAATAAATAAAAAAGCACTACCCTCTTTACAAATTATCTCTAACGAATTGCAAAAAATAAACAAGGTAGTACTATCCTTACAAATTAATTTTGCTTACACTACACTTGTATAACAAAAACAGATATTATTTAACTCGTTGTGTCTTGTGTGAGATCAGGAGTTGAGTCAATAGAGCTTCCCCCCAATGAGACAAAGTTGCTAAAGTATTCATCTTTTTTTACTAGACATCCCATATAACTCTTATGCTTTACTTCTTACCTTCAACCAATTTTCTATGCAAACCAACATCTTAGTGTTAATGGGCAATAGTATTGATCAGCATTGTGTTAAGATAAGGCATGTTATATTGAAAGTTTGTTCAATAGCTACTGTTGATGCATGAGTAGTAAGAGATTGGTGAGCCATTCAAAAGAAAATTGGATAAGTTTTCCTATGCCTCCTTTATCAGTCCAAGATATTGAAATTTGTGATACTAATGTTACCAAATTAAATGTTCGTGTTGAAATAGTAGTTAGGTTTCGTGTACTCACTCAAACTGGCATGGTATCGCTTCAACCTTTGTGCCATCATTCGTTACAAAAGAAGGGTATGACCATACATGGTATCATGTGAGCCGGGGGATAGTGAGGGAGTAACAAGAACTTTACCACCATAAGTAGTAAAAAAGTTGGAAAATAAGTCTTCTATTACCTGAATTACTTGTCGTAATTCTTGTGCCGTAGTAACAACATAGGTGTCTTATGTATCAAAAAATGTGTTAATAATTTGATAATACAAATTGAAATATTCTAAAAGCATGTCTTTCTTATAATGCAGATCTAAAATAGAAGCAATAAGATGAATGGTAGGAATTTATCTATAATATAACAACCACTTTGTAGCCATTTCATTGACAGTTACATGAAGAAATGGGTCATTTCAAGCTTTAAGCAATACTAATAGTATGTTTACGGTATTTATTAAGAAAAAGTGAATACTAACTTGATACACTTAAGAAAATGTTAGGATACACTAATGCAAAACTCTAAGAACATTTAGCATTCTAGTGCACACATCATAATTGCTAGGGTATAGTGGAATGTCTAGGATGCTCATTGTAGCAAAATTTTTTAAAAAAATTTTGGTTGCATTCCATTATCCATATAGAATTTCCTCCATGTCTTTTTTACAAATGATGGTCAATTAAAAAGTCAACTACTTGTCTTATAAGGGGCATCATAAAATCTAAATAATTCAAACCATCTCTAACCTAAAGATTTAAAATATGGTAGATACATCGTATGTGGAAAAAAGTCCCACATAGCTTGGGTTGATATAACATTTCAAGTTCATCAATAGATGCAGTGTTTGCGACTGCATTGTCAAAACTGATTGAAAATATATTTTTCATTAATGAGTATTTACCTAAAATAATACTTATTATACGAAAAATATTTTGTGTTATATGGCGTTCATTAAAAACCCTAAGAGTTATTAGCCTCTTTTGTATTTGCCATGCATCATTTATCTAATGACATGTAATTCTTCTATAAAAATCATCTTACATGAATCAGTCTATATATCCATACAAATAGAAACTTGCTCATGAAAATATATATATATATATATATATATATATATATATATATAGTAGCTAATTCATGCTTATTAGTGTGATATAGTTTCATAGTGGTTTGTTGCATCATTTTTGGCTCATACCTTTGTGAGCTTAGATTTAAAGTTTCCCACTTATATTATAAGCGGTGAACGGAAGATGCATGACTCCATAATAGGTGACATCTGGCTAAGTATTCTACCAAGATAATTTTTGCCTCTCAGTAAAATACCGAAATAAACTTAATGATTTCAAACCATCGAACTGGGATATTTATTGCCATGACTTATCTATGCTGAACTCCATTGGGTGCTTTGATCACATGTGCTTGTTGAAAGTCCCATAGCGCTCCCCTTTCTTTTATGCATAACTTAACTGACAATAGTTGCAATACGCATAAGTACTCCCATCTTCCCTTGCAATTTTACAAAAATGTTTAATAAAAATTTTAGATTTAAGTGATATAAGTGGCTTACTTGTGTAGTCAGCTTTGCCACATATGTAGCTCGGTACTTCTTCTTCCAACACTTTCTAGATATCGTCTTCCTCTTCTTCTTCCTCCTCTTCTTTGCTGCCCTCTTGTGGTAGCAAATAATTTTGTTTATCGGGAGTCATGTGCTCAAATCCTAGGGGTAGCATTATTAAATCTTCAAAAGTCTTATTAGTGAAGTTGTAGAGATCACAATCCACCACGTCAAAAAATTTCTTAGGTTCACATTAAAAAAAAAAATTACCTTATTACCTTTTCCAAAACCTCCCTTCTTACTAGAAAATAAACCACGAAAGAAACTTGACATTTTTTTATTAGTATAAAAAGAAAATACTTATATGAAAAAATTGTAATTTGATAATTTGGTTACTAGAAAAAAAATCGGTAGAAGACAATTAAATATAAGCAACAAAAATAATTTAGATAACAGAAGTATTCACAAGCTAAATAAATTGAAGAATCTAAAAGAACAGAAGGGAGCTAAGTGAAGAGTTGAGTAAATGAGAGTACAAAAATGTAGTGAAAGTATAAGAGAATGATTCGATTTTTTTTTCATTTGTATGGAAAACTGAATAAATGCACAAGAAAAATATATATAACCTTCTCGCAAATATTAAAATATTTCTAAACATTCGAAATTTTCTCTTGCCTTACATGGTTTAAATTTATTTATTTCATGCATAATGTTACCAAAGGCTACAAGCCTACTATCTACTAATTTCTAGATGCTCTCTGTTTTGTTTTTTAAAGATTTCTAAAGTTAAATTAAAAAAATTTTCACACGTTCATTTATCAAAGGCTGAAATCCTATTTTCTACTTCCTCCTAGTTGGGTTGAAAATAGTAACTTTACTTTGTTTTGTTAGGTTGCTTTTACCTTTTTTTTTTTTTCTTTTTTGGAGGGTTGACCTATCGGTTTGAACCGGGCTAGGTCGACGGATTATTGAACTGATGGTTCAATCGGTTCACAACCTAGCCAAAACCCACTGAATCGGCATATTCTAAGCTGGTTCAAATTGGCTTACACTGATCGGATTGGTGGTTCGACCCGGCCTATTCCCATGTCTAGACCATGGCCAACTAGTAGTGGTTGGTTAGCACCATGCTCAATCAAACACCCACACTAGGTATGATTTTTTACCATTTTATCTTTTTTTTATTAATTTCTTTCTTTCTTTGTTTTTTTTTTTTTTACTTTTATTACTTGAATATTGTATATTACAAATTTGATTAATTATGCTGGCATTCCATGTGTCAATGCTTGTGTTATAGAAAATGTTAAATTATATTAAATTCAATAAATGTCAACAAGTTTCATAAAAGCATATAATATTTAGTAATTCTATTCAAAAGACCATAACACATTATTTTCTTGCATGATTCTTCTTTTATCTCGTAAAGGCCCTTAATATTTTGCAAAAACGCATAGAAATCCCGTAATAGTACGACAATTTTCCCCGGTAAAAGTTCACAACATGCACAACTTTTTATTTTATTCAAAAATATTTTTTAATATAATGTAAATGACCGTACAATTGTTTGTAAATGTTCAACTTTACGTAATTTCTCAAGGAATTTTTTGCTTCAAAACGCTTAAATCTGCCTAATATTATGTATTCTTGCATATATATATATATTGTAATTCTACTTTAAAAAATTTAATATCCATATCCTTGTAATTCTCCTTATAAGAATTCGAAATTCTTCCTTTTCCTATAACTGTCCATTGGAAAATGTAATTCCTCTGTAACTCACAAAATTTTGCTATAAAACTAGTGTGTTTTCTTAGATTCATAATCCTAATGCAGAAATGTAAAAGTGCTCAATATCTAGCAATTCTACTTTATCCTTTAATTCGGTTGTAAAATCATCAATCTACTCAATTTTTGTAGACTTACCAAATGTAAAAATGCAATTGTGCTTCAAATCTTGTAATATATATATTTTAATGGATCTTATAGCAAAATTACAAGGTGGTGATTCTTTGATGTGATAATCCCCTTTTTCATTATTATGATCATTATCTTATAAAACCTTTCAACATTTATAAAAAAATATCAAAACACAGTCCTGAAAAAAGGGATTTAAGACACCATAAATTTTGCCTCCCTAAAATACTACCATAATTTATATCTCATAATGGCATGTAATTTGTTTAATTTTTGTAGATGTGAGGTTCTAACTTGAATGGTTATGTGTCTGATGCCAACAATTTTTGCGCTACATTTGACTTCAAGTAGTGATATAGAGATAATATACAATGGAATAACTTAGAAAGAGTGATAAGAAGAAGGAATAAGAAATTTTAATATCTTGAGTGTATAAGCAATAGACAAGAGAGCCTAAAAAAATATTGAACGTCAACTTTATAACTCCTGCAATCGAGATATGTAATTTTGCCTAAATTGCTTACTTAATCTTTGAGAGAAGAAATAATGCACTAAAATGCCTTTTTTCTAATCTCTTTAAAAGTGTCAAATGAGGAGTAATGGTTGAGTATTTATAAACCCTTAAACTGATGATTATTGAATCACTTTAATAATTAATGGATAAAATGGAGTATTCTCTTTTTAAGATTATCTTGATGAGTTTACAAATAATTTAAGGCCGGTCACTTTCTTTATTAGTGCATAAGTCTGTATGAGAAAAGTTAAATATAGACGAATTAGTTTAACAATCCATATTTTGACTCACTAAGTTAATTTTCTCCGAGTTATCTCAATTATTAACTAAATTTAACCAAACTTTTTAAATTGTGTCACCTAACTTAAGGTATCATGCCTAAATAAATAGTTAACCTAACTCAATAATTAATATAGCAAGTTTGAGCCTCCGGAATTTTCATGATCCCTGATCCAAAACAAAAGAGAGGAACAGAAAAGGAAAAGACAGCTCCCAGTCCTAGGGTGATGAATGCAATGACAGGGTCCCCAGCTAGACCTAGTTTGACTTAGTGAATAAGTGGACGGGCATTTTCTGCGAGACCACTGGCGATGATGAGAACTTTCGAAGAAAAAGCTTTTCTTTGGCCCCGGTCGTCGACGATTACTGAAAGAAGAAAGTAATTATCACAATTTTGGTGAGCTTTAATCTTTATGGCTAAATTTAGCGAGGAACACTGAATCTTTTTTACTCCATTCAAAGTTTGAGATAGTCAAGTATATTAAAATTCATTCATATATATTTTAAATTTGATCTATATTTTAATTTTATTTAGTTATCATCAATGCAATTCCAAAACTATCAATGTTTTACCTTTATCTTCTTATAATACCCAAAACTCTTAAATACATCACTAAATGACCCATAAGTAAAAATAGTTATAGGATTTAGCAATAATTTAGAAGTTATGTGCATACTTTTAAAAGTTATAAAAAGATAATCAAACTTCAAAAGTTTAAAAATCTATTAATTCCAATAGTCATAAAAAATAACTTATCTAATTATTTAAGTTATCAATATTTGTAAGTAAATACAACTAGAAGTAGGGGTATAAATGCAATAAAAACTACTCGAGTCCAGTTTGATATTTTTTCAAGTTCGACTAAACCATAGTGAAATCGAGTTTAAACTACTTGAATAATTTATTGATTCGACTCAAATTTTATAATATTTGACTCGTCTAACTCGCGAGCCTAATCGAACTTAGGTCAAGGTAAATGTTAGATGAGTGCATGTTAAGTTTAGATATTAGTTTTATTTTAAATAAATTAATAATATATATTTTTTACATTATAGATTGAAGTTCAAACTTGTTGAATACCACTTTAATTTGATCTTGAACTCAAAATTATAAACTTGATTGAGTTTTGATTTTAAAATTTTAAATCGAACTTAATATTGTATTGTCTTAATTCAACTCATTTATGTCCTAATTAGAATCTCTACATTTTAAATTGGTCATTTAAATTTTCTATATTGTATCACCGTGCCGATTAACTCTCGAGTTTATGGTGTAAAAATACAAACACAGAACATTCTTAATGACTCATTGAAAATATAGGATCTAACTAACTTTGATAAAAACATAATCCGCTAAATATTAAGATATGAAAACTCCTACGGATGATTTAAGTTAATATGTAAACAAAAGGTATCGAGTTCAAATAAAAAGACGGTTAAAAGCTTAAAATATGAAAACAAAAATTTAACACGCACCAAAATTTTGTATTTGTAGCATTTTAAATTATGGATAACAATTAAAAGACCCTAATAACCAAATGATATAAATAACAATTTCTCAACGGATGAATATTTATAACCAAGTGACACAAATGTTGTCCTTCATAACAAGTACAGGTCTGACTCTCTTTCCCGTTGTAATTAGTGAGGGAAAAAAAAAATCCAGCAGTCTGTACATAAATGAGCTAACTAATCAATCTATTCGTCTTTTAAGATAGCACACAACATCTGCACGTTAGCTTGGGATGAGAAAAAAAGAAGAAGAAGGTAGCATCAATAGGGCACAAAGAGAATTTATTGGGGGCAAACGTGTAATGCTGATTAGTAACTTGTGCAAATTATTAACGCCCTTAAGGCTAAACATTTACATATTACAATAGTATCAATGAGGATAGTTTGCACTTCAAAATTCCTAGAAGAGTCTATAGGCCACGTCCTGAACAAATAACAATTAAGTCAGAGAATGTAGAGAACTGCCATGTTTGACAAGGGAAACTACACACTTGGTGACCAAAAAGAAGAAAACAAACTATACTTGCAGCCTTTCTTCGTAATTTCCATAAAAAAATACTCAGGCAATAAAGAAGACGAAAATAATCAAGAAGAATATCACAATAGCGAAGATCTTGATCATAAGCCACCTATTTGATGATGTTTGGTTGAGATATCTCAACAAGGCGCTACGTGCGCCTCCAACATTGGCCAAGGATTCCTCCATGTTATCATCAATCCCGCTTGCGTCGACACTGAAAGGATACGAAAGAGCTAAAAAATCAGTATTAACTGGTGAGAGTAAGGGTGTTAACAAAAATATATTTAAATGGTTTTTTGTCCACTTTTTCATTCTCCACTTCCAAATATTCATGTGCGCAAGATGCAACGGCGTATATTGCATACATGGTGGCAATTTCTCCCTGCTGTGCAACCATTGAAGCTAAATGTGTAAATATCACTCCAAGTTCCGAGATGGTTGACTCTACATTTTGAAGTGCGTGTGCGCGACTTTGCGAGTAATCCTCCTGACGAGGAACCACCTGTTGTAGCATCGACATTTCCATGGTGTTGGATGGAGAATTTTCCGTTGGCAACCTACTTCTGCATGATTATTGCAATTCCATGTTACATGTTACGGAGATATCCATAGGTTTTTAGCTGATTCTGCGGCTATATACTTCCATCCATTGTATTCTGCAATGATCAGGGCCATTTGGAAGTCTACAATTAGTTGCTAAACAAACTGAATAAGTTGGACCTAATTCTTGAGCAAAACCAAAACCATCAACAGCATTGGACCTCTGGCACTGAGTACATAGTCAACTTTTGCAAGATGCTTAATGCTTAATAAGTACATCGACTGATGGGGTTGATGCAAAACAACATTGATTTTGTTACTAGCTATTACACCCACAGATTAGAAGTCATGGAAATTACGGGCTTTCATGGAAGGCATTTGCTACACCGCATCCAGTGGCCAGAAGGGGGCCATAATTCAATTGAGTCAGTTTCTTAAAGCCATGTAGCTTGAAACTGGGTACAAGGATCAAGTACTGCTACAGGTCCTAGGTGTCGAGCATGTCCTTTAGCAAAAGTGAACAACATGAGGATTTGGCAGAGCTTGATTCGTGTGTTAGACACAGCTAAAAGTATATGCATGGATCATCTAGTTGGTGATAAGCATAAAAATAATTGGTACTTCGCTATTAGTATGTTATAAATCTAGATAATAATGTTATGTCAAAACAATTTACTGAACCCAAATTAATCAATAACCTAAACACTCCATATTTAATATGTTTTCAGGAGTCTAACAAAAAATTTGATAAAAAACCAATTTTACATGAAATCCTAACATTGTGTTTGATTAATTGGAATAGAATTATCATTCTACCTTTATTACTATGGAATAACTATCCCTTTATTTGGTTTGCAAATAGTTATACTATATGAAATTCTCATTTCATATAATGTGGAATATATAAGGAATTCTAATTCCTTTCCTTTAATAGATGAATAGCTATTTCCTATAAAATATAACTTTTTATTTCATAAATGCTTATATCATTAAATAAAATAATATTAGAAGAATTGTTGTTTCATTTCAACCTTATTACATTTCAATAAATCAAAAGTAGCATAATTGTTAAACTAATCCTAAATCTCTTGCTGATTAGCACCAGTTTCTGTACCATCTCACAAAGCATTAAATCACTAATGCCGCCATTTATCTCAAATGCAGTTTTCAATTTTGACATCATTCATTTTAGTTACACTTTGTTTTGACCACCAACATCTCTAATCCTGTTTTGAATTTTTTTTTACATGCAGCATTTGATAAAGGAGCTAAAACTTTCCTTTTGTGTCATTCTAATCTATACCAGAAAAGGTAAACAAAAGTCAGAAGCTGTAAGATTTGACGGGTTGGACGATCAATGAGAGGTGAATTCTTCTAAATACCTCTTGAAACCAAAAACGTGTGACTTGATATCCCTCACGACAGATGCAAACAACAGCATTTGACCTCGTAAGTTCTAATCGATACGTTTTCCATGCCCGTCAAAATCTAGCTGGGGACCATGGATGAAATCAAACCAAATATCTAACAAGAATGAAACAATCTATAATATATGTTTTCAAGGGAAGTGAAGTCAAACCAAATATCACATAGGACTTTGGAGTTTTTCAGTGATAACACACCCTTTTAGAGTGTAATAGAAAACTTTATCTGGATGGGAGGAAAAGAAATAATCAAGATTTTTTTTACACATATGGCGAGTGGAGACTCTAAAGGTCACGTACTATCACCTACTTCACAAGCTCTTTTTTAGACAGAACAAACCCACTTCATTAGTTCAACTCGTAGGTCTAGCTTTTTGCTAACTTTCAAAGAGCTTGATTCCAGCTTTAATCATAACATCTAAATAGGTCACAGTCAACACTAAGGCAAAACTTATGTTTATAGACAATGTGCCAGAAACCTTATTTCTTTGTCAGATGTCTCAACTTTTCCAAATGCTAATAATTCCGAGCCTTGTGTATGCTCTCAATCTTCCTATAAGTGCTCAGCTCTCTAAAGTTGGCCCAGAATGTTCCTTGCTGTAAAATCTCTTATAGTTACAATGCACTACCCTTCTTTTCTCTTTGCAGCAACATTCCTCATCCATCCACAGCTCTCTAAGAACCGGATATGGTCTTAACTCAACGTATCTTTTCCGTTTTTGATACCACTTGTATGTATGTTTATAGTCAAACTTTTCCTTCTAGTTTATAAGGAAACCACACTATCTTTTAATTATCAAGTTAAAATATTGGATTTACAAACTTAGGGTGTCTATATATGTCCAAGAGGTATAAAACTGTTGTAATCATTTGCCCTGCTATATAATTGTCTAGTAGCAGAAGTGACATGCTTCAGATTCAGTGTGGTGTTGATTGCTCCTGCTGTTCACTAGCCCTCAAAAACTCCGCCTGATTCATTCAATTATATTTACACAGGCTACAAAAGGACCGATGGGGATGACAAGAGATAAGTGAAACAATTTCACAAACGAGGAGAAAGAAATTAAATCAATCTATTCTCAACATATTATTTGCATGATATTCCTTGGCATTTTAGACTCATCTCTGCAAATTTTTCAAATGATTAAACGTGGTTGTTATATTTCACAGTTAGTGTCTCCAGCTTCTAAACCACATAGATGCACTTGCCATGTAAATGTCTGACTATGGTATTTGCTCTAGCAACTAAGCTATCAGAATCCACAAGATGGCTGGGAAAGGGAACAATTTGTCTACAAATTTATAGAGAGGGGAAAAACATACCTCAACTGATTGCTGCCTTGCACTCCATTAGTCTGCAATCTGATTGACAAAAAAGGCAATAAGTACAAGCACATAATAAGGAAAGAGAATAAGCTGGGATAACCATGAATAGTGCAGTTTGTGGACTTTGCACTTACAAATGAAACAAATAGCTTTGTTTCCAATTTTTTAGAAAATCTAGGACACCATATTACTAATTAAATTGGATAAGTTCTTCCTAGACAACAAGCTTTAGACTTCAACGATCTTCAACGATAGGATTTCCAAGTGCATATTGCAGTGTAATACATCCACCTTTCAAGAACGAATTTCACCTCATAACTTCTTTTCTTCCCAATTAACAACAAAAATGCATTGACCTATTAAGAATATCTCCTCCTTCAAATATCTACAAATCTATTGCAAGTTTCTTGTTGATAAAGAAAGTGGAATAAAGAAGCAGCAATGATAATAATGAGTAAGACTTTAACAAGGGCGATAAGAACTTTGTACAAACACGCAAGTAAAATTAGAAATCTCTCAAGCTACAGAAGATACTTACGAATTTTGTGAACTACCGGATTCACTTGATGGACTTGACCAAGAAAGGTGCTCAAGTGTTTTTGGGCTGCTTAAAAGGGATCTCTCTTGATACATTCTTAGAGAATTTTTTTTTTCTGCTCTCATGAGCTTTGATATTCTGAGCAAAAGGTTATTCTATATAAAGACAATAACCACAAATGGTTCAATAGTGTCACAAAAGATAGTGAGACAGTTACCCCAAATCTGAGTTCTTGCAGTCAAGACGTCTTGGAGGCTGGAGCTGTGTTGTGGTCCCCATAAGTTTGTTCTTTAATTGTTGAGCTAACAGCTCTATCTTCAGAGTATTCTCCATCAGCCATTTCCAGGTTTTGAAGAGTTTGCAAATCTTGAAGGGCCATGTTTAGGGAAGTGATATCATCTTTTATTAACGCTGTCAATTGCTGGATTTGGATGGTTGGGTCATCAAACATTGATGACCTTTTTGCCACTATAAATATAAAAAACTAATGAACTCAATCAAATAAACACATTTTGAAAGAAAGCTTGAACATAAACTAATTTTATCTGCTGAATAGAAGCGTACAAGATAATCAATTGACACAACAGTAGCTTGCTTTGTGTGCAAACTTGGAGCAAAGCTTTCCATTTGAAAATTTACTATAAATTTAGAACGAGTAGAAAAGGTAATTGAGAGGGCAAATTTATTATTCAATCAACTACAGCAAAATTCAGACTATCTTTGGCAGGTTAAATGACAAAATAGAACTTCCCCTCACTTTCCCTCCTTATATCCACTCCAAGGGAATAAAAAAAAAAAAAATTCATTTCTCTTCAATTCCTTCCTCTAGTGACGGCTAAATCTCTCATTATCTTCTGATACATAAATTATAAATCACATTATGCCAATTGCGACATCACCGCATGTGTTCTGTGTAGCAGTAGTATGCCTTAAAGAAAAGGTTGTGCAAAATAGGAGATGGTTCCATGACAGGCCCTTGTTTACAATTTTATAAAGTGATTATAAGCAAGCTATACTGATCAAAACACTACAGAAATTCATATCCAAATGTAGAGAAATTAAATCTCCTCAAATGCCTCATTATGAAATTGCAACATTGGTGTTTATATTATAATTAAAAGAAAAAAAAATGAGCTTGACATTGAAATGTCCTCACAATTACACTAAATTTTTTGTTAATCTCGTCCAACATCAAAACCAAGATAGGTTCTCATCCATGTGTATAGAGGGATTGTAGAGAGCTAAATTCAATTTACGAGCTTTTAATCTAATATTTTACTAGATGTGAGTCTTTGAGCCGAGGTAATAAAGTTTAGAGAGTCAAACCCATGTTTTGAAATGATCATGAGAGATTTAGCATGTTAGACTTGAGGTAGAGCCCATTGGATCATCTGGTCTAATCAAATTTTTCTCAATAAGACTCACACATTAAAGACTACTAATAGGCCTAGAGCCATAAAAAGCCCATATGGGGCTCATTCATTAAGAACTGTTAATCGTCATCATCATTTGACAAACAGAATTTATAACTAGATCCTATAAATACCTAAGGCATCTTTATTCAAAAGGGACTCTTCTTTAGAAAAACATCGTTGCTCTACCGGATTTTCTTCAGAAGATCAAAACCATGATATTCCCACAAAACACTCACCTGTCATCATGGTGTTGAGCCTTATTTGAAACTATCTACTCCTTATCCTCATCTCATTTACCCTTGATCATCCTTATACGTATCACTTCTCTCGTTAAGCCACGTGCAACATGTCCCTACACAGCACATGCATGACCCCCGCACTTAGATCTATACCTCCACATTTATTTGGTGACTCCATTGAGGAAGAGAAAGTTGACAACATAGTACCCTTAAGGAGAAGGATACCTAACTTTACTAATGGAAACAATCAAGAACTCAACACCAATGTTGAAACTACTGAACAAATCATTCCTACCTTTGGTGATGCAAACTAAGGAAATATCGTACCATAAGGTGCACCTGATAACGCCCAAGTTATACAAGCAATCTAGGAGAACAATAGGAAGACGAATCTCTTTATTACCATGATGACTCAATTCACGCTTATTGTGGCTGTCATTGCTAATGCACATCAAGGTACAACCTTGTTAAATCCTGTATATGCTGCATTATAGTGTCCTCCTCAAGCACCTATGTAGATTAATCATCTTGTTGTCAATGAGCAAGTTATAACTCAAGAGTGAGCTCTAGCCCAAGAACTTGCACCTACACAACACTTGGCTACTGTGGTGAGGGGGACAAGGATTCAAATTGAGGGCCCTTCATCTTCACATAGTACTCCATGCATTACTGTTGCTGAACATGTAAATCATCCTAACCTTGTCCTAATTACACCAATAGAGCTTAGAGCTTTGTTATAAGAAGTTCATTTGTTACTAAGGAAGATTTGCATGCATATCTGAGAGAGATACAAGTGAAGTTCACTATAAGTGTCCTAGAACTCAAGCTTCCTTATCATCAGCGTATTATTGTGAAGCTTTACCTAAAGGACTATGTGAGTCCTTAGTTCATGCTCTTTAATGGTAAAAAGAGAAGTGCCAAGGAACATTTATTGAAGTTTATAGAGACATTGGAAGTCTATGGATTGGACAATGACTCGAAACTTAAGGAATTCTATAAGTCTCTCATAGAAAAGGCATATACATGGTATGTTAATCTTCCTCCAAGATCAGGGGACTCATGGGAGAGCATGTTCAAGATGTTCTTAGAAAATTTTTTCTCGATCGAAGAAAGGGTAACTCTCACTAACATGAAAAGAATTCATCAAAAGTCAAGGAAAGACCTCATGGACTACATTAAAAAGTTTACAGAGCGCTCCCTTGATATTTAAGATATTTATGACAAGAGAGAGTTGGTAAAAATTTGCATACAAGGAATCTTTATTGAGTATGTCATTTATTTAGAGAACTTATCATTGGTTTCGTTCACAGCATTGGTTGAAAATGCTCGATGAACCAATAACTTTGTTGCAAGACAAAGGGGCAAACATACAAGGTTCAATAAACGAGGGCCATTCATGAATTCTATTCAAGGTGAGGATTTCAAGGCAAGAAAGAAGCCTAAAATGGAGAAATCTAAGTTTGAAAAGTTAACATACCCATGCCTAATGGGTAAGGTGCATGCAATGCTCAACATATGGTTGTAAGACGAAAATATCAAGCTCCCAAGAGTTGAGCGCCTCTCTACCCTTGAAGTGAAGAGTGATCCTAACTAATGTAGATCTCATAGAATGATTGGTCATTCTACTAAGGACTGTTGGACATTCAAGAAGATATTTAATGAAAGAGTGTAAAGTGGGGAGCTTATTGTTAAAGACAACAATATCCGTAATAATCCCCTTCTAGCTCTTAACAATTAACATAAGATAGTGAACGCTATCACTCATGACCCTACTATCATGGAAACAAATGATGAGTCACCCGTCGAGGCAAGTAAGGAAAAAGGAAAGTGGGTTGAGGTCGAGGAGTTTGAGTGCCCTCTTACTATTGTTGCACTTCTGAAAACGTTAAATTTTAGGAATTTCTGATGAGTGTCGAATCCAACAAAAATAAAACCTACTCCTAGACAATTATATGATTTGCATATAGTGGTGAGTAGGGTCGAATCCACAGAAATTGGTTAAATTTATTTCTATCCAAGGAGAATAAAAAGAAAAAGGAAAATGGGGGGTTTGGTTTGTGAATCGAATAAAGTTAAAACAAGATAAGAAAGTTGTATATTGATAAAAAGCCTAGCCAAAGGAATCAAGATAGTTTAATTCAAGGAATTGATCATCGATGCAAATGTTCTCTATTCTTAGTTCTAGATAAACTGGTTATGGTTATTAACAAGCTCTAACAACCTATCTCTCCTTACTTCCTCGATAACCTCAGACAAGCGCTTTGAATTATTTCTCTTATTGATTAAACAACCCTAGACAAGCGCTTAGGATTTAATCTATCAATAGCATTAAGATCTAGAGAGACCACAAATTTATGCCAGTAGATTATAAGATAACCTATTTAAACATGATCACACACCTCCATAACATGAATTCGATAATCTCTTTTATAACCAAACATGTTATTGCGTCACTAAGACTAGAACAATCAAACAATTACGGATTTAACGTGCTAGTTGACAATATATTAACTTGCTAATTGAGTAGAAGAGCTCTATTCATACCAATCAACAAAGATAATAATGACAAAACGATCAGAAGATATATGAATACCCGAAAGCAAAGAATAGAATAAATACAAGTCAATTAGACCTCACAATTCGTGGAGAATTAAACATCTATGACCCTTTGGCTAGAAAAGTAGCTTAGCTACTCATGTTCATCAACAAAACGAAAATAAAAAGTAAAGACATGATGAACCCGGTTGCCTGCCCTGCCTCCAAGATGATCTAAGGTTCTTCAAGATCCAAAGATTCAAAAGTTTTCCTAACCCTCTAGGGTTGGTTCTATTTATATTGTTAGGGAGATGGCATGTGATCTTTTGCTAGCAAGATACGAAAATATCTTTCCTTTTCCAAGTAGATTTCGAGAAGTGAAGATTCGTCTGCCTGGCACGCCCCAACACACGGCCGTGGGTCAAGCCGTGCCATCCTCTGTGCATATTCTTCAAGTCTTCATCCGCGCCCAGTGTGAACCACGGTTACACACACGGCCAGATTTCAAGCCGTGCCTTCATCTGTGCATAATCTTCAAGTCTTCATCCGTGTCCAGTGTGTACCACGGTTACACACACGGCTAGATTTCAAGCCGTGCCTTCATCTGGTTGATGTTCCACACTTTCTTCTCCTTGGCACGTCTAGCTTCCACCACGGTTTCTCCCACGGCTTCCACCATGGCCGTGCCTTAAGCCGTGTCTCTCTCTGTTCAAAGTCCTCATTTCCGCCTTCTTGTCCAGTGTGTAACGCGGTTTGCGCCATGGCCGTGCCTCAAACCGTGCTTCCGATACACGGCCGTGTACTTCAACCGTGTATCTTCCTATTGATTCAAAACCAAGTACACGGCCGTGTACTTCAATTACACGCCCATGTACTTCCCTCCGGCGGTGTAAATCCTTGTCTTTGAACCAAGTTGTAGATGACTTCTCTAATTTACTTGAATTAGCATCCTTGACTCCATTTAACCTGATTTATCACCACAATAGAATTAAGTACCATTTCCTTATGATTTCTATAAAATCAATAATGAATTAGCACAATTTATACTATAAAGATTAAGTATAAAATGGCTCTATCAAATTCCCCCACACTTAAACTCTTGCTTGTCCTCAAGCAATTGCATCAAATCAATTGAGAAATCTATCATAGATTATACAAACTTTCTTTTCATCATTCCAAGCATCTATTCATTTGTAATTCATGACTTGTAGTTTTAATGTCTACTACTTCAACCAAACTGGTTTCCTGTGATCAAATTACTATGGGCAAAATTCAATAGCTAATCTAAACAAAACAAACTTTAATCCTCATGTTTAGCAAAAGAATTTTTATTCCAAAAGTAAATACTTAATCCACTAAGGAAAAACACTCAATTAAACTTCATTGGACATTAGCAAACATATAATCCTTGCAGTATAAAGTAAAAGCATATGGTATAAGCTCTTTGCTAGATATTCTCCCTTTTATACATCTTTGTTTTATTCAATGAATGATTACATTCATGTTCTTTTGATTTATTCAAGCATCTATTTTGACGGGTTTTTGCCCGCTTCTTTTCATGAACTTTTGCCTTTTTCGCCCTTATCGTTATAGTGAGTTCATTGAGTCGGCAACATCCCGAGCTCATCACTCAAGTGACCGGGTTTTGAGATACCCCTACGGACTCTTCCTCACTCTAACATTCAAGTTTGAATACTCTTAACTCAATTAGTTGAATCATTGGAGTAATGGCTATGCTTGATTATTATTTTTTTTTAAGTGTTATGATTGCTTTACAAATAACTTCAAAGAGTATACAGTAGCTAATATAACCTAGAAGTAAACTTGTTTATTTTTCACTTAGGGACTCGACTTACTCTTAGACTTCCAATTCTAAAGCTAAATACAAGGTAAATTTGTTTCTTAAAAATTTCACTACTTAATTTTAACCATGTATTCTAATCACAGCAGTGGGTGAGTAAATCATTTGAACAAGTCAATTTCACATTTTGTAGATGCTTATTACAACATTTAGTACAATCTCTAGATTTCATGATAATTTAAAAAAAAAAATTGGCTTAAAATTGCTTAAGGACAAACATTCAGAGTATAAGTTAGTTCTCTATTCTCTATATCTTATTATTCTCTCCCCCACACTTAGCTTGAACAGTGTCCTCACTGTTCCTAATTTAGCACAATTGAAAAGGAATTAACAACTCAAGGAACATTAGAGAATAAGAGAAAGGAAATACTGGTACTTCCCTGGTATTGGAGTTTTCCCCTTAAGCTCTGGAAAGTGTCATCTGATTATGTGTATCCTTGCTGCAGCTGATCCAAAGAGTTCAAAACTACACTAAAATCAAAACAAACCAAACTAAAACAAAACAAAACAAAAACAAACCAAAACTAATGCAAAACAAAACTTTTTTTTTTTTTGACATGGGTTGCCTCCCATGAAGCGCCTTTCTTTAACGTCTTTGGCTAGACGTTCCTAGCTAAATATTCGGATAAGGATTTTGATTCCAGCCTTGGTGCCTGTGGTGATGGGTTAATAACATCCGCAACAAAAACAGGAGATGGGTTAATAACATCCGCAACAAAAACAGGAGAGATATCGTTAGGGTGTTTCATGGCATCATAAATATGAAATTTAATCACTTCACCATCAAACTCCATAGTGAGGGTGCCATCATTTACATCGATTTTCGTTTTAGAAGTCTTAAGGAATGGTCACCCTAATAATATCAGTGATGAAGTATGAGAATCACTATCATCCATGTCAAGCACATAAAAATCAGCAGGAAAAACCAACCCATTGACTTGTACTAAAACATCCTCTAGAACTCCCTCAAGATAAACATTGGACCTATCAGCAAGTTGAACAATAATACCTGTTTCCTTTAAAGGACCAACATTTAAACGTTGATAAACAGACAAAGGCATGACATTGATAGAAGCTCCTAGATCACACATGGCTTTAGCGATTCCAAGACTACCTATTTTGCAAGGAATGGTGAACATACCTGGGTCCTTACATTTAGGAGGAAGCTTCTTCTGAATAATAGCTGAAACATTTTCACTCACACTAATCTTGTCATTGCCTTTCAGCTTCCTTTTGTTAGTGCACAAGTCCTTGAGGAATCTAGCATAGCGCGGTATTTGCTTAATTGCATCAAGTAAAGGAATATTTACCTCGACTTTATGAAACGTTTCCAGAATCTCTTTTTCTTCCGCTTCCTTCTTGGATTTCGCTAATCTGGAGGGGAAAGGAGGTGGTATCAATGTGATCTTCGATGGCTCAACTAGAGACTTGCTAATCTGGTCGTCCTGTTGGCTCGGAGTCGAAGTCTCTTTATTGGTCTCTTCCTCAAGATTAGACGGATTTCCTTTCTTATTTGATCCCTGCAATTCTGTTCCACTTCTCAAGGTAATTGCATTAACGCTTTGTTTCAGGTTTGTAATAGTTTGAGAAGGTAACTTACCTTGAGTTTCTAACCTGTTTACGATTGAAGCAAGTTGGCCTACCTGATTCTCTAAGTTTTGAATGCTTTGCTTTGTTTCCTCCTGAAATTGTTTGGTATTAACAGCGAGAGACTTAACAATGTCCTCAAGAGACATACCTGAAGTGGAAGGAGCTTGGGGTACTTGGTGTGATAGCTTAAGCTGGAATTGTTGTGGGTTATTGCCATATCGGAAGTTAGGATGATCCCTCCATCCAGGATTGTAAGTATTCGAGTAGGGGTCATACTTCCTTTGTGGCTGTCCTGGGAATCCTCCTACAGCATTGGCATGTTCATGATTGTCATCTTGCAATGTGGGGCACATGTCGGTCGGATGATTAGGAGCAGCGTAAATTCCACAAGCCTTCACCTGTTGGGTTTTCCCAAGAGCTAGTTGCTGCACAAGGGAGGTAAGATTAGAAATTTGATGTCCAAGGTTAGACACACTTACCTCATTTACCTTCCTTGAAGATGCATCATGCCTATACCCAAATTGTTGCGAATTGGCAGCCATAATGGAAATCAATTCCCTAGCTTGACCAGGGGTTTTGTTTACTATGGCGCCTCCACTTGCAGCATCCATCATCTTTCTTTCCATCGAAAGTAGGCCTTCGTAGAGATATTGGATGAGGAGTTGTTCGGATATCCCATGTTGTGGGCAGCTTGCACACAGTTGCTTGAACCTCTCCCAATACTCATGAAGAGTCTCGGTGTCCCTCTGTTTTATACCACAAATTTCTCTTCTTATACCAGCGGCTCTGGATGCGGGGAAGAATTTGTCCAAGAAGAGTCTTACCATATCTGTCCAAGTGGTGATAGAACCTGGAGGCAAATAAAACAACTAATCTTTAGCTTTAGTACTTAAAGAAAATGGAAAAGCACGTAGCTTGATTTGATCGTCGGTTATTCCTTGCGGCCTCATACTAGAACACACTATATGGAACTCTTTCAAATGCTTATGAGGATCTTCATTCTCAAGACCATGAAATGTAGGTAGCAGATGTATCAACCCAGATTTCAATTCGAATTCCACGGCTAGTTTGGCGTAGTGAATACAAAGTGGTTGTTGATTCACATCCGGCGCAGCCAACTCCCTTAAGGTTCTCTCGAGATTTGCCATGTCGTCCTCTTTTTCAGAATCAAGGGATGAATCAGATAAGTCCGATACTAAGCTCGGTCTAGTGGATGATCTAGCTTCTTGTCGTAGTCTCTTTAGAGTCTTCTCAATCTCCGGATTATAAATTAGTTCACCTGTCTGAGAAGAACGAGTCATACAAGAATAGAAATAAATTTGACACCAATCCCCGGCAACGGCGCCAAAATTTGATGGGTGTCGAATCCAACAAAAATAAAACCTACTCCTAGACAATTATATGATTTGCATATAGTGGTGAGTAGGGTCGAATCCACAGAGATTGGTTAAATTTATTTCTATCCAAGGAGAATAAAAAGGAAAAGGAAAATGGGGGTTTGGTTTGTGAATCGAATAAAGTTAAAACAAGATAAGAAAGTTGTATATTGATAAAAAGCCTAGCCAAAGGAATCAAGATAGTTTAATTCAAGGAATTGATCATCGATGCAAATGTTCTCTATTCTTAGTTCTAGATAAACTGGTTATGGTTATTAACAAGCTCTAACAACCTATCTCTCCTTACTTCCTCGATAACCTCAGACAAGCGCTTTGAATTATTTCTCTTATTGATTAAACAACCCTAGACAAGCGCTTAGGATTTAATCTATCAATAGCATTAAGATCTAGAGAGACCACAAATTTATGCCAGTAGATTATAAGATAACCTATTTAAACATGATCACACACCTCCATAACATGAATTCGATAATCTCTTTTATAACCAAACATGTTATTGCGTCACTAAGACTAGAACAATCAAACAATTACGGATTTAACGTGCTAGTTGACAATATATTAACTTGCTAATTGAGTAGAAGAGCTCTATTCATACCAATCAACAAAGATAATAATGACAAAACGATCAGAAGATATATGAATACCCGAAAGCAAAGAATAGAATAAATACAAGTCAATTAGACCTCACAATTCGTGGAGAATTAAACATCTATGACCCTTTGGCTAGAAAAGTAGCTTAGCTACTCATGTTCATCAACAAAACGAAAATAAAAAGTAAAGACATGATGAACCCGGTTGCCTGCCCTGCCTCCAAGATGATCTAAGGTTCTTCAAGATCCAAAGATTCAAAAGTTTTCCTAACCCTCTAGGGTTGGTTCTATTTATATTGTTAGGGAGATGGCATGTGATCTTTTGCTAGCAAGATACGAAAATATCTTTCCTTTTCCAAGTAGATTTCGAGAAGTGAAGATTCGTCTGCCTGGCACGCCCCAACACACGGCCGTGGGTCAAGCCGTGCCATCCTCTGTGCATATTCTTCAAGTCTTCATCCGCGCCCAGTGTGAACCACGGTTACACACACGGCCAGATTTCAAGCCGTGCCTTCATCTGTACATAATCTTCAAGTCTTCATCCGTGTTCAGTGTGTACCACGGTTACACACACGGCTAGATTTCAAGCCGTGCCTTCATCTGGTTGATGTTCCACACTTTCTTCTCCTTGGCACGTCTAGCTTCCACCACGGTTTCTCCCACGGCTTCCACCATGGCCGTGCCTTAAGCCGTGTCTCTCTCTGTTCAAAGTCCTCATTTCCGCCTTCTTGTCCAGTGTGTAACACGGTTTGCGCCATGGCCGTGCCTCAAACCGTGCTTCCGATACACGGCCGTGTACTTCAACCGTGTATCTTCTTATTGATTCAAAACCAAGTACACGGCCGTGTACTTCAATTACACGCCCATGTACTTCCCTCCGGCGGTGTAAATCCTTGTCTTTGAACCAAGTTGTAGATGACTTCTCTAATTTACTTGAATTAGCATCCTTGACTCCATTTAACCTGATTTATCACCATAATAGAATTAAGTACCATTTCCTTATGATTTCTATAAAATCAATAATGAATTAGCACAATTTATACTATAAAGATTAAGTATAAAATGGCTCTATCAATTTCTTCGACCTTCTTAAGTTTGATGAGAAGGCCAAGCTTGTAGTAGTTGTTGCACTTATGTAAATCTCAAAAGTTCAATATGCAGAGTGTAGTGTGGCACAACTTGTGAAAATGATAGCTTTTGTGCATGAGAATGCAATTTTATTCATTGATGTTGACAAGTGTGTTAAGGGCTCAAATCATAATCATCCTCTATACGTCAAAAGTACACTTAATGGGTGTTCGGTGAAGAGAACATTTATTGACACTAGTTCCTCCTTGAATATCATGCTAATGTCTACTTTCAAAGTTGTAAAGATAGACATTCAACACTTAGTAAAGCAACCCATTATGGTGAACAACTTTTATGAGTCTTCTATAAATAAAATTGGATGTGTCAAAGTAGACTTTAAGGTTGGGCTTATTCTCAGCTCTACATGGTTTTATGTGATCGATGTGCTTGTATCATATCATCTCCTCATAGGAAGAACATGGCTGCACAACCATAATGTGATACCTTCAACATAGCATCAATGCATGAAAGGTTATTGGAATAAAAAAAATGTCTTTATTCCTACTAAAAAGTATCCATTCATGCCTAATGAATTCCACTTCGCTGAAGTAGCTTTCTTTGATGAATACATAAACGAAGATGATATACTCATTGAAGCATTGCTGCCAAAATGGGAAGAAACTTACATTCAAGAACCTTAGAAAAGAAAGATGCAGGGTTGTCGTGGAGGTGCAAAGAAACGCAAGAGAACCAATAGCATAGCGAAACTGCAAGACTCAATATAAGCTTGATTACACAAAGGCTATTCACATGAAATGCATCTTTGTTACTTTTCTCTCATTCCTTTGTCATGTGCAAACAAAGTGATAGGTGTTTTATGTCAATGAAAGAATTTTCTCACCCTAATAAGGGTTTATCTCACAAAGATATAATAACGTTTTTATTTATTCGCCTCTCATTGCTATTATTGCTACAAAGAAAGAGATAGTCTCCTTAGCACACATAGCAATTTTCATAAAATAGTTGGCATCTAATTAGAGGCAAGTAGACCTCTTGATTGATTAAAAGAAAAAAAAACAATAATGAGTGTAAAATATAATATAGAGGGTGTTGCTGACTGGTAAGAGCTTTAGCTCCCAAACGCACGATGATGAGTCTAGTTTGTATGTTGCAAACCAGAACTAGTGCTATCTCCCAGGCACATGTAAGCTATGACAGCCAAGTAAGAGCGTAGTCTCCTTTAGCGCCAAAGAAAGAAATACACTACCTTTAAAGATAAGGCTTGATTCTGGGTAATATGCTGATTAAGTTATATTGAGTAGTCAAGTAGTGGGACATACCCCCTTGACTAACAAAAGAGAATTTTAGATCCCAAGCAATGAATGTTACATTGCTACTTGAGCGCGATAGAATGCTTTTGCAAAAGAGATCATTAAAATTTTTCATTGGCTAGCAAAAACTTTGTTCTAATGTGTCAAATAATAGAAGAGACCCTTTAGATCATTGAGTTTAAGTATGTCTCATGTTTGTGATATTTTTTTAGAAAAGACTTATATTTATTTAGCACTAATGTGACTAGGTCGAGTTGTTGCTCTCAGTCATATGATGTTCAAGGATTTTGATAGCATGTTGCTAAGTGAGAACTATTGTTCCTAAGCACATGAAGATAAGATACCTTGAAAAGGCAAAAAAAGTATCAAGAGAACAAATGAGTACAAAAGATCATTACTATCTACTTCACATATTTGATTACAGCTTATATTACAAATGATAAAAAAAAAAAAAGTTACAATGGTGTGTGACTAAGAAGATTATAATGAAGGAAGGCTTAAGCTAGTGCCCCCTACTACAAATGCATGTTCACGATAAACATTCTAGCTTGATTGTGCTTATGCAAATAGTGACTAAGATGAAATCAAGCTAAGGTGATCCTTCAAGGCATTGTGGTTTTCAAAGATTAAAAGGACTTTTAGCAAAACTTGTTTTTCATTGATGGTGTAAACACTCTATTTTTCCCCCTAATCATTAATAATGATTAATTTACAATTATTTCATTTTTAAATTTTTTCTTCTAATTTAGCAAAAATAGGAAAAAATATTCAAAAAATAAAATAAATAAGGAAAATATATCAACTTTGGAAAATAATAGTAGAAATAATAATAAAAGGGATTAAATAATTTTTATAAATTTTTATAATTTCAAAATAATATAAAAATAATAAAAATTACAACGCATATATACAAATTGCATTTAATAAAAAATCGAGAAAGTGGGCTAGCCCAATTGGTTCGAACTACGGACTCGTGTGCGTACGGGGGGGGGGGGGTGCGAGGTCAAGGGATCGAATCGTGGGGGAGGTAAATCTGCGTTTTGCAATTTTTTTCTCTCCCCAAGACATGTGTCAAATTTTTATTGTCATTTATTTTTTTGTTTTTATTTTTGTTATTATTATTATTTTTTGTTATCTTTTTGTTGTGTTTTTGAATAACTTATTCTAATATGAAAAAAATGATTTTTTTTTATTCTTTTTAGAGTTGCCCCAAACGAGTGCCTACGTACCTACTATTCAGGATCAAACAAGCCGTAGTTCTCTTTTCATGAAAAACTTTAGTGGGTTTGTTAATTTTAATTATGAAATTACCTCTGATTTACGTTTTTATCATTTTAATATTTTTTGGAAAAAATTTAAGCCTAAGCTTGATTATTTTATTTTTTGAAATAAAAATTAATTTAAAGAAAAACCAATTTTGGATTTATTTAAGAAAAGGATTTTTCTAAGTAATAAAAAAATCATTTTTATTTCCTATATTATTAACCTGCCTCTAATATTTTTTTTTCATTTTTTTGTTTCTTTTTTATTTTATTATTTTTATTTTTTATTTTTTATTAATTAATTAATTAATTTTTTATTTAATCTAACCTAAACTAACATAAAAAAAATCTAAATTCTATCGTTTTTCCTAATATATATATATTTTTTATTTTTTCTCTTTTTTTTCATTTTCGAATTGTAAATAAATAAACAAATAAATAAATAAAATACAATAATAAAATAAAAAACAGAAAATTTGACTTACTTGGATCCGGATGCAGTGTGCGGGTCGGGTCGGGTCGAATCAAGTCGAATCGGGCGGTAGTCGAAGATCTTCATAGGTGACGTTCTGGCATCCGTTTTTATCGCTCAGGGGGTGTTTCCAACGTTTCTGAGGACGAGGGACTCGATGGTGGTGGTGGATTTCTCCAAAAGCCTCTCCAAGTTGTGGTTCGAAGAGGGGGTTGGAGGTCATAGGTCGCGTAAACTCCGACAACTCCGATCTCTCTTATTTTCTCTCCTTTCTCTCTTATGATTCGTGCCTTGGCTTCCTCTCCTCGATTCCTATTTATAGACACCAGAAATCGAGTTGGATAAGCTCGGATTTCTTCCGATTGAGGCAAATCGGATTTGCGGTTGAAATTTCCTCCGATTTGATTTGATTCGTGCAAATCTTCGATTTCGTTGTGATTTGATTCTAATTGGATGATGTTTATCTCATTTTAGCTAAAGATCTGTTGGATTTGCATAAAAAATAGAATCAAAACAGCCGGATTCCATTTCTCTCGCTCGCCAGCGACGATCTCTAACGAAGAAGAAGAAGATCATGTGCCGGGCGCGTGTGTCGTGTCGTCCAATTGGCTACTGACACGTGTCCTAGGTGAAAAAAAAAATTTGCAAAACATAGAATCTACTTCCCCCGCGTTTCGAACCTGCGACCTGGCCCCCTTCCCCTCGCGCAGAGTCATGGCTCGGACCAGCTGGGTTAGCCTACTTACTCGTTTTTTTTTTATTATTATTATTTACGCAATTTACATATATGCAATGTAATTTTTATTATTTTTGTATTATTTTGAAATTCCAAAAATTTATAAAAATTATTTAACTCCTTTTCTTATTATTTCTACCATTATTTTCCAAAATTGATATATTTTCCTTATTTATTTTATTTTTTGAATATTTTTCCTATTTTTGCTAAATTAGAAGAAAAATTATAAAAAATGAAAAAATTAAAAATTGACCATTATTAATTATTAGGGTAAAAAATGGGGTGTTTACAAATATCATCCAATTGGAATCAAATCGCAACAAAATCAAAGATTTACACAAATCAAGAGAAAATCGGAGATGGGTTTCAACCGCAAATCTGATTCGTGTCTATCAAAAGAAATCCGAGCTTATCCAACTCGATTTCTGGTGCTTATAAATAGAGCACGAGGGGAGGAAGCTAAAGTACGAATCAGAAGAGAGAAAGGAGAGAAAATAAGGAAGATCAAAGCTTCGCCGAAGTTCCCAAGCCGCGACCGCAGATCACCACCCTTCGAACCACTACTTGGAGAGGTTTTTGAAGAAATCCTCCACCACCATTGGATTACCCACCCTCGAAAAGCTCGAGAGCTGCCTTCAAACGCTCCGAAAAGCCGCCGAAGGTCGCCAACGAGGACCTCTAGCCGCCGTAATCCAACTCGACCGACCCGACCCCGACTGACCCGACCCGCAAACTGCGCTCATACCCAAGTAAGTCGGATTTTTCCATTTATTTTATTTTATTTATTTATTTATTTATTTCTTTATAGTTCGAAAATAAAATAAAATAAAAATAATATTAGGAAAAATGGTAGAATTTAGATTAGGTTTTTTTTTTGTTTAGTTTAGAATAGATAAAATAATGAAAATTATAAAAATAATAAAAATGTTGAAAAAATATTAAAAAGAAAAAGTAAAATAAAAAATAAAAAAATAGATAGATAATAAACAATAAAATGATAAAAAATAAGAAATAAATAAAAATAAAAAAATAATAAAAAAAGAAATAATAAAAAGTAGGATTAAATAGAGAAAATTTCCTAATAAAAAATAATGAGTCATCTTTATCACTTAGAAAAATTTTCTTAAACAAATCCAAAATTGTTTTTTTTTTCTTTCTCAAATCAATTTTTTTTTTTTTAAAAAAAAAAAAAAGCTAAAGCTTAGGCTTAAATTTTTTCCAAAAGTCTTAAAAATGATAAAAAAACGTAAATCTGATGTATTTTCATAATTAAAATTAATCAACCCTCTAAGCTTTTTTTTTAGTAAAAAGCGAATTACGGCTTATTTGATCATGTATAATAGTTACGTAGGCACCCTTATGGAGCAACTCTAAAAAGAACAAAAAAAAATCATTTTCCGAATTGTTACAATTTGTTTTACATGTATCCAAAATAGTAAAAATAAAAAAAATAATAAAAAAATAAAGGAAAAGACATTAGAATATGGTTTAGATTTTAGGAAAATAAGGTGGTAACTTTAAGATTTTAATAGGTTAGCCCCCGAGTCCAGAAACTCTAGTTCTTCTACTCCTCTTTTTACAAAAATGAAAAAAGAAGTTTTCGTTGACTAGTTGTTCAAATTAGGATTAATCTGCTCAATTAGTTCTAATTCAATAATCTTTCCCAACTTCAATTGGGTGGCAACTCCAAAATAAGACAAAATTCCTAGTTCAAGTCGAGGACTTATATTAGATGAGCATAGGGTCTAGTATAAATCAGATTAGGAATGAAAATGAAAAAAAAAAAAATCAAAATTAGACTCGATAGGATGATGACTCCACTGGGGATCCCAGTAGGCTAGCCACCTAAACCTTCTAAAATCACCATTTCCAAAATGTCTTTTGATTGTTATATTACTAGTGTTAGCTTTTCAAAGATTTAATGAAATTTAGGGTTTGTTTATTTACTACTGTTGAGTCTACATGCATGTGATCGTGTGATTAGATACGATCAAACCCAGGTCGTCTTAGGACCCCAGGACGAGGGGCCATTGTATAGGTTTCGGCAAAGTGATATGATAACTATTTGGAACTGATTAGGCCACCCTACCCAATGCTTCGATATAGTTTGAGATCCATTTCTTCGAGAATGCAAGAAGCTATAGAGCTTGGGGACTTGTTAGAACTCACCTATCTGCATACATGAAGTTATGGGCTGGCAATTGGTTAATGATGTAATTCTTCCTTTTTTGGAGTTTAGATACATTTACTTGTAATAGCATCATTTGTACTTTGTAAGGACTATTTGTAATTAGAAATTTCCATTGTAATAGATGTCTAGTCCTACAATCGACCGCTTCCTTTTCAAGGAAATTCAGGTTTGCAAACCTGTGAATCCAAAATTGGTATTGGACCACTGGTTCACTTTGTATGACCCTAAGGAACAGGCTTTCATCCAAGAAAGGATAGGACCCATTTTGTCACTAATGAAGATGGATGTGAACCTACCTCTGATTAGGGTTATCTTACACCTCTGGGAAATCAAGCCCGTAGCTTTCTTTATTGGGCCGCATGAGATTACACCAACCTTGGAAGAATATACCCAACTTTTGTAGGCCCCATCACTTACCAGCGGGATATATGTGCTAGATCTCGAGGTCGGGTTGGCCGGTATTTTCAGCAGACTTCTGAGTATTCGCAAGACAGCAATCAACTAGGCTTTGGCAAATTGCAACGGGTATTGTATATGGATGGACGAGTTAGAAGCATGGTTCATAGCCCGGAATGATGATGGTAACGGGAAAGATATATTATGCAGGGATCCCAAGAGCTACAAATAGAGAAGGATGTACACTTTCATCTTGATAGCGTTCATCACCATACTCTTCCCTACCAGAATCTTTTATATCCACTACAGAGTTGCCGAGATGGTGGCCCAATTCCTGGAAGGGAAATCTTATATCTCGGCTCCACTAGCTGAACATATCCAGAACCTGAATTTTGTTAAGAAGAAAGGCCATGGGATCCTTCGCTCAAACATCAACCTCATCCTGATCTGTTTTGTGAGCCATTTCAAATGTTTTGGGTTGAACATGGTTCGGAAATCTTTAGCCCAGCAAGTAGACCTTGTGAACTCCTGCATAGAGAGGATAAAGTTACTCGACGACCTTACCAACCACAATTGGGTAAAAGTACTTAAGAGCTTCAATGCCAACAACATCCTCTGGACTGCTAGATGGAGTCACTGCAACAAAGTCATCTTAACCTATAGAAATCTTCAGGTTGTTCCTCTAATCGGTATCAACAGATGCATAGGATATCATCCAAACTCGATGGTCTATTAGATCGGTACCATCTAAGATATAGTTTATAGGCCATCGTTGGAAGGGATCACATTTGAATACCAGGATCCAAGCTTGCTAGTAACCGAGAAATTTGCTAAACTAGTAGAGGTCAAAGCTCTATGGGAAGCCCGAATCGAGAGTCCCAACATGGACATCGGAGACCTAGACGGAGAAGTGGGTAAACATCGAGCCACCAGGGATTTCGTAATCCACCAGCTATATAAAACAGGAGAAAGGGCATACCGAGTCCCAAATGTCACCTAACTTGAGCCAGACAAGGTAGGTCAAAAACTGAGAACCTACTTGGAACAAGTCAAGGCCCGAATGGAAGTATACTTTGAAGCTGCAGACTACAAAAATGATATTTGGAAGGGCAGATTCAAAGAGTCTAATTAAAGAAACAAGGCCTTGGAAGCTCAGTTGGAGAAGACCTAAGCTAGAGTTAAAAAGCTAGAAGCTATCATTAGTGGAAAACCGACACCTATGTAGCAGAAGAAGAAGAGGACTAGGAACTAGATTAGCATTGTACTTTTTTTTTTTTCATGTTTCAAGTATTGAACTCCGAGTTTCTAATATTAATAAAAATAAAATTTCAGTATTACATCATTAATCAATTGTTGGCCCTTTTTATTTTTAGCATCTGTATGATACATGCATCATATTTACATACATGCATTAAACTAAGAAAAATGCGCGCTCAGGCATCAAAGATAGCTCCCAAATAATCGAACCCTCCAAAGAGCCCAATCTACACCTGCTCAAAGACTAAAATGGAAAATAGTGGCAACAACAGCGACAATCGCAACAACACAAGTGCCAATATTACCTCGGACCCTAGGATCGTATCTTTGGAACAAACGGTCCAACAATTAGTTCAATAAGTCTACCTCCTGGTTGAAAGTATTGGCCTCTTTCGTACCACCCAACCAATTGAGGAAGAACATTCAGGGGTCAAAAAGGGGAAGGCAATAGAGGGTTAACCTCCAGAGTATGAGAAGATCAATTCTCACCTTAACCTAGCATTTGAGTATGAATTGAAAGTCAACCTCAGTCCAACCTTGGACAACATAAAGAGAGAAATGGAAGATAGGCAAAAGGAGATAGAGAGAAAGATGTTCCAACAACTGGTTGACAAAATGAAGACACTAGAGGGGCCTGGCGGTTTCGAGCAGGCAGGAATCACCAGCTTACCGGTATATGGGGAGGAAGTGTACTCGGAGAAGTTCAAGACCCTAGAGTTTGAAAAATATGACGGCACTGATTACCCCAAGATGCATACAAGGTTGTATGTACAGAAGATGAGCAGATATGCCCAGTATGACCAACTCATGATCTAAACCTTCTAAGACAGCCTCACAAGCCCTGCCCTCGTCTAGTATGCACACTTGGAATTCAACTAAGTCAACACCTGGGAAAGGCTTGCTTGAGTATTCTACAACCAGTACAAATTCAACATTGAAGTCACCCTTTCGGTGATAGATCTAGGAAATCTCCGAAAGAAATACACTGAGTCTTTCAAGGAGTATGCCCAGCGCTGGAGAGTTCAGGCTGCTAGGGTGACAACCTCGATCTCTGAAAAAGATTTGACATTTATCTTCGTCAACACTCTAGAGAAGACTTACTTCTCACATCTGGTAGGCTAGACATCATCCAGTTTCGTAGAAGTAGTAGCAGCAAGGTGCCAAATCGAGAATGCCATCACGTTAGGGAGACTCCAAACAGTAGACCCTCCTAGAATCACATCATCGTAGAGGCCTATAGGAGGTAGCAAAGATAAGGAATCTACCGTCAGCACGGTTAACTCTAGTTGTAAACACCCCATTTTTGCCCTAAGAATCAATAACAATTAATAAGAATCAATTTCCAATTTTTCCCAATTTTTCTCTAATTTGGCAGAAATAGGAAAAATATTCAAAAAATAAAAATAAATAGGAAAACACATCAATTTTGAAAAATAATTTAAAAAATGGCAATAATAAGGAATAAATAATTTTTACAAATTTTTGAAATTTCAAAAAATACAAAAAAATAAAAAAAAATCACATTGCATATATGCAATTTGCAAAATAAAGAAAATCGCGAACATGGGCTAGCTCAGCTGGTCTGAACCACGGTCAGGCAGGCGCGCGTGGGTGCAAAGTTAGGGGTTCGAAACTCGGGGCAAGCAGAATCCGCGTTTTGCAAATTTTTCCTTCGCTTAGGATACGTGGCAGCATCTGATTGGCGGGAGCGAACGCACGCGTCGAGCGCGTGATCATCTTCAACCTCGGTCCGAGATCACCGACGAGGAGAAAAATCCGAATTTCAGCCGTTTTGATTCGATTTTTTGCACAAATCCAATAGATCTTCAATAGAAATACGATAAACATCATCCAATTGGAATCAAATCTCAACAAATCGATGGATTTACACGAATCGGAGTTGGTTTGTTTAACCGCAAATCCGATTTGCTTCGATTGGTGGAAATTCGAGCTTACCCAACTCAATTTCGAACGCCTATAAATAGAGGATGAAGTGGAGAAGCAAAATCATGAATCAAAAGTGAGAGAAAGAGAGAAAAAAGATTGAATCGAAGCTCGCCGGAGTTGTTCAAGACCGCGACGCGCGATCAAGTGTTGGGCAACCACTAGGAGGCATTTCTGAAGCAAACCACCACCACCGTTGGATTCCTCACCCCCGAGAAGCTAGGAATTGACACCTCAACCGCTGCAAAAGGCCGCCAGAACGCCGTCAACGAGCACTCCCAGTCGCTGCATCCGATCGACCTGACCCAATTCGACCAGACCAACCCAACCCGCACACCGACCCGGATCTAGGTAAGTTGGATTTTCCGAATATTTTTATTTTATTTTATTTTATTTATTTAGTTATGTTATGTTATTTATTTGTTATTTATATTTCAATAAATAGAAAAATGTTAGGAATTAGATTTTCTTTTTTAAGATTAAGATTTAATGATAAAATAAAAAAATAAAAATAATAATTATAATAATAAATAATAAAAATGTAGAAAATTCATAAAAATAATAAAAACATTAGAAAAATAATAATAATAATTTAGACTTTAAATAGGATAGATAAAAATCTAGGAGAAATTTTTTAATAAAAATAAAAATTATAAAAAATATGAAAAATTAATAAAAACTAATAAAAAATTAAAAACTAATAAAAAATTATAAAAATCATAAAAATTAATAAAAATCAATAAAAATTTATAATAGTAGACATGAGTGAAAAAAATAGAAAAATGGAATTTTTTATCGCTTAGAAAAATTATTTTCTCAAATAAATCCAAAATTGATGTTTTTCCTTAAAATTATTATTTTCAAAAAGTCAAATTATTAAGCTTAGGCTCAGATTTTTTAGAAAAATCCTAAAATGATAAAAACATAAATCAAAAGAGATTTCATAATTAAAATTCACAAACTTACTTAAAGTTTTTCAGGAAAAGCAAACTACGGCTTGTTTGATCCTGAATAGCAATGTAAACACTCCATTTTTGCCCTAGGAGTCAATAATTTTCAATAATAATCAATTTTCAATTTTTCCTAATTTTTCCCAATTTTTCCCTAATTTAGCATAAAATAATAAAAATGTTCAAAAAATAAAAATAAATAGGAAAACACTTCAATTTTGAAAAATGATTTCAGAAATAGCAATAATGAATAATAAACAATTTTTACAAATTTTTGAAATTTCAAAAAATACAAAAAAATAGAAAAATCGCATTGCATATATGCAATTTGCGAAATTAGAAAAATCAGAAAAGTGGGCTAGCTCAGCTGGTCCGGACCATGGCTAGGCGCGCGCGCAGGGGGGCTCGGTCAGACGTTCGAATCGTGGAGGAAGCAGTTTCCGCATTTTGCAATTTTTCGACTTATCCAGGACACGTGGCAGCATCTGATTGGCTGGAAGAAACGCACGCGTCGGGCGCGTGATCGTCTCCTACCTCGAGCCCGAGATCGCCGGCGAAGAAAAAATTCGTATTTCGGCCGTTTTGATTCCATTTTTTTGCACAAATCCAACAGATCTTCAACCAAAATAAGATAAACATTATCTAATTAAAATCAAATCGCAACAAATCGTTGGATGGGCACGAATCGGAGTTGGTTTTTCAACCGAAAATCCGATCAGCTTCAATTGGAGGAAATCCGAGCTTATCCAGCTCGGTTTCAAGCGCCTATAAATAGAGGAGGAGATGAGGAAGCAAGAACACAGATCAGAATTGCGAGAGAGAGAGAAAAGAGTGTAGATCGGAGGAAACCCAAAGTTGCGACCGCCGATCGGAGTTGAGCCACCGCAAGGAGACATTCTGGGAGTAAATCGCCACCACCATCGGATTCAACACCCTCAAGAAGCTAGGATTCGACACTTCACCTGCCGCAAAAGACCGCCGGAACGCCGTGAACGAGCCAACCCCGCCGCCGTGTCCGAAGGATCCGACTCGACCCGATTCGACCCGACTGACCCGACCCGCGCATCGACCAGAATCCAGGTAAGTCGGATTTTCCAGATTTTATTTATTTATTTTATTTATTTTGTTTGTTTATTTATTCAAAATTTATTATTTGTTATTATTGTTATTTTTTTTGTTTTTGTTATTTGTTTAGTTATTAGTTATTTATTTACTTCTATTTTCAATAAATAGGAAAATGTAGAAATTAGGTTTTTTAAGATTTAATAATGTAAAATAAAAAAATAAAAAATAAAATAAAATAAAAAAATAATAAAAATAATAAAATGAAGAAAAACAATAAAAATATTAGGAAAATAATAGTAAAGTTTTAGATTTCAAAATAGGATAGATAATAAACTTAGGATAAAATTTTCAACAAAAATCAAAAATCACAAAAATCACAAAAATAACAAAAAAATCATAAAAATTAATAAAATAAATAAATAAATAAGTTTTAGCACTTAGAAGAATCATTTTCGTCAAATAAATCAAAATTGATGTTTTCCCTACAAAATCATTTTCAAAATGAAATCAAGCTTAGGCTTCGAGTTTTTAGGAAAAATCCAAAAAATGGTAAGAACATAAATCGAAAGAAATTTCAAAATTAAAATTCACTAACACACTAAAGATTTTCAGAAAAGCGAACTACGGCTTGTTTGATCCTGAGTAGCAGGTATGTAGGCACCCATTCGGGTCAACCCATAAAATAAATGAAAAATCCTTTTTCTGAAATAAATTCAAAGACATAAGAAAAATTAACAGAAACACAATGAAACACATTTCAAAAGATGAACAATTTTAGGAGATTAGGTGGTAACCGCATAGGTTTTAATAGGTTAGCCTCCGGACTTAGAAACTCTGGTTTTCCCTTTTTCTCTTCTCACAAAAACGAGAAGAGGAAATAACGACGACTAGTAGTCCAAATTAAGACTAATCCGCTCCTTTAGTCTTAATTCACTTTTTCCCAACAACAGTTGGGTGGCGACTCCAAAAATCAAACGAAATTCCTAAATCAAGTCGAGGATCTAGATTAGATGAGCATAGGGTTTAGTTTAGATCGGATTAGAAATGGGAATTCAAAAATTAGACTCGACAGGATGGCGACTCTGCTGGGGAGCCATATCAGCAGGCTAGCCACCTAAATTTCTCCAAGCTGTTCTCTTTAAAAAAAAAAAAATGTGTTTCAATCATTACTTTGTTACTAACTTTGCAGGATTTAGTTAGATTTTAGTTTCTTTACTATGGGGGTTTTGCATGCATACATATGTTTGTGTGAGTAGATGCGGTCGAACCCGGACCGTCCTAGAAACCTAAGACGGGGAGCCATTGTGTAGGTTTCGAGTGAAGTGAGTTGATTCACCGTTCGGGACCGATTAGGCTACCCCACCCTATGCTTCGATATGGCCTGAAATCCATTTCTTCGAGAATGCGGGAGGCCATAGAGCTCGGGAACCGGTTAGAACCAACCTACTTGCATACATAACATCGTACGAGGGGTTGACAATTGGATGACAATGTAATGGTTTGTTATTTTGTCCTTGGAGTTCAGGACTATTTCCCTGTAACATTTTCATAGTTCTGTTTGTAACTAGGTTGTTTCCTATTGTAATAGATGGCTAGCAGTGCAGTCGACCGCCTCCTCCGCAAAGAGATTCGGGTGTACAAACCTTTGGACCCAAAATTGGTACTGGACCACTGGTTTACCTTGTACAACCCAGAGGAGCAGGCCTTCATCCAGCAGAAGATCGACCCCATCCTCTTACTGACTAAGTCAGAGGCGAATTTACCTATGGTCCGGGCCATGCTCCAGTTATGGGAGATCGAGCCCGCAACTTTCTTCATTAGGCCGCATGAGATCACCCCTACCCTGGAGGAGTACACCCAGTTGCTACAGGCTCCAGCACTGACTGATCAGATTTACACGCCAAACCTCGAGGCCGGGCCAACCGGCACCTTCAGCAGACTGCTAGGCATCCGCAAAACAGCGGTCAATAAAGCCCTGGCAGACTGTAATGGGTATTGCATACGAATGGATGACTTAGAAGCCTGGTTTACTGCCCGAGAAGACAATGGGGACAGAAAGGACATCCTGTGTGGAGACCCTAAGACTTACAGACAGAGAAGGGTGAACGCTTTCATCTTGACAGCCTTCGCCACCATACTGTTCCCCACCGAAGCTTTCTATATTCACTACCGGGTTGCAGAGCTGGTAACCCAATTCCTGGAGGGAAGATCTTACATCCCGGCTCTACTGGCTGAACAGATCCGGAATTTGAATTTCCTTAAGAAGAAGGGCCATGGGATCCTCCGCTCCAGCATCAACCTTCTGCTAATATGGTTCGTAAGCCACCTCAAGTGCTTCGGGCTGAACATGGTCAGGAAAACCCTAGCCCAACAGGTGGATCTGGTGGATTCCTAGAAAAGGTGAAGTTACCCGACGACATTACCAGCCACAGTTGGGTAGATCTGCTTAGAAGCCTTAGCGCTGAAGATATTCTATGGACAGCCAGGTGGAGTTGCTGCGATAAAATCATCTTAACCTGCAGTAATTTCCAAGCAGTGCCATTAATAGGGATCAACGGATGTATCGGATATCACCCCAACTTCGTAGTCCGCCAATTCGGTACCGTCCAAGACATAGTTTATCGGTCTTCACTCGAAGCAGTCACCTTTGAGTACCAGGATCCGAACCTGTTGGTAGCCGAGAAATTTGCTAAGCTGGCAGAGGTCAAAGCACTTTGGGAAGCCAGAATCGAAAGCCCGAATGTGGACCTCGGCGAGCTAGATGGCGAAGTGGGAAAACACCGAGCCACTAGAGAGTTTGTAATCCGCCAGCTATACCAGATAGGGGAAAGAGCATACCGGGTTCTAGACGTCACCCAGCCAAGACCAGATAAGATCAATCCAGAAGACAGAGATCTACCTGGAGCAGGTCAAGGCCCGGATGGAAGTATACTTCGAAGCTGCAGACTATAAGAAAGACATCTGGAAGGGACGCTTCAAGGAATCTGACCAAAGAAACAAGGCCCTGGAAGCACAATTAGAGAAGTGCCAAGCTAGGGTCAAGGAACTAGAAGCCATCATCAGTGGGAAGCCTGAGCCTCCACTACAGAAGACCAAAAGAGCTAGGAAATAGAGCATTATTTGTAATCTTTCATTTTTATTGAACTCCAGAATTATTAATAAAAGTAAAGTTTTAATAATACATTGTCAATCAGTTGTCAACCCTTTTATCTTTTAGCATCCATGTGACACATGCATATCATTCTTGCATCCATCACACTAAAAAAAAAGAATGCGGATCCAGGTATCAAAATAGCTTCCAAGCAACCGAACCCACCCAGAAGTCCAGTCCTTACGCGCTCATGAGCAAAAATGGCCAACAGCAGTGACAACCGCCACAACACCAACGCTGAAGCTGCCTCAGACTCTAGGATCATATCCCTAAAGCAAACGGTCCAACAGCTGGCTGCCTAGGTTCACCTCTTGACTGAAAGCATCGACCTCCTACGCAACACCCAGCCGGCTCAAGAAGAGTATTCAGGGACCAGGAAGGGAAAAGCAGTGGAGGGACAGCCTCCGGAATACGAAGAAATCAATTCCCACCTTAACCCAGCCTTCGAGTATAAGCTGAAGGTCAGCCAGGGGCCGACCTCTAATGATCTGAAAAAGGAAATGGAAGAGAGACAGAAAGAGATGGAGAAAAGGCTCTTCTAGCAGCTCCATGACAAAATGAAAACAATTGAAGGTCCTGATGGTTTCGAGCAAGCCAGAATCACCAGTCTGCCAGTATACAGGGAAGAGATGTACCCTAAGAAGTTCAAGACCCCGGAGTTTGAAAAGTATGATGGGACTGGGTGCCCCAAAATGCATACAAGGCTATATGCCCGAAAGATGAGCAAGAATGCTCAGTACGACCAACTCATGATCCAGACTTCCCAAGACAGCCTCACGGGCCCTGCATTGGTCTAGTATGCCCGCCTGGACTTCAATAATGTCAACACCTGGGAAAGGCTAGCCCGGGCATTTTATAACCAGTACAAGTTCAATATTGAGGTCGCCCCCTCCGTGATTGATCTGGGGAGTCTCCGGAAAAGACATGCTGAGCCGTTTAAGGAGTATGCTTAGCGCTGAAGAGCCCAAGCCGCCAGAGTAACAACCCCAATCTCTGAGAAGGAGTTGACATCCATATTTGTCAACACCCTAGAGAAGACCTACTTTTCACATCTGGTAGGCCAGACCTCATCCAGCTTTGCAGAGGTAGTAGCTGTAGGGTGCCGGATCGAAAGTGCCATCACCACCAACAGACTCTAAACAATGGATTCTCCTAGGGTCACACCAACACAAAGGCCCCTAGGAGGTAATAGAGCCAAAGAGTCTACCGTCAGCGCGGTCCACTCCGATAAGGTAGAAAAGGCCGGGACTCGTGTGACATTCCAGACCATAAGTACCCCAGCCCAGCACTCTACGACCAGTCATACCTAGGCTACCAGGGTCCCAAGGTAGTTCACTCCAATTCCCATCCCACTCAGCCAAGTCTTTGCTTGGCTGAAGGCGGACAACTTGATCAGCTTCGAAATCCCCAACGACCGATACAAGCCCAAAAACTTCGACCCAAACCTCAAATGTGATTACCATATGGGCCAAGAGGGCCACTCTACAGATAGATGCTAGAGGCTCCGGCACAAAATCCAGGACTTAGTTGACGCGGGAATTGTACAGTTGGATTTTGTTAACACCCCAGCACCTAATGTCAACACCAACCCGCTGCCCAATCATAAGCCCGTCATCAACATGATCACATCTGAGAAGTTCGCTCCTAAAGAAGCCCCTAAGCAGAAGATGGTTGACCAAGAGAAAAAGCAGTCCCGTCAAGCTCCAGAGAAAACCCCAAAGTCACATATCAAAAGAAGATGGTTAGCCGAAGACCCAACAGTCGGCACTTTGGGGGAATCACATGGGAGATTCAAGTACTTGGTGAACTACTCTTATACCCCGATGGTATATGGGCCGCCTAGCGGATGGGGGCCAGAGTTTGAGAAGGAGGACAACCCGCCGAAGGAAGAGGAGAAGACTATAAACATGATCAATTCTCATTAGAAGCCCAGGGTTATAAAGTGCTATGAGGGACAGTCAACCGAGATACAAATCCCGAAGAAAAGATATGTATTTAATGTCCCAATACCGGCGGAGAAGTACAAAGCTGCACCTTTCGACTATCGGACCCTTGAACAAGAGCGACCTCCTATGGTAGGAGGAATCACCCGCTCTGAGAGAATATACAACCTAAAGAATAAAGCCCCGATCGAAGAGCCCAATGTGGAGAAAGGAGAAGAAGAGGAAGAGGGGCTCGCTGCGTTTACAAAGATGGTCAAGGCAAGTGAATACAAGATAATGAAACAACTAAATAAAGTTCTAGCACAAATATCACTCATGGGCCTTCTTACAACATCTGAGCCCCATAGGGAAGCACTCTTCAAAGTGCTCAAACAGATTTAGGTCCCAAAAGGCATCGCTACAGACAAAATAAGTCATGTGGCTGATTCTATTTTCACAATGGACCAGATATCTTTCTCTCCGGAAAAGCTAGGAGAGGACGGAGACCAACATACAAAACCACTATTCATAGTGGTCAGGTGCAACGACACAATTGTCTCCCGAGTACTCATCGACAACGGATCGTCCCTCAAGGTTTGCCCATTGGCTACCCTCGACTTATTGGGGGTCGATCTAAGCAATATAACACCTAGCTCAACGGTGGTAAGAGCTTTTGATGGGTCAAAAAGAGATATATTAGGGGAGATAAACCTACTAGTGGAGATTGGTCCACAAGTATTCCACATATCTTTCCAAGTCCTTGACATCCCAAGATCTTTCAACCTACTCTTGGGAAGGCTTTGGATGCATGCTGTTGGAGCCATCCCCTCTAGTCTCCACCAAAGGGTCAAATTTATTGTGAGTGGCCAGATAGTCACCGTGCTAGGCGAGCAAGATTACGCCATATACAAAGAAACTGCCATACCATATATTGGGGAGGAAGGTTCAGAAGACCTTGGTCTCCAAATATTTAATGAGGTGAACGTGGTGACCAGCAAGGAGGGCCATTAGTTTAAGGAGGGGCAGTAAGGGACGTTTGGACTAGGGTACGTTCCTAAAGCCAGGGAAGAAGCACAAGCAAGAGGTGTCAAAGGCAGAATGAAGGAAAAGCCAAGCAACACCCCGATGTGCATTCCACCCCTCCAACAATCTTTCAGGAAAGCAAATATCATTCAAGAGCCTTGGATAAGCGAAGGTGACGTCAGCAACGGGAGCCCAACCCCCCATACGTCCAATCAACATCCAGCTCTGAACAATTGGTTCTGTTATCCTACTAATAGCTCTAGGTCAGCTCAAGGATAGAGAACGATTATTGAACAAATTTTATGGAGACTCTTTATTAATTCAATTACAGTCTGTTTTGCTTATATATATGCTTTCATTTTACTTTACCCAGATCTCCTACCATCGAACATCAGGGATATTTCGCGCAGGTAGAAAATAAAAACGCTGATATCGTTTCCAACGCTGCTGGGTCAGTTGTTGAAGGCGATATCCTTGACAACGAAATAATACAAGAAAATTGGAAAAAACATGAACAAAGCGGAATTTCAATTGACGAGCCGGTGGAGACTGTAAATCTAGAAAGCATGGAAAAACCTAAAAATCTCAAAATCGGGACCAGTTTAAGTGCCGAGCAAAAGTGTGAGATAACCGAGTTGTTGACAGAATATGCAGATGTGTTTGCCTGGTCATATGATGACATGCCAGGACTAGACCAATCAATAGTGGTTCATAGGCTTCCCACAAGGGAAGATGTCAAACCTAAAAAACAAAAACTAAGACGATTTAGGCTTGACATCTTACTAAAGATTAAGGAAGAAGTCAAGAAACTGCTAGAAGTAGGGTTCATCAAAGTTTCTGATTACCTTGAATGGGTAGCAAATATAGTCCCCATTATGAAAAAGAATGGAAAGGTACGTGTATGCGTAGATTTCCAAGATTTAAACCAAGCTACACCAAAGGATAACTTCCCCCTACCTCACATTGACATTCTAGTGGACAACACTGCAGGAAACCATCTTTTCTCATTCATGGACGGTTTCTCAGGATATAATCAAATAAAAATGGCTGAAGAAGATAAAACCAAAACGACTTTCATCACAACATGGGGAACTTTTTGTTACAAAGTCATGCCCTTTGATTTGAAAAACGCCGGGGCAACGTATCAGAGAGCTATGGTCGCGATACTTCATGACATGATGCATTGAGAGGTCGAAGTATAAGTCGACGACATGATAGCCAAATCTAAAGAAGGAGAAAGCCATATAGATATCCTGAGGAAATTGTTTAAACGACTGAGAAAATTCCAACTCAAGTTAAACCTAGAGAAATGCACTTTCGGGGTCACAACGGGGAAATTGTTAAGGTTTTTCATAAGCCGGGACGGCATTAAAATCGATCCTGACAAGGTAAAGTCTATATTAGAGTTACCTTCCCCACGCTCCGTTAAAGAAGTAAGAAGCTTGCTGGGAAGGTTAAATAATATAGCTCGTTTTATCTCACAGCTCACCGATAAGTGCCAGCCACTATTCCGTCTGTTGAAAAAGAATGCCACCATAGAATGGGACGACGAATGCGAAGAAGCATTCAGGACGATCAAAGACTACCTTATAAAACCTCCGGTCTTGATAGTCCCGAAGCAAGGAAAGCCCTTATTCTTATACCTCACGATACTCCCTGAATCAATGGGATGCGTGTTGGGGCAGAGAGATGAAGAGGGAAGAGAGCGTTCCATATATTATTTGAGCAAGAAATTCATAGACGGGGAACAGAGGTACTCAGAGGTGGAGAAGACTTGTTGTGCTCTAATTTGGGTCATGCATCGATTAAGGCAATACACCCTTTACTATCATATTGAGCTGTTGACAAGACATGATCCCTTAAAATACTTGGCAGAGAAACCAGCTTTGATAGGGAGAATCTCTAAATGGCAAATGCTCCTATCCGAGTTTGACATCACATACATAAATCAGAACTCGATGAAAGGGCAAGCCTTAGTCGACCAATTGGCAGAACACCCTATCGAGGCAGATTCCCAAGAAATATAAGCCCAATTCCCGGACGAAAATATATTGACAGTGGAAGATATACCGGTAGAAGACCGTAGGATAGAGCAGAGCCCTAAGTGGAAAATGTTTTTCGACGGAGCTGCCAACGTATTCGGTTGCGGGATTGGGGCAGTATTGGTATCCCCAGACGGCACACAATTCCCTGTAGTGACAAGACTCACATTTCCATATACCAATAATATCGCGGAATATGAGGCGTGCATTCTTGGCCTCAAAATGGCCTGCCAAATGGAAATCCGCGAATTAGAGGTATACGGGGATTCATCGCTCATCATACTACAGACAAGAGGGGAATACAAGATTAAAGACTCCAAACCGGTACCATATCATCAACATTTGACAAAGCTAATCGAAGAATTCAAGGCAATTACTTTCACATATATCCCGAGAACTCAGAATCAGTTTGCAGATGCACTCGCCACAGTAGCATCTATGATCCAGATAACAGGGGAGGCCGAAGTCCAACCAATGAAAATGGATATCGAAAATCGGCCCGCCTACTGTTTAACAATTGAAAAGGCACAAGATGACAAGCCCTGGTATCACGACATCAAGACCTTTCTACAGGAGAGTAAATACCCTGAAATGGCTAGCAAGAATGACCAAAGAACACTCAGAAGGTTAGCAAGCCATTTCTTATTAAGTGGGTCTGTACTTTACAAAAGATCATCTGATACCACCTTGTTAAGATGTGTGGACAAAAATGAAGCCTGCGGACTGATGAAGGAAGTACATGAAGGAGTATGTGGACCTCATATGAACGGCTACATGTTGGCCCAAAAAATTATGAGGTTAGGATACTATTGGTTAACCATGGAATCAGATTGCATAAAATATGTCAAGCACTATCATCTGTGTCAAGTATACGCAAACCGGATAAATGCTCCGCCCAATGAGTTGCACTTATTGTCAGCACCATGGCCTTTCTCCATGTGGGAAATCGACATAATTGGCCCAATCACTCCGACAGCATCCAATGGCCACAGGTTCATATTGGTAGCAATTGATTACTTCACCAAATGGGTAGAAGCTTCTTCATATGCCAATGTCACCAAAGGGGTAATAGTCCGTTTCTTAAAAAGAGACATAATAGCTCGATATGGAGTTCCTGAGTCCATCATCACCAACAACGGTACCAATCTTAATAATAAGTCGATGATAGGTTTATGTCAGCAATTCCACATAAACCATAGAAATTCAATTCCCTACCGACCTCGGATAAATGGGGCAGTAGAAGCAGCTAACAAGAATATCAAAAAGATCATCGAAAAAATGACGACTACTTACAAAGATTGGCATGAGATGTTGTCGTTTGCTCTCATGGCTTATAAGACTTCAATAAGAACATCTACTGGAGCTACCCCATATTCATTGGTATATGGTACGGAAGCAGTGCTACCAGTTGAAGTCGAAATACCATCATTCAGAATTCTGTCAGAAACTCAGCTAACTGAATCCAACTGGGTAAAGAAGAGGCTTGATCAGCTGAATCTTATTGATGAAAAAAGACTTACTGCAATATGTCATAGCCAGTTTTACCAGCAAGGGATGGCCCGAGCATTTAACAAAAAGATGAGACCTCGATATTTCAAAGAGGGAGATCTGGTGCTAAGAAAGGTTCTCCCGAATGCCCAAGACTCCAGAGGAAAATTCACCCAAAACTATGAAGGTCCATATGTGGTGAAAAAGGTTCTATCAGGAGGTGCTTTGATACTAACTCAGATGGATGGTCCAGAATTAAGAGACTCTATTAATACAGATGCTGTAAAGATGTACTATCCTTAGGCAAGGGAATTGAAATTTTGCTAATGTTTATGAAAGCCAATATTCGATACAAATTTCGTTGAGTCTAGTTTTTATTTTTTACAAGAAAAGTTAATATCTCTGAATGGTCATTAATTCAAACCAATTACCAATTACAACAAACATTCCTAAACACATTACCCATCACTTCACCAATGAAGGATAAACACTAAAGTGATAATGAATCTCAATAAATTTTGTAATATAATTCTATCTACTCTTAAGCATTAAAACCTAGTGCATTAGTAGGATAACACTACCGTTAGAAGAGCCATACGCACAAGAAAGGAAGCACATCAAGATTTTCAACCCCGTGTCAAGATAAGAAGAAGCGAAGCAGAAGCAAACCAGCACGAAGGTTCGGTTATTTGGTTGCTATCCATGATAAGTTGGCAAGCATATTAAAATGAATAACTATCATCATATCATGAAAAGCATCAAATCATTTAACCAAGTCAGTAGAAGTATATTCAAAAGCATAAGATTAGTCAGCCCATAATGGGGAACTTGTCTAAACATCCCCTTTAAAAGGTTAGTCAGCTCATAATAGGGCACTTTCCTGGATATCTCTTCCTAAGGTCAGCCTATAAGGGCACCTTTCAAGACATTTCTTCCTGTCATAGGTTAGTCAGCCCACATTGGGACACTTCCCTAAACATCCTCTCTTAGGGTCAGCCCATAAGGGCACCTTTTTGAGACATTCTGTCATAGGTTAGTTAGCCTATAGAGGGCCACTTTCCTAGATATCCTCTTTCAAGGTCAGCCCACAAAGGCACCTTTTTGAAAATGTTTTTCTATGCTATAGGTTAGTCAACCCACAATGGGGCACTATCCTAAATATCTTGTCTCAAGGTCAGCCTGTAGGGGCACTTTTTGAGACATTTCTCCCCTAGGGTCGTGAGTCTAAGAAGACACTTCCCGCTATAGGTCAGTCAGCCCAAGAAAGGGCACTTTCCTAGACACCTTTTCGATTAGTTAGCTCAAAGAAGCACTTTTCGAATCTATCGATTAGTTAGCTCAAAGGAACACTTTTCGAATCCATCGATTAATTAGCTCAGAGGAGCACTTTTCGAATCTATCGATTAGTTAGCTCAAAGGAGCACTTTTCGAATCTAAGGAGCACTTTTCGAATCCATCGATTAGTTAGCTCAAAGGGGCACTTTTCGAATCCATCGATTAGTTAGCTCAAAGGAGCACTTTTCGAATCCATCGATTAGTTAGCTCAAAGGAGCACTTTTTGAATCTATCAATTAGTCAGCTCATAGGAGCACTTTTGATGACCGATTAGTCAACTCATAGGAGCACTATTCGAAGGTATTTTTCCAAACAGTTGCTAGTCTAGTTAGACGCTTCTATTAACAGGTGGCCAGCTCATAAGAGCGCTTCCTAAGATGATCTTCTCTTCAAGGTTGCTAGTCCAATAAGACGCTTCCTATCAATTCTACACTCCTAAGCAATGTTTGAGGTATGTTCTATCGCCAATTAGTCAGCCCATAGAGTACTTTTTGGGATGATACATTACTCTAGATTGTTAGGACCGTTTCCTAAACAATACCAACCATCACAAAAGACTCGTGGGATTATTAACTCATGGAGCATCTTCCTACCAAAAACCAAATTCTAGATAACCAGCCAAACCAAGGCGTTATCCATTCAACCAAGAGGCCAAAAATGGCGTCTTTCTTATCTTTGTAGTTAAGTTTTTCAAACTTTACTATAAAGAGGGGCAGCTGTAAACGCCCCATTTTTGCCCTAAGAATCAATAACAATCAATAATAATCAATTTCCAATTTTTTCTAATTTTTCTCTAATTTAGCAGAAATAGGAAAAATATTCAAAAAATAAAAATAAATAGGAAAACATATCAATTTTGAAAAATAATTTCAGAAATGGCAATAATAAGGAATAAATAATTTTTACAAATTTTTGAAATTTCAAAAAATACAAAAAAATAAAAAAAAATCGCATTGCATATATGCAATTTGCGAAATAAAGAAAATCGCGAACATGGGCTAGCTCAGCTAGTCCGAACCACGGTCAGGTAGGCGCACGCGGGTGCGAGGTCAAGGGTTCGAAACGCGGGGGAAGCAGAATCTGCGTTTTGCAAATTTTTCCTTCGCCTAGGACACGTGGCAGCATCTAATTGGCTGGAGCGAATGCATGCGCTGAGCGCATGATCGTCTTCAACCTCGGTCCGAGATCGCCGGTGAGGAGAAAAATCCAAATTTCGGCCATTTTGATTCGATTTTTTGCACAAATCCATCAGATCTTCAATAGAAATACGATAAACATCATCCAATTGGAATCAAATCTCAACAAATCGATGGATTTACACGAATCGGAGTTGGTTTGTTTAACTGCAAATTCGATTTGCTTCGATCGGTGGAAATCCGAGCTTATCTAGCTCGATTTCGAACGTTTATAAATAGAGGATGAAGTGGAGAAGCAAAATCACGGATCAAAAGTGAGAGAAAGAGAGAAAAAAGAGAGAATCGAAGCTCGCCGGAGTTGTTCAAGACCGCGACCGTCGATTAAGTGTTGGGCAACCACTAGGAGGCGTTTCTGAAGCAAACCACCACCACCGTTGGATTCCTCACCCCCGAGAAGCTAGGAATCGACACCTCAACAGCTGCAAAAGGCCGCCGGAATGCCATCAACGAGCACTCCCAGCCGCCGCATCCAATCGACCTAACCCGACCCGTTTCGACCCGATCTGACCCGACCCGTGCACCGACCCGGATCCAGGTAAGTAGGATTTTTCAATTTTTTATTTTATTTTATTTTATTTATTTAGTTATGTTATGTTATTTATTTATTTATTTGTTATTTATATTTCAATAAATAGAAAAATGTTAGGAATTAGATTTTCTTTTTTAGATTAAGATTTAATGATAAAATAAAAAAAATAAAAATAATAATTACAATAATAAATAATAAAAATGTAGAAAATTCATAAAAAATAATAAAAACATTAGAAAAATAATAATAATAATTTAGAATTTAAATAGGATAGATAAAAATCTAGGAGAAATTTTTTAATAAAAATAAAAATTATAAAAAATATGAAAAATTAATAAAAACTAATAAAAAATTAAAAATTAATAAAAAATTATAAAAATCAATCAAAATTTATAATAGTAGAAATGAGTGAAAAAAAAAATGGAATTTTTTATCACTTAGAAAAATCATTTTTTCAAATAAATCCAAAATTGATGTTTTTCCTTAAAATTATTATTTTCAAAAAGTCAAATTATTAAGCTTAGGCTTAGATTTTTTAGAAAAATCCTAAAATGATAAAAACATAAATCAAAAGAGATTTCATAATTAAAATTCACAAACCCACTTAAAGTTTTTCGGGAAAAGCGAACTATGGCTTGTTTGATCCTAAATAGCAGGTACGTAGGCACCCATTTGGGGCAACCCTAAAAAGGAATAAAAATCATTTTCCTAGAATAATTCACTCAAAAACACAATAAAAGACAACAAAAATAAAATAAAAGACATTTCGAGATAAGATAAATTTTAGGAGATTAGATGGTAACCTTAGGGTTTTAATAGGTTAGCCTCCAAACTTAGAATCTCTAGTTTTCCCTTTTCCTCTTTTCACAAAAACGAGAAGAGGAAATCACGACGACTACTGGTCCAAATTAGGACTAATCCGCTCCATTAGTCTTAATTCAATCTTTCCCAACAACAGTTGGGTGGCGACTCCAAAATAAATGAAATTCCTAACTCAAGTCGATGATCTACATTAGATGAGCATAGGGTCTAGTATAGATCGGATTAGGAATGGGAAATTCAAAAATTAGACTCGACACTAGTAGAATAGACAGGGTTGGGTCCCGCGTGACATTTCTAACCACGAATGCCCTAATCCAACAATCACCAATGAATCATACCCAGGCTCCTAGGGTCACAAGATAATTCACTTCGATACTGATCCCGCTCAGCTAGTTTTTGCTCTGTTGCAAGCAAATAATTTGATCAGCTTTAAGATCCCAAGTGACCGGTACAAGTCAAGGAATTTTGACCCAAGCCTCAAGTGTGATTACCATATGGGCCAAGAGGGGCATTCCACAGATAAATGCTGGAGGCTCCGAAATAAGATTCAAGATCTGATTGACACCGGAATAGTGTAATTAGACTTTGTTAATGCACCAACACCCAATGTCAACACTAATCCATTGCCCAACCATAAGCCCACCATCAATATGATCACATCTGAGGAGCCGAGCTCCAAATCAAAAGAGTCCCCAAAATCGGAAAAAACAACAGCGCAACAGGAAAGTCACTCTCGACAAGTCTCAAATAAAATCCCTAAATCACGGATTAAGAGGAGGTAGTTAGTTGGAGACCCAACAATCAATACCCTCGGCGAATCGCATGGGAGGTTTGAGTGTTTAGTGAATTACTCTTTCACCCAAATCGAGTATGGACCACTTAGTGGATGGGGGCCCGAGTTTGAAAAAGAAGACAACCCACCAAAAGAAAGAGAGGAGTCCGTAAATATGATTAAATCAAACCAAAAACCGACAGTCATAAAGTGTTATGAGGGATAATCTACTGAGGTGTAGATTCCAAAGAAGAGATATGTATTTAATGTCCCAATACCCTCAGAAAGGTATAAGGCGGCACCATTTGACTATCAGGCTCCTAATCAGGAATGACCTCCCATCATAGGAGGAATCACCTACTCTAGGAGAATTTATGACCCTAAATACAAGATCTCAACCGAAGAGTCCAACACTAAGGTAGAGAAAGAAGAAGAAGAAAGGCTCTCTACATTCATGAAAATGGTCAAAGCAAGCGAATACAAGATCATGGAACAACTTAACAAGGTTCCAACCCAGATATCACTTATGGGCTTCCTCACAACGTCTGAGCCTCATAGGGAAGTACTCTTCAGAGTACTCAAATAGATCAAGGTACTAGAGGGCATCACAACAGAGAAATTGAGCCATGTGGCAGATTCAATCTTCCCCATGGATCAGATATCTTTCTCTCTAGAAGAGCTAGGAGAAGATGGAGACTAACACACGAAACCACTGTTCATAGTGGTAAAATGCAATAACACAATTATCTCCAGAGTACTCATAGACAACGGATCTTCTCTCAACGTATGCCCTTTGGCCACCCTTGACCTACTAGGGGTCGATGCAAGCAACATCAAGCCAAGCTCGACAGTGGTTAGGGCCTTCGATGGGTCCAAGAGAGAAATAGTGGGGGAAATTAGCTTGCCAGTGGAGATTGGTCCATAGATGTTCCACATCTCTTTCCAAGTTCTCGACATTCTAAGGTCTTTCAATCTACTATTGGGAAGGCCGTGGATATATACCGCTGGAACCATACCCTCAAGTCTACATCAGAAGGTCAAGTTCATAGCAAATTGACAGATCATCACCGTACTGGGAGACCAGGACTATGCTATCTATAAAAAGACCGCCATACCTTACATCGGGGAAGATGGTTCCGAAGACTTTAGGCTCCAAATATTCAATGAAGTGAATGTGGTAACCAACAAGGAGGGCCATCAGTTCAAGGAGGGATAGCAAGGGACGTTTGGACTAGGGTACGTTCCTACATCCCAGGAAGAGGCATAAGCAAGAGGTATCAAAGGCAAAAAGAAAGAGAAGCTAAGCAATACCCAGATGCATTTTCCACCCCTCCAACAATCATTCAGGCGAGCAACTACTGTCCAAGAGCCAAGGATAAGCGAAGCTGATGTTAGCAATCAAGGCTCAGCCTTTCGCACATCTAATCAGCATCCAACTCTTAACAATTGGTTCTGTTATCCTATTGATAGCATTAGGTCAGCTTAAGGATATGGAACAATTATTAAACAAATTTCTATTGTGATTATTTTTCATATTCAATAAAGTGCAGCTTATTTCTTTTGCTTATACATACATGTTCTCGCTTCACTTTACCTACAGATCCCCTACTGTCGAACGTTAGGGACATTTCACGCAGGTAAGTAATGAAAACATCGATATCGTTTCCAACACTACTAGGTCAGCCATTGGAGGCGATGTCCCTGACCACGAAATAATACAAGAAAATTGGCAAAAACATGAACAAAGAAAAATTTTAATTGACGAGCCGATGGAGATAGTAAACCTAGGAAGCGCCGAGGAACCCAAAAACCTCAAGGTTGGGGCTAACTTAAGTGACGAGCAAAAGCGTAAGATAACAGAGCTGTTGACTGAATATACAGATGTATTTGCCTGGTCATATGGTGACATGCCAGGACTCGACCAGTCAATAGTAGTTCACAAGCTTCCCACAAGGGAAGATATCAAACTTAAAAAACAGAAATTAAGAAGATTTAGGCCTGATATATTACTAAAAATGAAAGAAGAAGTCAAAAAACTACTAGAAATGGGATTCATTGAGGTGTCTGACTACCCGGAATGGGTAGTGAATATAGTCCATGTTCTAAAAAAGAATGGGAAAGTGCGAGTGTGCGTAAACTTTCGAGATTTAAATCAAGCTATGCCAAAAGACAACTTTCCTTTACCTTACATCGACATCCTGGTAGATAATACCGCAGGGAACCATCTCTTCTCATTTATGGACGGTTTCTTAGGATATAATCAAATAAAAATGTCTGAAAAAAGATAAAACTAAAACAACCTTTATCACGGCATGGGGAACTTTCTATTATAAAGTTATGCCTTTCGGTTTGAAAAAATGCCAAGGCAACGTATCAAAGAGCTATGGTTACGATACTTCATAACATGATGCATCGAGAAGTTAAAGTATACGTGGATAACATGATAGCTAAGTCTAAAGGAGAAGAAAGCCATGCGGTTATCTTGAGGAAATTGTTTAAGCAATTGAGAAAGTTTCAACTCAAGTTAAATTCGAAAAAGTGCACTTTTAGGGTCATAACAGGCAAGTTGTTAGGGTTTGTCATAAGCTGAGAAAGCATCAAAATTGATGCTGACAAAGTAAAGGCCATACTGGAACTATCCCCTCCACGCACTATCAAAGAGGTGAGAGGTTTGCTAGGAAGGTTGAATTACATAGCCCGCTTCATCTCGCAGCTCACAGACAAATGCTGCCCACTATTCTGTCTGCTAAAAAAGAATGCTACGGTAGAATGGGACGATGAATGTGAAGAAGCATTCAGAATGATCAAAGACTATCTCACAAATTCTCCAGTCTTGATAGTTCCAAAATAAGGAAAGCCCTTATTCTTATACCTCACAATACTCCCTGAATTCATGGGGTGCACGTTGGGACAGAAAGATGAAGAGGGGAGAGAATGTTCCATATATTATCTAAGCAAGAAATTCATAGACGGGGAATAGAGATATTCTGAAATAGAGAGGACTTGTTGTGCTCTGATTTGGGTCATGCATCAATTGAGGCAATACACCCTTTACTATCCCATCGAGTTGCTGACGAGACATGATCCTTTGAAATACTTGGTAGAAAAGCTCGTTTTATTAGGGAGAATCTCCAAATGGCAAATGTTCTTATCAGAATTTGATATCACATATATAAATCAAAATTCGATAAAAGGGCAATATTTAGCCGATCAGTTGGCAAAACACCCAATTGAGGGAGATCCTCAAGAATCACAAACCCAATTCCCTGATGAAAACATATTAGCAGCAGAGGGCGAACCAATAGAAGACTACGAGATAAACCAAAGCCCTAAATGGAAGATGTTTTTTAACGGAGCTGCCAATGTATTCGGTTACGGGATCAGGGCAATATTAATATCATCAGAAGGAACACAATTCCGTTCAACGACGAGACTCACATTTCTATATACTAATAATATCGCGGAATATGAGGCGTGCATCCTTGGCCTCAAAATGGCTTGCCACATGGAAATTCGTAAATTAAAAGTATATGGAGATTCTTCACTCATCATATTATAGACAAGAGGGAAATATAAAACTAAAGACCCCAAATTGGTACCATGCCATCAACATTTGACAGAGTTGATCGACGAATTCGAAGCAGTCACCTTCACATATATCCCAAGAACTCAAAACCAGTTTGCAGATGCCCTTGCCACATTAGCATCTATGATTCAAATAACAAGGGGAGCCAAAGTCCAACCATTGAAAATAGAAATCGAAAATCGGCCCACCTACTGTTTGGTAATTGAAAAAGCACAAGATAATAAGCCCGGGTATCATGATATCAAAACTTTCCTCTAAGAAAGTAAATACCCCGAAATGGTTAGCAAAAATGACCAAAGAACACTTAAAAGGTTAGCAAGTCACTTCTTACTAAATGGGCCTGCGCTTTATAGAAGATCACTTGACACCACATTGCTAAGAGGAGTGATAAAAAAGAGGTAAGTGAACTAATAAAAGAAGTGCATGAAAGAGTATGTGGGCCTCAGATGAACGGCTACATGCTGGCCCGAAAAAATCATGAAAATGGGCTATTACTGGTTAACAATGGAATTAGATTGCATCAAATACGTCAAGTACTGTCACTTGTGTCAAGTTTATACAAATCGAATAAATGTCCCGCCTAAAGAACTTCATTCATTGTCTACACCATGGCCTTTCTCTATGTGGGGAATCAACATCATTAGGCCAATCACTCCAAAGGCATCTAATGGTCACAGATTTATACTGGTAGCCATTGATTACTTTACCAAGTGGGTAGAAGCTTCGTCATATGCCAGTGTCACAAAAGGGGTAATAGTCCGATTCTTGAAGAGAGATATAATAGCCCGATATGGAGTTCCTGACTCAATTATCACCGACAATGGTACCAACCTCAACAACAAGTCAATAACAGATTTGTGTCAATAGTTCCATATAAGCTACAGAAATTCAACTCCTTATCGACCTCAAATGAATGGGGCAATGGAAGCAGCCAACAAGAACATTAAAAGAATCATCAAAAAGATGACGATCACTTATAAAGATTGGCATGAGATGCTACCATTTGCCCTCATGGCTTACAGAACCTCAATTCAAACATCTATTGGAGTTACCCTTTATTCTTTGGTATACGGTACTGAGGCAGTCCTACTAGTTGAAGTTGAAATACCATCCTTCAGGATCCTATCAAAACCACAGTTAGATGAGTCGGACTGGGTAAAGAAGAGGCTTGATCGGTTGAATTTGATCGATGAAAAAAGACTTGCTGCATTATGTCACGGCCAATGCTATCAACAAAGAATGGCCTGTGCATTCAACAAGAAAATGAAACCTCGATGTTTCAAAGAAGGAGATCTGGTGCTAAAGAAAGTTCTCCTGAATGCTCAAGATTCGAGAGGGAAGTTCACTCCAAACTATGAGGGCCCATATATTGTAAAAAAGGTATTGTCAGGAGGAGCTTTAATATTAACTCAGATGGATGGTCCAGAATTAAGAGACCCCATTAATATGGATGCTGTTAAGATGTACTATCCATGGGCAAAGAAATTGAGATTTTGCTAATGTTTATGAATGCCAATATTTAGTACAAATTTCACTGAGTTTAGTTTTCGCTCCTTTTACAAGCAAAGTTAATGTCTCTGAATGATTGATTATCTTAATCAATTGTCATTAAACAAACCTTCATATACACATTACCCATCACCTCACAATGAACAATGAATATTGAAATGATAATAAATCTTAATAGATTTTGTAATATAATTCTACCTATTATTGAGCATTAAACCTGTTGGATTAATAAGATAACACTACAATCACAAGAGCCATACTCATAAGAAGGAAAATAAATCAAACCCCTCAGCTTTATTTGAAGCAAAAGCAAGCAAAAAAGGAGCAAACCAGCACAAATGTTCAGTTGTTTAGTTGCTATCCGCAATAAATTGGTAAGCATTTTAAAGTAAATAACCATCATTCATTATGAATCACATATTATAAGACATCTCTTATCAAATCATTTGACCCGTTCGCTAGAAGCATTTTCAAAAGTGTTAAGTAAGTCAGCTCATAATGGGGCACTTTCCTAGATATCCTCTCTTAAGGTTAGCTCATAGGGGCACCTTCCGAGATATCTATTCTTTAAGATTGCAAGTTCAAAGAGACGTTTCCCACTATCGGTTAATCAGCCCATAATGGGGCACTTTCCTAGATATCCTCTCTTAGGGTTAGCCCATAGGGGCACCTTCCGACATATCTATTCTTCAAGGTTGCAAGTTCAAGGAAACGCTTCCCACTATCGGTTAGTCAGCCCACAATGGGGCACTTTCCTAAGATGTCCTCTCTTATGGTTACAAGTCCAAAGAGATGCTTTCTAATTTATCAATTAGTTAGCTCATAGGAGCACTTTTCTAGATAATTGATTAGTTAGCTCATAGGAGCACTTTTTTAGATAACTGATTAGTTAGCTTATAGGAGCACTTTTCTAGATAATTGACTAGTTAGCTCAAAGGAGCACTTTACTAGATAATCGATTAGTTAGCTCATAGGAGCACTTTTCTAGATAACTGATTAGTTAGCTCATAAGAGCACTTTTCTAGATAATCTATTGATTAGTCAGCTCGTAGGAGAACTTTTCTATATAACTGATTAGTCAACTCATAGGAGCACTTTTCTAAGATAATCAACTAATTAGTCAGCTCATAGGAGCACTTATCCAGATTATCCCTTTTAAGGTTGTTAGTCCTATAAGACACCTCCTAATATCGATTAGTCAGCTCATGAGAGCACTCTTCGAAGGCATTTCTCCCCAAACAGTCGCTAGTTTAGTGAGACGCTTTTTGTTGGCAGGTGGCCAGCTTATAAGAGCTCTTCTTTAGACAATCTCCTCTTCAGGGTTGCTAGTTTGATAGGACGCTTCCTGTTATCAGTTATTCCACTTACAATAACACACTCCTAAACAATCCTTGAAATGTTTCTAAGCGTCGATTAGTTAGCCTACAGAGCACTTTTCTAGACGATATATTACTTCAGGTTGTTAGGTTGTTTAAGATCATTCCCCAAGCAATACTAATCATCACAAAGCACTGATAGGATTATTAGCTCATGGAGCATTTTCCTATTGAGACCAAGTTCTAGATAACCAGCCAATTAGGGCGTTATCCATTTAATCTGTAGGCAAAAAATGACGTCTTTTTTGCCTTTGTAGTTAAGTTTTTCAAACTTTACCATAAGATGGGCAATTGTAAACACCCCATTTTTTCCCCTAATCATTAATAATGATTAATTTACAATTTTTTATTTTTTAAATTTTTCTTCTAATTTAGTAAAAATAGGGAAAATATTCAAAAAATAAAATAAATAAGGAAAATATATCAATTTTGGAAAATAATAATAGAAATAATAATAAAAGGGATTAAATAATTTTTATAAATTTTTAGAATTTCAAAATAATATAAAAATAATAAAAATTGCAATGTACATATACAAATTGCGTTTAATAAAAAATTGATAAAGTGGGCTAGCTCAGCTGGTTAGAACCACGGACTCGTGTGTGCGTGGGGGGTGCGGGGTTAGGGGATCGAATCTTGAGGGAGGCAAATCCGCATTTTGCAATTTTTTTCTCTCCCCAAGAGCTGATTGGACGATATAAACGTACACACTAGGCGCGTGTTCATCTCCTACCTCTGTCCGAGATCGTCACCGGTAGTGGAAAAATTGAATCCGATCTTTTTGATGCAATTTTTTGCACAAATCCAATAAATCTTTAATCAAAATAAGATAAACATCATCCAATTGGAATCAAATCACAATAAAATCAAAGATTTACACGAATCAAGAGCAAATCGGAGATGGGTTTCAACCACAAATCCAATTCGTGCCTATCGAAGGAAATCTGAGCTTATCTAGCTCGATTTCTGGTGCCTATAAATAGAGCACGAGGGGAAAAAGCTAAAGCATATATCAGAAGAGAGAAAGGAAAGAAAATAAGATAGATCGAAGCTTCACCGGAGTTCCCAAGCCACAACCGCATATCACCACCCTTCGAACCACCACTTGGAGAGATTTTTTGAGAAATCTTCTACCACCATTGGATTACCCACCCTCGAAAAGCTTGAAAGCCGCCTTCAAACGCCTTGGAAAGCTGTCGGAACGCCGCCGACAAGGACCTCCAGCCGCCGTGATCTAACCCGACCGATCCGACCCGACCCATGAACCGCGCTTGTGCCCAGGTAAGTCGGATTTTTTCCTTTTTTATTATTTTATTTTATTTATTTATTTGTTTCTTTATAGTTCGAAAAAAAATAAAATAAAAATAATATTAGGAAAAATGATAGAATTTAGATTAGTTATTTTTTTTTGTTTAGTTTAGAATAGATAAAATAATGAAAATTATAAAAACATAAAAATAATAAAAATGTTGAAAAAATATTAAAAAGAAAAAATAAAAATAAAAATAATAAAAAAATAGATAGATAATAAACAATAAAATGATAAAAGAAATAATAAATAAATAATAAAATAATAATAATAATAATAATAATAATAATAATAATAAAAGAAATAATAAGAAGTAGGATTAAATAGAGGAAATTTCCTAAAAAAAATAATGAGTCATTTTTATCACTTAGAAAAATTTTCTTAAATAAATCCAAAATTGATTTTTTGTTTTTCTTTCTCACATCATATTTTTTTAAAAAAAAAAAAAATTAAAGCTAAAGCTTAGGCTTAGATATTTTTCCAAAAGTCTTAAAAATGATAAAAAAAATATAAATCTGACGTATTTTCATAATTAAAATTAATCAACCCACTAAGCTTTTTTTTATAAAAAGCGAACTACGGCTTGTTTGCTCTTAAATAGCAGGTACGTAGGCACCCTTATGGGGCAACTCTAAAAAGAACAAAAAAAAAAAATCATTTTTCGAGCTGTTACAATTTGTTTTACATGTATCCAAAATAATAAAAATAGTAAAAATAAAAAAAATAATAACAAAAATAGAGGAAAAGACATTAGAATATGGTTCTGATTTCAGGAGAATAAGGTGGTAACTTTAAGGTTTTAATAGTTTAGCCCCCGAGTCCAGAAACTCTGGTTCTTCTCCTCCTCTTTTTACAAAAATGAAAAGAGGAGCTTTCGTTGACTAGTTGTCCAAATTAGGATTAATCTACTCAATTAGTTCTAATTCAATAATCTTTCCTAACTTCAGTTGGGTGGCGACTCCAAAATAAGATGAAATTTCTAGTTCAAGTCGATGACTTATATTAGATGAGCATAGGGTCTAATATAAATCGGATTAGGAATGAAAATGAAAAAAAAAAAATCAAAATTAGACTCGACAGATGGCATAAGGGAAGTAAGCAGTAGGAGTTGCTTCCTTTGTGATATGTCTAAAATTGGATGAAAGTCACTAATAAGCGCAGTATATAAAAGAGTTCTGGTGGATGCAATTTTAGTATTTCACAATCATGATCAGGAGGCAGTGTTTCATCGATTCATGAAAGTTTAGATACAATTATACACCAACATATATCCGTCTCCTTTAAACTTGAAGTTTCAACGTCAATCTCTTTCCTCAAATGCTTTATTAAAGTTCTCTATATTATCATTGTGCCATTATCGAAGTGTGAATAAAAATCTTCATGATTGTTATTCACGATGCTTGCTTCACACAACATCTCTTGCATGTGATATCTATATGTGATACTTGTAGTGTGCATACACTTGATGCTTGATGTGCCTATGTGCTTGGTGCTTGCGCGACCCATGCGCACATATGGTGCTTGCCATATGTGATACCTTAGCACAACTCATTGCAAGATAATTGCTTCACATGGTGTCTTTAAGTGATCTCTTGCCATGATATTTGTTCCTTAGTATTGGGTTTGTACATGAAGCTCAAATATGATGAAATGGAATTATTTGATTGGTGATAGCTGAAATAATTACTAGTTTTCAAAAGTAGTAGCATCCACTAAATGCGATTACTACCACTTGGGAGAGGAGAGGAGAGGAGGATGAAAGTCTCCTAATTGTCTTGCTACTTGCAAAGATAAATAAATATACTTTAGTCTTATAATTGGAAAAGAAGAAGTGCTAAAAATGTTAGAGTTAGTGAGATTTCATAAGAGCCTTACTCATAAAAAAAATGTGAATAATTAATATATATATATATATCATTAAAGTCGAATATCTGACTTTAATGATGGAAGATTTGACAAGGCCACATCATTTGGCTTATCACTAGCTTTGATATCCTTAGATATTTTTTAAGAGTCTTTAGCTAATGTCGAGAGCATGATCATCATCTGAATAAACACATGGTGAGAGCACGTGCCTCGAATGCATCAATCATACCCTATCATGAATTGCATTTTCAAGTGAAGGTTTAGCAATGGCAATTTAGCCATTCACACTCCTCATTGATACAATTGATGGAATTGCAATGTCAAGCTCATTGGACACCACTCTATTAGATACTTACTCTCCCAATGTGAGTGTGGTCTTAGTGGTTTCCAACAAGCATAAGGAATAGTTTCATGCACAAATGATAGAAGGTCAAAATCTGGATCCATCGGCACAACACCACCAACAAATGATAGCAGCATGTGCAATTGGGAGAATAAAAAAGTAGTAAACAGTATAAGTCGACCAGGTTTGATCTTTGTCAATGCTTTATTAAATTGGATCTATGATCCGATGTCCATTTGATGGTTCACTTAGGCATGATCCAAGGGATTAAATTATGGCACCACAATTTGTTAGCTACTCCCTAACTAGTAGTATGGATTTTGAAATTAAAAAAAAAATAGTTACACACTTTTAAGAGTTTATGTCATTACATTACCCATGCAACACACAAATGCTATCAATTATTGAAGTAATTAAATTGGAGTGATAAGCACAAGTATTGTCTTTTGGTCCAACAATGATGAAGTAACAATAGCAGTTCATTGTTATTGATTATCCAAAAATAAAAATAAAAGTTAATATAGAACATTTGCTCTACTGTTGGATTAAACCCACAAAGTCCAGCAAATTGCTATGTTCACACCTATGTATTCAACCAACTAAGCCAACTTTTTTTTAAAAAGAGAAATTTACTATAGCTTCATTTACAAGCCTATGTGATAGACTAAATACTATTTAAAAAAAGAAAAAGAAAAGAAAATGGTGTCATCCAAAATGATCAAACTATTTTTTTTTTCTTTCTTAGTCTTATTCTACTTTCTTCTGGCAGCTACTCCTACTACAAAAACAAACATTGACATTGAAGTTTAAGTAGCTCAGTGGCAATATTTCTCCATTCCTTGGAAAACTTTTTCAAAATTCCAGATTCTTGGTTTAACTCTCAATGCCTTCATAAAGCAGATTCCAGCCGAGTTAGGAAAATGCTCCTAGCTTTTTTTTCTTTTTTCTTTTTTCTTTTTTCTTTTTCTTTTTGCTAACTCTCCATTAGGTCCAATTCTAAGTGAGATAGGATATCTTGAGAATTTATAATTTATGGATTTAGCATTCTCATTAGCAAACTAGCCGATTGTCTAACCCTATGCATAAGCGAACCATCCTGTAATAGACTCATTTTATCCACAAGCATAGGTGAACCAATAAATTCGATTGGGAGCTCCTCAACAAAATCCAATGAATATTCTCTAATTGCAACAAATATAGGGCCAATTCTCTCAGTCACCTTCACATGTACGTCCTCCTCAACATGCTCCAATTGTTACTGATGAAGACACTCCTACCATACAGCAGCAGCCTATGTTTCCTTACAATTGGCAACCCGGAAATCTAGCTTCAACCTTAAATAGAACTCACCAGCATCTCATCTTATAGAGTAAAAAATTTATGGCCGTTTGTTCTAGTTTCATATCAAAGCAAAAGGGCCTTTTATGGTTTAGATCGACATTGTGTTTAATTGTCTCTGATTCACACCTAATTCGCGGAATTTTTACTACTAAATCCAAATTCTATGAGAAGAACGATTTATAGCCATTTGTAAGGATGCTTGAAGGTGAAGCACTTCTTAGTGTGAAAAGAAAAAAAAATGGTCACACTATAGGAAGATCACATCACCCAATTTCCATATGAAAAACCTCAAATTATTGGTACTAGTGGTGGGAAACATGGTGGTCAATATGTTAGAGAAGTGGGAGGCAATGTCTTGATAGTGTAGGAAGGTGGAAATTGAAGTGTCACATTGGTTTGAGAACTTAATGGAAGATGTGATAGCAAGAGTGACATTCGGGACAAGCTATGAAGATGAAAAAGACAAATATGCTTCTACTTACTAAACATACATTCATGTAACTTAGAAATTAATAACTACTCTCTTAACAAAGGATAAAAGAAAGAATTGCAGTAGCAAAGTTAGCCAAATTCTTGGCAAATTTAAGCATGATTCCTATTTTAACGTCACATTCAACATCTTTAAATGCAATTGTGTTGATTGAAGCTACTCGAATAATTCTGTAGTTTTCTTTTTCTCCTTGAATGTCCTAGAGAAACTTCTTACAGAGCTCAAAGTGCTAATTGAGGAGGAAGAGAAACATGCCCTATGTATTTTATCTCAAACGTTAAAAAGTACCATTGTTTCCTCAGACATTAGGACTCCATATTTCAAAATTATTGCCTCTACTTAAGTCTTTCAACAAACTGTGACAATACTCTTCCATAGGATGCCTAACCAATATAAGGTACACTATTACAAAGAACAGTAGTAGATCATATATGCAACTACATGACTCCATATGAGTGCCTCATTCTCCGGGGGTTGTGGGGGGGGGGGGGGGGGGGGGGGGTGGGGGGTGTTATTACCTGAGAGAGCAAGAAAACATTTTGTTAGAGGACTTTAAGTTGTTGGTTCCTTCATGGTTTTCTCCTTCTATGACCTTTTATACTAAACTAGTTGTTGAGGCTTGAAGTTTAAGAAGCACATGAGTAGAAAGTATGAAAATGTATAATAAGAATGAAGATTAGAAGTGTGTGAAGATGCTACGCTTAAGCTAACAAGGACCTATTCAAGTAGCCAGAATGTCCCATGATGAAGAACAATCTTACATCATGAGGTTTGATGCAACTATTGTAGTCATTTTATGTTGCTATTGAACTAGAATGTCCCATGATAGAGAACAAACGCAAATGACAAAGATTGATGCAACTACAATAGTCATTCCATGCTGCTACTTGAGGCCAAACTCGCTAAGAATTGAACAGCCAAAGAGAATGAGGGTGAAAACAGTAAAAAAAAAAATTGAAATTGCTGAATAATGGATTGAATGTTGTTAAAAAAAAAAAAAAAAAGGAAGGGAAGAAAAGTGCCAAAAAAAAAATGATTCTAGAAGCTTGAATAACAAAAAATATTCCTTCTAATCTACTGCACTTATTGGAATGTCACACCTCACCATGATCATGTGAGTACATGCATTTTTCATTCTTTAAAATGTGGCTTCTATCCACTATGAGTTGGCACCAAACGGTAGACTCCACAATACAATATTTTGGATATTGCTTCCTCAATGATATGTGCGTTCATAGCGACTTGGAGATGCTTTTGTTGCAACGGAATGTTGAGCACAGAGATGAACTAGAGTGTCTTAACGCTTAGAAAGAGCACTTGCTTTTGAAGAAAACCTGCGGATGCAAAGAAGTGCTTTTGCACATAACAGGAATCAAACGCCCAAAGGAGTGAGCGATTATAGTAGTTTGAACCCAACATGGATCTCGGTTTATTTAAAAAGAAAAAAAAAGGAGGGGGGGGTGGTAGGAATGCACTTGTGCATATTTGAAGATTCAAACTCGAGTCTCTCCTGCAACGTGTGTGCGGACTTCCAAATGGGTTGTTGGCCTATGCCTTGCCTTTAGCAATTGTCCTTTTATTTTATTGTACACAAAAAAAAAAAGAGAGAGAAGAAAAATGTGCATAGTGCGTTCAATGGGACTTAATCTTAGGTCTTCTATGTAGGGGATGCATGGATTTCCAAACAGGTCATTAGCCCGTGCCTCACAGTTAGAAGTTCCCCTTTTATTTTATTACTTAGACTTTGACCAAAAAAAAGAATGATGTGATTTTCCTTTCAACTTTGAAGGTTTATAACTTTTTGCTTATGTAGAATTATCAAGCCCATAATATATTAAAAAATACTAATTTGAGTCTACTATAGTTGGAACCAAATCACTTTATCATTTGCCACATCTTTAAGGGTTAAATTTATCTGTTTTCATGGCCTATTAGGTTGATAATTTTTTTTTGTTAGTTTGGAGAATTTAATTTCCAGTTATCAAGAATATAAGAGCTTATGTAACGTAGGTCTGATGTTATTACTAAGCAATTCTGCATTCCGTTCCTCCTAAGTGATATCATATTTCAATCTCAAGTAATAGTTATTTTTTATCAACTGAAGGCGACATGTGCAATTAAATGGTGCTGCAAGCTTGCGCATTGAGAGAAAAATCTAAGTTATATGCAGTGTTGGTACTAAGCTTTTGTAATATGAATCACGTAAACATGTATACGGTAGCGGTGCAACTATTCCACAAGTGCGCATGTGCTAAGCAATTTCTTAGCCATTGGAAAAGCTTATTTGATGCCCAAACCCCTTCAACTTTGTTCAAAGGACTTTGGTCAAGAGGCAAAATGCAGAGAGCTAAATTTGATTGATGAGCTTTTAACTTAAAATTTAATGGATTTGACTCTTTAGGACGAGATGATAGGGCCTAGAGAGTTGAGCCCATGGTTTGGGATGATCAAGAGAGATTTAGTATGGTGGGCTTGGAGTAGGGCCGGTTGTCTCGACCAATCCAATTCACACATTAGAGGCTACTTATGGGCTTAGACCCATGAAAAGCCTATATAGGGTCTCATTCACTTAAAACTATTAATCGTCATCACCATATGATGGATGGAATTCATAGCTAGATCTTATAAATACCTAAGGCATTCTTATTCAAAGGGAACTCTTCTTTGGAAAAACGTCGTTATTCTGCCAAAATTTTCTCAAAAAATCAAAACCACTATATTCCCACAAAACACTCACCTATCACCATAGTGTTGAGCCTTATTCAAGACTACTTACTCCTCCTCCCCATTTCATTTACCCTTGATCATCCTTGTACGTGTTGCTTATCTTGTTAAGCTATGTGTAGCGCATCTTCACGCAATACATGCATGACCCCTACACTCGAACTTATACCCCCATAGGGGTGAAATTTGATTCTTAGGCTTTAAGCCTAGCAATGACTCGTATTTGACTTTTAAAGCTAAAATGATAGGATTCAAATAATCAAGTTCAAATATTTTTTAATAATCAAAAGAGATTTAGTATAGTGGGCTTATAGTAGAAAATATTGGACCAACCTACTCACTCTAAACCCTTCTCAATGAGGCTTGTGCAATTAAAAAAAGGCCTTTATGGGCTTAGGATCAAGAAGAGCCCATTTAAGGGTCCATGAAAAGGAGGGTTAGTCTCAACTATTAATCGTTAACACAATCTAAGGAATAAAATTGATGGCTAAACTTTATAAATGCTCAAAGTCTCTCCCCATTTCACACATTAAGAAATCTAGAAAAACACTATCGTGTGGCCAATTTACTTCCATAAGATCAAATAGCATTCAAAACAAAGAACACTTCTCATGAAAAACAATCGACTTAATGCTATTAAGTTCCTCCATCTATCACAAATTACATTTTAACTCCTTGAGATCACCTACTTTTCTTCCCTACCAGTTTCTCTTCTAATCATTCCTTACATACCATTCCACATCACTCTTTTAAGGCAGCAGTTATTATGGCATTTAGCTACATTTTAAACCAATAATAGCAATACTATAAATAGTCACTATTACAAAAAATATTGAATAGTTATTTATACCTTAAACCTATTAAAAGCAATTCAATATAAGTTAAATTTTTTTCTACAATATACTATCATTAAAATTAAAATCAACAAATGATAATTTCATTACAATTCAATTCCATTCATCAATAATAACTATAACATTACAGTTTTATTCTATTTAGTGAAGT